>AP027102.1:38859880-39517380 GCA_028142955.1 Pinctada fucata | reverse complement strand
GGTCTTGTACAGTTGTTTCAAAGATTGACGAATTAAAAAAACAAGACAAACAAACAAAACAAAAAAAAAAACCAAGAAGGCCAAGGGGGCCACATTGCTCCGTCAAAGGTCTTGTACAGTTGTTTCAAAGATTGACGAATGAAAAAAAAGAGGCCTAAGGTGGCCATATATACAAGTTGAAGTCAATGACAGTGAAATAAATATGCGCAAGATGAAATGTGTTTTTCTTCTGAATAAAAAGCTATGAATAGGACTGACTTGTTGCATGAACGATCGATAATTCTTGTAATGCTGAATCAGCCATTTGTATTTCTCCGTCTGTATATCAAAAATAAAAACCACTATCATTCAGGAACTCCAATGGCTATGTGGATAGGGCGTTGGACTGCTTGCCCAAGGGTACCGGGTTCGATCCCCAGTCTGGACGTTTTTTTTCGCCGATCGTCTGCGTTTCTGTCTAGTACTCTATCTGTTCGTATGTCTGTTCGTTCTTCTATCGTTGTCAGTCTATCTAACACTGTCTATCTTACACTGTCAGTCTGTCTGTCTGGTCCATGCTGCAAATTTACCAGTTAATTTAAATGATGCTATTCAATTTTAAGACATTTTTAAAACATTTAATTAGAAAATAACAACAGCATGAAAGTACAGACAAGTCATGGTACGAAGAGAAATAGAAATAAAAGATTAATTTATCTTTCTTAGATCATGTAAAGTTCATATAAGAAGGACCTCGTTTGTGAAGTATAAGTAGTGTAGGACAAACACTGTGTATTTAACAAGTTAATGTTGTTATGACATTGAGAATGAAATTTTCACCTTGAACCAAGGTCAAGGAAAAAAGATGAGTATAGAATATCATTTTCTTCAAAATATATATGAAATTGAATAAAGCTCAATATTTTATCAACAAAAGACTGTTATGACCTTGAAATCGAACGAATGACCTTTGGTCAAGGTCAATGTGACAGGACTTACTGCAAGGAATATTTGTACCCAATTTGCATTCTCAAGGTCAAACAGTCTTTGTTTTATAGGCAAAAATGTTGTTGTGACCTTGAGAATGAGTATTTGACCTTGGATTAAGGTCAAGGTGAAAGAGCTTGGCTTAACAATTATATGTATGAAGTTTGAACTCTGAAGGTCAAATAGTCTTTGTTCTATAAGCAAAAGTTTCATGTGACCTTGAGAATAAAAATTTGACCTTGAAAAGAAGGTCAACATTAAATGACTACCTATAAGTGACCTAACATCCAAGTTTCAACTCAAAGTCTCAAAAATTGTAGAAATTGGCACCTTGCCAATCTAAGGTTCCATTTTCAACTTGAAATAGCTTGAAAACTGTAAATATTTTATGGAGCATGTAAGCGTATAAAAGTTTGCAAATTTCTCAAAGAACAATATAAAACAAATTTTGTTCAAATCGTACGGTTAGTTAAGGAGTTATAAGAGTTTAACGATTTGACCGCTGATGACCTCTAGCGGGGGCATATGTGAACTTTTCGACAAGAAAAAAATATTAAATTAAGATCTTTATTTGCTCTTTCACATGATACTTTCCATTTTATCATATGATGCGGTACTTTGTTGTAACGTCACTGGATTGGCTTGGGGGTAAGAATAATAATAATAATAATAACTAGATGGCTACTGTTGCAAGCAACAGACGGATTCCTCCTTTATAAGACCTTTCTCGGAACTGAAGTGTTAAAATCCGAATAAAGAAGAAGGAAAAAAATAATAGTTGTATTAGTACCTTATTCCCTTCAACGAATGAGTCAAAAGAGCTTATGACTAATTTGGGACTCTTATTTTATTTTTCAACAAAACAGAAGAAAACAAAATAATAAATACCTTTCATGTTTACGAAAGCTTTAAACTCCATGCTCTATCAATGCCATAATCCTTTACAATTACTTTCTCAAAACAGAATTGCACAATGATTTTCCAATGAAATAATTTCTATTAATAGAAAATGACAACAACATGAAAGTACAGATATGTATAATGCTACTAAGAAAAAATAAACAGAATAAGATTAAAAGAGTTATCTTTCTTATACTATGTTAAGTTCAAATAAGAAGGACTACTTGTGTGAAGAATAAATAGTATAGGACAATAAAAGTGAATTCTACAAGAGTAAATGATTGTTATGACCTTGAGAATGATTATTTGACCTTGATCCAATTTCATGGATGAAAGATAAGTATTGTGATCATTCTCATCACGATTGATCTTAATCTGGGCAAAGCTCAATATCTAATCAACCAAAGTCTGTTGTGACCTTGAAATCGAACAAATGACCTTGAGTCAAGGTCAGGGTGAAAGGGTTTGATGCAAGGAATATTTGTGTAAAGTTTGAACTTACAAGGTCAAACAGTCTTTGTTTTATAGACTAAAGTTTGTTTTGACCTTGAATATGAGAATTTGACCTTGGATCAAGGTCAAGGTGAAAAAGCTTGACTGAACAATTATATGTATGAAGTTTGAACTCTGAACGTCAAATAGTCTTTGTTCTATAGGCAAAAAGTTGTTGTGACCTTGAGAATCAAAATTTGACCTTGGGTCAAGGTCAAGGTGAAAGAGCTGGATTTAACGATAATATGTATGAAGTTTGAACTCTGAATGTCAAATAGTCTTTGTTCTATAGGCAAAAGTTTGTTGTGACCTTGAGAATGAAAATTTGACCTTGAAAGTAGATCAACATTAAATGACTACTTATAAGTAACCTACTAACAAAGTTTCAACTCAAAATCTCAAAAACTGTAGAAATTGGCACTGTGCCAATTTAAAGTTCCATTTTCAACTCTGAATAGCTCGAAAACCGTAAATATTTTATCGAGCATGTAAGCGTATAAAAGTTTGCAAATTTCCCAAAGAACAATATAAAACAAATTTCGTTCAAATCGTACGGTTAGTTTAGGATTTATAAGAATTTAAAGATTTGACCTTTGATGACCTCTGGCGGGGGCATTGGTGAGCTTATCGACAAACAAAAAATAGTTAAAGAAGATCTTGGTATGCTCTTTCTAATGGTACCATCCCTTTTCCTCTGTGTTAAAAGACCTTTGAATAAAGTGACTGGAAATGATGAGGGGGGTAAGAATAAAAATAATAATAATAAGAAGAATAATAATAAGAACTAGATGGCTACTGTTGCAAGCAACAGACGGATTCCTCCTTTATTAGACCTTCCTCGGAACTGAAGTGCTAAAATCCGAATAAAGAAGATGGAAAAAAGAATAGTTGCTTTAGTACCATATTCACTTCAGCAAATGAGTCAAAAGAGCTTATGTCTAATTTGGGACTCTTATTTATTTATCAACAAAATAGAAGAAAAAAATAATAAATACCTTTCATGTTTACGAAAGCTTTAAACTCCATGCACAATCAATATCTAATCCTTTACAATGACTTTCTCAAAAAAGAATTGCACAATGATTTTGCAATGAGATAATTTCTATTAATAGAAAATGACAACAACATGAAACTACTGATATGTAATGCTACTAAGAATAAAAAAGAAAGAAACAGAGAACAAGAATAAAAGAGTTATCTATCTTACTATGTAAAGTTCTAATAAGAAGTACTACTTGTGTGAAGAATAAATATTTAAGGACAAAATCCTGTGAATTCTACAAGAGTAAATGTTTATTATGACCTTGAAAAAGTTAATTTGACCATTAACCAAGGTCATGGATAAAATATAAGCATTTGAATTTATTCTCATCAAGAGTCCTCTTAATCTAATAAAAGCTCAATATTTTATCGACAAAAGTCTGTTGTGACCTTGAAATCGAACAAATGACCTTGGGTCAAGGTCAAGGTGAAAGGACTTGATGCGAGGAATATTTTCGCCATGTTTGAACTCTCAAGGTCAAATGGTCTTTGTTCTATAGGCAAAAGTTTGTTGTGACCTTGAGAATCAAAATTTGACCTTGGGCCAAGGTCAAGGTGAAAGGGCTTGGCTCAATGATTGTACTTATGAAGTTTGAATTGTCAAGGTCAAATAGTCTTTGTTCTATAGGCAAAAGTTTGTTATGACCTTGACAATCAAAATTTGACCTTGAAAGTAGGTCAACATTAAATGTGTACCTATAAGTAACCTACCATCCAAGTTTCAACTCAAAATCTCAAAAACTGTAGAAATTGGCACTGTGCCAATTTAAAGTTCCATTTTCAACTCGAATTAGCACGAAAACCGTCAATATTTTATCGAGCATGTAAGCGAATAAAAGTTTACAATTTTCCCAAAGAACAATATAAAACAAATTTCGTTCAAATCCTACGGTTAGTTTAGGAGTTATAAGAGTTTAAAGATTTGACCTTAGATGACCTCCAGCGGGGGCATTGGTGAGCTTATCGACAAACAAAAAATAGTTAAAGAAGATCTTGGTGTGCTCTTTCTGATGGTACAATCCTTTTTGCTCTGTGTTAAAAGACCTTTGAATAAAGTGTCTGGAAATGATGAGGGGGTAAGAATAAAAATAATAATAAGAATAATAATAAGAATAAAGAAAAGACATTGCAATAACAGAAAGGATTCCGACGGAATAGTCGGAATCCTTAATAAAGAAAAGACATTGCAATAACAGAAAGGATTCCGACGGAATAGTCGGAATCCTTAATAATAATAATAATAAGAATAATAAGAATAAAGAAAAGACAATACAATAACAGAAAGGATTCCGACGGAAATCGGAATCCTTAATTAAACTGCGAACTAGAAACTTGGACTCAGTCTTACCTTTAGAATTTAAATCCGCCCGGTATTTACTTAATTTTTGGATGTTAACTACGGACACGCGTAACGAAGAAAACGTCACTTTCTTTTATAATAGAGCTGTTCGAATAAGCGACGTAAACCTACCAACGAACTTCGTGCTACGTATAGGTACGTAAGGGAACAAAATAAGGGGTTGTCTCAAAAACACAATATTATACAAATGTGACATAATTCCTTACTTTAATATATCAAAAGGATAAATCTAGCATCATAATAAGCGAACGTGACGTCCTAGATTAGTTTCTTAACTACCTACTGATATTCCAAGCTTTTGATTTGGTTTCGTCGTGTTTTTGAAATGGTATTTTCATTGACTGATTCAGTGGGATTAGAGGGTTTAGTAACGTATTTGTTGGCTTCAAACTTGTATGTGTAGACTGAATTTCGCCGTTCAACACCTTTAAGTTTAACTTAAGAAATGATAAAAGACAACTCCGTTAAATCGCTTCCTTCGCCAGATATATCTCTATCTGTCTATCATATATTTTATTGTTTGGATTGAGGATCACTAACGAGAGCTAAATACCCGAAAATGCATGTCTGGTCCATGCTGCAAATTTTTCTATTCTAAAATGATGCTATGAATTTGAAGACGAGTAATATAACGATGCAGTTTTAAATTTCCATATTGAATAATACTTTCTTTCGAACTGCTAAAATTTTATCTCAGGACTTGCTCCACCAAACAAAACGGTCATTCTCCGCAAGATAATTTCTGTATTGCAGGGAGGGACGTCGATCAGAAACCCTCATCCTTGATGAGGCCTAGAAACCCCAATACTCCTTTCCTCTTTTTATATCCATCCCCATTCATATCCTATATGCGCCCTTGCTACCAAAAATAGAAGAAAATTTAGAGAAATAAGAGAAAATAGAGCTTCATAGGTTTGTCTATGTGGAATCGTCAATCCTAGTGCAAGGGGACGTTTTGAAAAAAGAAAATTCATGACAGAGGCGTCTTTATTCCAAGAATGATGTGAATAGTTTCGATGTAACTCTTGCTTACTTTTTCTCACATCATTGACTAGATCAACAAACATGTAATAGTAAATTTAGAAGACCTGGGGGAGGGGTTGCTCTGCTCACCGTTATATGGAACTCTATGTCTAATCATCTTCAATCGCTAGAAAGGCTGAATTAAGACAATATGTATTCTCAATTATCAAAAGTTTTCGTCTCGCTACTTTCGCCGAATTTGAAATATATTTTTAAAAATGCACACAATTTAACTATTTTGTGTTCATGTATTTCAGTTTTCAATGCCCCCCTTTTTTTAACTAAAGGAATAGGTGCGGAAACCTATCATTTCGGCACTATTTTCAAAGTTGTTCGTTTATCCATGATATTCTAGTTCTTAAAATGTCAAATGTATGGTGAATCCAAATCAAGAGAGCCTGTTTTGATTTTAAAGTCCTATACTGAATACTACGATGCTCAAATCGTGTAAAAACGTTAAAAGCATTGAAATATCAATAAATGAGCGAAATTCCGATACAAAATTATTAAATCAAGTAGCGCACCAGGCCTTGCCCATGATAATTTTTGTACCAATAGATGGATTTCTAATCGGCCTTTGAATTCGCATAGTTATTATTGTGGGCGAGACCTGGCGCGTTGATGAATTTTGAAGACTATTTGTAAGATACGATGATTTTCCTTTGGGCTTGCGTCATTCAGGACAAATGACGTCAGAACATGACTTCATATATCACATGCGTGAAGTAACGAAGGCTAAGAATTATGACGCCGTATTTTCTTAAACATTCAACATTGCATCAAGTGATAATTAAAAATTCGTTTATTAGAAGGAATCTTAAAAATAAAAATAGGAATAATGTTGTAAAATAGAGTTCTGAAGTGTCAAACATCCACCAGCTTTTATCATTCGCCCTTCACAACAACGTCGAAACCATTCTTTAATTTCTTGTAGTAAGACGAAGAGAAATACCTTCTTTTGTAGGGTTCTCCAAATTATTTCGCACAGGTTTAGTGTAATTTGAAATGTTTATTTTTGTCGCTCAGCCCGTCTTTTGTAAATTACAAATCTATGAATACAGCTTGATTTATTGTATCGATGCATTAAAGTAAGATATATCATTTAGCTTGTTTAATAATGTACTTTTGAGACCATCCCTTATTTTATTCCCTTTACGTACCAATACGTAGTACGAAGTTCGTTGGTAGGTTAACGTCGCTTATTCGAACAGCTCTAATAATACGGTGCACCTAGCTATGTTCAACGTAAAATAGCAAAAAATCTAAATCATCTTTTGGATATTTTTATTATTTCAATTGTTTTGTATGTCCTGGAATATGTGTATATACATTTTTAAAACGAAGTTTTGTCCCGTTTTTGAGAAAAGAAAAAAATTCCTTATTTTACGTTTTTTGTTACTTCTGCAAATAGGTAAATATCAGAGCTTCAGATATATCTGATTTTATTTCGCGAGAAATACGAGTCCCATCTATGTGACGTTTTATATACAATGTGGTTTTGTTCTCATATTGTACGAAGTTCTGGTGTATTTTGTTTATTTTGTTGTATATGGCGTCGTCATTGTTCAGCTTGAAGACGAAAAAACTAAAAACGCTAAAAACGCAACGAGTATATTTGCGTATTTGCGACGCCTTAACTCGTGTATTTGATACCTAATTTAAATTGTGTTTTCACTGTCAAACAGATTTGACATCCTCTACACATTCCTCTATATTTTTTGTAATTTTAATGATTTTCTGAGTACTCCGGGAAAAACATGACGTCGTGTACTAAACGACCTTATGAGCTGATAAATTTACAGCATGGACCAGACATGCATGTTTCGGATATTTAACCCTCGTCGGTGATCCTAAATCCTACCAATTATAAATATCCAAAATCTATGAAAATTTTGTCCAAAATATACCGAAAGACGTAGGAAGATGGCTAGGATATGATGCCACAGGACCCAGGTTTCAGAAATTTGTGAAAATTTTGTAACAGAAATTTTCGAATGCGTTTGAAGAAAGGACCAACCAAAATTGATCGAACTTGGTTACATGTGCTCTCGGAGACTTCTGGTCCACCAGCAGTGACACTCAACAAGCGGTAAAAATGTTAAACAATTGAAATTCAAAAGCTTAATTTAAGAGCACATAAATTTACAGCATGGACCAAACATGCACGTTTTGGGTATTTAACCCTCGTCAGTGATCCTCAATTCAAGAAATGAAATATAGCCAAAATCTATGAAAATTATGTCCAAAATATATCGAAAGACGTAGCAAGGTAGCTTGGATTAACCATTCTTAACTTTGAATTTTAAACTTAAAAACAATTCTTAACTTGGAAAATCTATTAATTGGCATGAATGCACTGCACCCTACAAATGATGCCTTTATATTTGGATTTAATTTATATGTAAGTGTATTCATGGATTTCATTTCATTCCAGAAATAAGTCGGGGAAACTTATACGGAAGTCAAGCATTGTGGAACGACTGCGTCACATAATCATTTCAGAGTGAACGAGCTCTCATATTCAGCAAATCGCTTCAATGAATTTCGATATATGTGATAACTATGACAGTAGAATCGTTTGAATGTTTTAATGTTAGTACTGTGTTCAAAATTGCTTCGCTTATGCAGAAATAGTGTTACTAGATTCCTTGACGTCTTTGTCAATTACACTTCAGAGAAAGGGGGGATCTTCAACAACATCCGGTTGCAGTTTAAACAGCACAACCCCAAAACACCCACTGCAAAAGACAAGGCAGACACGCCCAGAAAGAGACGCAAATTGTACAAGAAACGCCAAATCACAAAGTAACAACAAACAAAAATGCATACACATAAACAAACGAGACCAATGGGCAATCGTTGCCGACTTAGGATGGCCATCTGCCGCATCAGAAGCACACGGTGTAGTTATCCTGATTACGTGCCCACAATCCTCCAACTTTTCTGATTACCAAAAGGGTCCTCCTCATTGTAAGATGACCATACAAACAGCCAGCATGAAGCAGGGGCAACCCCCCCCCCTCACCCACACAGATATAGGTTATATATTGAATAGTATGATATAATATTAGATTTCTACGTTCTACATTAGCTCTGTTCAAAGAGTCTAAAAATAAAAAAGTATAGGGAGAAAGAAAGAATGATCTCACAAAAAATTGTCCTTGGATGAGGAGGGGCAGGTTCGCATAAGGTTTAATTTGGACTATATATACCCGAGCATAAAAAAAGAAACGCACATCATATTATATAGTGATTTTTTCAATTGATCATAAATATTTAGTTAGACATTTGATTATAGTTTCTTTTTCCAGCTCTCGAATTACCGAGGATAAAACGCGTTTCGATCATTTTTTCGCAACATATCACAATGATAGTGCTGAAGAAAGCACGTTGTTTCTAGCTCCTATTGCATGGCCTCAGGGTTGGTATCCTTCTAACATTTTGTTGGTTGATCTCTTTCAGCAAATTTCCAATAAATATATGAATATTGGTTTCTCTACTCAAATGAAGTCAAAATATGCCAATAAATCTGAAAACTAAGTGTCTAAGTGGAAATATCCGAATATTGGTCATGTTGGTGTATAGTTTACAATATCAATATCAATATTTTGAAATTCTGATCCCAAAGGAGCACTGATTTTGTCTTCGTCCATTTTTATTTATCTGTTGCAGATTTATCTTTAACATCGCATTGAAATCATATGAAATACCAAAAAAGCATAAAACTAAAGTCCCAAACCATTGAAAATGCACGTAAAAATGACCTCTCAAGATCGAGGTATTGTTTCTGAAAACTGCGCTTGCGAAATAAGGTCAGATACTAGATGTAGTACGGTAATTCTGTGCTTTGCGACACATTTAAAAGCCAAAAAATTAAACCACGGACTTAATTTTCAAAAGAGTTGATGTTTGGGATGTTTTTTTTTCTCAAAATTAGCGTGTCTGTTTGATGACGTAATTGAAAGCAGCTTTAATCATTTCTAAAAAGTGAACAGAATTTTTAAAAGCCATTTTGAGACATTGCGTTTTGAAGCATGTGTCCTTTTCATGTCTCTGTGTCTGATCATGAAGACTTATTCGTTTGGCGTTTGGCAGAATAAGTCACTCGCATACATACCATTTATGATGGAAAAGAATAGAATGAGTTAAAGAAGATCCTGACGATAATCTCAACAGCACTCACAATAGAGCACCAAATGGAGCATCGACGGACCTCTAGCAAGCTAGAGGTGGGATCAGGTGCCCGGGAGGAGTAAGCATCCCCTGTTGGCAAGCCGCACCCGCCGTCGATGTTCACGCACGAAAATGAAAATATATTAAATACATGCACTGTCTATGGTTCTGTCTATATAGAAGGTGATATGGCGACAATGTCAGGGAAAAAAATCAAAACACTTACTGTCAAACCCCTCGCAGGGAACTTTTTTACGAGTTCCACACGGCAAAGGGCATAAGTGTGACACAAATGAGTTAAAGAAGATCCTGACGATAACCTCAACAACACTCACAATAGAGCACCAAATGGAGCATCGACCGAACTCTAGCAAGCTAGAGGTGGGATCAGGTGCCCGGGAGGAGTAAGCATCCTCTGTTGGCTAGCCGCACCCGCCGTCGATGTTCACGCACGAAAATGAAAATATATTGAATACATGCACTGTCTATGGTTCTGTCTATATAGAAAGTGCTATGGCGACAATGTCAGGGAAAAATTCAAAACACTTAATGTCAAACCCCTCGCGGTGAACTTTTTTACGAGCTCCACACGGCAGAGGGCATAAGTGTGACACAAATGAGTAAAAGAAGATCCTGACGATAATCTCAACAGCACTCACAATAGAGCACCAAATGGAGCATCGACAGACCTCTGGGAAGCCAGAGGTGGGATCAGGTGCCCGGGAGGAATAAGCATCCCCTGTTGGCTAGCCGCACCCTCCGTCGATGTTCACGCACGTAAATGAAAATATATTAAATACATGCACTGTCTATGGTTCTGTCTATATAGAAAGTGATATGGCGACAATGTCAGGGAAAAAATTCAAAACACTTACTGTCAATCCCCTCGCGGGGAACTTTTTTACGAGCTCCACACGGCAAAGGGCATCAGTCTGACACAAATGAGTTAAAGAAGATCCTGACGATAACCTCAACAGCACTCACAATAGAGCACCAAATGAAGCATTGACGGACCTCTAGCAAGCTAGAGGTGGGATCAGGTGCCCGGGAGGAGTATACATCCCCTGTTGGCTAGCCGCACCCGCCGTCGATGTTCACGCACGTAAATGAAAATATATTAAATACATGCACTGTCTATGGTTCTGTCTATATAGAAAGTGATATGGCGACAATGTCAGGGAAAAAATTCAAAACACTTACTGTCAAACCCCTCGCGGGGAACTTTTTTACGAGCTCCACACGGCAAAGGGCATCAGTCTGACACAAATGAGTTAAAGAAGATCCTGACGATAATCTCAACAGCACTCACAATAGAGCACCAAATGGAGCATCGACAGATCTCTGGGAAGCGAGAGGTGGGATCAGGTGCCCGGGAGGAATAAGCATCCCCTGTTGGCTAGCCGCACCCTCCGTCGATGTTCACGCACGTAAATGAAAATATATTAAATACATGCACTGTCTATGGTTCTGTCTATATAGAAAGTGATATGGCGACAATGTCAGGGAAAAAATTCAAAACACTTACTGTCAAACCCCTCGCGGGGAACTTTTTTACGAGCTCCACACGGCAAAGGGCATCAGTCTGACACAAATGAGTTAAAGAAGATCCTGACGATAACCTCAACAGCACTCACAATAGAGCACCAAATGAAGCATTGACGGACCTCTAGCAAGCTAGAGGTGGGATCTGGTGCCCGGGAGGAGTATACATCCCCTGTTGGGTAGCCGCACCCGCCGTCGATGTTCACGCACGAAAATGAAAATATATTAAAGCTGAGCTCCCAGGATTTAAACGCAAGTGACGTAATAAATTTTTTGGGGACGGAGATTGTTAGATACAGACTCTAACAATCTCCCTCCCATGCCATAGAAACAAGCTATATCGACCTTTAACACCTGTTGACGTATGCATACTAATGAAGGTACGACCTAAAATCCACGTACATCGCTCTAGTCCCGGTATATAAGACGAGCTTCAAACCCCCGTGACATTCAGTGATTAGAAATCTGAAAGGCAAGAACACCTGAAATGAGAAATGTACACAATGTAGTCAATTGATTAAATGATGTATAATCAATATTTGGTAAATATAATAAAAACTAAATCGAATATTTTCATAATTTAGAGTGAAAAAGTAGTCGTACTATCATGTACCCGCAATTGCAAGCACAATACAAATCAACATCCCCCCCCCCTACAACAAGCACACTTCTCATGCGTCTGCAAATAATAAGGAACATTTCAACAGCGTGTGCCTGTACATTGGTACCAAATGTAAATCCAAACCTCTCTCAATATGTCAAAATTAACCCGACAAGCCCCCCTCCTCCCCCCCGCACTCGCAAAAACACCAGAGTTGTCTGATTATTACTTATTTCATTTATTACAGCCACGCAGATCGCATAGTTTCGGGTTTTTTTAATTTTCAAAATACGAGTTTTAGTCAGCTGTAATCAAACCAACGTAAACAATGATTGGAAGAGGGGGGGGGGGGGTGTCAAGAACAGTTTCTGTTAAAATTTTATGAACGAAAAAAGTTCAGGTATATGAGACGTTAGGGGAGGGCTAGAACTCATATTTTCTGATTCAATAAGAAGTGCTTCTGTATTTTGTTTTCTTTTTTTTTCTTCAAAAAGTAAAATTCTGGATCCGCCCATGTGAATCCCCACTTTTCATTCCCAATGTGAAGAAATGTCAAGGCAATATTATGGATTTTTCATCCTGAAATTGACGCCTTAGACAGATTGACATAACCATTTTCGTTCAAAAAGTGAAAATGTAATTATATGTATTTTACTATCTTACTTGATAAACAAATGAATCCCTCCATTTCTCCTGTCACTTCCGGTATAAGCAGGGTTGAGAGTGTTCGTTTACTTTTTTTTTTCGATTAAAACGGAGAAGGGGAATTTTCATAATGAGCATATTTTGAATTATTTAAAGAATATTTTAAAATTCCTCAATGATCCATTAACTAGATTCGATGGTTTGTTACCTACATATATCAGAAAGTTACCGGATAAACAAATATCTTGCCATTGCACCTTCTCTTTTTCTCAATTTTCATATTCTTTACTTTTTTATGTTTTTAAATTGAATGTGTAAAATGTAATGAATTGACTTACTTTTTCATGAGAGCAGCATTTATGTATTTTGAAAACTACAGTGTAAGTGTAATACAGAGTGATAGAAATACATAAGTAAAAAAAGACCATATTCTGATTTCAAAATAAGAATGTAACTCTGAATCGAAAATATATAATAAATCAACAGCTAAACAATCTTTATAAGGAGAAGGCGATTTTTTTTACAATACTAATTTTGACTATAGATTTACAGAGAAACTATTTTGAAAGTGTAGGGGATGGAAATAAAAGAATGGAATAGTCACAAGCAAAGTACATGGACAAATAAAGTGTATTTTCTCAAATTCAATCTTGCTATATTGTCAAGTATGTTTGGTCAAAGGTAAATATGGGATTCGGAGGGAGGGGGGGAGGTGCGCACACTCAACTATTTTTTGAGAAAAATGTCATAGTTTCGTTTTATTAGCCAATGTTATTTTCAACTGACTTCTCATGCTGCTTTCTCTTTTTAGTATCATGCTATTACATACGGTATAAATGCATTTCAATAGCATCATAATTATATGAAGATGCAATATGCTTTCCATAGGCGGATCTAGAAAGCTTTCAAAAATGACAGGCGCGTAGCCAGGCGTACGTAAGTAAGCAGATGCTTCCATGTCATCAGTTTGCAAAAAAATAATAATAATAATAATAAATTAAAGACAAAAAAATAAATAAAAGAAGTGCAGCAAGGGCCACTGCCCTGTCTATATGTAAAATCCTTCGCTGCTTGAATACCACAAGGGCTTCTCCGAAAGGGCTTCTATTTGAAAAGTACTCTGGTTGCGCGCCTGAACGGGGTAGAAATTTTTCAAAGAGGAAATATAAAAAAGGAAGATTAAGTTAAATAACATACTATAGAGTCCTCGCTTTAAAATTTTCAATATGTACTGATAATACATAATTATGTGACTGACGAGCGGCAGTGGGCAAGCGAGATTTTTGCAAAATTGCAGAAAATACCAAAAAAATTTCGGTAACCCATACGCCATGGTGTATTTGAGTTTAAGATACATGTAATGTTTGCGCCTGAAATGCTGTTTTCTTTTTAATCTTGATTATGTAAGTACTAATTGTCAAATAAGACCAACGTTCAGAAAAAAAATCATTTCTTTAAAACAGATGTCTACTTTTATAAATGTTGACCGCAAAAACGTGGGTAGTGGGTAGGGGTAGATAAGGACCCCGAAACACCCCCTTCTCCCTCTCCAAAAATAAAACATTCCGTCAGTGCTTTTTTAAAAATCACAAAAGATTCCATCGACCACTTTCCCACATACATGCTTATGCAAACAGAAAAAAATCATCTGACCAAGGCATCATTTTTACTAATAAGACTCTTATTGCAGGTGTAAGCATCGAATTATTTGAATTGACTTTTGGCTGTTGGTAAAAGAAATATCAAATTACTAGAACAAGAGGCCCACGGAGGCCACACCGCTCACCTGATATGCAGACAAAGAACGATTTGGTGGAGGCCCTTGAGTACTTGCTTCCTGTAAAATTTTGAGAAATTCTGTGCATCAGTTTCTGAAATGTGCAGCGACTGCAGAGGAGAAGTCGAAAACGCGTAAGCCAATTAGAGCCCTCGGCGGCCATATTTGTAGACTAATCTGCACGAAAAACAGAAACTAGGTAGAGTGCCTTGAGTACTGATGGTCTTCCTGTAAATTGTTTCGTGAAATTCTGTGCAGCGGTCGCAGAGGAGATGTCGAAAATGTTAAAAGTAAACGATGGACGGACGGACGGACGGACGACCCGCTATGACAATAGCTCACTTGAGCTCAGGTGAGCTAAAAATGAACAATTTCAGTGTTATAGAATGTCTAAATTCAGATTGATTCTTTTTGTCAATAAAGTCTTTTTCTTACTTTCAATTTTGAATCTTTGAAAGTGAGCACATTACTAATGAAAAAGACTTTTTTTTCGTTTATTCATTCAGATTCGTTTCTGTCCGTTTTCGCAACCCCAGCGTACTGAATCATAGAATGGAATTCAAACATGTTTAATTATTGGCAGGGATACCCCTAACCTCTCGATCAGAAACTTTTTATAATTATTCGTTATGTTTCGTTGACATCAATCACTATTTTCTATCCCATCTCGTCAGAATTCAATAGATATTATATTCGGCTGAATTTGTATTGAATTGTTTATATTTTAATATATATAGTTCTGAAAGTATGAAAAACAACGAGGAATTTATATTGATCAAGAATTTGATGTAAAGGGATCAGATTCTTATGCACGCATAAAGGGATAACTTTATCGAGCGTCCGTCTGTCTGGTATATTTGGCTAGAACTAACTTGATATACTATAGACATTTTTCAAATCTGCAGGAATAATAAGCATGATGAACCTCAGCATCAAATGTATGTCAAAGTAATGTCAAGGTCACGTACTTAGAATCAGCATGCGACAGGAAAAGTGTCATATTTTTCTTATAACATGGTCCTTTTTCTTCTTTTTTTTTTCAAAGAGAATATAGGAAAATGTGTAGGTCTTAGGTGCATGACTTTTAAAACCTAATTTGATTGTATCGTGTTTATATGTGGAGTTGATTGTCATATCATAGGTACGGCTGTTTCACCTTTTTTTTTTTTTTTTTTTTTTTTTTTTTTTTTTTTTTTCGTATTATCATTTTTATTGGACTTGTGAACCCATTCCTTTTATGAATAGATCACAATTATTTTTTTTTCATTTACTCACACTTCGTTTGGTTTAAAATGAAAATCAGAAATTACTCCCCTGAACTTTCGCTTCCACATGTTTGAATTGTCATTGAACGCAGGAGGCTGAAGGCTGGGGTGTCGTATGGTGAATGGTGCATGTAAAGTTTAATAGAAAATTGATAATATAGGTCAGACTCTTTCAAATACAATGTATCTCTTTCTTTTAAGACAAATTTTCACCAATTTCTTCTTATACAATCGAACACGCTCCTTTTTTATACCGGAAGTGATGAATCCGCCTATTGTATATGTGGAGACATGATATTTTTATAGCTGTTCAACAAGGTAAGATATAGCGGGGTTTCCCTATTTATCAAAAACTAAAAGCTAATCTCTACGCTTGTGTGAAGTGTAAATACATTATTCAGTACTTGTTGAAGTAATGAGTCCGAAGATGAAGAAGAAGGTCGAATGGAGGGGGGGGGGGGGAAGGGTAGAAGTTAGAGGTTGGCATTTACATTTGGTATTACTGAACGTGATGTTACATGCAAAATGTTGCTGATTGCAAACTCGTGTTTAAAATCATGGAAACAAGGCCTATATTGAAAAGTTTCAGACGCATGAGAAGTGTGCTTGTTGTAGGGGAGGGGGGGTAATTGATTTGTACTGTGCCTGCAATTGCGGGTACATGATAGTACGACTACTTTTTCACTCTAAATTATAAAAATATTCGATTTAGTTTTTATTATATTTACCAAATATTGATTATACATCATTTAATCAATTGACTACATTGTGTACATTTCTCATTTCAGGTGTTCTTGCCTTTCAGATTTCTAATCACTGAATGTCATGGTATGTGGGTTTGAAGCTCGTCTTATATACCGGGACTAGAGCGATGTACATGGATTTTAGGTCGTACCTTCATTAGTATGCATACGTCAACAGGTGTTAAAGGTCGATATAGCTTTTTTTTATGGCATGGGACGGACATTGTTAGAGTCTGTATCTAACAATCTCCGTCCCCAAAAAAATTTATTACGTCACTTGCGTTTAAATCCTGGGAGCTCAGCTTTAAATACATGCACTGTCTATGGTTCTGTCTATATAGAAAGTGCTATGGCGACAATGTCAGGGAAAAAATTCAAAACAGTTACTGTCAAACCCCTCGCAGGGAACTTTTTTACGAGCTCCACACGGCAAAGGGCATAAGTGTGACACAAATGAGTTAAAGAAGATCCTGACGATAACCTCAACAGCACTCACAATAGAGCACCAAATGGAGCATCGACAGACCTCTAGCAAGCTAGAGGTGGGATCAGGTGCCTGGGAGGAGTAAGCATCCCCTGTTGGCTAGCCGCACCCGCCATCGATGTTCACGAAAATGAAAATATATTAAATACATGCACTGTCTATGGTTCTGTCCATATAGAAAGTGCTATGGCGACAATGTCAGGGAAAAAATTCAAAACACTTACTGTCAAACCCCTCACGGGGAACTTTTTTACGAGCTCCACACGGCAAAGGGCATAAGTGTGACACAAATGAGTTAAAGAAGATCCTGACGATAATCTCAACAGCACTCACAACAGAGCACCAAATGGAGCATCGACGGACCTCTAGCAAGCCAGAGATGGGATCAGGTGCCCGGGGGGAGTAAGCATCCCCTGTTGGCTAGCCGCACCCGCCGTCGATGTTCACGCACGTAAATGAAAATATTATATTAAATACATGCACTGTCTATGGTTCTGTCTATATAGAAAGTGATATGGCAACAATGTCAGGGAAAAAATTCAAAACACTTACTGTCAAACCCCTCGCGGGGAACTTTTTTACGAGCTCCACACGGCAAAGGGCATCAGTCTGACACAAATGAGTTAAAGAAGATCCTGACGATAATCTCAACAGCACTCACAATAGAGCACCAAATGGAGCATCGACAGACCTCTGGGAAGCCAGAGGTGGGATCAGGTGCCCGGGAGGAATAAGCATCCCTTGTTGGCTAGCCGCACCCTCCGTCGATGTTCACGCACGAAAATGAAAATATATTAAATACATGTACTGTCTATGGTTCTGTCTATATAGAAAGTGCTATAGCGACAATGTCAGGGAAAAAATTCAAAACACTTACTGTTAAACCCCTCGCAGGGAACTTTTTTACGAGCTCCACACGGCAGAGGGCATAAGTGTGACACAAATGAGTTAAAGAAGATCCTGACGATAATCTCAACAGCACTCACAATAGAGCACCAAATGGAGCATCGACAGACCTCTGGGAAGCCAGAGGTGGGATCAGGTGCCCGGGAGGAATAAGCATCCCCTGTTGGCTAGCCGCACCCTCCGTCGATGTTCACGCACGAAAATGAAAATATATTAAATACATGTACTGTCTATGGTTCTGTCTATATAGAAAGTGCTATAGCGACAATGTCAGGGAAAAAAATTCAAAGCACTTACCGTCAAACCCCTCGCAGGGAACTTTTTTACGAGCTCCACACGGCAAAGAGTAAGCATCCCCTGTTGGCTAGCCGCACCCGCCGTCGATGTTCACGCACGAAATGAAAATATATTAAATACCTATATATTACATAAGTCATTTTATAGAATGAAGATTAAGTGGTGCGTTTCTTTTTTTTTTGTTGGGTATATAATCATAAACAAGAATAAAATGAAGCATCCCGGCCTAATTTACACTTTCAATAAAATTGTAAAATGTTCCATCCCGATCTTACAGTTACATCGTCACCGAGAAATTTCAAAATATGCTTGATAAGTGTTACACGTCTTCAAATTCATTACACCACTTAACAACAGATAAATTTTAAGCATGGACCAAACGAGCACGTTTCTGGAACGTAAACCCCCTCCATTTACATAAACCTTAACAATAATTTATGGCCAAAACCTTTGTAATTTTTTGTCCAGAATATATCGAATGACGTAGCAGGGTGACCGAGCCAGGTGAGATATGATGGTACATGACCCACTTTTCAGAAATTTCGAGAAGATTTTGTGAACAGAAATTTTCGAATGCGCTTAAAAAACGATCAATCGAAGTCAATCGGATTTGGCTGCATGCGTTATCTTAAAATCTACGAAAAAAAAACAACCAATAAATCATAAACTGCGTTATTCTGTTCAAATGAAAATATTCGGAGTGGGTGGTGTAGCCTACATGCACAATAGTTTTAATAGATTCTTCTTATTTATGAGAAAACGATTTTAACTAAGGTCATGTATATGAATATTTTGCACCAAAATGAATAATTTGAGAGTTGCAAGGGCGGATATAGAGGGGGACTATTACTCCTCTAGAATACTTCTTATTTTTCTGTTTTTATGTAATTACTTTTGTTCAAATTCACGGGATATTTTTGGTAAACAACGGAGGGGATCTCCAACAACACCAGGTTGTAGCACCCACAGCAAAGCCCCAAAACACCCAATGCATAAACATAAAGCAGACAAGCACAGAAAGAGACGGATAAGAGACAAGGAACGTCAACGGACAACACAGAAACATCAAACACAAAGGACTACACATAAACCAACGAGACCAATTGGCAACCGGTGCCGACTTAGGACGGCCAACTGCAACGGAAATAGCAGAAGGTATGGTTATCCTGGATTACGTGCGCACAACCCTCCCACTTTTCCGATTACCCAGAGGTCTCGAAAAACGTACAATCGTGGTGTAAAACAACCTCCTCACTGTCAGATGACGGCACACAAACAAGACCGCAAAACGCAGGGGCCCAAGCAACACAGATGAATATGTTAATGGATATGAAAAGAGGGCGTACGTAATACAATCCGTGCTCTGCCGCCGCGAGCTCATGTATGTTATCACCCGAGGAGTCCGACTGACATTCGAAGAGGACAGGTGATCGGGGCCCTGTCTTCTCTAAAGAGGTTTGGACAGGGCCCTTCATGGAGTCCCGTCGTCACAGGCAGTCAGAGTGCAAGTTTTAAGAATGCGCTTGTACAAGACTGTAGATTGGTCAAGTACCAAGCCTAGTGTCCGTCTGGTGACATTAGGATCATATCCACGGTATAAAAGGCGTTTGATGATTCTGACGCATTTTCGATAGTGATGTTGTCTATATTTGATCCTTCTTATCTTGTTAATAATGTCACCATAAAATGCAGGTGCTCTGTTGCCTGTATTGGTCCGAATTTCAGAAGAAGTTGACAATATTTTTTGTAAAATTTCCAGAAAGTCTTTACTAGTTTGTGAAAGCGAAATTCTTGTCCTAAAAGTTTCTTGGTAATTTGTAAATTTCTACTATGGAAATCCAAAACATCAGTACATGCTCTAGCATACCGGATGAGCTCTGAAATATAGATACCATAGGACGGTAATCTAGGAACATCATCGTCAAGCCAGGGGTAATTACTATGTTAAATCCAAAATCATCTCTTTTGTCATACACACTTGTATGGATCTCTCCATTAACAATTTTGATATTTAGGTCCAAAAATGGTGTTTCTGTGTTTGAAACGTTTGCTTTGTTTAGAATCAATTCTTGTGGATAAATAACATTTCTATACTTTTCAAAAACAGGATTGTTGATAGTAAGAATATCATCCAGGTACCTAGAAGTATCAATGAAGCATTTCACATCATCATTTTTTCTTTGTTTTTGAAAGGTGCATGCCCACTTCTTATTCAATTTTCAATAATTTCGATTACTTATGAAGCTTTTCCGTCTAATTCATATATTTTCTTTCTAATGAGTACATATGAAAAAATAAGAAACATATATATTATAGGAAAAAATCATGCACTTTCGACAAGTACTTAGGGTATCTGACAAATCATCCGCAAATTCCCGCCATTTACTTATTTTGCAATGTATACCTGTAAATAAGAAGATAGGAGGGGATTGATTAACACTTTGACTTTGTTCGTCAATATTTCACGCTCGATAATTCACAAACGTTAATTTAAGATTAGGTCTATTATAGATAAATCTTTGATTTGATCGGATTGACGAAAGTCATGTGTAGGACCAATGCCGGTCATTTTTAGAAATGTGACATTTTCTGATCGCAATATCCGAATTCAAATCGATAGACATATCTCTTAGGTATACGTGACATAAATGTCAAGGACTTTGGTTACGATTTCTGTGATAGCGAAGCAATTCTGAAACAGTACTAAAGCCAAAATATACACACGATTTTACAATCATAGTTTCCTATAATGCAAAGTTCATTTAAGTGATTCGCTGAATATAAGAGCCCGCATCGCTGAACTGATTATGTGGCGCAGTCGTCCAGCAATGCTTGACTTTACCTCTACCTGTGAAAGGTGAAGTATTTACGTTTGATTCCTGGTCATTTAAAATTGCATGAAATCTCCAAAATATTAGGGATTGGACCTACGTGTACTTTCTAAAATATTGAGTTTATTCACAATTATTTCCTGCCGACGAACCTTATAAAAATCATCAAAATGTCAAATGATTAATATTATTCTTTTTCATGTACCTACCACTGTACAAATAAGTCAGGGATATTTCGAAGGCTAATACTGTTTGAAATAAATGGTAAATGGTATGTTGGATATCCGAAACGTGCATGTCTGCTCTACAATGATGCTTATGAATTTGAAAACGTTAAACATTATCTACAAATATCTAAATTCAGGGTCTACTCATGTGTAAAATTATAATGTCTAGTTGGTGTACTCGGCAAAAATGTATGTCTTGAATTTCGAATGGATTCAATGATGGTCATTTTGCCCGAAAATCTTTTCATGACATTCTTCTTTTTCTGTATAAAGTGAAGAACCTCTGCTGCGTGTGCATTACAACTGTTCATAACCGATTCAAAGGAAACTTATTGTAATATAAAATCGTTGTATTTCGAAAATACATAATAGAAAAGAGAATCGGGAGATTCTGTATTCTTCACTTTTCAATGATTCATAAAACCTTTCAAGAAAAAAAGAAAGCGTCTAACTTTGCTGCCAGGGAGCCAATCTCCTACGAATGCGTCCGATTTAGCATCCTGTCATCTAGAAAGAATTTCTAAATGGGGTGTACCGGACATGCTTGTTTCTGATAATTAATCAAGATGTCACATTAAAGGTAGTTTAAAATCAAAGGATTTAAAGGCATTAATCAAGATATCATATTAAAGGTAGTGATTTAAAGGCATTAATCAAGATATCATAGTAAAGTTAGTTTAAAATCAAAGGATTTAAAATCATTAATCAAGATATCATATGAAAGGTAGTTTAAAATCAAAGGATTTAAAGACATTTATCAAGATATCATATTAAAGGTAGTTGAAAATCAAAGGATTCAAAGGGATTAATCAAGATATCATATTAAAGGTAGTTGAAAATCAAAGGATTTAAAGGCATTTTGGTTTAAATTTTTGTGGATTTTCATGAAAAGTAAATGAGGGTTAAATACCACTGTACCCCTAGAAACTTCCCATATATCATTTATAGAACCTTATTAATTTCTGGGGGGGGGGGGGGGTAGCTCATACTTTGGTTTTATGTCCTTTTTGTATGTAACTAAATGGACTTCAAAATTTTAACAATATGTTGAGAAAATTAACTGTTCAAGTTCAATTATATGGCATAAACGTTCCTTTGTACAGAGGCGATAATCAGCATCCAACGGGCGAAAAGCATTGCTTTCAAAATTCAAAATGAGATGAGATTTCAGTTAGGAAATAGGTGTAAACATCCATGAATTATATATGAAATGCCTTCCCAATTTCAGGAATAACATGTAATGATAAATCGATACAGGGCTTACCAGAAATTCCTTAAAATGTGGACTTACTTAAAATCTCTGAATATTTATCTCCTGTAGCAGATGTCTGAAAATAAAAGAAACAACTTTTTTTCAGCAAACGGGTCAAGTTAAATGTGATGTTTTCAAATTATTATATTAGATCTATTTAAAGGCCGACGGGGGACTATATAAGGGGACAGGTAAGTTTTCTGTCATTTCCTCGCTGACCGCTCTAGGGTTAACATCTCTAATTGGCATCTGATTGGTTCCCTTTAATCCTTTTACCTCTATCAATTTTTGATTGACAGCTTAAAACAGATGAGACTCGGGTATCTCATTAGCATTATACAGGATTACCTGTCGGTTTGTCTTTGATGTAACACGCCGCTCGCAGACGACGTTGTCCTTAAAGACGCTATGCCACGCCTCTCAAGCTTATGTCACTCAGATATAACTATTAACGACCGGATGGTTCTCAACGTCGACCTTTAAGGTAGAACGAGTGTCTGCTTGTATAAATGACAGAAGAAAAACAATCTGAATATTTTTTCGAGGTTTTTGTGATTATTTATTGAAAATATGAGTGATTTTGAAGCATATGACAGTAATTTCAATTGCCATCAATAATTCATCAGAAACTGATATTGAAGATAATGAGTAAATCCACAAAATACAATCACACAATAGAAATTTAAAAGAATTATTGTTTGGGGAATGTAACTTTTGAAATATTCATTTACTGAGACATAAAAAACAAGCATAAAACACTAAAGTATCAATCAATAATATATATTATAGCTCGGCTAAATTAATCAGCTTCAAAGATTCACGTACAAAAGTTGCTAGTCTAAGAGTTATCTTTCATGCATTTATAATGTGTCCCTTTAAGATAAAGACAATCACATGATATATTAATTAATTTTCTTCCCATTTCATCTAATCAATTTACGTAATCAAAAATTCTACGTGAAGGATTCAGAAATATTTCTAGAGGGGGGGGGGTGGCGTCATGCAAATGAGGGGGGTGTTTCCAAGCTGTGATGGTTATAAAAATATACGTAAAAAGAGAAAAAAACAGCCTATAAAGACAATCAAATTTTCGTGACACCCCCAGTCCGATCCCCTCCCTCCTTGTATTATATCAAGCATTAAACCTTTCTTTTACAAATTGTAACGGATACTTACAGTGGTATAATGATATGAAACGCTTGAACCGCCTCTCTGGAAAGCTATAGTCTTTCTTTTGGGACACTAGCTTTATCGGCAGAGCAGACAAGTGCACTTGACTTCAGACCATTTCATCGAGCTCCCCTGTTGCTTCAAATTACAAAAACCTGTCTATTTGAACATTGTCAATTCTAATTCATTCTGTTTGTTTCACGCATTCTGGTTGGTTCACAGGATTTCTACAAGCATGTATAACGACGACATAAATGCCCCAAACCGACTCATTGACATCCTTTAAAATGTATCCCTACGTAAATTTGCACGTTACAAGCTTTAGCGCACCTTTTGCGTATGACGTCATGCTTCCCTTTGTTCTTCGCTCCTGTGACGTCATACTGTGACGTAAAACTACATGGTATGAGCTTGTAAATGGCGTTCTCCACATGTAAACAACAGAGCAAGTAGGTTTATTATTGATTACACTTTGATTTTTCGCCATTGTAATAAATAAGAAGCAGTTGTATTTCATATTTTGCAGCGCAATAATTTCTGTTGGTCGTTGTTAGTCCTCCGTAGCAACGTCACCTCTCAAGCGACACGTTAGACCCTCTGATTGGTATAAAAAGTTAAAATATGTCACATGAATTAGAATAGGGATAAACGTACTGTGTTTTGTGGTTCCGACAGGTATATGTTGGATATACTGTTGTAAACATACGTTATACCGTCGGGGACAAGCCCCGACGGTATAACTGCGTTTCCAACAGTATATCCAACATATACCTGTCGGAACCACAAAACACAGTACGTTTATCCCCTTATTATAAGACCGAGAAGGGGGCATAAAGTTTTTAGAAAAAAAACATTGGGAAAAAGAAAAAGTCCTGACGAAATCCAGGGAACAAGTGTACCCAATCTGATTTAAAAAATACTATATCAGAAAAAAATGACCTTTGTCTCTACTTTGAAATGTGACATTTTGAGTGAATATTCCCATTTTCAGTGATCAAATCATTAAGATTTTTATCCTCAATGTTTTTAAAAGTGGCACGTGTATTCCCGGTTAACTTGTAAAAGGTTGTTAATGCTAGTTTTCCCAGGACAAGTATTTCCAGTGCGAAAACTTTTTTGGTGCGAGTCGCCTTGCAACAGTTTACATGTATGTATCGCTTTGTCAAAGAGTTCCCATACTTAGTAAAATTTTACTCTAACTTTTACAGTTACAAATGGATTGAAACGAAGAAATTGACTGCACATGTTAAAATGTAGCTCGCTTACAAGTCACTCGTTACCCCTTAATCTCTACCAAAAATTTATCAATACTGCATGTATGTACACACATACAGACCGACTAAAATAATTTGTGGAATTCAGTTGAGGTTAGCTTTAAGATCTCAAAGCAATGAAGCAATTAGGTCGATATTGTGTTGGAAAATCGTCGGTTCATGCCATTGATGATGTAGAATTGCATTGTCGTTATCTTCGCTTCTTTTGTTTTTTGTATGTTTGTCTTACATAAAGTGTTTTTTTAATTGCATTTTGTAATAACGTTTGTATCATCCTACTTTTCTTTTTCTTTTTGGTTTTTTTTTTATTTTTCTTTTTGTTATTTTTTTTACTTGATTTTTCTTTTTGTACTATAGATTTGTTAGGTGTTATTGCTTATTGTTTTTATTCCAAGCTGTAATACAATATTCTTTGCGGTATAAGGTGATATAGCTAAAGACTGTTTCGCAACATAAATCATGTCGTAGATTCAAATCAGCTTCCGAGAAAAGATGATGTTTGTATATGTATTCATGTTTTTATCACATAAAAACAATATTACATCATGTGGCAAGTAGGGAAAGAGACTTCCCAGAAAAGCACTTGAAACGTCACATCACATCAATGTTAAATCGAGCTTGACTGACATACCATGAGAAGAAGAGATGTATTATCCTATGAGTTACCTTAGTCATGTACATTAGATAATGGGAAGGTGAAAGATGATACAGATTTACATGATCTAAAAAGTATGGATATATAAAGAAAGAAGATGAACAAATATGTTTTGTTTCACAATGTATCAAATAAGAATTTGAATCTTCTAATAAAACTTTATACAAATCCTACCATAATTATATCAGTAAAAATGAGTATTTTCCCAGCGTGACGCACGTCCTCGCAGCCATCAATCACCACAATATTGTCCCGAAAGAAACGAAAGAAATAATGGGTTTTGCTTTGGAATCAATGAATTTGCATATCTAGAATTATAGTGTACGTCTCAGGAGCAACATACAATGAATTTTTGGTTTTGTAAATCAATTATCGTCTCCTTATGTTTTCAACAATGTATGTATGTTTCCTTTGCTTCGGTCATTATGCTGATTGTATATTTTTGTCTTACATGTTTATTGAATTTTATACAAATATACTATTTTGCTGTTCATGCCACCGCTGTTTACTTTGCTTTGCAATACAAGTTTTCCCCTTTTTTATTTTAAGGTATGAAATGAATCTTTGCGGTACAAGGATAGACTCTAAAATAGAAAGAAACTGTTGATTTTTCGCAATATAAATCATGGTGTAGATTCAGGTCAGCTTCAAATTAAAGATGATGTTAGTATACAATTTCCTGTTTTTATCACCGATAGATGAGGCTACATTAACAATATGGCTTATGGTGAAAAAACGTTTCTCAGAAAACACTTGACAACAACAGGAGGTAGTTGATAAACCTTTTTTATTCTCTTGAAATGTGTTCAGATCAGTCTCCACATGACTGTTCTGAAGGAATTTTCCTCAAACTTGTTTGGTGAAGAAAGTTATAGGGGTACCAAATATTGTTGAATTATACAGAGAAATTTTCCTGTCATTTTTTCTACCTTTATAAATTATAAGGTGAATATCTCGCTTCATCATAGTTACCTTGAGAAATGAATATAATTTGTTTTATTTTATGTCTCAAAACAGAAATAATAGTATCAACTATGCCTGATTCTTACGTGGACATATACTAAACATCACAACGATGGGAAAGGTGTCAATTTTGCACAGAATATATTAAATTGGTTGCAACGTGTAACTTTAAAATTTCTGCAATTAGTTGCATGCAACTAATCGCGTCGTGTAACAAGTATGCGCCAAATGCTTACGTGATAGTTTTCAATGAATGTTGAAAATGTACTTAATTTTCTTTGAAAGTAATTACATCCCCCGCGCACCTTGATCGTGCTAACATTTTACATTCCAATCAATAACAAGTTATTTCGTAGCTTTAATAAAATATAAAGATATATACAAATGAGTTAAAGAAGATCCTGACGATAATCTCACAATTTAACCTCGTAACAAATTCAAAGATCATGGCCATTTTGTTTTTGTCTTGTCTGTTTATTTGTCCGCTTGTCTTTCCGATTCGTTAACATATCGGGAGTTCTTTTCTTTTTATGTGGTGGAGGTTTTCGTTCCTGTTTTACCTGATTTTGTATGCCCTCGGTTTATGATTTTCCAAATTATCGATTTTGTGATGTATATAGGGATATTTTCATATTCCATATTTGTCATTGATCATGCTTACGACTGAACCATAAACGGACATAGCTTAAATACTTCATATGTGTTTGGCATATGATAAGACCGTTCATTCGAGAAATTGACCATATGGCATGGACTTTGGAGTATATGTATGACTTACGATCATAATATATTATTTCCGTAATCTTTTTAGAAATATTTTAAGTATCTCGCTTCCTTTGGCTTCGACACAAATGAGACACAATTTAGATTTAGATTTACCATACTTATACTTCATACCTAAAATGCATAAGAATCCGTACAAACAACATCGCTGGTTCATCAAAATGTTCTACCAGTCATCGATCTTACTCCCCAAAGTTTTATCTGACATCAAATCTGAACATCTACAGTATATTATCGTAGCGGTATTAACCAGATGTGGATTTTAAAGAATTCGAAGGAACTTTAAGAACATCTGACATCTACTCATTTTAGTAGAGTCCATTCGATCAAAACCTTTTATTTTTCGACACTTTACACTACAATTCCACGTTCTTAATTGAAAGAAAGACTCGTAAAAATTATAAGTAATGCGTTTATAAGCAAGAACGGCCATTGCAAATACAAATAACTGTGACAAAACCTACTTTGTAAAAAAAGGTCGATTCTGAAAAAAAGTACACTGAAACAGATATTATTCATATGTTTAACTTGCTGATCGACAACATTTATGTGGTGTTTTGAGGAAAGGTCTTCTAGCAAATTGTCGGGATTCCAATGGGGACCAATTGTGCCCCACTCCTTGCCGACATTTGTCTTTACTCATACGAAGCTGAATTCATTCAATCTTTGGTCTCTGAAGGGAAAAGATACTTAGCTTCTGACTTCAACTTTACTGACAGATACATAAACGATGTATTGTACATCAATAATCCAAAATTCGCGGATTGCCTTAGCAGAATCTATCCTTCGGAGCTTGAAGTCAAAGAAACTACAGAGACAAATAATTAAATAATTCAGCATCGTATTTGGACATAATGTTGTCCTGCGACACTGATGGTCACATCAACACCTAACTCTTTGAAAAACGTGACGACTTCAATTTCAGCATCACAAACTTCTCTTTTCTGAGTAGCAACATCCCTTCATCGCCTGCTTATGGCATGTTCATATCTTAGTTGATACGCTTTGCCAGAGCAAGTACCAAATATACACTTCAGATTTTTTTAAAGCTAGGCGTCTTTCAGATAAGCTTCTCAATTAGGGATACGTTTGTGACCGACTAACATCGTCACTGAGGAAGTTCTACGGTCGATATGGTAAACACGTCATACACTATGATGTCACACTCTCCAGAATGGTGGATGATATTTTGTCATAGACCATTGTAACCATCCAACCAAAGATTATACTCTATATTTTCCGAAATGGAAGTAACCAGATGTGACAACTCTACCGAATTGAAGCCGCGGGTGTTGCATGCAAGCAGGAGAAGCTGACTCTTCCGGGGCACCTGGTCTCACTCCCATATCGGGAGTTCTTTCTTTTCGTGTGATGGAGGTTTTTGTTTGTTTGCTTTGGTTCCTGTTTTATCCTGATTTCTTGCTACGTCTTTCGGTATATTCTGGACTTAATTTTAAAAAATTTTGGCCATTTCACATTGTTTAGATTGAGGATCACTGACGAGGGTTAAACATCCCAAACTTGCATGTCTGGTCCATGCTGTAAATTCATCTGCTCTAAAATGATGCTTAATATACGACAGAAGTACGGAAGCATAGAAGGGACATTGCGAGAAAAAAAAAGTAAAAAGAAAAAGTAAGTCCTGCGCACGAGTTACAAAAGTCGTGATCACGAGTTACAAAGTCGTGAGCATGAGTCACTAACTCGACTTTTTGTTGTCATTCTATTGGTCAATTATCTCGTGCCCACGACTTTGTAACTCGTGCTCACGAGATAATCAACCAATAGAAAAATAGGATCAAATAAAATGGTGACAACTGATAATGATCATGCATGTATATTGAAATAATCTCGTCTATCAAAAGTACAGTAAACTTATTATGTTGTATTAATAAATTATCGGCGTTGTTCTCAATACAAAATGTATTTTACAACAGTAACCACGATTAATTCTTGGAAGCACACAGACACCCTCGGACCCCCCCCCCCCCCCCCCTCGATTTGGTAAACAGAGATAACTTTATCAGAGAACAAACACTTAGTAATACAGTACTCCAAGTCAAATGCTGGGCTTGACGGACCCTTCTCAGTATGGACAATTTCTCCATTTTTTTATGCATATTTTTTAAATCAAAGGTTGGCCCCCATCCCGATGGGATGGACCCCTTGAATATTTTCCAGATCCACACATGAATGATACATGTTTGTATCATGCATAATTTCTTATGGGGAGGGGACAGTCAAGCCGAGCAGTATGGTGAACTTATATAACCCTCGGGGCCCCTCTTTTGACTTCAACAAATTCATAGTTCCGTCATATTTATCAATATGTTTGTTTGCTACCTACCAAGTTTCAGCACATTTGAAATAATTCAGCGAAAATGAAGCACGATTGGCTCTATTTCTACATGTTCTAAGCACGCAATATGTGGTAAAATTCATTACATTTTCATGTTTTCTATTTTCAAAACTGTCCTGTTCTCTTCTAAATACTTACATTAAATACACTGTGTTGTCTTCCTTCAACTTTGATCTAAGGATCTTTTCAATGCAAAAAATTTAAAATTTATATGTTTTTTTTTTCGAGAGGCTAGAGAGGGGTGAAACAATCTGAAAAAATTACGTAAAATCAACCAGAAAAAGAATTTTTTGAGCTTGTATTGTAATGCTTTTCCTTGTTCTGTGCCATTGACCATTTCCAAGCTTTATCAGATGAAAATACCGGTAGTATGCAAGATTTGAGTGGAAATCTCAGTAGAGGGACTCTCAATGAGTTTTCCTCAAGGATTTGAGTTGACTTTTTAATTTGATGGAAAATCAATTTTGGTGACGGCGGGGCCAGGAATATATAGGCCGAAAAACGCAATTCTAAAAATTTTATCAACTTGAATTATTTCTCTGGATTATTGCTTTTTTCACTAATTCATGTGCTTAGTTTTTTTTAGCATGCTTTTTTATTTCTATCCTTTAAAATCGTAAGTCAATTTTAGGGGATCGGGACTTATAAAAACTACAAAATAGATGAAATGTATGATCATATTTTGGAAAAAATCATTTTCGGTAACTAAATAAACAATAAATTATCATTTTCACATAGTTTAATTGGAAGCCGCCACCATACCCCTTTGAATACACTCAAATACCGCTTGGCGTCCTTCATTTTACTCCTTTGAAATTTACCTTTGTAGTGTGTACGCTTATTTCTCGTACAGATTGACGGTAACAAGACACCAAACCATTTGAAATTGAACTTATCTCATGAATGACAAATATGGATAATGACCATATCCCTGTTTACAGCACAAAATCGATAATTCAGAAAATCAGAAACCGAAGGCATAAAAAATCAGGATAAAACAGGAACCAAAGCAAACAAACAAAAACCTCCACCATATGAAAAGAACCGAACTCCCGATATGGGAGTGAGATCAGGTGCCCAGGAAGAGTAAGCATCTCCTGCTTGCATGCAACTTTATGAAGCTTTACTACCTACTATGTCATTATCATTTTAAATTTGTTATCATGATAATGCATATCAGTAACTCTTGTGTTTTCCGTGTAGATATTGTTTGTCTACAAGAAATTATCCTCATATTTTAACATCTTGGAGAGTTTTGGTGCTAAACTTTTGTCATTTAAGGAAAGATCATAACTTTGCTTATTCTAGAAAAATACAGTCTGGGTTCTACGAGTTGAATCTTATCAAAATTTAGTCGATTACAGGGTCTACAACTTCAATGAGTTTAAAACAAATTAAGATATGTACGCTGGAATTAAGATCCTTTTTAATGTAATCTACATACAACATCAGTTTGAGATGAGAACTGAATTTCTCTAATAGGAATAATAAAAGCAGTCATAAAAAACCAATGATTTCATTGGAAACTCTATCTAATTTGAAATCTGAACATTAAAAAACAAGAAAATTCAACATAGATATAATTATTTAGCCTAGCTTAACGAGATATCACACGCGTTTCAGTAGCCTCCCTTAGACGAGAATTTTAAAGAAATCTCCACACTGAAGACTTCCGATTTTCGTAAGTTAAAATGTCTTGATGTTCTGCCTCTGTTATAATCGCTCAATCGACAAGTCGATCCAATAGCTCAGAGGTAGAGCTCTTGCTCATGCACCATACGGGAAGACCGCGGTTCGAGCCTGAGCGCTGGGGTAATAAATAGATTGTTATTCGTATTTACAATGTACATACGAATGATTTTATTTTCTTTGCAAAGTAAAGTAAAGCCTAGAGTGACCAACAATAGTCAAATTATTGCTAAAATTGAACTAACAAATTCGTAGCTATCCTTGGCAATCCATAGCTATCCTTGGCAATCCAAAGCTATCCGGGATGAGACAGAAAATTTTTGAACATGTTCAAAATTTCCAACGACTCCGCTACAGATAGATTTGTCGTAGCGGAGTCGTAGGGGAGTCTTAGCAACCCGTAGTGGAGTCGTAGTTATCCGTAGGGGAATCGTAGTAACCCGTAGCGCATCCGTAGCAATCCGGGACAATTTTTGTGATAAAAATAGCAATACGACTCTGCTACGGATTGCTACGTCTCTGCTACGGATTGCTACGACTCAGCTACGGATTACTACGACTCACCTACGGGTTGCTACGGATAGCCAAGGATTGTGTCTTATATAAACTGCAAATTTATTTGGTTTTTGTTCGTTTTTCGGTCAACATATGAGTTAATACTTCAGCTATTCAATTTCAGGTCATGATATAAAGGCATGTATAAAACCTCAATACTGTTATAAAACAAATGAGACCCTCTCAATTTGAAAATATTCAGTGTTTTAGTAAATAATTATGGATGAAAAATGCATAGGAATTCACGCCAGTCCTACCAATCCGTACTGAAGTCGTAGCTATCCTTGTGCGAATCGTGGCTATCCGTACTCGAGTCGTGGTAATCCTAAGCAATCCGTATCTATCCGTATCTATCCGTACACGTGTTGTAGCAATCCGTATCTATCCGCACGCGTGTCGTAGCAATCCGTAGCAATGTCGGGACGATATATGTAGCTATCCTTAGCTATCCGTACTCGATTCGTATCAACCCGTAGCAATCCGTAGCAATCCGTACTGGAGTCGTAGGTTCATGGTTCATCAAACAATTTGCGTCCTGTAACCATATGGCCTCTCCCCCACAATACTTATGCAAATTGAGTATTTTGATCTTTAATTAATTTCCATTTATTTTGTTTATGGGATATTTCATTTCGTCTAGGAGAAGATAACTCTAATTTCAAACGTTAACTTTACGATCACGTGCTAAACTGATGTAATAGAAATGATTGTCATTCCCGCCAGTGTGTAACCCTACGTCTGTCAATTCGAGGTGTCCATAGGTCAATTGACAGCAACGGAAGCTAAAGTAGTTCGCCTGTCACAGGTCTAGTCGCAGTAGACGAAATGGCGAGAATTTGTTCTAACTTTAGGCTCCATTGTTTATACGTCTGAATTCCAATTTAGTCATGAATTTCGATGGCGATTTCCATATGATTGTGAAATATCCCAGGCTCCTAACATATACTGTGCGCATGATTTTCAGTGGCGGATTTAGAGGGGGGGGCCAGGGGGCCCGGGCCCCCCCCCCTTTTTTTCACCCAAAGTTATTGATTAAAAGTACTCTTTTTATGCTTAATCTCTTTACTTTTGGGGAAATTTTTGGCTCGCTTCGCTCGCCGCACTAAATTTTTCATTAGTTGTCTATTTTTTCGTCTTCACTTTGTCTTCAACTTTCTTTATCATCGTGTTTGAACGGATTCATATGTCATAAATATACAAAATTCAAAATCAAATTTACACTTGAATAATTACCAAATGTTTCATTTTCATGGGCCGATTTAGCTAACCAGGTTAGACAGGTGGATAGTGGGGTTGTAATGCCTTAATCTTCCCAACCTTCCCCAATTGGTCAAACAAAATTGGAGCATAGAAAATGAAAAAGAGATTGTATTCTTATAACAAAATGTAACCATCTATTCCAAAAATTTTACGGCTCGCTCCGCTCGCCAATATAGAATAAAGTTGTATATACATGTATGGATGACTTCATTTGAAAACAAATAAAAACTTCATATCTTAAAAATTTTTCTGGCTTGCTACGCTCGCCAGACTACCTACCTATAAACCAAAGTAAATTAATTTTAAAACCCCCTCCCCTCCCCACTTCATAAATAAATCAGCATTCTTGAGGGTCACGTTTTTCGGTTTTTTTTTTTGTTTTTTTTTTTTTTTGCTTGTCAGTTTTTCCGTGAACAATTTTCTTCGAGCTGAAACCTTGGGCCCCCTTTTCTGAAATCCTAGATCCGCCACTGATTTTGTATGTTAGAACGATTCTCATACTGCTATAATCAACATGTTACTTTCGTATGTTAATAAACGGTAAAACTATTCCAGAACTTTTTATTTCCAAGTTCCAGAAAATGAGTTAACTTAAAATTCATCCACGGATTTCACAATTTGTAGACCCGAGAGGGCTACAATTTTCTTTTGGTGCCGTGACCTGGATTCGAGCCAAGGTTTATTTCCAAGGTCCAGAAAATGACTTAAGTTAAAATTCATCCACGGATTTCATAATTTGTAGTCCGCGAGAGGGTTACAATTCTCTTTTGGTGTCGTGACGCTAAATGATACGAACCATGGGGATATACGTGATTTATTGCTGTAAATGCAGAGGATGTACTTGTACGCGAAACCAGAATTAAACAGCAGACAAGTGATGAACATTACACTGAAATTATGTATACTTCAGGTAGGACACATTTACTTTTCTCGTGCGTATCCTCATTTTGATTGACCATGTAATTTTATCATTTTTGAATTTTTGATCTAGATAGATAAGTATTTTTTTCTTCACATTTTCAAGAAATATGACTAATGTTGACGACAAAGTGACGTCTCACATTACGGGAATTAGTCAGCATTCCGGTTCAGGTAGTTCTGAGGGTTTTGGTTCGTCTCAGAGTAAAAGTTGTAGTACCTTTGAATTTGGTAGAACTCCGAAAAATGGCAAAGAGGTTTATAAATTGATTGCAAATTAGGGTCTTCAGACTTTCTTTCCTGTTTGTGTCTGTAGAACGCCGGGGAAAAGGCGTGGAATCAGGAGACTTGAAAGAAAAGAGGGAAAAGAAATTGAAAAATCGTGACATGACTTTTTAATATTTTTCAAGATAATTGTACATTACATTCAAGAGGATACTTCGATGAAACCCATATAGTTGATTTCGTTAGTTGATGAGCGGTGAAGAGCTCGGACTTTGGCGATGTAACGCCGATAAATGACATCAGACGGATTTCTGGGGACGTAAGAAGGTTCGTTCGGGTTTGTTGGATATATATACAACACTGACATTTAGTATTTTGCGCGAGGTAAAGCGCACGTTAATTTTTCGGATTATATGATTAACATCGAAGTATTCATAATCTTGTGTATGTGGTTTGCTGTCAGTATGATAAAAGTTGTATTTTTTATTTTAAGGAAGGGAGGAATTGGTGATAATGAAGAGATAGTCGCTAAATTAAATTTTTCTAAGAAGTCGAAGACATTCAGAAATGAAAAACAAGTCGAGGCGTTGTTTATAGTATAGAAATGTGCATGTTTGTTTATGCATGATTTTATGTACGAAGTTTATGAATGACTTTCAATCTGGTGATCGTGTTACAATAGAGCGTAAAATGATAATGACCTTTGTTGCCCTTTTCCCGGTGTTGGAGTTTATTTTGACGGAGTCCCATGATGCAGGTTGTAAGCATCAGCTGTAATTTGTTTTTATTTAGTTTGCACGCAGACTACTGACATATACTGACGACATATTACCGGTACAACAATGAAAAGAGCTTCTTGTTTAAATATCGTTTTATTAATTTGTTTGATTTTTGATAAAATAAAAAAAATATATTGCCAGCATTTTCAGTTAAATAAACTTAAGTAAATATCCAGACTTGGAAAACAAAAAAAAGTTTGGGAATTTCATTTAAAAGATTTGACAAAGGTTTCTGAATGATTTTTGTAAATTCAAAATTATGGTCAATTAGAGGTACAGAGAAAAGCCAGTGTCACTTAACTGCCATGAACAATTAATCTCAATATGCGGCCTATACAGTGAAACAATGATTCAGACTATCATGATATATTTATTGCTGGGAGTTATATATAGGGAGCAGTGCTGAATAATGAACTTGTAAATTAGATTCCAGATATGCAGTTTACCCTTGAACTTTTGATACCTGTTGATATCATGGAATCGCCTGCTGTGAAAAAAGAGACGGAACAAGCGTGCAGGTTAATTACGAGAGACAATCCAAAGAGACAGAGGCCGAAGATGAAACCCGAAGCTGTGACGTCAGGTGAACCTGCATGTGCACGATGTTACCCGTGTGGCCGGAAGTGTAACCAGCCCGTCACTGTGTTGACAACATGCGACCATTTTTCACAGATAATGGCAGAGTGAAATATATAATTGCGAAAAGGGGAATATGAACTATTTTGCACTCGTTGACCTTCCTAATAAGACGCTGAATGTATGAGAATATGTATACCCCGTCGCTTTTCTGGGTGCATGGCGTCACCCGGATTACGGGTAGATCTTGGTTACGTCACAAATGCCAAGATGCGTCAAAGGAGGTCGAGGATGGAGAAAAGACGAAATGGGTCCGGATGTAGAAGACGAGACCGTGATCCTAAGACGAAAACGAAAGAAGAAACCGATGATGACCGCACAATGATTAACAATTAATTTCACGATGACATCGAGGTCCAATTTATTCGTTTTACTCCTCGGAGGTTATTCAGTTCACGAAGAAGGACCAGACACGAACCATAGATGGAGAAAAACCAAAGAAAATGATGTCATACCGTGATGATGGCCATAAGAAGAATAAGTGAATCCGTGTGATGTGTAATTAAGTGAGAAAGCAGAGTAAAATTTTAATGCTTGTTATGTTTAGTGTTATGTACGGTGGCCGTAAAAGGCCGTGTGAAAAATAAAATTATTGCGTGGGAACGAAATAGTATTGCGAGGGAACGAAATAATATTGCGAGGGAACGAAATTATATTGCGAGGGAACGAAATAATATTGCGAGGGAACGAAATAATATTGCGTGGGAACGAAATAACATTGCGAGGGAAAGAAATAATATTGCGTTGGAACGAAATAATATTGCGAGGGAGCGAAATAGTATTGCGAGGGAACGAAATAACATTGCGAGGGAACGAAATAATATTGCGAGGGAACGAACTGATATTGGGAGGGAACGAAATAATATTGCGAGGGAACGTAAAAATATTGCATGGGAACGAAATAAATATTGCGAGGGAACGAAATAATATTGCGTGGGAACGCAATAATATTGCGAGGGAGAGAAATAATATTGCGTGGGAACGAAGTAATATTGCGAGGGAACGAAATAATTCTCCCTTTTGCGCATGTGCAGACGTATGTATATATGTGCTATACATGTATATGGAAATGTTCAATCACAATTATTCATTATACATTTTATGATAAAAAGATCCAAGTCAAAGTCCAAAATGAAGTTCAAAGCTGGTAGACCAGAGTTAAGGGTTTTAAATATGTAGTACTTTTTTATTTGAAATGTGTGAATATATACGAAGAGTTTGAAAGAGTTCCGTTTTCATTTCTATTATCTAAATACTATATACAAGATTAAGGTCAAAATGTCACTTGGTCAGCAATCATGTTAACAAAAAATGTAGTTCTCCTAACGTATGACATGACTGCCTTTCATAGAATGAAATAATCTCTTTTCAATACTTTTTAATATGGTTTCTATGTAAAACCTAAAAAATCAGACATGTTTGGCAACTACATGTGTCAAATTTTTGTTATTTTTTTGTGTACAAGATGTATTTGATGACCTCAGAGCGAAATGACTTTCCAGTATTTATGCCCCCGTAATCGAAGACTCGGGGCATATAGTTTTTGGTCTGTCCGTCAGTCAGTCTGTCTGTTTGTCTGTTTGTCCGCAAAATTTTAAACCTTTCCATGGATACCAAAATATTTTTTAATGACCTTGAAAATTGATCAAGGTCATGATAGCATCAAATAGCATGATAGCATCCAGGGATAATACTATTCAGAAAATAGGCAATTGTAATTCAAATCTTGTGCAACTGCATTATCACTCATGACAAAAGTAATTGAAATATAGGAAAAATCAGGCCTAAATCGACCAAAAAATGGCACATTTTGAATAATATGTTTTTCTTGAAATTGAAGCAAATTTACATGACATACAGTATAAAGGAGCATTGAATAATCAAATTATATTAACTTAAGAGGATTTATATTATATGTTCAGAAAATTACATAAACATTCAACATTCGTTTCCATGGGAACGAGATGCATTAAAACACCTTGTTTAAAGGGGTTTTGATACGAAACCTTGGTTACCATCGCAACCGAACGTCAGAGAAAAAAAACATGTATGTATTTGTGAAACAGATTGCCCCCGTTTGCATCTTTGTCGGTAAAACAGCTGAAAAGTAATTCACATTTTGAGGTCAAGGTCAAATTTGGTATCCATGGAAAGGTCTTGCCACAAGAAAGTCATATGTGAAATATGAAAGCTCTATCACTAACCATACAAAAGCCATGGCTAAAGTTTAGATTTTCAAAAGTAGGTCAAACTTCAAGGTCAAGGTCACAAGGTCAAAAATTTTTGTATCCATAGAAAGGTCCTGTCACAAGGAATACACATGAGAAATATGAAAGCCCAATCACTTACTATTTAATAGCAATTCTCAGTAAGGACCAAAATAATTTCAATAGCACGTGGAAATAGCATGTCTCCAATTTTGGAGATTTTTGGTATGGAAGGTAGATATGATGTACTGAGACAAAAATAAACTTCCTTTTTTACAAATTAAGTTTTTGTTAACATCGTTTCCATGGTTTTATGCATCAGTAGAATACTTGTATCTTGGCATTTCCACAAGGCTCGTTTCCATGGTAACAGCTATTATAGTCAACTTTAATTTCCTTAATTTTTCTCTTTATATCTTTCATAGTATAAATACTACACAAGAAGTATGCTTTCTTTTTTGTCAATATGCTCAAAATAGAGGCAAAAACCTGTTTTGAAGAGGCCCTTTAAGACCGAAAAAGCTCGTAATTTATTAATTTTAAGGGCAAATAATCTGAAATGTCAGGCTAACTTGATTTCCACTGCCAATTATCTTTAAAGTTTAATTCTCGATCTCAAAGAAAATGTTAAAATTTGAGTGGTACCTCTTCACAATTTTATTCAAAAGGGTATAAAAAATGGTTACCATGGTGACACTCTGTTCAGTGCTATTACACATAGAGTAATTTACTGGTAAATTTTTAGTTGTCCCTTATATATTTTAAGCATTTTTCATCAGTGTCAAATGAAAAGTTGCCATGGCAACCATTTTTGACCTCAAAATGTAGGAAAACAAAACAAGGTCCCACTTATTTTTTATCAGTGATTATATTTGTCACATGAAATCTATTTTGTACTGACAACAGTGATGGTGTTATCAGCCTGACATTTTGTGTTATTTTTGCTTAAAAATGGTAAAAATTGGACAAAAATAGGCCTTAATTTTGACCTTATTTTATGGCAATTTTCGACTGATTTTGATTTGATTGGATTCGGCTAATTGAAAGAAATTTAAAGAAAAAAATGTTAATTTTTCTAAACAAAGTTGTTAATACCAATAAACTCTGACAATGGTTTCCATGGCAACATGATCACCAAAGATGACTTGTTTGACCATTTTCATGTTGCTATAAATAGACAGATCTCGTTTAGATGGCAACCGGAATATTTATTTTCAAAAAATTATTATTTTAGTATTACCATTTATAGAGAAATCATAAAAATACATGACATGCTATTTCCAAAATATAATGGTCATTACAGAAAATTGAAATTAAAAGTTATGGCCAAGGTTAAAAGGTTAAATATTTTGCGGACAAACAGACAGACAGACGGACGGACGGACAGACCAAACACTATATGCCCCCGAATCTTCGATTACGGGGGCATAAAAAACTGGAATGTCATTTCGCTCTGATGTCATCAAATACACATTGTACACAAAAAATATCCAAAATCTGACACATGTCGTGCCAAACATGTCTGATCTTTTTAGGTTTTTACATAGAATCCATATTAAAAAGTATTAAAAAGAGATTATTTCATTCTATGAAAGGCAGTCATGTCATACATTAGGAGAACTACATTTTTTGTTAACATGATTGCTGACCAAGTGACATTTTGACCTTAATCTTGTATATAGTATTTAGATAATACAAATGAAAACAGAACTCTTTCATACTCTTCGTATATATTCACACATTTCAAATAAAAAAGTACTACATTTTTAAAAACCTTAATTCTGGTCTACCAGTTTTGAACTTCATTTTGGACTTTGACTTGGATCTTTTTATCATAAAATGTAAAATGAATAATTGTGATTGAACATTTCCATATACATGTATAGCACATATATACATAAGTCTGCACATGCGCAAAAGGGAGAATTATTTCGTTACCTCGCAATATCATTTCGTTCCCACATAATATTATTTCGTTCCCACGCAATATTATTTCGTTCCCTCACAATAATATTGCGTTCCCACGCAATATTATTTCGTTCCCTCGCAATATTATTTCGTTCCCTCGCAATAATATTTCGTTCCAACGCAATATTATTTCGTTCCCTCGCAATATTATTCCGTTCCCTCGCAATAATATTTCGTTCCCTCGCAATAATATTTCGTTCCCTTGCAATATTATTTCGTTCCCTCGCAATATTATTTCGTTCCCACGCAATATTATTTCGTTCCCTCGCAATATTGTTTCGTTCCCAGCCAATATTAATTCGTTCCCTCGCAATATAATTTCGTTCCCTCGCAATACTATTTCGTTCCAACGCAATATTATTTCGTTCCCACGCAATATTATTTCGTTCCCTCGCAATATTATTTCGTTCCCATGCAATATTATTTCGTTCCCTCGCAATATTATTTCGTTCCCTCGCAATATTATTTCGTTCCCACGCAATAATTTTATTTGTCACACGGCCCTTTACGGCCACCGTAGTTATGATCATATTGCAATTATTGATAAAATGTCATTGATGTTTGTTGCATGCATTTGAACAGTAGTACTATGATATTTGATTTTATAATGCGATTGGCCTTGGAAACTTGTTTCTTTTACAGGTTATGGACATTTTGATAGAACTTTTATTGTGATGAAAAAGACCGGGTCACTCCTGATGAAAAACGGAACTGAATAGAATGACTTTTTATTGCATGCGTTTTATTCTATGGTTTGATTAATATGTGCTAAATGATCTCGGTGCTATATAGCTGAATGGTTCATTATTGTGGTGTCAAGGCCATACGCTTAGAAAATAACCAAGTATTATCGAATATCAGATTTGATTATAATGTCTATCAAGATTTTTTTATGAATGTTAAGAAGTTTATCCAGATTAATTATTTGATTCATTATTTATCAAGGTCGCGAAAATCTTGGTTATTTTCTTAAGTAGGGGAGTATTGTAACCATATGGCCTCTCCCCCACAATAATTATGCAAATTGAGTATTTTGATCTTTAATTAATTTCCATTTATTTTGTTTATGGGATATTTCCAATCGTCTAGTAGAAGATAACTCTAATTTCAAACGTTAACTTTACGATCACGTGCTAAACTGATGTAATAGAAATGATTGTCATTCCCGCCAGTGTGTAACCCTACGTCTGTCATCTCGAAGTGTCCATAGGTCAATTGACAGCAACGGAAGCTGTAGTAGTTCGCCTGTCACAGATCTGGGTGCAGTAGACGAAATGGCGAGAATTTGTTCTAAATTTAGGCAACATTGTTTATACGTCTGATTTCCAATTTAGTCATAAATTTCGATGGCGATTTCCATATGATTGTGAATTATCCCAGGCTCCTAATATATACTGTGCGCATGATTTTGTATGTTACAACGATTCTCATAATGCTATAATCAACATGTTACTTTCGTATGTTAATAAACGGTAAAATTATTCCAGAACTTTTTATTTCCAAGTTCCAGAAAATGACTTAAGTTGAAATTCATCCACGGACTTCACAATTTGTAGACCCGAGAGGGCTACAGTCCCGACTCGCCACGGATAGACTATTTTGGAGTCGTGGCTCGATCCGTGAAAGTTGAAGGAGGCTTTACACGAGTCTTATATATATATTAGGTATTTGAACTTGTTGAAATTTATACTTTATCTAACACAGATAATAGATACTTTGTGGGCTGAATACGTTTCTCAGAACGAAAAAGAGTATCTATGTGTAAAAACAAACTTCTAGGAAGAACCAACCTATTAGGAATTACCAACATTTAAATTTCCCCTCACTTTATTATGACGTAATTTATTCATAGGAATAAATAGATAGCAGGTAGCAATTACTCGACATTTATCGTATAACACAGGTCGTGGAAACAGTTCAAAACTATCTGTATCTCCATTTTCTTGGATTAGAGAGAAAATCATCTACAAGCATGAGGATAGAAGTAAGTTTTATCGCTCTTATTATCTTTTCTATATGTATGATGTACATACTATTATTATTAGACTGTGACACCAGTTCGGATGACTCTTCTTATATTAATCCGTTTCATTTGAAATTAGTTCAAGTTTTGGAACAAATATCAAATAAATTACAAGATATCGGAAATAAAATGGATGGTGACAGATTAAAAGGAGTATTACTAAAGGAATTGACAGACCTAAAGGTAGAAAATCAGAAACTGAAGGACGACGTGGCCATTCTTAATATGAATCACGAAAAGCTACGAGAACAGCAGAACATTACAAAGAACATTCAAGCAAACAATAATCGGCTACAAAGTGCTGTCTTGAAAGAACTGGATGAAATAAAAAAAGACAATCAAAATTTATGGTATGAATTAAAAGTTGTAGCGAACAATTCCAGACAGGAAAAACAACAATGGGAAACAATGGAAAATGAACATTCGGAAAAATTGAGCGAACTGCTGACATTGACGAATAAATTGCAAATAAACCAAAAGGGACACGAAGAATAACTTAATTCCTTAAGGGGAAATATAAGTTCACTCTACGAATTCATCTTAGATGAAGAAACAGAAAATAACGAACTCACACGAAACATTACTGATTTACGGAATGAATTTGAATCACTCGAGGATGTTATCATGGACAACAAAAAGAAGATAGAAGACCTAGCAAATTGTACATCGACATCAAATATGTGTGGCGGACAATCTGGGAATTCTTCAACCGCAGGGTATCATAAAGGACCAAAGACAAACCATACACCAAGAGGTAAGAATTTACATATAAAAAGAGATTGCTTATATTTTGATGGAGAGGACGATAGTGATAGCTTTGAACAACACGGTCGATTCCAGATATGTATTATAATGATTTATTTTATTCATTGACGCAGAGGAACTAATCATAGGTTCGATACCTTCATTTGTTTACTTGCTTTGTATCATTGTCCTATTTCTCGACTTCCGTAAATATCAGACTGTGGATATTATCCTTCAGGAGCATGTCATCAGAAGCGGAATTGCTCATTGCTCAAGAGACCAAAGAAGCCTTATTTTTTCTGATTATATAAGAAAAGGCTGCACAAAACATTTTCTGAAGTATTAAACAGTCCAGTAATTTGACTAAAATGACAAATAAAATGTTAGAAGTATTCTTTTTCTTATTAATACGTACATTATTGATAAATACATATTCTGATTGGTAAAACAAACACAAAGAAAGTTAGAGACTAATCGGCCTTTCCGAAGTTGTTTTGTTATAGTGGAAATGGTTTATCTTAAAATGATGCTGCTAATTGAAGTACAAAAAATGTAATTCATAAATATTTCAATTCAAAAGGATGTGCCCTAAGTATGCCTTCTCGACTATGAGACTGAATAATTGTTGGGTACTTCTGTAATGTTTATTATTAAGTATGCGTAGATCGTTTAAAATGTCGGCACAGTAAATCACGTTTCAATACATTAAGATAAGCATATGAACTAAACAGTATACAATAAGCAACGGAACTAAAGGGTATTCTTGGTAAAACGATGCAGCTGACATGAAACAAACATGGGTTTACAAATTTTCACGAGGATGTACCATTTTTATCAATAATCAGGAAAATCAAGAACTTCTGACAATATTTGATGTAAGAAAAAGGAATTATCCTTTTGGTATTAACACATTGATATCAACAAGGAACATATTTACTATTGAAAAATTGTTCCGTTCCATTAAAAGAGGTGAAACGTGTAGATCCTATACTTTTGAATCAGATAACCAAATAAATATGATGAATTTTAACATCAATGGAAGCCATTTCGTCACATGCGTATCGATTTTAAACCATATGCCCCAGGCTTGAAACATGGTGCAATTTCATTGTCAGTCTTTGCTACGCGAATGATACATTTGGTGAATCAACTTTTTTATATATTTAGAAATTAAACTATGTAACAAAGGGAAAAGTTCTTTGAAATATATGTAAGGTCGATTTAAGATTCCAAGTACTATTTCACGATATCTGTTTAATAGACTGTGGAGAGCTAAAAGACAGTGATATTTCCCTACATGATGGAGTGTACAAGATTTACCCGGACAGATCTGAGGAAGTGAGTGTTTTCTGTGACATGAACGACGGGGGATGGACGGTAAGTAAGACGATCTAGTAACGTTAGGATATGATCGTTACGTCATATGACGTCAAAATAAACGCATCATTCAGTTGACCAATTTGTATTCAAAACGCTAAACATTGCAACATAAAGTCCGCTTCTCAAATTTAAACTTAATTGTATAAAAAACACGAAATAAAGTGAAAATCATTAATATGACAAATAAATGATAAACAAGTAAGACAAATTATTTTCTCTAGCACTGCCTCTATTTTTCATAATTGATCTTATAGCGGAAAGGTTACATTATCAAAAAATGTGTGAAATATGTATATATGATATTTATCTAATATAATGATCAGGTGTTTCAAAGACGAATGAATGGTAAAACATACTTTTACAGAGGATGGAATGAATATCGAGATGGATTTGGTAACCCCACAGAGGAATACTGGTTGGGTAATGTCCTAATAAATCAATGAATGGCAAAATAAAATCGCTTAAACAGAGATTATAACATTTTTTGTGAACGATTGAACTCATTTAAGGAGGTATTGAACACTTTGATGCCAAATTCAATTTTTCTAAAGATTTCTGAAATTATATATTTCTTGTCTGTCCTTGACTATAAAAACTTACATTTGATTCTATCCACAGGAAATTTTTCTTCGAGACTTTGAAATATGCATTAATCGACGTTTTCGTGAATTTCTTGATGACGTCATAATATTGAAAGTGTCATTCCAATTCTCGTAAAGCTATTGGAAATTAATTTTGATTTAACTTCCAAAATATCCATAACTTTATTGCACTTACATATGTAAAAGATAAAACGAATTGTGTTTTAAACACAGGCAGGATACTCGAATAAAAGATGACACTGTCGCTAAAAAATTGCAATTTCGAGCCAATTTACTGCAGTTGCTAGTTAATTATTAGGAATCCTGTGGATGAATCTTTGTCAAAAACTATCAAAATTATCAAGAATGTCCAGAGATGATTTCGTGATTAAATGGGAAAAAATGAATTTAGGATTGAAATATTACAAGGCTTTATATTTTCCAATTTTTCTTCCAAAATCGTCCATTTTCAATGAAGTGACATCCGCTTTCCTGTAACGTAAATTTGTCAACGAATACACTGTGATGAAGATTTAATTTTCTATTTTATACATGCAAAGTTTCAATGCAATATGTCTGGTAATAATGTTTTTATTGGATTTTGAATGCGAAGGTTTATCGTCGAAATGACGTCGTGGTTTGCTCATGGATAAAAGTCCTAAATTTTGAAAATCGCCATAATTTCTTCAGATGACGCCAGAAATTATTCAAACTTCATAAGGATACTCAAATGCGTACGTATATCAATCAGTATATCAAATGTTTTAAGATAGTTAAGACTGTACTTTTCCTAGGAAGCGAGAAAACAAATAATGCCGCCGCCATCTTGGTGTTCAAACCCTCCTTAACAAGCAGAAGTATGAAACGTGAAATAGCTGAATGTTGAGAACAATAGAGAAATTATTTCTGTCCATGACTGCAATATATGACATTGTGTATCAGCGAACGAGAGTATTATGGTTAATGTTAAACATCTTCAAATTCCATAGCATCATTTAAGAATAGATAAATTTAAAGCATGGACCAGACATGCACGTTTCGGGTACTTAACCCTCATCAATGAACCTCAATCAAAACAATGCAATATGACCAACGATTGTGAAGTTATTATGTCCAAAATTGTACCGAAACACGTAGCAGGATGTTTGGGATATGATGCTACAGGACCAATAATCATTTTTGTTTGACTTATAAAGTAAGATTCAAACATTCAACCAACCTTTGGCAAAGAGACATTCACATTTCATATAGAAATTTTATTTCAAACCCTGAGTCAAACCCTGTTGTGATCATAGAAAACATTTCTGCTTTAAGTTGATCCAGTAGCATCATATTACTCCTAAGGAATATCTAATCCAGCACAATTTGCTACGGAAGGAGAGAAGAAAGCATAATGAACATCATATATATTTGGTTATGGCTTGAATAGAGTATTTAATTAAAAAGTAGAGAATAAATAACCTAGCTAAAATTATATATTTCAAGAATATTTCCGTCTTCTCCGTCTTTATATTTCAGGCAATAAGTACCTACACCTTCTAACCCGAAATAGAACATGTGCATTAAAGATAGAGATGGTTAACATAAATAACATATCCGGACATGCAACCTACACCAACTTCCAAATAGCAAGTGAAGTCAACAATTTTAAACTTAGAATAGGACGCTACTCAGGGAATGCTGGTAGGTCTGATTCTTCATTTAACCCCTGTACATAAGATATTGAAATCTTTTAGTACGTAAATATCATTATCTAAGATTCAAACATTCAACCAACCTTTTGCACAGAGACCTTCAAATTTCATATAGAAATGTTTAACGTCTTCAAATTCATTAGCATCATTTTAGAGCAGATCCATTTACAGCATGGACCAGACATGCACGTTTCGGGTAATAAACCCTCGTCAGTGATCGTCAATCTAAACAATTTAATATGACCAAAATCTGTGAAAATTATGTCCTAAATATACCGAAAGACGTAGCATAATGACTGGGATATGATGCTACAGGACCCAGGTTTTAGAATTTTGAGAAAATTTTGTAAACAAAATTCTTTTAATGCGTTTGAAGAAACGACCAACCGAAATTGATCAAACTTGGCTACATGTGCCCTCGGGGACTCTTGGTCCACCAGCAGTGACACTCACCAAGTGGTATAAATGTTTAACGTCTTCAAATTCATTAGGATCATTTTAGAGCAGATACATTTACAGCATGGACCAGACATGCAGGATTCGGGTAATAAACCCTCCTCAGTGATCGTCAATTCCATTCAAAGTTAAATCCCCAAGCTCATAGAAAAACATTCCTTTTTTAGTCAAGATAAAAATATCGAATTCAAGGAATATTGGTTCCCCGCTTTTGAGTTATTGTCTTTATAAGAAAGCTTACAGACCCAATCTCAAATCCATGTATTGCCTAGGACTGCATATTTGAAATATGAAAGCTCTCTCACTTACCATTCAAGAGAAATGGTCAATGCTTACATTTTTTAAAGGTAGGTAAAACTCAGAGGTCAACGTTACGATGTCAAAAAGGTTGGTATCCGAAGAAAGGTCTCTGTCGAACACTTTTAGCAATTGTCACGAAGCGCTGCACATAATATTACTAAACCTTACAGGATAAAAGTAATCGAGATCTTCTATCAAATTTGTGTTCTTCGTGCCGATCGGTCAACAAACCTTGAGACCATCGAGGGTGCTGATTTTTTTTTCAACTTTGTGCCGATCGGTCAACAAACCTTTTCGTGTCGATCAGTCAACAAACCTTTATGCGATCGAGGGTTCTGATTTTCAACTTCGTGCCGATCGGTCAACAAACCTTTTCATGTCGATCGGTCAACAAACCTTGAGGCCATCGAGGGTTCAGATTTTACTCTGCAATCGCTGCACATTACTTCATGAAATCTGTTCAATTCAGGGGATATTGGTCCCCTTTATGAAATCCACATCACTTTCCATCATAATCAATGGTAAATTTTTTAAAGGTAGGGCAAAGTCCAAGGTTAATATCCCGATGTGAAAATTATGGCAATTTAAGAAAGGAAAGGAAATGTCTTCTTCTCCTGAACCGCTGCACAAAATTCCACGAAACATGACAGGAAGTAAGTACTCAATGGCCGTACCAAGTCGGGACTGATTGCCCATTGATCTTGCTGTTGTTTTATCTGTTGTCTTTTGTGCTTGATGTTTCTATGGTGTAATTTGGTGTTTCTTCACCCTTTTTCCGTCTCTTTCTGTGTATGTCTTCTCTGTGTTTTTACATTGGATGTTTTCCAGTTTTGCTGGTGGTGCAACTGAGTATTGTTGGAGTTTCCTTCCCTCTCCTTTCTTCAAGGTCCTCTACCACGTTTGTGTTTTTCTTATGATCGATCAACAAATATTGTCACCAAAAGCTTTCATTGGCTTATATATTTTCCATTTCTCCTAGGGTTTTTATTGGGTAAGGCATTTTGACATCACCGAAACTAGGGCCTCCACCAAATCGTCCACTATTAGTCATTCTTTTGTCTGCAACTCAAGGTGAGCGTTTTGGTCTCCGTGGGTTTCTTGTTTTTGTCCCCTACTTTTTGGGATAATATACATGTACTTATATTTATTATCAGAATTTAAGTCCCCACACTCAAAATCAAAGTTGTTATTTTTTGTATGTTAACAACAAAGTAATCTAGACAGAGTGGGGAAGGGGTTACAAACGAGGGTAAAATCAATAAACAAGGGCGTAGGAGAAGGGGGCGGCGGGGGCACATGCCCCCCCCCCCCCACTTTGAAAAGTGGGGGCACAACCATGTTCCCCCCCCCCCTTTTTGTAATCACAAAAGTCTATGATGCATTAACATTGTTGAAAAAAGCAACAATTTGTACCATTTGACAATTTTTCGGTCAATTTTCAAAATTTTTCTTCGGCTCGCTACCGCTCGCCAGTTCTTTATAGACTTTCTGAATCATTTAGCTATTCTGATTCATCCTTCATACATATTACTTTATCAATGTACATGAAGACATTTAACTCAAACTATATAGAATAATATTACATGTACTTGTTATTGATAGAGGGTAATATGAAAGTATTTTCTGATTAGTCAATATTTTGCCAAAAAAAAAAATTCCTGGCTCGCTACAGCTTGCCAGACATTTTTCATGTACTTAAAATTTAGAATTGCACCAGAAATGTTAAAATTTGTGCATACAGAAGTGAAACCCCCATACTTTTTTTTTTAATTTTAAACCTCTTCCTACCCCCCCCCCCCTTTTTTTTTAGCTCACCTGTCGAAGCTCAATTGAGCGTTTGTCATAGCGCGCTGTCCGTCGTCCGTCGTCGTCCCTCCGGCGTGAACTTTTAACATTTTCGACATCTCCTCTGCAACCGCTGCACAGAATTTCACGAAACTTCACAGGAAGCAAGTACCCAATGCCCTCTACCAAGTTTGTGTTTTTCGAGCCGATCGGAAACTAAAATGGCTGCCACAGGCTCTGATTGGCTGACACATTTTCGACTTCTCCTCTGAAACCGCTGCACAAAATTTCATGAAATTCACAGGAAGCAAGTACTCAATGTCCTCTACCAAATTTGTGTTTTTCGAGCCGATCGGAAATCTAAAATGGCTGCCACAGGCTCTGATTGGCTGACACATTTTCGACTTCTCCTCTGAAACCGCTGCACAGAATTTCATGAAATTCACAGGAAGCAAGTACTCAATGTCCTCTACCATGTTTGTGTTTTTCGAGCCGATTGGAAATCCAAGATGGCCGCCACAGGCTCTGATTGGCTGACACATTTTCGACTTCTCCTCTGAAACCATTGCACAGAATTTTATGAAACTTCACAGGAAGCAAGTACTCAATGCCCTCTACCAAATTTGTGTTTTTCGAGTTGATCGGAAATCCAAGATGGTCGCCACAGGCTCTGATTAGCTGATAAATTTTCGACTTCTCCTCTGAAACCGCTGCATAGAATCACATGAAACTTCACAGGAAGCAAGTACTCAATGCCCTCTACCAAGTTTGTGTTTTTCGAGCCGATCGGAAATCCAAGATTGCCGCCACAGGCTCTGATTGTCTGACACATTTTCGACTTCTCCTCTGAAACCATTGCACAGAATTTTATGAAACTTCACAGGAAGCAAGTACTCAATGCCCTCTACCAAATTTGTGTTTTTCGAGTTGATCGGAAATCCAAGATGGTCGCCACAGGCTCTGATTGGCTAACAAATTTTCGACTTCTCCTCTAAAACCGCTGCATAGAATCACATGAAACTTCACAGGAAGCAAGTACTCAATGCCCTCTACCAAATTTGTGTTTTTCGAGTTGATCGGAAATCCAAGATGGTCGCCACAGGCTCTGATTGGCTGACACATTTTCGACTTCTCTTCTGAAACCGCTGCCTAGAATCTCATGAAACTTCACAGGAAGCTAGAACTCAATGCCCTCTACCAAGTTTGTGTTTTTCGAGCCGATCAGAAATCCAATATGGCCGCCACATGCTCTGATTGGCTAACAAATTTTCGACTGCTCCTCTGAAACCGCTGCACAGAATCTCTCGAAACTTCGCATGATGCAAGAACTCAATGCCCTCTACCAAGTTTGTGTTTTTCAAGCCGATTGAAAATCCAAGATGGCTGCCACAGGCTCTGATTGGCTGACACATTTTCGACTTCTCCTCTGAAACCGCTGCACAGAATTTCATGAAACTTCACAGGAAGCAAGATCTAAATGCCCTCTACCAAATTTGTGTTTTTCGAGCCGATCGGAAATCCAAGATGGCTGCCACAGGCCCTGAGTGGCTGACTTATTTTCGACTTCTCTTCTGATACCGCTGCATAGAATTTCACGAAACTTCACAGGAAGCAAGTACTCATTGCCCTCTTAGTCTACCAAGTTTGTGTTTTTCGAGCCGATCGGAAACCCAAGATGTCCTCCATAGGCTCTAATTGGATGACACATTTTTGACTTATCCTCTTAAACTACTACACAGAATGTCACTTAACTTTACAGGAAGTAAGTACACATTGTCCTTCTCAAAGTTTCACTAAACGTGATTTTCTTCAGTACTAATACTGACTTTGATTAATAACATACATACAGTCTCCTCAGGTGAGTGATGTGGTCCCCTTGGGCCTCTTGTTTTAATGCACCTTAGCAATTCGATGATACTTTTGCGATTTATTTTGTTCTGCCAATTTTATTAAAACAGAGAGAGAGAGGGAGGGGGTGCATTTTATAATGCATTGTTGTAATATGATTCTGAAAGTTGAATTCTCTTGCTGCCTTAGGGATACGGCTTTCATTTGTGAACTAAAGTAAAACCATGCAGCATAACAGGTGTGCTACATGAGTAGTAAAGGATGGGGGATATCTTCCGTACTCGGAGGAGACAAGGAGAAGGAGACCGTTTTTAATGCCCAGAGGGTCATTTTTATGGCCCAGGAGGGTGTCCGCCAAGATGGCGGCTCCTATGACGCGCTTGCCAAGATGGCGTCTTTCTTAGAGTTAATTATAGGTAGCCATCACCAATTTATCAGGACTTTGGACCTGCTGGTACGTGTACCAGGTGGGTTAACTACCTTTTAGTGAGACATGAAGAATGAGTGCCTTTGAACTTACAGGTATTTCTACCTTGCCAGAGGTAAGGACACACGCTAGATGCACAAAGCAAGGGCACAAAGCCCGTTTCTCGTAGTGCCAGGATTAGCGTTCATAGCCCGATCATCATACACGTACGAGAGGAAGCTCCGTCCACTTCCCAAGTGGCTTAGGGGTATTTCTACCGCGCCAGAGGACCACTCTAAAATATATTGCGTGACCCACCCTTCAACGTCTCTCTTAGTCCGAATTTGTTTATCTTTACATTTATATACCAATGTTTCCGTCTCTATAACTCCGAATATGTTTCTAATTACTCTTATCACTTATAACTGTAAAATAGTCTGTTTACTTAAGTTAAGGTAGTTTTATTGCCCAATTTTAAGATCAGATAAGATTTTATTGACCTTTGTTATCACGCGTTACAGTCTTATACTTATCTGTACATTTTATCCCGCTATACATTTTCCTTTGTCATAGATATTATAATTTAATAGTCCAGTGATAAAATTCTTGATCGTGGATAGATTTAATCTGTGGAGGGGGGGGATCTGGATTTATATACATGACGTAATTATCGGCGAACCGTTGGGGGAGGGGGTCTCCAAATTGATTTGGGGGGATTTTTTTTATTTTAATTTTTACTGTTTATCTACAAAGTCTTATCTATAATCACAGTCACAAACAATTAATCTTCTATCAAAGCTTTTCATTGATTTATTTACATTGTGAAGTTGTTATCAGTGACAAATAGGAAGGGGCGGGGGCTTTGCCTTCTTTCTTATTTATCCAATTTTTTTTTATTTTATCTTTTTTTTTGGGGGGAGGTCTTTTTTTCTATTGTATTAAATATGCTTTACTTATCTACAAAGTCTTGTTTATCAGTACAGTCGCTTTAGTCAGTCGGTTTCATCTGATTCTTCAATGTCACTGTTTTCTTAACTTTCATTTTCACTCTCGTCAAACAGTTCGTCATAGTCTTTCTTGTGATTTTTAACGACAGCTTCCACGGCTTTATCAACACTTTTCCTTTTTGATGCTTCTAAGATTTGATTCATAATCTTTCTATGTAATTTACTTGATTTTAGTTGAATGGTTCTAAAAAGAAACCTTTGATATTTTTTCATGAATAATTTTTTGTCCTTAGGTAGCATGTATTTGCTGGCTTCAGATTTTGCTTCTTTCTCTGTTAGACTTTTTTCTTTAAGAAATTCATTGCCCCTTTTGTAAAACTCTTTATTATGATCTTTCCAAACACTGTTAATTAGAAAATCATCATCAACTTCATCGTCCATGTCGATCTCTTCTTCACCGTTTTCATACATCGGACAGCCCCGTCTCACGTGTCGTTTTACATCGTACTGATTCCCAAACATTACACCACAGTCTGTGCATGATGGGAATTTATGATCTGTTTCCATCCCAGAATCCCTTGTTGTTTGGCTCTCCTGCCTGCTCTATTCCTCGCCTGGAACTCATATTTGATGTATTTCCCGCATGAATGGATGTCAAGGAATGATCAAATTCTTGTGTGTCTTCCTTTATATAGTTTCGAAAAATATAAGTTTGCAGTCGGTACAATTCAGGTGTGTTTTGTTTCAAATCTACCACTAAATAACCATACGGTCTTTCAATAGCTTGGCGATAAGCATCCAATAATTAACTTGCATTTCCAGAAAGAAAGGAGGGGATCTCCAACAACACTAGGTTGCAGCACCCACAGCAAAATCCCAAAACACCCATGCAAAAAACACAGAACAGATACCCACAGAAAGAGACGCAAAAGGGACAAGGAACACCAACTCACAACATAGAAACATAAAAGACTACACATAAACCAACGAGACCAATGGGCAACCGTAGCCGACTTAGGGTACATTTGACTGGCAAGGATAGCAATTTGTTGTTGATCTTATGGATTTTTGAAAAGAACTAGATACTGGCTATTCAAACTCATAGTTCTATTTTCCCTCCCTTTATAGAAAATATTTTGCATGATACAAATTACTTAAATTGCGGTGATGAGCCCCTTCTGTAAAAAGGTCACATACATCTTGGCTGCTAGGACATCCTTTTGAAAGTCATCTATAATAACTAAGTTTATATCGCGAGGATCAATAAAGTTATCTTGTTGAAGATTCTTTGGTAAACCTTGTATAAAGGTCACAGGTGGATAAACACTACTTTTGATGACGTCATAAATTGGTTGCCATCTTTTATAGATCCATAATATTCGAGTTGGGGCTGGTTTAATCATTACTTTATTAAGCTTCAATAGGTGTGTAAGCCAGTTTGTTTTTCCTCTCATTGTCGGTCCTGTCACTATCATTGTAAACGGATGCTCAAATCCAAGGAATTGAGCGCAAGGAATAAGAGCAAGACCAGACGGGGTAGGAGCAAAAGGAGCAGGAGCAAGAGCAGAATGAATAGGAGTGGGAGCAAAAGGAGCAGGAGTAGGAGCAGGAGCAAGAGCAAAAGGAGCAGGAGCAAGAGCAGAAGGAGCAGGAGTAGGAGCAAAAGGAGCAGGAGCAAGAGCAAAAGGAGCAGGAGTAGGAGTAAAAGGAGCAGAAGGAGCAGGAGTAGAAGCAGGAGTAGGAGCAGAAGGAGCAAAATGAGCAGGAGCAAGAGCAAAAGGAGCAGGAGTAGGAGCAGAAGGAGCATGAGCAAGAGCAGAAGGAGCAGGAGTAGGAGCAGAAGGAGCAAAAGGGTAGGAGAAAGAGTAGAGGGAGCAGGATTAAGAGCAGCAGGAGTAGGAGCATGAAAAAGAGCAGAATGAGCAGAATTTTGAATACTAATAGAGTAAGGAAATTCTACTTGATGTACTTGCCTTAAATGTCGTTTCATATTGTTTCTTCTTGCAAAGCTCTTAGAGCAAATTGGACACGCTGTTGATTGCATGGTGACTTTTAGTTTTCTGATTATTTATTCAACATGCTGTCTATTCATACATTTTCTTCTCCCATCATTTCTAAGGCCTTTGTTTTCTGCCGGGGGGAGGGGCAGTTTGTTTACGTCTCGGTACATATATCCTGGACCTTTTCTTCCACCGCTGAGGCTCCAGGGATATGATTGTATCGTCAACCGGCAGGGGATCCCCTCTCTTTATCATTTCTTTCAATTCTGCTTCCGCTCTCTTGATTTCTTGGACTAAGGGGGTCACCATTTCTATTTTACAACCCAGTAGCGGGGTGGAGGTCCTTTCCAGTTGGCTTGAGCCCCAAAGTGATCAACTAATTCGTCTAATGTAGGTACCACTGCTTCGCGATTCATGTTTTAACGACGGTGAGGTGTACAGTTTAACTCCCTTTTGAAATATAAATAACCCGTAGATTTGTTTTTCCCTTTTATAGATTTTATGTTGACGTCAATCATATTTAAAGACACAACCACAATTTCTTTCCTGCATTCAGTCACGTGCACAGGGTGTATGTTGCCAGGGCAACAGTAGGTTCCCTTAAAAGGACTTTTACAAAGAATAGTGCGCAGGGCGCAAGTTGCCAAGAGCAACACATGGTTCACGTTGCCAAGGCAACAGAAGGTGGGACTCAGGTTTGCATGTCTTTTACCATGGATAGTGCATAGGGTGCAAGTTGCCAAGGGCAACACATGGACCAACCCAAAACAACCAATCAGACAAACGGAAAATGGACCAATCAGATTGCGTCTTTTCAGTCACGTGACTGAATTGACAAATCAGAATGCAGGAAAGAAATTTTTGGCGTGTCTTTAAACATGATTGACGTCAACATAAAATCTATTGGTTGTATGGTCTTAAGTTGGGTCCATGTGCACTATTCTTGGTAAAAGTCCTTTTAAGGGATCCTACTGTTGCCTTTGCAACGTGCACCCTGGGTTGCACTACACAGTATTTGCCATTGAAAATTGAGCGTTTTCACTGAAAGGCATGCAATAGTTGACGTCATATTAATTATTTTCTATTGCTCATACATTATAAAGCTACATATCAATAAAAAGTACTCTTATTGCTAATTACTTCTATAATCCTTGATTTCATCTGAACAAATCCTGTCAGTCAGACATGCTGTTCAAAGTTATAGCAGTACATTAGAAGATGGCGTGGCAATGGGGCATGACCCCTCAAAGTGACTCAAATTTGACATCCTTCTCAAATGATTTTCTAATAAACTGTAAGTCCTTTTGTTGTGTATTTCTTATTCTACAATATGTGCAATTTATTTGAATTTTTACCTGATGCAATTCGAGAAATATGACGTCAAAGTTTTCTTACCTAAATACAGCACTCATTTCTTTGCCAATGGCTAGTCACATGACCTCTTACTTTCACATCCGGTCATACTATACATATGAGGTATACAATGGAAATAATGGGCTTTTATCAAGACAACAAGCATATTATTTCTTCCAAATATCAAAAATCATAGTTATTTCAATTATAAAGCTCACATAATGAAGCTGGAAACCATCTGTCCCCTATTTAAAAAATCATCCCTAGCAAAATTCCAAATGCGACACTGCGGATACTATGTAGTGTAACCCTGTGCACAATTTCGGGAACGTAAGTATTTTCAACGAGCACCAAAGGATTGCACCTTGTGCAGATGTGACCAAACTATCCAATCAGACAAACGGAAAGAAAATGGACCAATCAGATTGCGTCTTTTCAGTCCCATGGCTGATTTGACCAATCAGAATGCCGGAGAGAAAAAGTGGGCGTGTCTTTCAACATAACATCTATAAACGGGAAAAACAATCTACGGGTTATTTATATTTAAAAAGGGAGTTAGACTGTATACTTCACCTTCGTTAAAACATGAATCGCGAAGCAGTGGTACCTACATTAGACGAATTAGTTGATCACTTTAGGGCTCAAGCCAACTGGAAAGGACCTCCACCCCGCTACTGGGTTGTGGAAAGTCATAAAAACAAGAAAGCCAAGGTGGAGCCTAAAATAGAAATGGTGACCCCCTTAGCCCAAGAAATCAAGAGAGTGGAAGCAGAAGTGAAAGAAATGATAAAGAGAGGGGACCCCCTGCCGGTTGACGATACAACCATATCCCTGGAGCCTCAGCGGTTGAAGAATAGGACCAGGATATATGTACCGAGACGTAAACATACTGCCCCTTCCTCTGGCAGAAAACAAAGACCTTAGAAATGATGGGAGAAAAAAATGTATAAATAGACAGCATGTTGAATAAATAATCAGAAAACTAAAAGCCACCATGCAATCAACAGCTTGTCCAATTTGCTCTAAGAGCTTTGCAAGAAGAAACAATATGAAACGACATTTAAGGCAAGTACATCAAGTAGAATTTCCTTACTCTATTATTGTTCAAAATCATGCTCATTCTGCTTTTTCTCGTGCTCCTACTCCTGATGCTCTTAATCCTGTTCCCTCTACTCTTGCTCCTTATCCCCTTGCTCCTAATCCTGCTCCTGTTCGTTATGCTCATATTCCTGATCCTTCTGCTCTTGCTCCTACTCCTGCTCCTTCTGCTCTTGCTCCTTTTGCTCCTACTCCTGCTCCTTCTGCTCTTGCTCCTGCTCCTTCTGCTCTTGCTCCTTCTGTTCTTACTCCTACTCTTTCTGCTCCTACTCCTGCTCCTTTTGCTCCTACTCCTGCTCCTTTTGCTCCTACTCTTTCTGCTCTTGCTCCTATTCCTTGCGCTCAGTTCCTTGGATTTGAGCATCCGTTTACAATGATAGTAGCAGGACCGACAATGAGAGGAAAAACAAATTGGCTTACACACTTATTGAAGCTTAATAAAGTAATGATTAAACCAGCCCCAACTCGAATATTATGGATCTATAAAAGATGGCAACCAATTTATGACGTCATCTAAAGTAGTGTTCATCCACCTGTGACCTTTATACAAGGTTTACCAAAGAATCTTCAACAAGATAACTTCATTGATTCTCGCGATATAAACTTAGTTATCATAGATGACCTTCAAAATGATGCTTCTAGCAGCCAAGATGTTTATGAAATTTTTACTGAAGGGCTCATCATCACAATTTAAGTGTAATTTGTATTATGCAAAACGATTTCTTTAAAGGGAGGGAAAATAGAACAATGAGTTTGAATTGCTATCCTTGCCAGTCAAATGTACCCTGGAAATGCAAGTAAATTATTGGATGCTTATCGCCAAGCTATTGAAAGACCGTATGGTTATTTAGTAGTAGATTTGAAACAAAATACACATGAATTGTACCGACTGCAAACTTATATTTTTCGAAACTATATAAAGGAAGACACACACGAATTTGATCATTATTCCTTGACATCTATTCATGCTGGAAATGCATCAAATATGAGCTCCAGGCGAGAAATAGAGCATGAGAGACAAACAACAAGGGATTCTGGGATGAAAACAGATCCTAAATACCCATAATGCACAGATTGTGGTGTAATGTTTGAGAATCAGTACGATGTACAACGACACGTGAGACGGGACTGTCCGATGTATGAAAACAGTGAAGAAGAAATGGACACGGACGTTGAAAATGATGATGAAGGGTATGATTTTTTAATTAACAGTGTTTGGAAAGATCATAAAAAAGAGTTTTACAAAAGGGTAAATGAATTACTTAAAGAAAAAATTCTAACAGAGAAAGAAGCAAAATCTGAAGCCAGCAAATACATGCTATCTAAGGACAAGAAATTATTCATGAAAAAAATATCACAGGTTTCTTTTTAGAACAATTCAACTAAAATCAAGTAAATTACATAGAAAGATTATGAATCAAATCTTAGAAGCATCGAAAAGGAAAAGTGTTAATAAAGCCGTGGAAGCTGTCGTTAAAAATCACAAGAAAGACTATGACGAACTGTGTGACGAGAGTGAAAATTAAAGTAATGAAAACAGTGACATTGAAGAATCAGATGAACCCGAGTGACTAAAACGACTGTACTGATAAACAAGACTTTGTAGATAAATAAAGCACATTTAATACAAATAGAACCCCCCCCCCCCCAAAAAAAACAAACAAAAACAAAATAGATAGAATAAAAAATCAAATAAATCAGAAAGAACGCAAAGCCCCCCCCCCCCCCCTTCCTATCCTATTTGTCACTGATAACGATTCACGATTTTGAATAAATCCATAAAAAGCTGCGATAGAAGATTAACTGTTTGTGACTTTGATTATAGATAAGACTTTGTAGATAAGCAGTGAGAATTAACCCCCCCCAATCAATTTGGAGACCCCCCTCCCCAAACGGTTCGCCGATAATGACGTCATGTATATAAATTCAGACCCCTCCCCTCCACGGATTATATCTATCTACGATCAGAAATTTTATCACTGGACTATTAAATTATGATATCTAAGAGAAAGGAAAATGTATAGCGGGATAAAATGTACAGATAAGTATAAGACTGTAACGCGTGGAAACAAAGGTCAGTAAAATCTTATCTGATCTTAAAATTGGGCAATAAAACTACCTAAACGTAAGTAAACAGAATATTTTATGGTTATACGTGATACGAGTAATTAGAAACATATTCGGACTAATAGAAACGAAAACATTGGTATGTAAATGTAAAGAAAAACAAATTAGGACTAAGAGAGACGTTGAAGGGTGGGTCACGCAATATCTTTTAGAGTGGTCCTCTGGCGCGGTAGAAATACCCCTAAGCCACTCTGGAAGTGGACGGAGCTTCCCCTTGTATCATGTCACTACGAGAAACGGGCTTTGTGCCCTTGCTTTGTGCATCAAGCGTGTGTCCTTACCTCTGGCAAAGGTAGAAATACCTGTAAGTTCAAAGGCATTCATTCTTCACGTCTCACTAAAAACAAAAGGTAGTAAACCCACCTTGTACACGTACCAGCAGGTCCAAAGTCCTGATAAAAGTCCTTATTAACTCTAAGAAAGACGCCATCTTGGCAAGCGCGTCATAGGGGCCGCCATCTTGGCGGAGACCCTCCTGGGCTATAAAAAATGGCCCTCTGGGCCATAAAACGGGCCTTCTGCGCCTCCGAGTAAGGAAAATATCCCTCATCCTTTACTACTTACATGTATGTTCATATTTGACCTCGTGACCTTGAACCTTATATTTTCAAATTCAATACATTTTTGTTGTTAAATTTCATGTCATATGATGTATCATACAATTAGGACAGTTCAAATTAAAAAAGAATACGAATGTGAATCAGGATTAAAATTCAATGATGAAAACTCTTATCTTGATTACAACTTGATAAAAAATTATGATGTTGAAACATTTTGATCATAACATACAACATCTCAAAAAAGAGGGTTTTTTTCGTAAGATATAGTACTCAAATATAAATAGATGTTTTGAATATGATACTTTAGCAACCACAATTTTATAAAGGCATAAATCTCATATTTTCTTCTGTTGATGCAGAACACTGCATCAATGCGCGTAGCGCGTTCATGCAAAAGTTTTTTCGTCCAATTTTTCGGGTGATACCTGCATCAACAGAAAAAATAGAAGATTCATTTCTTATCATTTTATTATCAATTATTTATGGAAAACAGACTGGGGTTTTTGTTTTGGATCTAAAAACCAAACAATCATCGCACTATATTTCATAAGTCGGGGGGTTTCGCAGTGATACGTCTTCCAAAACAAGTTATGGCAGCCGCCATGAATCAAACAGCGAACGATCGTCTCTCTATATCTTTGGAATAAGGACCAGCTTGAGTAAATTCTACATGCACTGTTAATTTTTGAGTAAGTAGAAAAGAAATGGTACCCTTGAAATGATAAGCAAACATCAACAAAATTGTATATTCAGCAACGAGTTCATTCTTGTTTGATTGAACCCCCGGTTCTAAAAAATAAATGCTATAAATAAACTTCTGTGAAAAATTGTGTTGATCGATGTATCAACAAAATTTCTCAGCCAATCAGAATGACAATGGAAATTAAGGGGGTCCAGAACAGTATTTAAAGAACCCCATCGGAAAGCTCTGGATCAATTATGACGTCACAATAGAAACGGCGAAATTGGCGCGTTTTCGCATGAACGTCAGGATTAGGTAACGTAGAAATAAGGGGGAGAGGGTAACAAAATCACTATAACTTAAAAAGTGACTGTCAAATTTCAATAGGAATTTTTCAGTGTTTTGTTTGACATATGAAGAAGATAATATCAAGTTTTTACGGAAAATAAATGATAGAGTTTCAGATAAAGGGACTTTATGATAAAAAAAATTAGCAACTCAAAGACGTTTTGAAAATAGGCATAAATTTATCTCCTTTCGATAATTTCGTTTAAAAGTCTTAGTGATCATATAAAATTCTATACATATCCGATTGCCCACATCATATCTAAATGAAAAATACAGATCTTGTTAATATTCTGCCTCTACAGATGATTTGTAACTATTTTTCATTACTTAAAGTGTGTTCATTTTAACGTCACATTTACGGTCCATTTTGGGGCCTTCAATGGGTATATATGTACGTTCGTAGCTTCAAACCTAACGGTAAAAATTGATGAAACTCTGCATGTAGAAAAGGTATGTTTCAATTATTATTAACATTTATGATTTTTAGGAAAATTAAATGATAGGATCAAATTTAAGTATGGCTGTCCTGAACCTCCTTAAGTTAACCGTTGTACAAATGAGACTTTACACATAGTGTTTTAAATATCTCCATTGTAAAGTATGGTAAATTTTATGCTTGGTAAGTTACTATAATATGGAGGGGATTAGGGTCACAATGCTATTTGACTTGCTTACATGCTTCATGCTATGTTGCTTCATTCAATGTTTGATTATTCCATGTTCATTTGTCTTGCTTTCATTTCAAATTGACTTTATTGCATTTCTCTTTTCTTCTTTATGCAATGTTGCTTCCGTGCATTTTACATTTGTCCTTCGTCAATGCATAATTGTCGTTATACCATGGGTTATGACATCTTTCATTGTGCCATCATTCTTTCGTCCTAATGCCATTATTGCTTCGTCAATGCTAACCTCAATTTGATACCAGATGGCGCTCCGATTGAGTCCGTTCCTTGAAATGAACTTTGAGACGTCCCCTGTTGCAGTACTTGGAAAAATGAGTTATAAATAGCACAAAAAAGCAAAAGCCGATTGAAATATTTGAACAAAAAAGAAATCATTAAAAGATAAATATTTGGGCCTTTTTCTGTTTGTTGGTGATTTTTTTATTTAAACAGTAATAGCCCTTTAGGGATTTGAAAGCTCTAAGTTTACCCACTTAGCGTAATGGTATGATTGCTCAGTGTAGAGCATACCGGAATGTCAAGTAACTTTTTTTCCGCGTGGGTTCGAATCCCATCGGCTACATAATTTTTCTTCTGAAATGTGAGTGGGAAAAGTCAGTTTTTTTTCCTAAGATATCGTGGGAAAGGCGGTATTTCATATCGAAAACTTCTAGATAAATTGAAACTGCCGCGCGTCCTACACTGAGCCTAGATATCAACATCCCTCGGCTCCATTGATTCAGTCAATAATGCAGTTTCTAGTCTCTAGTCTTTCATAATTTTGATCTTGAAAATTTACCTTTTGACATCTCTGTATATTCTAAATTACTTCAAGCTGTTTTCCAGGGCTACGCCTGTTCAGGAACGTTACAGTGGCACACAAACAAGTAAGTATTTAGTTTCATTTTTCAACAATGGCCATACATAGACTTTATTGTGTTCCTATATTCCGAGTTAGGAGCGCAAGCAAGGTCTAATTTTGATAAGATTGCACTATGGCAAACATGTCAGATTCTTCTTGTTCATAGGCGGATCCAGCGCCCCTTTCTCAGGGGTCAAGGGGCGAATTTTGACGATTTTACTGAAAATGGGCCAAAATGTGAACCTGTTTTTGCCGGGAAAATATTGGGACTGTGCAGGAGGGGAGGATGCCCCTTCTGCACCCCTAAATTCGCCACTGTTGTTCGACCCAAGATCCACGTTAAGATTGAAATCCAACCTTTTGATGCTTGCAAGGATTGACCTTGAACATTGACCTTCATATATAAGTCCATACTTCAAAGTCAATTATTATAGAAGTTTTATCTTAAGAATCACCCGATTTAAGGTACAGAAACGACATTGACGGGCATATCTTTAATTGAATTTTTAAAAGGCTATTAATTAAAATTATGACTTTTCATAGATGACTTGCAAGCGACGACGGCGAACCAACGAAGCTATTGCAAAGTTTTGTAACAAAAAAGTATTTTTTATTTCAACTGAATAGTGATAATGTACAGTTGCCCGCCATAAAACACTGACCCCCCCCCCCCCCCCCCCCCCCAAGAAAAACTGGGGAAAAAATAAAAAAATTAGAAAGTGCATAAAAAAATTATTTCATAAGTACCCCCAATTTTTTTTTCTACATCCTCTACTGGGCAGATGGACAACATGGACAGTTTACATTATACATGAAATTGACAAAATGAAAAAAAGATGTATCCTCGTCCGGGATTCGAACCCCATCAGAAAGGTGTTAAAAATAGCAGCATAAGGCGAACATGATAGCCACCACGTCACAGAGATTCCTCCTATTGATGCGTATTTTATAGTGTTCCAACTTACAAAAATCTGATGAACACAAAGCAAATATTTACTCATTCATAATAGCATATTTTTCAAATATTTATACAGCGTCATCAATCTACTTCTGTCCTCTCGTGCGAAAATATAACTTACTTTTCGAACGATACTGTAAAAGAATGTTTTAATGTAAAACTGAAATTTCCAATGACAGGGGATGTATCAAAGTTCATTCAAGGAGCTGGCACTTGCGGTCGCGCGAAGCGCCATCTGGTATTAAAATTGTTAAAATAAAAAAAGTTAGCATTGACGAAGCAATCATAGCATTAGGACGAAAGAATGATAGCAGAATGGAAGATGTCATAACGCATGGCATAACGACAATTATAAATGCATTGACGAAGGACAAATGTAAAATGCACGGAAGCAAAATTACACAAAAAGAACATAAATGAATATTGAAATGAAAGCAAGGCGAATGAATTTGGAATAATCAAACATTGAAAGAAGCAACATAGCATGAAGCATGTAAGCAAGTCAAATAGCATTGTGACCCTAATCCCCCTCCATACTATAAACTATATATATATAAACTATATATTTTCTGAAAGGTAATGATGCCTGAGTACAGATATAAGACTCCCAGGTCTTAAAAAACAAAGAGGAAAAGCTCTTGTACAACTTTGTTATTTTGCATATGTTATATATAGAATATAGACAATTTAAATGCTTTATCAGTTATTCCCTTTTGTTTTCCTGGTCCCAAAATTATTACTTCTGAGCAGTGGGCATTATAACCTTTCAGAAAATATATAGTTTATAGTACCTTACCAGGCATGGAAAAATGCCCCATTGTTCATCGGATAACTTAATCTTGTCAAACTACTTGACACGATCTAGATGTTTTAAACGTTCTTAAAATCAGTTTACATGAATTAAAACAAAAACAAATGCATTTTATCTAATTACAATTATGGACAATGACTATATCCCAATACACAGTACAAAATCGATAACTCATGACATCACAAACCGAAGGTAAACAAAATTAGGATAAGACAGGAACAAAAGCAAACAAACAAAAACCACCACCCCAAGAAAAGAAGCGAACTCCCAATATAGGAGTGAGACCAGTTGCCAAGGAAGAGTCAGAATCTCCTGCTTGCATGCAACAACCGTCGATTAAATTCGGTAGAAATATCACATCCGGTTTCTTCCATTTCGGAAGATACAAGTAAAGTCTGTGGTCGGATGGTTCAAATGATATAAGACAGAATAGCATCCACCATTCTGGACAATGGGACATCATAATGTATGACGAAATGATCGTATCGACCGTAGAACTTCCTCAGTGACGATGTTAGTCGATCACAAATGTATCCCTGACTGAGAAGCTTATCTCAAAGACGCCTAGCTCTCAGAAACAAATCTGTATATGTGCTACTTGCTCTGGCATAAGGTATCAATTGAGAAATGTGCTTGCGATAAGCAGGAGATGAAGGGATGTTGCTACTCAGAAAACGAAAGTATGTGATACTGAAACTGAAGAAATCACGTTTGACAATCAGTGTCACAGAACAGCATTATGTCCAAATAGAATGCTGAATTATTTGTCTCTGTAGTTTTCTTGACTTCAAGCTCCGGCGGATAGATTATGCTAAGATAATCCGCGAATTTTGGATTATTGATGGACAGCACGTCGTCTATATATCTGTAAATTAAGTGAAAGTCAGAAGCTAAGTATCTTTTCCTTTCAGAGACCAAAGATTCAATGAATTCAGCTTCGTGAGAGTGAAGCAAAATATCGGGAAAAAGGTGGGCACAATTGGTTCCCATTGGAATTCCGACAATTTGTTGTAGACATTTCCTCCAAACACTACAAAAATTTTGTCGATTAGGAAGTTTAACATCTGAATAGTATCTGTTTCAGTGTACTTATTTTCAGAATCGGACTTTTCTTTTGTCATAGTTGACAGCAATAAACTTGTATTTGCGATACTTATATTTTTTGCGAGTCTTACTTTCAATTTAGAATGTGGGATTGTAGTGTAAAGTGTCGAAAAATCAAAGGATTTGATCGAATGGACTCTACTGAAATAAGAGGATGTCAGATTTCTAAAAGTTCTCTCGAATTCTTTAAAATCCCAATCTGGTAAATATCGATACAAGAATATACAGTATATGAAGTCCAGATTTGATTTCAGATAAAACTTTGGTGAGTAAGATCGATACAGATTTAGTAGAACATTTTGAGGAACCAGCGATGAGACGTTTTTGTACGGATTCTTATGCATTTTATGTATGCAGTACATGTATAAGTATGGTAAATCTAAATCTGAATTGTTTGTGTCGAAGCCAAAGGAAACGAGAGCTGATTTGTGCTAATCTAATTTATTTCCGAGGCAGAAAGATTTATTGAGGTGTAAGTTGGATTTCCAGGTGTCGAATTTAAACAATCTTAACAAGGCTGTCGAAATAGTACTTTTTTCAAGTAAATGTGTAATTATTTGAGGCTTTGTCTGCTGGTGTGATGACATAATGTTCTTGACTCGAATCTTGTGTTCACAGTAGATTGTAGATTGTAAATTCTAGATAAAATTACTCTCTGATTGATTTTATCCATTCATAAAGGGTGTCGAGCTGTACATCCTCTTTCTTAGCCCAGCGTCTTGCATATTCCTCACAAGAGTTAAAAGTAGAATTATGATATTTCCATTTTTCTTATTTCGTTGCCAGAGCAACGGCGCATATAGATATTTCACTCGATTCATATTGCTATTATTTTTCTATAATTTTACTGTTGTAATAATTATGGTCTTATATGACATATTATTTATACATTTTGGAATAAATCCTTATTTCTTTATGCAAGCTTTTATTTCAGAGTGAAAATAACTCATTTGTTACCATGGTTACAGAGAAATTGTACAGAAACCCATTTTTTCACCATATAAGTTAATGCTGTGCATTCCTATTTTAAATGTTTAAATTTCCAACATGTTGCATAAAATTGGTATTGTCAACCAAATAAGGCCAAAATTTTGTAATTCTTCGACTCGATTTACCTCCCATCCTTTAAAGTAAAAGTATGTATTGTACAAAATCTTAACAATACACAAGAATTCCATATTATGGTAAAGTAAAAGTACATTATTCATGAAAATTTATAGAAATTCCAAGAATGAGATATACATTTCAAATTGTGAAATAAGCGAATCGGATTTTTTGCTTACAAATTGGGTAGGATCCGATGTCTAATTAATATGGCTGCCGCCTTTTCCATGGCAATCAAATTGCTGATTAAGAAATGTTTCTTTTTTCTTGATTTATGTTTCAATAGTGACAAGAGTCATTGAAAATTAGATCATGTGTACCAAGCCTTCTAAAAGTGTGAATGCTTACAGAGAACTCTTTGTTTTGTCATAATGATTGGTTTTGATGACTTTAGTACCTTGTACAGTTCCGTGTAAAATTCAGGCAGGCTGTATAGAAGAGGTGATTCATCAATGTCTTGAAAATTAATAACTTTGATCTTAGAACAAAAGGAGGTGGTACTTAGAATGTACAAAAAAGAAAAATTCAGATAAGATGTGTCTTTTCTGAAATAAGCGCATTTGAAGAAATCGTTTGTAGGATTTTTTCCCTATACATTGTATCGTAATTCCTTTAGATTTCGGAGCCTTTATTTGCAGTTTGCAACACTCTACATAGAAACAACTTTTTTAAATACTAAGATGGAGATCTAATAAAATAATTAATATCGCGACTTACGTGTATTTTTTTTTTAATTTAACCTAAAATTATCTTTTGAAAATAAGACGAAAATGGCCACGGGAGGTAACTCTTACTGTGAAAATCCTATTTCTTCAGGTATTTATTTTTCACAGATAAATGAATAAAAACTATGAATATAACCAAAAGATGGAATTGTATTATCATTTCTCCCATTAATATCGGCTATTGTTTCATCAGAAACTTTAATAAGGGCGTATCGCTCATTTATGTAGGATATAAAGTTGATAATATACAGGTGGTCTATTGTCTTGTAGAATGTTATGGTTATATTAAAAAGCAGTTTTATTCAATGTTGGCGCAGGTTATACGGATCCAATGCCGGGAGGGGGGGGGGCTCGGAGAGAGAGAAAAGATCTGATATTTTGATATACATATAAGTAATAGAAAAATGAAATCGAATTTGATACAAATCATACAAATAACCAAAAAAAAAAAAAAAGAACCCCCCCCCCCCAATACCCCAGGCATTCCAAATTAAATAAATATTTGTATACAACATAAAAATACAAAGAGTAAAAATTTATAAAAACAACCACAAGGAAAAAAAAAGCCTCGATCACTGGTAAAGATCGAAAGGTTAGAATATTCAATGTGGACATTTTATGAGGAGCAAATAATGCAAATATACGCGAAGGTTATATTCTCTTCAAGCGCGGATCGAGAGCGGGGGGGGGGGATTTTCGAAGCATTGCTAAATATATTGATATACATATTTCATAAGATTTAAAGTCTCAATTCCCGGCCCTTTTGTTGTCATAATCTTTGAAAAATATTATATGAGTTTGTATTAGAAATCTTTCATTTGATACTTTTGACGTCAGCATTTCAAAACTTTTCTCTGGCTCGCTCCCGCTCATCCATACACGTTATTTTCAAATGATCATGCTGCGCTTTCCTATATACATTTTGTACAACCATATACTTTTCACCCGTCCTAGGTCAATAAACAAGGGCACTAAGAAAACGAAAAGAAACTGAAAAAAAAAAACACGAATCGTGGACTTTATTCCAATTCTCGGAAAAAAATTTCGCTGGCTCGCTATCGCTCGCCATTTATTGTCTTTACATATTAGAACCCACAATCAATAATCAAGTACTATGATGTGAAAATTCAAGATTTTAAGCTTTTTGCTCGCCATTGCTCTCCAGTTACCTGTTTTATTATTTTTTTTATTAATAATTAGAAAACTAGTACTGACATAAACTTTATTTTCTATTTTTTCTTCTTCTTCTTTTTTTTTTTTTTTTAATTTTTGCTCTTCAAAAAATTCGGACTTTAGGACCCCCCTGAAAAAAATTCCTGGATCCGCCCATGCTCTATAGTGGAACTCTTTCTGACTTTCAATTCTTATTATGATAGATGGCTGGCCTAAGAGATCAGAAATAAAGCCAGTTAGACTTTTTTATGCAAGCTTGTCCCAAAACTAAAAGTTATGTCTAACTATTTCGATCCTCTCATTTATTTGTGTCCCCTAGAATATGGGAATGTTGACTGTGTTTGGTAATCCTTATCATTTGAAACTGAAAATGTGAGAAATAAACGCTACATACTAGAGGCCCTATCTCCGCCCTCTTCAGCGGGGAGGGGACATGTATGACTTGATTTTTCTATGAAATATGCGATGTCTGTATAATCAATACATGTTAATGACATTTGTAAGAAATAGCCCATTGACAAAGACACCACAGAAACCAACGGCCGTCACGTCCATGCAGTTTCTGCATATGGACGTGCAACTATAAACGCATTTGCAAAAAAAAGTTATCTAGCATTCATATGTTTATATCGGAAATTTTCTATACGAGACTGGAATAAACATGATAAATCCCGAGCCAATTTTTTACTACATTGTCGATATAAAATTCTACAAAACAGTAGTTTTAAATTTGAGGATCGTGAACAATCTTCATGAAATAAACAATTGAACTCTTTCCTAGCCAAACTTGGACAAAATGTACACTATTGGTCTACATTTCGGCTGAAAATTGTATTTATTGATGTTATGTGAAGCTGTGCTCAATAGAACGGTGGAATCCTATCTGTGAGAATTTATCGTATGTCTGTGAGAATTTATCGTATATATTCTCAAAATTAAAATTCCAACCAGAAGTCTCTGACGAGACTGTAGCTCTCCTGGTTGTTTTGTTTTTCATTTTTTTTATTTACTCATTGACAAGTAAATAAGATACATACACATAAATATCAATTTCCATTTTTTAAGACCATAGGGAGCAGGCGTTCTAACAAATTTAAAGGAGCACAACAAAACAACATATCCAATACTGCAACTAGAATATCACTCATATAATTTTAAAATAATATCCAAGATAAAGTATTTAAAAAAAGAATGCCACACCCATTTTCTAAGATCCCAGGGGGCAGGGACTGCTAGCTCAAATGAACTATCAATGATATAACAAAACTGCAGATCAATCTTACTGATTTAGAATTACAACAATTCACATTCATTAATGGCTTTGAAGAGTTGAGAGCACAATTATATTGGAAAAATGACCACATCCATTTTCTAAGACCCTGGGAATCAGGGGTTCAAACAATATATCAGATGCACAACAAGAACACAGACCGATCATATTGCAAAAAGAATGAAGCCTCAATCATTTATAGTGTCAGAGGAGTTGCGAGCTCAACATTACAAACAGTTATATAGTAGGAGGAAATGACCATACCCATTTCCTAAGACCCTGGGGTCAGTGGCTCAAACAATATACTGGTGCATAACAAGACCACATACCAATCATATTGCAAAAAGAATGAAGTTTTCATCATTTATATAGTATCAGAGGAGTTGCGAGCACAGGATTACATAGACTTATATAGGAGAAAGTGACCACACCCATTTTCTAAGACCCTGGGGATCAGGGGTTCAAACAAAATGCCAGGTGCATAACTAGACCACAGACCAATCAAATTGCAAAAAGAATGAAGTATCCATCATTTTTAGTGTCAGAGGAGTTGCAAGCACAGCATTACATAGACTTATGTAGGAGAAAATGACCACACCCATTTTTTAAGACCCTGGGGGTCAGGAGCTCAAACAAAATATCAGGTGCACAACAAGATCACAGACCCATCATATTGCAAAAAGAATGAAGTCTGTATAATTTATAGTGTCAGAGGAACTGGAACACAAGATTACATAGAGTTCAATAGGAGAAAATTACCACACCCATTTCTTAAGACCCTGGGGGTCAGGGGTTCAAACAAAATATCAGATGCACAACTAGACTACAGACTAATCATATTGCAAAAAGAATGAAGTCTCTATAATTTATAGTGTCAGAGGAGTTGCGAGCACAAGATTATATAGAGTTTTATAGCAGAAAATGAGCACGCCCATTTTCTAAGACCCTGAGGGTCAGGGGCTCAAACAAAATATCAGGTGCACTACTAGACCACAGATCCATCATATTGCAAAAAGAATCAAGTCTCTATCATTTTAAGTGTCAGAGGAGTTGCGAGCACAAGATTACATAGAGTTATATAGGTGAAAATGACCACACCCATTTTCTAAGACCCTGGGGGTCAGGGGCTCAAACAAAATATCAGGTGCACAACTAGACCACAGACCCATCCTATTGCAAATAGAATTAAGTCTCCATCATTTATAGTGTCAGGGGAGTTGCGAGCACAAGATTACATAGAGTTATATAGGTGAAAATGACCACACCCATTTTCTAAGACCCTGGGGGTCAGGGGCTCAAACAAAATATCAGGTGCACAACTAGACCACAGACCCATCATATTGCAAAAAGAATTAAGTCTCCATCATTTATAGTGTCAGAGGAGTTGCGAGCACAAGATTACATAGAGTTATATAGGTGAAAATGACCACACCCAATTTCTAAGACCCTGGGGGTCAGTGGCTCAAACAAAATATCAGGTGCACAACTAAACCACAGACCCATCATATTGCAAAAAGAATTAAGTCTCCATCATTTATAGTGTCAGAGGAGTTGCGAGCACAAGATTACATAGTGTTATATAGATGAAAATGACCGCACCCATTTTCCAAGACCTTGGGGGCCAGGGGCTCAAACAAAATATCAGGTGCACAACTAGACCACAGACCCACATATTGCAAAAAGAATTAAGTCTCCATCATTTATAGTGTCAGAGGAGTTGCGAGCACAAGATTACATAGTGTTATATAGGTGAAAATGACCACACCCATTTTCTAAGACCCTTGGGGTCAGGGGCTCAAACAAAATATCAGGTGCACAACTAGACCACAGACCCATCATATTGCAAAAAGAATTAAGTCTCCATCATTTATAGTGTCAGAGGAGTTGCGAGCACAATATTTCATAGATTTTCATAACCACACCCATTTTCTAAGACCCTGGGGATCAGGGACTGAAACAAAATGTCAGGTGCACAACTAGACCACAAACCAAGTAGAATGCAAAAAGAAATAACTTTGTATCTCCTATGGTTTCAGAGGAGTTGCGAGCACAAGAATTGTTTACGGACGGACAGACGGACGGACGCCGAACGACGGGGTATCGCATAAGCTCGACTGGTAACCTAGAGCTAACAACAAAGTGAAATATTTCTATCTGGACCGATGCAGTGAAAGGGGCAAAATTTGATTTTAAAGGACAAGTACTATTTTACATGTTTTACTATAAAACAATGACATGTAACATACCCCTCCCTCAGACTGGATGCCCCCCCTCCCACCCCGCCAGGAAAAAAATCTTGATGGGTCCATTTTCTACGGAAAACTTGATTTTGTTGACACTCTATACAAAAAGGATGTAGGATTAGAAAATTATTATGGGTTTTACTTTTATTTTTCTCATAGTTTCCTTATGTTTTATCCCCTCTCAATTCACATAAAAAACACTCTAAATGCCAAATATTTGCATCATTTTTGCAAAATCCGGCTCATGAAATTGCGATATCCATCCATCTGGACGTCCGTCTCTCCGTCTGCGTCAACAATTTGGTTTAGCTTATGCTTTTAGCTTGGTTGTGAAAGAACTATAAGGTATAATACAATCTTCAAACTTGGTACAGAGATAGCATGGTGAGAGGATCTGTATTGTCCTTGACCTTGATCTCGAGGTTTGACTGTGACATTGAAATTTTTATTTAAAGGGTATCTCTATTGTATTTTACGTTTAAACTTTGCATAGACATAGGAAATAATGAGTTAACTTTATTTCAGGCACTGACCTTGACCTGGCCATTTGACCTTTACCTTGAAGATACAATTTTGAGTTTAATTTTACCATATTAATATATGTAGTACGTAAGGTACAATTTAAACTCTGCATGGAGATAGATCTAGCTAAGTGGACCTTATTTCATTGACCCCTTGACCTTGATATTTGACCTCGACCTTGAAAATGAGATTTTGAATTATGCAATGTTGTACCAATATTATATGTATATGAAACCATGAGTAAGACTTTATTGTGCTATGTAAGTTAGCACATTAAAATTTTACATGGAATTAGGCTTGATTTCAGGTACATTGTACTAGTTTAACCTTGTCCATTTAAGTTTTTATAATGAGCTGGACATACAACATTACTGTATGAAGAATCACTTTAAAACTTGCCATAGAGGTAGAACATCGTTGGTGGTACTGATTTCTGGTACTGAAGTAGACCTCCAGAATTGACCTTGACCTTAAAGATTAGGTTTTGAATTAGACTGTATTGTTTCAAAACTATATAGAATCTCACTCAATTATACTTTGGTCTGTACTTGATACTAGTATATAACAGATACATGTACGTTGTTATACTTTGGTCTGTGCTTGATACAAGTATATAACAGATACATGTACGTTGTTATACTTTGGTCTGTACTTTGAGATTATCGTCAGGATCTTCTTTAACTCATTTGTGTCACACTTATGCCCTTTGCCGTGTGGAGCTCGTAAAAAAGTTCCCCGCGAGGGGTTTGACAGTAAGTGCTTTGAATATACTTCCCTGACATTGTCGCGATAGTTCTTTCTATATAGAAATAACGTCAGACGGTGCATGAATTTTATATATTTTCATTTTCATGCTTCATGAACATCGACGGCGGGTGCGGCTAGCCAACAGGGGATGCTTACTCCTCCCGGGCACCTGGTCCCATCTGTAGCTTGCTAGGGGTCCGTCGATGTTATTTTTTGCGCTCTATTGTGAGTGCTGTTGAGATTATCGTCAGGATCTTCTTTAACTCATTTGTGTCACACTTATGCCCTTTGCCGTGTGGAGCTCGTAAAAAAGTTCCCCGCGAGGGGTTTGACAGTAAGTGTTTTGAATATACTTCCCTGACATTGTCGCGATAGTACTTTCTATATAGACATAACGTCAGACAGTGCATGAATTTTATATATTTTCATTTTCATGCTTCATGAACATCGACGGCAGGTGCGGCTAACCAATAGGGGATGCTTACTCCTCCCGGGCACCTGGTCCCATCTCTAGCTTGCTAGGGGTCCGTCGATGTTTAATTTTGCGCTCTATTGTGAGTGCTGTTGAGATTATCGTCAGGATCTTCTTTAACTCATTGATACTTGTATATAACAGATACATGTACGTAGTTATGCTTTTCTCTGTACTTGATACTAGTATATAACAGATACATGTACGTAGTTATACTTTGGCTGTACTTGATACTAGTATATAACAGATACATGTACGTAGTTATGCCTTGCTCTGTACTTGATACTAGTATATAACAGATACATGTACGTAGTTATTATTTACTTTGTACTTGATACTAGTATATAACAGATACATGTACGTAGTAATTATTTAGTCTGTACTTGATACTAGTATATAACAGATACATGTACGTAGCTATTATTTACTCTGTACTTAATACTAGTACATAACAGATACATATTTATAATTACAGGACGTGACAGTCTGAGATACCATAACAACATGGAGTTCACAACCAAGGACAGGGACCATGATACCTGGCCAGGTGGTAACTGTGCCGTGGATTATAAAGGTGCGTGGTGGTATAGTTATTGTTACCGGTCTAACCTGAATGGGGAGTACGGACGGCGTGATAATAAAGGTGTGGTGTGGGGTGGGTATCCGTTATCACAGTACATGAAGGCTACTACCATGAAGATGAAATGTAAATAACATCAACTTCTTCTTCATGTGTAACACCAAGACACGATTATGTCAATACAGTTATTCTACAAAATCACAAAAATAATCAAGTAATAAATGAATATCAATAGAAAGTACCTCCGCACCTTACTTCATAATAAATATATTTCACAAGAAATAATCTATCAAAGGTGTGTAACATCAAGACACGATAATGTCAATATAGTTATTCTACTATTATATGTTACCCTTTTTCCGTATTGTATTGCTGGCTTTTTTTATAGTATTTTGTATCACATATATATAGTACCTTATGAGCTGTATATATATCTATTTATAAGTGCTACGTATGTATCGTGTTTTAATCAAATCGTGTAGTACAATTATCTTATTCATTTATCATGTCAATTACATAAAGTTCACTAACAACCATGAAACTGTTCATTTATCATGTCAATTACATAAAGTTCACTAACAACCATGAAACTGTTCATTTATCATGTCAATTACATAAAGTTCACTAACAACCATGAAACTGTTCATTTATCATGTCAATTACATAAAGTTCACTAATAACCATGAAACTGTTCATTTATCATGTCAATTACATAAAGTTCACTAACAACCATGAAACTGTTCATTTATTATGTCAATTACATAAAGTTCACTAATAACCATGAAACTGTTCATTTCATTGTTATGTTCTGTATGAGATGTACATTTTATATAATATACTCAAAAAATGATAATTAGATTTTAATGATTATGATGCACAATAAAACATGAAGTTGATAGACATTTTAAGACAAAGAAAAGAAAAACAGATTCAAATGTTAATGCATTGTATTTGAAATTGATTTTGATAAGGTTACCCTTTCATTGAAATATAAACATTTTAGCTACTCTCTTGAATAAGAGTCATAATGTTGATATTTTAGGGTTAAACAGAAATACTTAGACATCATCGGTACCCATCCATAATATCAATATCTGCATAACGTTTATCTCAAATTTAGAGTCTTGCCTGGGAATAAAATATTTCCCCGTCACACTAAAATAAATATGTGTCTAATTTTCAAAGGAAAAAATTCTACAAATGAATAAATCAGAATTCTTTCAAATCAATTTTCAATTTCATCTTTACCATAATGTTTGATATCAATGTATTGCGAAATTATTTTAATATAATTCTTTGAATATATCGAAACTACAAGAAGTTCCAGTTTTCAAAAGGCATTCCTCTTTTCGTATATATTTTCGATATTATCCGTATTTGCATTTTTATTTAAAGCTATTTACAAGAATCTCATAAATTCTGTCAAACGTATTTTCTTACAATGTTTCGATAAAATAAGATATTAAGGTTTCATTATTAAGGAAAATAAGTCTACACATAGATGTTAACATAACCCAGATTTTGTTTTGTATTCATATTTTCTATATCAGATATAAAATTCTTATTCCTCAAAATTGTGTTCTTCCCACTGTTTATCACGTTACGACAAGCGTAAATATTTCAATTTTATCCGAGTAGAAAATATCATTTTGTCATTTCTGCTTTTAATAGGGTGAAAATAGATTTAGTCTTCTTGAACTATTTTCATTTATGACTAAGGACGGCCGTCTGACATGTCAATAGCAAATGATGTAGTTGTCCAGACTACGTGCGCACAACCCTCCAACATCTCCAGATATCCAGAGATAGAGAGTGTAAAATAACTTCCTCACTGTAAAAAGTAACATACAAATGGATTTGTATATGGAATAAAAACAGAGGGCGTGCGAAATACTATCCGTGCTCTGCATGTTATAACCCGAGAGGTCCCACTTGTATTCAGAGGAAGTAGGTGATCGGGACCCTGCCTTATCTAACGAAGTTTGGACAGGGCCCTGTGCTACACATACTGTATGAGATAGAAATGTCATTCTCGATTCTTTTAGATACCGTAAACAGTAGCACCATCATACAAGCACGATGACCGGGAACCGGAACTCCATGACGAGCCCTCTCCAAAAATTGTGAAAGAAAGAGAACAGTGACCACCTATCATCTCTGAAAATTGATAGGACTCCTAGGCAGAGCACATCTTGTCGGTAGAACACAGACTACTTTCATACGTCCTTTAATACTTTTGATATGTATTTACGTGGGTTGGTTCTTGTCGGTAGAACACAGACTACTTTCATACACCCATATACTTTTGATATGTACTTACGTGGCTTGGTTCTTGTCGGTAGAACACACACTACTTTCATACACCCATATACTTTTGATATGTATTTACGTGGCGTGGTTCTTGTCGGTAAAACACACACTACTTTCATACGCCCTTATACTTTTGATATGTATTTACGTGGGTTGGTTCTTGTCGGTGAACACACACTTTTTTTATACGCCCATATACTTTTGATATGCATTTACGTGGCTAGCCAATAGGGGATGCTTACTCCTCCCGGGCATCTGGTACAACCTCTGGCTTGCCAGGGGTCTGTCTATGCTTACTTTATGCTCTATTGTGAGTGCTGTTGAGATTATCGTCAGGATCTTCTTTAACTCATTTGGTTCTTGTCGCCAGAAACCACATTACTTTCGTACGCCCATATACTTTTGATATGTAGCTACGTGGGTTGGTTCTTGTCGATGGGACACACACTACTTTCGTGCGCCCTTATACTTTTTATATGTATTTACGTGGGTTGGTTCTTGTCGGTAGAAACCACACTACTTTCGTACGCCCATATACTTTTGATATGTATTTACGTGGGTTGTTTCTTGTCGGTAGAAACCACACTACTTTCGTACGCCCATATACTTTTGATATGTAGCTACGTGGGTTGGTTCTTGTCGGTGGGACACACACTAATCTCGTACGCCCTTATACTTTTTATATGTTTTTACATGGGATGGTTCTTGTCGGTAGAACATAGACTACTTTCATACGCCCTTATACGTTTTACGTATATGTATTTACATATTCATCTGTTTGTTCTTTGCGCCCCTGCGTTTTGTCGTCTGGTGTCGTCATCTTACAGTGAGTAGTCATTTTTGCCCATTGGTCTCGTTGGTTTAAGACCACATACCATCTCTGAAAACTGAAAGGACTCCTCAGCAGAGCACATCTTGCCGGTAAAGCACAGACTACTTTCATAAGCCCTTATACTTTTGATATGTATTTACGTGGCTTGGTTCTTGTCGGTAAAACACAGACTACTTTCATACGCCCTTATCCGTTTTATATTTATTTACATATTCATGTTCTTTGCGCCCCTGCGTTTTGTCTTTTGATGTCGTCATCATACAGTGAGTAGTCATGATTGCCCATTGGTCTCGTTGGTTTAAGATTATACTTTTGTGTTTCATGTTTCTTTGTCGTATGTCCTTTACGTCTCTTGCTGTGTTTGCCTACATCACATCAGGTATTTTGCTGTGGGTGCTACAACAAAGTCTGGTTGGAGATTCCCTCCTTTCTTGTTAAAATTGTGATGACGTCTTCCGTGTTGTCCTTATCTCCCTGATGTCTCCTGTTGTACTTGTCTGTGTATTTTTTGTGTTTGGGTGTTTTGCTGTGGGTGCTACAACAAAGTCTGGTTGGAGACTCCCTTCTTTCTTCTTAAAATTGTGATGACGTCTTCCGTGTTGTCCTTATCTCACTGATGTCTCCTGTTGTACTTGTTTGTGTATTTTTTGTGTTTGGGTGTTTTGCTGTGGGTGCTACAACAAAGTCTGGTTGGAGATTCCCTTTTTTCTTGTTAAATATGTGGTGACGTCTTCCGTGTTGTCCTTATCTCCCTGATGTCTCCTGTTGTAATTGTCTGTGTATTTGTTTGTGTTTGGGTGTTTTGCTGTGGGTGCTACAACAAAGTCTGGTTGGAGATTCCCTCCTTTCTTGTTAAAATTGTGATGACGTCTTCCGTGTTGTCCTTATCTCCCTGATGTCTCCTGTTGTACTTGTCTGTGTATTTTTTGTGTTTGGGTGTTTTGCTGTGGGTGCTACGACAAAGTCTGGTTGGAGATTCCCTCCTTTCTTCTTAAAATTGTGATGACGTCTTCTTTGTTGTCCTTATCTCCCTGATGTCTCCTGTTGTACTTGTCAGTGTATTTGTTTTTGTTTGGGTGTTTTGCTGTGGGTGCTACAACAAAGTCTGGTTGGAGATTCCCTCCTTTCTGTGATTCATTTACAATTTGCGCTATATTGGCTCTTTGAAATAAAATCAGACAATCAGAAAAGTCAACGTTTATTGATGAAACTTTGGCTGAAGGTTCTTCCAATATACATGTACCATGTATACTTTTATGAATACTAACTTTCAAAAGAAAAGTCACACAAGAGGGCCAAGATCAATTTGTGAAAAGTATTATCGAAGATACATTCAATTTGCAAGTTTCGTATTCGTACAATTAATACTTTTCTTAATATTGACCTTCGAAATCACACAGTTGGAAAAAGTAGGTCAGATGGACTACCGATGTATTTGTCCATGTTAGGTTCCTAAGATGAACATCTGGTATTAGGTTTCATGATTGTGACATTTGGACTTTGTCCAATTTGGAGGTACCGACATTTAACTTAGCCACTCAAGCAGTAATTGTAGGATAGATACAGTATCTGTTACATGGGCCCATCTTCGTATCACAAAATGAATCACTATAGTAGTATGGGTATTGTAGCATCGGTACTTTGTCAAATACTTAGCATCTTCATACTTCTTAACCAGACGCTGATCCAAGAAGGTACAAATATCAAATGCACATCTACGATACAGACCAATAATTTAGACAAATTCAAAGGGAAATCGCAACAAGAGGCCCACATCACTCACCCGAGTTGCAGATGAAGGGCTGAAATCGGTCAAATTGGTAGAGGGCCTTGAGTACTTGCCTCCTGTAGGGTTTCATGAAATTTAGTGCAGCGGTTGCAGAATGAGTCAGCGAATCAGAGCGCTTGGTGGCCATATTTGAAGACTGATCGACAAGAAAAACACAAACTTGGTTGAGGACCTTCAGTATTTGCTTCCTATAATGCATCTTGAAATTCTGTGCAGCGGTTGCAGAGGACATGTCAAAAATGCGTTGCCCAATCAAAGCCCTTGACAGCCATATTTTTATACCGATCAGCAGGGCAAACAAAATTTGGTGGAGGACCTCGAGTACTTCCTTCCTGTAAATTTCATGAAATTCTGTGCAAAAGTTGCACAGGAGATGTCTTACTTGTGTCAGGCAATCAGAGCTCTTAGTGGCCGTATTTTTTTTACCGATAGCCATGAATAATACAAACATGGTAGAGTACCTTGAGTACTTGCTTCCTGTAAGGTTACGTGAAATTCTGTGTCGATGCGTCAAAGCCCTTGGGGACCTTTTTTTTTTACTAATCGGCACAAAAAGAACAAACTTGGTAGAGGATCTCGGGTACTTGCTTCTTTTAATGTTTCATGAAATACTGTGCAGCGGTTGCAGACGATATGTCGAAAATGTTTTAAAAAGTTAAACATAATGTCATAAGAGATGACAGAGCTCACCTCGACGGCAACATTGTCACATGACCAGCATCTGTACCTATATTACCCAAAGCTTTTCCAGATGCATCACTCACAAAAGATTGGTTGATAAAGAATTTTAAAAAGGCTGGAAATGAAGATTCTTATTTTACCTTATCTGGTCACTCAAGCGTGAAATATAGGTCAGACACAGCACCAGAACAGTGCATCGCAGTAAGCATCCTCAGTTGTATCACCCACACAAGTTATTTTATTGATCTAGGACTAAGAATAGGCCGGAAATAGACCTGTCCCATTGTACATGTACTTGACCTGAATGCTCAAGCTTGAAATGTGGGTAAGATGCAGCATCTGTACCCAGAATTGCATCAAGCATCCTCAGATATACTACTTTTGATGACGTAAGACCTGTCCCATTTTACTTAACCTTGTCGTTCAAGCATGAAATATGGGTCAGACGCAGTATACATGTCATGCATTGTAGTAAGTATCCTCAGATGCACCATCCATGCAAGTTTTAAGACTCAAATTAAGACGGGAATCGACCTGTCCCATTTTACCTAACCTCCTCACTCAAGCATGAAATGTGGGACAGATGCAGCCTCCGTACAATGCAATGTAGTAAGCATCCTAAGATACATAATCCATGCAAGTTTGATTGATGTTGGACTTTGATTCTAAACAAGGCAAACGCTACAAACACAGAAACAACATTTTTGGACCTAAATATCATAATTGTTAATGGAGAGATTCATACAAGTGTGTATGACAAAAGAGATGATTTTGATTCAACATAGTAACAACATAGTAATTTTCCCCTGTCTTGACGGTGATGTTCCTAGATTACCGTCCTATGGTATCTACATTTCACAGGTCATCCATTATGCTGGTACTGATGTTTTGGATTTTCATAGTAGAAATTTACAAATTACCAAAAAATAAAATTTTAGGACAAGGTTTTCGCTTTCACAAACTAGTAAAGACTTTCTTGAAATTTTACAAAAATTATCGTCAACTTCTTTTGAAATTCGGATCAATATAGGCAACAGAGTATATTACTTTGGATATTTCACAACCTGCATTTTATGGTGACATAATTAACAAGATTTGAAGGATCAAAGATAGATTACTTAACTATCGAAAATGCGTCAAAATCGCCAAAACTTGCACTCTGACTGACTGTGACGACGAGACTCCATAACGGGCCCTGTCCAAACCGCTTTAGAGAAAACAAGGCCCCCGACCACCTGTCTCTTTTGATATTCATTTACATATTCATCTGTGTTGTTTGGGCCCCTGCGTTTTGCTGTCTTGTTTGTGTGTGATCATCTGACAGTGAGGAGATTGTTTTACAGAACAATTATACGTTCTTCGAGACCTCTTGGTAATCAGAAAAGTAGGAGTGTTGTGCGCATGTAATCCAGGATAACCATACCTTCTGCTATTTCCGTGGCGGATGACCGTCCTAAGTCGGCACCGGTTGCCCATTGGTCTCGTTGGTTTATGTGTAGCCCTTTGTGTTTGATGTTTCTGTGTTGTGCGTTGACGTTCCTTGCCCCTTTTGCGTCCCTTCTTGTGCTTGTCTGCTGTGTTTTTGCATTGGGTGTTTGGGGGTTTTGCTGTGGGTGCTGCAGCCTGGTGTTGTTGGAGATCCCCTCCTTTGTTTTACAGTAAGGCAAGAATGGACCTGTCCTATTTTTAGCTCTACTGGTCTCTTACCAGTCGAGCTTATATCATCACCCTTCGTCCGGCGTACGTACGTCCGTCCGTCCGTAAACAATTCTTGTGCTCGCAACTCCTTTGAAACTATAGGAGATAGAAAGCGAATTCTTTATGCATTCTACTTGGCATGTGGTCTAGTTGTTCACCTGACATTTGGTTTCAGCCCCTGAACCCCCCCCCCCCCCCCTCCCCAGGGTCTTAGAATATAGGCATGGTTATGAAAATCTATATAATCTTGTGCTCGAAACTCCACTAACTTTTTGCAATATGATGGGTCTGTGGTCTAGTTGTGCACGTGATATTTTGTTTGAGCCCATGACCCCGAGGGTATTAGAAAATGGGTGTGGTCATTTTCTCCTATACAACTTTAAGCAATCTTGTGCTTGCATTCCTCTGCCACTATAAAATGAAGATTTGATTCTTTTTGCAATATGATAGTTGTGCACCTGATATTTTGTGTGGGGTAATTTTCTTCTATATTACTCTATGAAATCTTGTTGCTCACAACTCCTCTGACACTATGGATGATGGGACTTCATTATTTTTGCAAAATAGAGGGTCGTCTTCGGTATAGTTGTGCACCTGATACATGTATTTTGTTTGAGCCCCTAACTAGGGTCTAAGAAAATGGGTGTGGTCATTTACTCCTATATAACTATGTAATCTTGTGCTCGCAACTCCTCTTTCATCATAAATGATTGAGACTTTTTTGTTGCAAAATAAAGGGTCTTCGGTATAGTTGTGCACCTGATATTTGTTTGAGCCCATAACCCCAGGGTCATAAGAAAATGGGTGTGGTCATTTTCTCCTATATAACTCTATGTAATCTTGTGCTCGTAACTCCTCTGACACTATAATTGGAGACTCAATTCTTTTTGCAAAATTATGGGTCTGTGGTCTAGTTGTGCACTTGATATTTTGTTTGAGCCCCTGACCCCAAGGGTCTTAGAAAATGGGTGTGGTCATTTTCTCCTAAATAACTGACTCTTAACTGGTCTAAAACTATTAATGGCATTCTTTGTTTTTTTAACTATATCTTTGATATTATAAATCATATATATTAGTTAAAGAAGATCCTGGCGATAATCTCAACAGCACTCACAATAGAGCACAAAACTGAGCATCGACCAACCCCTAGCAAGCTAGAGGTGGGACCAGGTCCCCTGTTGGCTAGCCGCACCCGCCGTCGATGTTCACGCATGAAAATGAATATATGTTCAATACATCCACTGTCTGTGGTTGTCTATATAGAAAGTACTATGGCGACAATGTCATGGGAAAATATTCAAAACATGAGTGATATTCTAGTTGCAGTCTAATGGATATGTTGTTTTGTTGTGGTACTTATAATTCGTTAGAGCCCCTCCTCCCTATGGACTTTGGTTACAAAATTTGGAGACCGATATATGTATCTTATTCACTTGCCAATGAGTGAATTAAACAAAACAACCGCTGGAGCTACAGTCTAATCTAAGACTTCTGGTTCCTTACTTGCTCCTTAAGCGTGAAATGTGCATCAGATGCAGCATCCGTACCATGCACTTAGTAAACATCCTCAGATGCATCATCCACACAAGTTATGTTGATGTAGTACCTATAGTAAGGCTGGAATGGACCTGTCCCATTTTATCTAACCTTGTCACTCAAGCATGAAATACGGGTCAGATGCAGCATATGTACAAAGCATTGCATGCAGTAAGCATCCTCAGATGCATCATCCACACAACTTTGCATACCTAGGACTTATAGTAAGGTGGGAATGTACCTGTCCCATTTTATCTAGCCTGCTCACTCAAGCGTGAAATGTGGGCCCGATGCAGGATATGTACCATGCACTGTAGTTAGAATCCTAAGATGCAACATTTATGCAAGTTTGGTTGATGGAGGACTTAAAGTAAGGCAGGAATGGACCTGTCCCATTTTACCCAACCTGCTCACTCAAGCATGAAATGTGGGTCAGATGCAGCATCCATACCGTGCACTGTAGTAAGCATCCTCAATTACATCATCCATGCAAGTTTGGTTGATGCAAGACTTATAGTAAGGCGGGAACGGACCTGTCCCATTTAACCCAACCTGCAGACTCAAGCGTGAAATGTCGGTCAGGTGCTGCCTCTGTTCCATGCACTGTAGTAGGCATCCTCAGATGCACCATCCGTGCCAGTTTGGCTGATGTAGAACTTATTATATAGTACGGCGGGAATGGACCTGTCCCATTTTACTAAACCTGCTCACTCAAGCGTGAAATGTGGATCATGCAGCATCCGTACCATGCATTGTAGCGAGCATCCTTAGACTAGTTTGATTGATGTAGGACTTATAATTAGGCGGGAATGTTCCTGTCCCGTTTTACTCACCCTCTAGTGCAGACGCCGATGATGGGGCGATAACATAACCCCTCTCAACTTCATCTTAGCTTGACTTCTCATAGACCAGAAAGGTAAGAATCAAGAGCATTATGTTTTGCATGTTTTATTTTTTGTTTCATTTTGGCCATATAATACATTAAATATTTACAGCAAAGAAACATATGTACATGGACTTTTAAATACCATTCATGGAATGAAAAGCTTGTGGAACGAAAATTTCAAGTGCGATATATTTTGTTAGTGTGCATATCAAATATACCTGTCACACTACTAATAAATAGTTTTGTAAACTCTTTGAGTGAAATATACTAGTTTTATAGTAACACATACTTACTATTCTTTCACCTTATTTTATTATAATCAATTGATTTAAGGTTGTAAACCCATAACTGCCTACTTCCGCTCAAAATTACGCTTTTTGCCGATGACTTATGATATGCTGGTGGTATACTGATATTCGTCAATGATCAGTAATCTTTGATGTACTGACAAACTCAGCTGTATAATATAATTTGATTATTTTCACATTTTTTTTTGCATTTGTTTTTACATTATCAGAAGGACTTAACTCTAATTCATTTGATACCAAACACGACTACAATACTCTTATTACATGCTTAGAATTAAATTCACACATAATTCATTTTTTTTTGGCGTTCCAAGTTTTTTTTGCTTATAACTTTTTTTGTTTCATGTTCAATTTTATTGAAATAAATTTCAAAATGACCGTCTCAGAAAGACCTTTTCAAAAATATATACGTTTCATATATGAGGTTTTATCGAAAAATAGAATTCTTAGAATTTTGATGCCAATTTTTAGGGGAATCCGGAGCCTCATCGCATTGTCATAAACTTTTGTTAATTAAGGAATCATTGTGATATTTTTTTCGGTTGGTCGATGTAGCAACACCAAAAATTGCAGGAAAACTGCTTCATGCATGTAGCGCAAGACCCGTAAGTTTTCCCTCAATATTTAGTGTTGATACCTCGATCAATCAAAAATATATTACAATGATTACTTATCATTTCATTTCGTCAGGTTTCAACTTTTATTTGCAGCTCTGAAATTGCATTGCCAATGATGTTGCTAAGCTTGACTTCCGGTTTCGGTTGATGAAGGTATCAACACAGTTTCTCGGCCAATCAGCACCTTCGTTTCTTAAGAATAACAATGGAAATCAAATGATATCAATGTCAATTTTTGCTACATCAATGTAACAAATTGTAATGTGATGGAAAAAGTACTTTCACATTATCAATTATTCAGTTGTGGGTTGACTACCTTAAAAATCAAGTAGTTTTCTGAATTTTTTTTCTAAATTGTGAAGAAGATAAAAAATAGTGAAGGTATGAATTTGATATGCAAAAATTAATTGCAGTTATGAATATAAAATTTCAGAATATACTTAAATAACATTGCCTTAAATCTTAGCAACATTGTGGCAAAAAGGCAAGAAGAAATTTTTAGCTGCATCACTTACAAAATGTATATATTGGAGACAAAGTCCTAATGATAGAAAATTACAAATCATTTAGTATATCCATGGAAACATGTATTTACATACTATGTAAAATAATTTTCAGTGACAATTTTTACGAAATAAAGTTTTCATATCTGGAAATTGGAATGATTAACAAATCCATTGTACATATCATGTCAAAAAGCATGATACATGCAGTAAATAAATTATCAAAACAAGTGAAATTCATGTTACAAATAGCAAATCATAATTAAGCAAGAGAATTCCCTTACTTAAACTGATAAAATGATATAACGAGTTATAAAAGCATAACACAAAATAAATACAAAAGTGGACAACTATGTGAATAACAAACTTGGTCAGTGTATTATTCGTTCCTGAGAATCGTATACAAATTCTTAATTTTCTAAATTGAAACAGGAATCGTTTAAAATTTGAGAGAAATGTGTGACAAGACTTTCCTTACAGTAGTATGTAAGAATAAATCTTTTTAGGACTACATTAAAAAAAAAATTTCAGATGAGGTACATTGATTTGCATATGCACTTAAATTTTCTCAAGAAAAATAGCACTGTTCAAAAACAGGTATGACGCCTATTGCATGGTTGACCCCAAGTACATGACCTTGACCTTGATCTACATTGGATGCAAAGTCCCATCATGATTTAACATCCCATCAAGTTTGAAAGATGTCTGATGTATTTCAAGTAAGTTATTGCCAAATATGTGCAAGTGTGACTATCAGACAGACAGATGGACGGACAGACAGCCGGACAGAGTCGCCAATCATAATAACTTGTAGATATTAAGTCAATGGAAGCCTTCTACTCCCATTTATTAAGCTGTAGATCTCATCAACGATAAAACATATTTCACAGAAATGTAAAATATTTGAAATTGTTTCACTGAAATAACATTCCAACTGAACGAATACACATACAGAATAATGAAGCTAACAAACTAATAATTACATAAATTATATTACATCTCTTTTATCAATACGTTCAGAATGAAGCAAGAAGCTCAGAATTTTTGTACTTATCTGCTTTAGATAAAATCAAGCTTCTAATGACATGATCAACATCAAAGGTGATTCATCATATGGATTCATAATAATTTAATGTATTCAACAAGCGTCAATCAACAGAACAATTAAAGGAAAATGTTGAATTTGGAAATGCATCTTACTATTTAGATGATATACATCCTGTATAGTGCTCTATAAAGGAATATTATTACTTTAGTGAACGTTGATGCATGAGGTAATATTAGACTCTCAAAAGGCAGTGTCAAGAAATATTTTTTGCTTAAGGTCATATCCAACATGTTGTATTTGTTTGGATTTTGAAGTTATGTTTCTTGTTGTAGTAGTACAATGTGGTTGGAAATCTCCAGTGTCAGAAGATAAGAAAATTTTATGACCCAGAAGTCCCCTCAAACCGAGGGGCTTTTTAAAATTTTGCCATGTCTTATTGAATGAGGCAGTGTGTTCTATCCTTTACACCTTGTATTTTTGAAAATATTCCTGCAACAAGGGTTATCACTTCCATATTGTCACAATACAGACGAATAGGATCAAATATATGAATGTTACACCGATATGTAACAGGCTAGAGAAAGGAATATGATGAAATCCTGTGCTAGTCCAAACTCCCGACAATGGTCTTGGAAAACTGAATAAGCCAAACTTTTTATATGAAATTATACTGAAGTTTGCATATTATAATCCTAGCTTTATATTGTCACTTGAGATCGGATGACTTATAATTTTCAGCAAATTGCCCTCTAATAGATTTCAAGCGGGGTGACTTACATATAATTTTCAACAAATTGTCCTCTAATAAATTTCAAGGGGGATGACTTAAATATAGTCTACTATTGTATCTTAATCACAGTGAAAGAGATATAAGACTATGTATTCAGAATTGATGGGATAAGACTCGTTAAAAAGACAAGCAAGTCACAAACATCTTATTCAATATATTGGAAAAGACAGCATAAGATGTGTTTTCCGTTCAAGTTTGGACCTGATTGCTTCTACTCTAGCGAGTCCTTTTGAAATATGTAAAATGAGGTATTTTTAACTTAAGATTAGATAACACATTATCATGATCTTTCAAAAATATTGAAAAAAACACTTGAAGGAACTCTCAAGTACAGAACAGAATTCAACAGCGTAATTTTACAAGTACTAAGCTTCTTATATGCATGGTTTCTATAACTCCTCTATCATGACTGTTTCCTGTTGTCTACAAGTAATTGTTTTCACGCCATTCCTTTAGCAAAGCATCCGAAAAGCTGACTCTATTGTTAACCTAAGTCTCTACATTAGAATAGTTTTCTTTTCATTTGAAGCTCTTCAATGAATATTTCATTTTGCCTTGGACATTCAAAACACTCGCAGAAAGACCAAATTGCAACACATCTAACACTTTCAAATGCAGCAAAACGGGAGGCGCATGTTACAATAATGAGTCTAGATCTTATTCATTACCCTGAAAATGTCGACAAAATTGGTCCCTTAAAATGAAGTTTGGTATTCACTAAGTTTATTGCAAGTCACCGCATCTGATAATTTATGTTTCAATTTCGTTAATTTTCACTCCAGGCCTACTCCATGCATAAGTCGAGCTACGATTGCATAGATTTTTCATTGCTTTCCACTATGTAATCCGTTTCTTAGATCTGTGAGCTATGATTGGATAGATTTTTCATTGCTTTTCACAACCTAATCCATTTCTTAGGTAAGCTATGATTGGTTAGATTTTTCATTGCTTTCCACAACCTAATCAATTTCTTAGGTGAGCTATGATTGGTTAGATTATTCATTACTTTCAGCTACCTAATCCATTTCTTAGGCGAGCTATGATTGGTTAGATTTTTCATCATTTTCTTCCTTGAGGGGGATGTCCTGGTTAAGACTCCAGATTCCAACATTGTGGTCACTACAAATAAAAGGAAATAAAGGAAACAGTGCAAATGAAAATAAGAACAGAATAAAACAAATTAATCATAACAAAGCAAACAAAATCTTCAAAATCTGAAAAGAAAAACAAAAGCTTTCAAGAAGGAAAGAAAATTAATAAAATTTTATATTGAGTAAAACTGAAAAGGCAAACAAAGAATTAGCAAGCTCAAGTAAAGCAAAATTTTATGTAAATGAGCATTCCGAGCCAAATTCTCCTTAATCTACATTCGTCTTGATAATGACATACAAATTTGGCTTATTCAGAATTTTCACACAATTTGCTCTCCAAAGAGATAAAAAATATCCAATAAATCTTCATTTTCTGCTTTATCTGTTTGAATTTTTTTAATTGCGTAGTAATCGTCTTTTGGTTTATCTCTAATACATAGTTTTGACAATTAAGCTTTGAAAAATTAATTAAGGTAGGGCAATGTACATGTATATATCAAAAAGATAAGTTTTGATGCATTCCTTAACTTTGGAATTTGAAGTTAGTTCTGTATTACCTCCCATCTGACGACTTAATATCATCAAAATTAATCAATTTAATAATATCAAAACACAATCCCTTAATTATTCAGCATGAGCCTTTCCCTACCTTGAAATGGAGGGAAAACTGAAACATAACTTTTACGAAAGTGCAGTTATGATTCGATTTTAAGGTATTCAACCCCTAATGCATTTTTAATAATAAATACCAGCAGTAATAATTTTCATTATCTTCAAAAAGAATGCTTTACATACTTTTCTAGCTAAAATTAGGGACTACACTTCTCATACAATGATCTACTCTGTCACCCCGAAAATTCCTGATCATGAAATCATCGGAATTTGTTGGGAAATAATGAAAATGTGCATAAATTTTAACCAGAAGTACTCTATTAGGGTGCGCAATCCTTAAATATTCGGCAAGAGCTTTTCCCTACCTTGAATTTACAAAAGTGCAGTAATGATTCGATTTTAAAAGAAATGATTGTAACATGAAGATATCAAAAGAATTTCTTCAGAAACTAAGAATTAGTCCAAGACTACATCATGAACATGTACATACGTACAGTGTGGATCATCAGTATCATAGGATAAATACAAAATTCTTATTAACAATATACTGTAAACGTAGTTACTCCCGCTGGCGGAAAACTTCGTGACTATACCATCAAGGCGTTACGTGTGGGGGGAAATATTCATGATTAGAATGTTTTTCCCATTGTAAGAATGCAGCTGGGAAATTTTGCGAGGGGGAAAGGACTAGGTGCACTAACCACTCATATCGGCCCTATAATTTCGACGAAAAATGCTTTTGATATACGAATTATCAATTGTCACTTTTTGTAATGTTGAATGTTTGAGAAAATACCGCGTCATAATTTTGAGCCCCCGTAACGTCACACACGTGATGCATGAAGTCATGTTCTGACTTCATTTGCCCTAAATGACGCAAAACAAAGGAAAATCATCGTACTTTAAACACAAATCTTCAAAATTCATCTATGCTCCAGGCCTTGCCCACAAATTTTTTATGCAAATTAAAAGGCCGATCAGAAATCCATCGATTGGTACAAAAATGTTCATGGGCAAGGCCTGGAGTGCTACTTGATTTCTTAGTTTTGTATCTGAATTTCTCTCATTTATTGATATTCTCAATGAATTCAACATTTTTAGACGATTTGAGCGACATATTATTCAGTATAAGACTGTGAAATCAAAACAGACTTTCCTGATTTGGATTCACCATACATTCGACATTCTATAAAGTAGAATATTATTGATGTATGAACAACTTTGAAAATAGAGCCGAAATGGCAAGTTACCGCACCTACTCCTTTTCGTGAAGTCCCTGGATTCACGAAAAACGATAAAATTATCCCCATGTGAAAATTTACACGTTTACAGTAGATCAATGCTAACTCTACTGGTGTCTTTATTTATACATGTGAAATCAATAACCTACACATATATTTAACAATGAATCGTGAATAATGACAACAAATAAATTTGATTTCTTGCAGTGTTATAATTAAGCAAAACAGCTATTAGATTTATACAATGCTATGATTTCAAAGAATGATTGATTAAAGCCTTATACATATCACAGTTTTGTAGTTTATCTGATTGTGTAATCACAGACAAATATATCATGCAAAACAAAAACATCAGTATGAATGTTTGGAAGACAGGAATGTTCATTGGCAGTTCAAAGATCCTTTTCTCCCTCTTCCCTGTCAATAGACCTGCCCTTTCATAAAGAAGCATGAGTCCAAGGCTTGACTGTGGGGGAGAGCAGGGTTACATGCAAGACAATATCTGGAGAGTGAATTGAAATGCACAATAATAAAGAAAAACAATTAAATGAAAAATTCACATGTTTGGATCCTTCTGTACTGCCATACTTTCACCACATTCTCACTACAAAAAAATACAAAGAAAACCCTTCTGAATAGACTTAATCTGAACAGCAAAAGTACATGTAACTTTGTCCATTAAATTCATTCTCCTGCAAAATACAGTGATAATAAGAACAAAAGAATCAATCTAATTCAAACGAGGTACCTGTCTTCTTGTTCGTAAAATAACTTATATATAAATTTCTGGTACATTTCACATGTAGCAACCTGGTATTTTTACCCCATTACCTCTTGCCTGGTCTGTTTACATGTAAAACCAGGGTTTGTACCTTTGAAATAATCTATTTCCTAGATATGCAAACAAATACAAGCAAATTCAGAGATGGTACCCTGCTTTTGGATGATTGTCACAGGTGTAGGTTTAACTCAAAGGACAAATTTACTTGTCACGAGATCAAAATGATTGTTTGTATCAGTAGAAAGGTCTTTCCACAAGGAACATGTATGAAATAAAGCCTGTGATTGTGAAATATGAATTCCCCGTTGGCATCTTTCTTAGTACAAACGCCATTTTCTGTTACGTATGTGAAAGGTCAAGATCAGGGTCACTGGATTAAAAAATGTTGGTATACAGATGAAGATTCTGCCAAAAGGAATACACATGAATTAGTTATATGAAAGTCATATCACTTACCATTTAAAAGTTATGGCCAAGGTTTCAAAAGTAGGTCAAACTCCAAGGTCAAGGTGACACGATTAAAAATATTGGTACCCATGGAAAGGTCTTGCCACAAGGAATAATCACGTGAAATATGAAAGCCCTATCACTTACCATTAAAAAGTTTAGGCCAAGGTTTAAGTTTTTCAAAAGTAGAATCTCCGATTACGGGATCAGAAAAACTTCGTTACTATATCACAGTATACTTACTTGGAAGCAGTGAATATAGCTGTAGAATTTGTGGCTAAGGCATTAATTGGACTTGAGTGAGCTTTGACCTCTCCTAGTGGCTGACAATTTTCCACATTCCACAGTTTCAGATATCCACCCCTACATCCACTCAGGAGGATATTTCCACTTGGCATAAATTGCAATCCACAAATCCAATCTTTATGAGCAGAATTCACAGACTGTCAAAAATAGTTCCAAGATTTATATAAATGTACAATATTCACAGTGTTTTGTGATTAAAAAGCTTTTTCTCAATTTATTCACTACAAAATTTGAGTCTGTTGTATCATTTTGAAATCATTTAAAACATCCCATAATTATTGTCCTACATTTAATGCAGACAATTCTCTCACTCTGGACAAATTAATCCACACATTCATCTGTTCGGGGACAAATCTGTCGTTTACCCCACTTTACCTGCATCAGTTGTTGAAGTGATAGAATCTATCTGTACTTTACATGCACCAGTAGTAGTAATTATACTAAAATCTATCGGTACTTTACCTGCACCAGTTGTTGTAGTGATAGAATCTATCGGTACTTTACCTGCACCAGTTGTTGTAGTAATAGAATATATCGGTACTTTGATTGATTGATTGATTGATTTATTTCAGGATTAAACCAAGTCACAGGGCAATATAAAAATATAATATATAAAATAAATGAAGCAATGAGTATTAACTAAATTTGATGATGACAATTGGAATTAAACACAAATAATATATATGAATATCACAGTTTATCACAGACAAGATATGACATATGTGAAGAAGCTCAATTGAAATATCACAGTGTAAGTAAATAATTTAAATAAAACTCAAGATAAGGTTTAATAGAAGCTGTTTGGAGAATGATAATAAATTATATATTGCACTATATTCTTGATTTGTCCCAAGGATAACCCATAAAGCTAACATGGCTTATTTCCAATGGGGTCCTTAGTAGTGACAATTCAAAGACATAAATGATTGGAATGACACAAAATGAATTAAATATCCATAAAATATTAAATTAAATAATATTAGGAAATAAATAATGGATAGAATTTATAAATGAAGATGGAAATTAATTAAAGTTATTTATATTAGAAGAATATGTGAATGGTTAAGAGGTGGAGAAGAATTTGTGAATGAATGATGGATAGGTGAATGAATGAATAAATGAATGGATGGTTGATGGGGTGAATGAATGAATGAATAAATGAATGAATGAATAAATGATTGAATGAAGGTAGAGGAATAGAGGGAAGTGCATGGAGGAATGATTGAAGATTTTGGCTCAGACTAAAAAACAGAATTTGTGGGGGCAAATTAAATCAAAGGGGATAAAAACCCTGTAACTTTAAAATAACATTTCAATTTTGAAAGTAATCTAAAAATAAATAAAATCAGCATTGTCGTCCCTTAGACTTTGATTTTGCAAATGCTGTTTTAAACTGGTCTTGAACAATGGTTTGCTGGAGATGTTCTTAATGGATACAGGCAAGGTGTTCCAGTCTTTTATGGCATTATAATAAAATGTGCAAGTTTTGTAAGATGGTACGATGAAGTTGTGAGAGCTAGCAGATCTGGTTGAATATCTACTATTACCCGAAACAAGATTGAAATTTTGTTTCAAATATTCAGGACAAGTTTCATTGAATATATTGTGTACATGTTGTAATCTTAGTTGTTTCACCCTTTGTTCAACATTCAGCATATTAACTGATTCTAGAATGTTGGTATCAATTCTATGCCTAGGGCCTAAACTCAAAATGTATCTGACCACTTTATTTTGACAGATCTGCAGTTTTGATCTCAAACCTTTCTGTAGACCAGCGTACCAAGAGGAACATGAGTAGTCGAAGTAGCATTGTATGAGTGCTGACGATAGTGTCATCCTGTCCCTAACTTTTAAGAAATTTGCCTGCCTATATAGGAACTTAAGTCTAGCATTGACCTTTTGGATTATTGAAGAAACTATACTCTCCCCATTCAGGTGCTTATCAATATTGAGACCTAGGTATTTAACTTGATTTGTAGCTTTAATTGTGTGATCATTACAGACTATTGAAAATTCTGGGACCTTTTTAAGTTTTCGCTGAGAGCCAAATAACATACATTCTGTTTTTCCTAAATGTAAAGATAATTTGTTATCAATGAGCCACGAGGAGCATGATTCAAGAGTTTTTCCTAGCTTGTTCGAGATTACTTGTGGGTCCTTGTGGGCATACAGGATGGCACTATCATCAGCATAGAGTATGAGCTTACATTTGTTGTCAATGCTGATGGACATGTCATTGACATATATTAGAAATAATAGAGGGCCCAAGATACTACCTTGGGGCACCCTGCAACTGATAAATCCTGGTTTTGATGAAACTTGGTTAACGCAAACAAATTGCTTTCTCTCAGAGAGATACGACCTAAACCATTGGGTGGATTCTACCCCCATATAACTAAGTTTATTACACAGTATCTCGTGATCAACTGTGTCAAAAGCTTTTTGTAGGTCAAGCATAACCATACCGGTATATAAGCCTTTTGAAGTATTATCCTTAATGTAATCCAGGAGATGAATGAGACATGTATCCGTGGAGAACCGACTTCGGAAACCCGATTGGAATTCAAATAAAAGGTTATTTTTATCCAAAAATTCTGCAAGTTGATAGTAAATGCTTCGTTCGAGGACCTTTGACACGATGCTTAGAATACATACTGGGCGATAGTTACCTACAGCTAAAGGACTACTCTTTTTGTACAGTGGTTTAACCCGGGCGACTTTCATGTCCTCTGGCACACGGCCAGTGCTAATTGATTGATTGATGATATTAGTTATTGGAGTTTTTAATATGCTAGCACCATCTTTGATGAACCTAGCAGGGATTTCATCCAACCCAGTGCTCTTATGAGGGTTCAACGACATCAACTCCTTTAGAACAAAATCTTCACTTACAGGTCTTAAGACCAATTTGCTGTTTTCAGTGTTTCTGAATTGATAAAAATCTTTAAAATTCTGACAATTTACAGAAAATGCCTCTTTTGCTTTTGGTAAAATCTTCACTAAATTTGCAGCCACATTTGTGAAGAAACTGTTAAAGTGATCTGCAATGCTCTTATCATCATGACACAGTTCATCATCAATTTTTAAAATTACCTTTCCTTTGTCATTTTGTTTATTTTTGTAGCCCAAATCTTTCAGTTGCTGCCATAACTTTTTAGGCTTATTTCTATTTTCTTCTATTTTGTTTGAAAAATAATTCGCTTTTGCTAATTTAATTTCTCTCTGTACTTTATTTCTCGTGCGACAATAATCTTTAAAATCATATTCATCTTTATGTTTTCTATATTTGTACAATAATTGATCTCTTTCATTTATCATATGTAAAATTTCTGATGTCATCCACTGTTCTGTTCTGTTTTTGAGTCTGATCTCTTTGATTGGTGCAACACTATTTAAGATATTGATAAAAACATCTTTGAAAGATTTCCATGATGCATTAACACATTGTTCATTCATACATGATAGCCAGTCAACATTTGTAAGTTTCTCAATATATACATCAATATTGTAATTCTTGAGTGATCGTATTTTAATGTTATGATGAGTATTACTTTACCTGCACCAGTTGTTGTGAGCTGAGATCCCACTTCTTTATACATGTATCACGAGATCCACTGAACAGCATATCTCCTTGTATCGCCATGGACTGTATACCGTCATAATGGGGAGGTTCTAGGTTATACTTAGGTGTCAGAACACCAGCTCTTTCTTCTAACACTTCAAACATCTGATATTGAGGAAAATGTTGATTAGAGCTTGTTCAAGAATGTTAATTTTCTTCAGTATAAAGGAATCACCATGGTTCTATAAAATGATCTTTGCAATTTGAAAAGTCAATTACATGAGGCAACATTATCTAAACCTCTCTATTTTTCGATACTTTCAGGAAACAGAATCAGACAATGAAATGACATTAGATCACATACCAGACACACATATTTGTTCATAATTACACATAATTGTTCATAATTACACATATTTGTTCATAATTACACATATTCACTGATTCAGAAGTAACAATATACAATTATTGACTTTTGATGAGGTCTACCAGTAGACCTTGGCCAAGGTTCCAATATCTGACCAGGTCTGTATAGTCACAAGGAGACCAAAATCAAAAGTCAATAACTGCTTTATTAAATTATCAGGATTTTATTAACATTTGCATTGTAATGATACGCGAAGTCAAAGATCTAACACTACAAAAATCATCACACGCGCTAATCCCGAATAGACCGCTTTGGAGCGTTAGTGGTCAACTCACTCTGAGGTACACTCTATCAAACAGCGTCTCCACCAATCAGAAGTAAGCAAAATCGGCAGTAATTCCTGATCATTTAATAATATCAATAATGAACATGTTGAACTCATACTGATAAAACTTTGCCATGTTCATTGATCACTCTTAATCGTTGACCATCAAATCCACCTACAAATTACACACAATGAATATGTTACAGAAACAATGACGGCTGTCACTATTACTAATACTGACCTTGATATAATGGTCCTTGGAGCCAGTTAGTACGATATCATTTTCCCCGGCTCTGTCTACTGCTAGCACCATTATAGCTGCCTGGTGTCCACCATTCAACTTCCCTATTGCACTGAAGCTGTATGCAGTATATGATGAAGAATTATGAGTTATGAAGAAAATATTTTTTTTTAATATCATATCTTCCAGTTTCAGTTTACTACATTTTATACAAAACTCCATAACAGATATTCATTGACAATATACATGTATTTCATTCACTATCAAAGAGATCTCCAAAAGTTCACAAATTTCCTTGCATATTTACTGTTGACAATGGAGAGACCAAATTTACTGAACATGCTGAAAATAGCAAAATTCTATTCTTTAGATGTTACAGAAACTTTTATTCACAACACCTGAAATGATCTATAAATGTTAATAAACACCTACCTATTCAAATCCCACACCCTGACCATGGATCCCGTAGCACTATAGAGAACAGTGCCATCCTTATTGAGAGCGATGTCATTGATATGATGCTCTCCAGGAGCTAGCTCGATTTGTCGATTGGATCCAAAGTTGAGAGGACCATCATGTGTCAAACCAGATGAACTGTACAGGATTGAGAAGGTCATATATAGTCATGAGTGAAAATTACAAAGTCACTTTATATCATTTCCGTTTGAAAAACACCATGAATTTTATGTATCATGACGTTCAGTGAAAGTGGTCCGTGTAGTAACCAGTTGTATTTGAAAGTTTTGCTGTCATACAAAATCTAGTAGATTCTTCTAATTCAAAAAATTTTAGAATGAAAGAAATTTTAAAAGTAACAACTCTTAAAAGAATAATATAATATTATTATGATTATGATTATTGTGAAGTGTTACAGGTAAAATCAATGCATGACTAAGACCAGAAGTCTCTGACGAGACTGTAGCTCTCCTGGTTGTTTTTTCTTTAACATCAATTTCCTTTCTTTTTTTTTAAACCAAGACCATAGGGAGCAGGCGCTCTAACAAATTATAAGTAGCATGACAAAACTACATATCCATTATACTGCAACTATAATAGCACTCATATAATTCATAATATCCGAGATAAAGTATTTCTAAAAAGAATGTCACACCCATTTTCCAAGATCCTAGGGCCAAGGGCTGCTAGCTCAAATGAACTATCAATGACACATCAAGACTAAAGATCCATAATATTGGATAAAGAATTAACTTCCCATCATTAATAGCTTTAAACGAGTAGAGAGCACAACTATATAGGAAAAATTACCACACCCATTTTCAAAGACCCTGGGGGTATAGGGCTAAAACAAAATATCAGGTGCACAACTATGCCACAGACCAATCATTGCAAAAAGAATTAATTCTACATCATTTATAGTGTCAGAGGAGTTGCAAGCACAAGATTACATTAACTTATATAGGAGAAAATGACCACATCCATTTCTGAGACCCTAAGGGTCAGGGGCTAAAACATAATATCAGGTGCACAACTAGACCAGAGACCCATAATATTGCAATAAGAATTTAGTCTCCATCATTAATAGTGTCAGAGGAGTTGTGAGCACAAGATTACATAGAGTTATATAGGAGAAAATGACCACACCCATTTCTATAACCCTGGGGGTCAGGGACTCAAACAAAATATCAGCACAACCAGACCACAGACCCATCACATTGCAAAAAGAATTTAGTCTCCATCATTTATAGTGTCAGAGGAGTTGCGAACACAAGATTACATAGAGTTATATAGGAGAAAAAGATTGCCCATTTCTAAAACCCTGGGGGTCAGGGGCTCAAACAAAATATCAGGTGCACAACAAGACCACAGACCCATCATATTGTAAAAAGATTTAAGTCTCCATCATTTATATTGTCAGAGGAGTTGCGAGCACAAGATTATATAGAGTTATATAGGGGTAATAACCACACCCATTTTTAAGTCCCTGGGGGTCAGGGGCTCAAACATAATATCAGGTGCACAACTGGACTACAGACCCATCATATAGCAAAAAGAATTAAGTCTCCATCATTTATAGTGTCAGAGGAGTTGCAAGCACAAGATTACATAGAGTTATATAGGAGAAAATGACCACACCCATTTCTAAGACCCTGGGTGTCAGGGGCTCAAACAAAATATATCAGGTGCACAACCAGACCACAGATCCATCACATTGCAAGAAGAATAGGGCTGGGACGATTCAGGTATCCTTCGGTTCGGTTCGGTTTCGAATCACAAGGCCTCGGTTCGGTTAATTTCGATTCGATTCGTTTGAAGGAGAAGAAATACAAAATAATTTGTCAAATGGACAAAATTAACAAAAATGAAAAAAATACAAATTGATCTGACCAACTTATCACTTCAGTCTAACATAATAGAGCTTTAATTTACATATTTCTGAAAAATGTGAGGGTATATTCTGTCATTTAAAAAAAAAATATATCAGTTTTACATCCCAAACAATTGTGGATGCACGTGCTCCAACAGTATGTCATACTATACTGTGAGAAATTAAATATAAATACCAAGTTCAACACCTCATTTTTCAACATCGAAATACTGACAGGTCTCATAGGACTTTCACAGTAAATATTTTAGTGGACAAAGCTTTCCTTACATGATATTTGGCGACTACAATGTCTGTTTATTCTTGTTGCTGCTTGCACTAGAGCTTCCTCTGACCAGTTCACAGAAAGCGAAAGTAGATCTACTTTCTCTTTCCGTTTCATGAGAGGCCTGAAAGCAGGGGGGGGGGGGGGGGGGAGGTGTTAACCTACACGTTAATCGGCGCGATAAATGAATGTAAGCTCTTTTCTTACTTTCTTAAAGGTAATTTCTAAGCTATTTCAATCATTTTCTGGTCACTATTTGGCTTTAGTTAACTCTGATTATTTACGTCTGAACCGAATCGAAATCTGCAATTCTACGTCGGTGCATCGAACCGACATTGCTAATTTCGAAGCACCGAAATTTTCGGTGCACCGCCCAGCCCTAAAGAAGAATTAAGTCACCATCATTTATAGTGTCAGAGGAGTTGCGAACACAAGATTACATAGAGTTATATAGGAGAAAATGACCACACCCATTTCTGAGACCCTAAGGGTCAGGGGCTAAAACATAATATCAGGTGCACAACTAGACCAGAGACCCATCATATTGCAATAAGAATTTAGTCACCATCATTTATAGTGTCAGAGGAGTTGCGAGCACAAGATTACATACAGTTATATAGGAGAAAATGACCACATCCATTTCTATGACCATGGGGGTCAGGGGCTCAAACAAAATATCAGGTGCACAACTAGACCACAGACCCATCACTTGCAAAAAGAATATAGTCTCCATCATTTATAGTGTCAGAGGAGTTGTCCGGACAAGATTACATAGAATTTAATGACCACGCCCATTTTTTAAGACCCTGGGGGTCAGGGACTGAAACTAAATGTCAGGTGCACAACTAGACCATGGACCAAGTAAAATGCAAAAAGAATTAATTTTATATCTCTTACAGTTTCAGAGGAGTTGCAAGCACAAGATTACATTAACTTATATAGGAGAAAATGACCACACCCACTTCTAAGACCCTGGGGGTCAGGGGCTCAAACAAAATATCAGGTGCACAACTAGATTACAGACCCATCATATTGCAAAAAGAATGAAGTCTCCATCATTTATAGTGTCAGAGGAGTTGAGAGCACAAGATTACATACAGTTAAATAGGTGAAAATGACCACACCCATTTCTAAGACCCTGGGGGTCAGGGGCTTAAACAAAATATCAGGAGCACAACAAGACCACAGACCCATCATATTGCAAAAAGAATTAAGTCTCCATCATTTATAGTGTCGGAGGAGTTGTCCGGACAAGATTACATAGAATTTAATGACCACGCCCATTTTATAAGACCCTGGGGGTCAGGGACTGAAACTAAATGTCAGGTGCACAACTAGACCATGGACCAAGTAAAATGCAAAAAGAATTAACTTTATATCTCTTACAGTTTCAGAGGAGTTGTCCGGACAACATTACATAGAATTTAATGACCACGCCCATTTTCTAAGACCCTAGGGGTCAGGGACTGAAACTAAATGTCAGGTGCACAACTAGACCATGGTCCAAGTAAAATGCAAAAAGAATTAACTTTCTATCTCCAACAGTTTCAGAGGAGTTGTCCGGACAAGAATTGTTTACGGACAGACGGACAGACAGACAGACGGACGGACAGACGGCCGGACGCCGGACGAAGGGTGATCGCATAAGCTCGACTGGTCTGAGACCAGTAGAGCTAAAAATCAATAAAAGTGCAAAGTTATTACAGCAACTGCTAATTTCTTACATGGACCCTAGGGGCCCCTCTGCCCTCTTGTCTTCTCTCTGACAAAACATAGGTAATCACAGATTACGAAGCTCACCTCGTGACAGCAAAATTCAATTCAAACATATTTCTTAGTACATGTATATTGGCTTTTAAAGGCAAAACCACTCAAGCAGAAAAAGTAGGTCAAGGTCATTTTATGAAAGTTTGATCAAAGATACATCCAATATGCAAGTTTGGTACATGTAGCAGTTATACTTTGCTCAATTATGGCTTTATAGAGCAAAATCACTCAAGCGGAAAAAGTAGGTCAAGGTCATTTTATGAAAGATTGATCAAAGATACATCCAATATGCAAGTTTGGTACATGTATCACTTATACTTTGCTCAATATTGGCTTTTAAAGGCAAAATCACTCAAGCGGAAAAAGTAGGTCAAGGTCATTTTATGAAAGTTTGATCAAAGGTACATCTAATATGCAAGTTTGGAACATCTAGCACTTATACTTTGCTCAATATTGGCTTTTAAAGGCAAAATCACTCAAGCCGAAAAAGTAGGTCAAGGTCATTTTATGAAAGTTTGATCAAAGATACATCCAATATGCAAGTTTGGTACATGTAGCACTTATACTTTGCTCAATATTGGCTTTTAAAAGCAAAATCACTCAAGTGGAAAAAGTAGGTCAGATGCTGCATTGGATGCATGGGTCCATCTCGGCATCCAAAGATGAATCACTTGTGCCAGTTTGGTTACTGTAGCATCAGTACTTTGTCAGATACTGAGCTACCCCAAACTTCTTAACCAAGTCACTCAAGTGGAAAATGTAGGTCAGATGCTGCATACCATGCATGGGTTCACCTCAGCATCCAAACATAGGTAATCACAGATTACGAAGCTCACCTCGTGGCAGCAAAATTCAATTCAAACATATTTCTTAGTACATGTATATTGGCTTTTAAAGGCAAAATCACTCAAGCAGAAAAAAGAAGGTCAAGGTCATTTTATGAAAGTTTGATCAAAGATACATCCAATATGCAAGTTTGGTACATGTAGCAGTTATACTTTGCTCAATATTGGCTTTATAGATCAAAATCACTCAAGCGGAAAAAGTAGGTCAAGGTCATTTTATGAAAGATTGATCAAAGATACATCCAATATGTAAGTTTGGTACATGCATCACTTATACTTTGCTCAATATTGGCTTTTAAAGGCAAAATCACTCAAGCGGAAAAAGTAGGTCGAGGTCATTTTATGAAAGTTTGATCAAAGATACATCTAATAAGCAACTTCGTTGAGGTGAGCTAAAAATGAATCACTTGTGCCAGTTTGGTTACTGTAGCATCCGTACTATGTCAGATACTGAGCTACCCCAAACTTCTTAACCAAGTCACTCAAGCGGAAAATGTAGGTCAGATGCTGAATACGATGCATGGGTTCATCTCAGCATCCAAAGATGAATCACTTGTGCCAGTTTGGTTACTGTAGCATTAGTACTTTGTCAGATACTGAGCTACCCCAAACTTCTTAACCAAGTCACTCAAGCGGAAAATGTAGGTCAGATGCTGCATCCGATGCATGGGTTCACCTCAGCATCCAAAGATGAATCACTTGTGCCAGTTTGGTTACTGTAGCATCAGTACTTTGTCAGATACTGAGCTACCCCAAACTTCTTAACCAAGTCACTCAAGCGGAAAATGTAGGTCAGATGCTGCATACGATGCATGGGTTCACCTCAGCATCCAAAGATAAATCACTTGTGCCAGTTTGGTTACTGTAGCATTAGTACTTTGTCAGATACTGAGCTACCCCAAACTTCTTAACCAAGTCACTTAAGCGGAAAATGTAGGTCAGATGCTGCATCCGATGCATGGGTTCACCTCAGCATCCAAAGATGAATCACTTTTTCCAGTTTGGTTACTGTAGCATTAGTACTTTGTCAGATACTGAGCTACCCCAAACTTCTTAACCGGATGCGGACGCGGACACGGACGCAGACACGGACGCGGACGCGGACGCGTGGGGTTATAGCATAAGCTCACTCAACTTCGTCGAGGTGAGCTAAAAATTACTAGATTTTGAGATTTTGTACCGCAGCAAAATTAAAGAACAATTTTTTTAAGTTTGCAAACTCATTGGGTGGTAAAATCAAGAAGGTAATCTCTGCAATCATTTCATCAGTTTTTTTTCAGTGCAAGAGAGTCTGGATGCTGCCAGAATTTTTTTTAAGAACAGATGCAAAAATGACTTATGATTTTCTCCAAGAGTTCTCAGAGTTTGCAGGTCTGAGCTTATGCTGTCATTTTTTATTTCTTGCAATGGTTGTGAGGTAGAAGCATGGGTATCTAACAGCTATTTTGATTTCCAAAAAATTCAGTCTGTGGAATTCCGACAAGCTTGCAACTTTAAAAGGTGGTACACCAATCTCATTGCTGCCACACATACCCATCAAATTTTGCATTCAATTGTAACACAGAAAGCCCTTTAACTTATATCAGGCTGATATGACAGACTACCGTAAAACAGTTCCAAAAACAGAAATGTGACCTAGTTTGCAATCTGTCTGTGACATCTTACACCTAAAATACAGTGCACAGTGCAAACAAAACATGACTGATGTGAAGAGGCTTAAAATTCATACCATTTAGCCAAGTTTTGGACAACCATATTACCTGTTCCAGAACATCAGTATTAAAATTCACTTGTTAAGTACAAATAATTTTGATACAAACCTCAGAGTTTTAACACACTGTTTGGAATGGTTTCTGGCGTCCCATACACTGATATAGGACTGAGAGACTGTGAAGATAAGACGAGATTTCTGACAGTATCGAACAGAGACCACATTATTTGGATGTCCCGGCAGCGACAATGTCTCACGACCTGTCTGTAAATCCCAAACCTTGGCCGTCCGATCTGAAATAATGTAACACACAAATTTTAGTACTGGTTGACATTTCGAAGCAAAAGTAAAGAACATTTAAATATGTAAAATTTTAACTTTGATAAATTTGTTTCAACCATCCAGTTGAGGAATCACTTAATGTCCTACATTGCAATAGCTGATTTGCCGGTAATCCAGTTAGAAACTGGACACCACAAAATTTGGCGATTTTTGAAATTGTGACATCACAGTAGGAAACATGACAACACATCAAGAAGGTGCACTCAAATGTGATGTGTTGTCTGGTGTCTATGCATATAAATCTAGGTTCAGAACAGTTACAGCTATTTACTGGCAAATGGACTATTGTTGGCAGAACTTATTCACTATGACATAAAAATCATGACCTGTCAAATCATTGTTTGACGAGACATTGACTATGACGTTATAATTTTAAGACACTTATTCTCTATATGAGTACAACCTGAGTGGTACAACCTTAACAAATTTCTTACAGAATTATAGGCAGACAAACAGACAGATAGACAGACAGCATAATCATTATAATGTATAGGTATAAATCTACCTTTACTGCTTGTGAGCAGATAGACAGACAGACCGGTGGACAGACAGACATATCCTATAGGTTAAAATCTAGCACAACTCTTTGTGAAGAGCAGACAGACAGACAAACAGACAGACAGACGATGATTGCATATATAAATAAATCTACCTTTACAGCTTGTGAAGAGCAGACAGACAGACAGACATCATAACCATTATAACATTTAGGTATTAATCTACCTTTACTGTTTGTGAAGACCACACAGACAGACAGGCAGATGGACAGACATAATAATGATAATCTACCTTTACTGCTTGTGAAGAGTAGGTCCTCCGTACAATCCACAGACAGCACTGGTTTGTTATGTCCTTCGGCAGTGTGAGTACATACTACAGGGGCTAGCTTAGTAGTGGGCATCTTACCACTGTTAGGCTGTATTGTTCCTCTGAAAACAAGGCAAGATATTGGAAGACAATGTATACAAATGGGATGATCATAAATATCATGGAATGGAGAAGGCAGATTTGAAACAAAGATCCAAATTCATATCAGAGCTTCAATTTTTCTTCTTTTTGGAGGAATTTTCAAAATGTGTGAAAATATATGGTTTGGTCTCATAATGATTGATAGAGTTATAATGTGATATAATTACACACCTGCCCACCATAATGATTTATAGAGTTATAATGTGATATAATTACACACCTGCCCACCATAATGATTTATAGAGTTATAATGTGATATAATTACACACCTGCCCACCATAATGATTTATAGAGTTATAATGTGATATAATTACACACCTGCCCACCATATTGATTTATAGAGTTATAATGTCTAGTGTTGGAGATAGAAAGGCTCTATCAGTGGGGGCAACGCGGCGGCGTCATTGTCAACAACAAAGCGCGCGCTATTTGAAAAGCAAATGTGTAATGTTCAAGGACGTACGATAACTTGTTAGCTAATTTGATGAATTTTGACTTGAAAAAATAATAATAATAAAAAAATGATTAAAAAAAAAAAGATTAAAATAATAAACCTTCATTGTAACTAGAGGAGTTTGAGAGGTTATGAGCGCTATTTAAAGACAAACTTATACAGCACGCCTACACGCACGTACCGTACACAAGTTTAGTTAACTATTTAGACATACAAAGAAAGAAATAAACAAAGACAAAAAGACCAAAAGTATGCAAAAAAAAGTATCATTAATAAATAAACAGTAAACATGTAACGAATCTTTCACAAAGACAGAGAGAAAGACGGTAAATAAAGCCGGGGGCTGGATAAAAAAAAACCAACTCGATGTTTCCTCCTTGCATTGATATAATATTTTTTGTCAAAAAAAAAATCCAGCCATATTCGTTTATCTGCGCATCTGATATGACAAGGTGGGGGGGGGGGGGGGGGGGGGGGTAATTCCTAACCAGACGTGCCGTAAGGAACGGGTCTTTTTCATGGTGTAAAATTATATGATTTGGTGTTTAAGAGACCCTCCATTGGGTGTCAGTTGTAAAAAAAACATTCTATCATCTTTTTAATGTAGACCTTAAAAAAAAGATGAAACGTATGACCATGTTTTTTTTTTTTTTCTGCGCCATGCAGTTTATGATAATATTCTAGTGTTAGTATGATAGCAGAATCTGAATCATAACTCTAATATACTGAAATCTGAATCTAATAAACATGACTGGTCGGGTTGGAAATGTTCTGTGGTGATTTATCAATTTGGGGAGAGTATGAATTTTCATTTAATTGTCAGAGAAAACCCGGGCCACCTTTTACCAAATAGAAATTTTGAAATCCCCCCTCCCCCGTTATTATCGCAAAGTTTTCCTCCCAGTGAGTCCGACATTGGCGTTCTATCTTCCCTACCCTTATCATTCCCAATACAATTTATCGTTACTCTTTACATCGCCAAAAACAAGTCTAAAAAAATATACGTTTGGAACTTGACAGAGTAATTTGTTCCAACTTTATTTCTAATTGTTACTATATATATATTTTTTTCCATAATCCTTTTTTTTTTTTCTTTTGTTTGCGGTTTGTGTGTTGACAACTTGTCTATCGTGATCTGACACTTGATGCAACTTCAAGAAGGAAAACAATACTAGTATACTCAATTATTATACTGGAAGAAACGAGGGATAATATTTAATGCGATTATTTTAGGAGAGGGGAGTTAAAGAGTGGCGTATTGTGATTTTGAAAGAAAAAAAAGGTTTTGCCAACCCTTTTCTAAACCAAGATCTGCCATTGAATTTGAAAATCATGGTAAAGATGTGAAACATCAGTAGTGTGTGTGTGTGCGTGGGGGGGGGGGGGGGGTGTTTGCCCCTCTCTCAGTCTAAAATCATTGCATGTTTTTCAGCAAAGGGCATGCCGCAATGGTGGTCTTCAGTTACCCCCTTATACATTATTATTCATTGATTTTCTTATCGTAATTCTCATATATTTTTCACATCGATTATGGTGGAGAAGATGCTCAACTATGAAAACGTACTTTAATGATATAGACAGATGAACAACATTTCAGTATGATATAAACCGATTCATTTTAAAAGCTTTGGACACAACAGGGCGGATGCAGAGTTGAACTGAAGTGGCCCGGGGGAGGGGTTCATTCCAATGGGCCGATGCGAGGCACGAAGTGCCGATTGGGGAAGGGTATACGAGATGGGGTTGCTCCTTCTGTAGTTGGGTGTCCAGGGTATACGTAGCTTCAACGTAAATGTTATATATAATTTTACTGGTGCGATCATCATCATAAAATAGTGCACATTTTTCATTTTTACAGCTATTTGAATATTCATGGGATAAGATAACACAAGTATTTCATGGATGGCGACTTCCATAAGTTTTTGTTTTTGTTTTGTTTTGTTTTGTTTTTTGTAATTTTAATGTAGTTGCATGAAACAATCTGCAGTACATTTAATCTTCAGCTTGTAGGTTTTGAACTTCAACAGTCCAAAATTGGCAAGAAACGAAACTGAGGTGGCACTGTTTTCGAAAAAGTAAAAGAAAGACATGCTATTTTCCACAAAAATCCACAGGACATTGACACAATCCGCTGTAGATCGCCGGCAATCCGGCACTTTTCATAAACACTGCCTGGGATACCAAATACTACCCCTGCCAGTCGAGCTGGGAATCCCCTGTGGTTTGCCTATTCTCCTTGGTGAAGGTCGTTTTCTCATGAACTGAACAAATAGGAAAACCGGGCCCAGGGGGTTGGGGGGGGGGGGGGGGCTTGTTCTCGGACATCAGTCCAGAACCCCCCCCCCCCTTTTGAATTAAACCGTTTTACACAATCTTTGCTTTTCATTTCCCCAATATACTTTGTAATTGAAGAATCAGTTATCAAAATCATTGTGCACACAATCGGACTGGTCTATTAACTGTCTTAGGACAGTGCACCTATGTTCAATGCATGCAGTCATTGAACATCTAGAAATATCATCTTTCCTCCGATTCCGTGTCATTTTTCACATGTTTGAAACAAAAACTAATGTAATATGGAAAGACAGAAGATCTATGCAACATTCTATTGACAAATTTAATATTGAATTGAAGAGCAGAGCAAAGAAATCGACGCGTTCTATGATACTTTATCGCTTTGCAACGTTGCCCCCAGAAATTTCCCGAACTAAGTACTCTTAGTGATTTTCACGCTAGAGAGTTACATAAGGGACGTCACTCTTACGTTAATGGCAATAAGGCCTACACCTGCCCACCATAATGATTGATAGAGTTATAATGTGATATAATTACACACCTGCCCACCATAATGATTGATAGAGTTATAATGTGATATAATTACACACCTGCCCACCATAATGATTTATAGAGTTATAATGTGATATAATTACACACCTGCCCACCATAATGATTTATAGAGTGATAATGTGATATAATTACACACCTGCCCACCATAATGATTTATAGAGTGATAATGTGATATAATTACACACCTGCCCACCATATTGATTTATAGAGTTATAATGTGATAAAATTACACACCTGCCCACCATAATGATTTATAGAGTGATAATGTGATATAATTACACACCTGCCAACCATATTGATTTATAGAGTTATAATGTGATATAATTACACACCTGCCCACCATACTGATTTATAGAGTTATGTGATATAATTACACACCTGCCCACCATATTGATTTATAGAGTTATAATGTGATATAATTACACACCTGCCCATCATAATGATTTATAGAGTTATAATGTGATATAATTACACACCTGCCCACCATAATGATTTATAGAGTTATAATGTAATATAATTACACACCTGCCCACCATAATGATTTATAGAGTGATAATGTGATATAATTACACACCTGCCCACAATAATGTGATATAATTACACACCTGCCCACCATATTGATTGATAGAGTTATAATATACAATTATTGACTGGGAATGAGGGCAATATATGATTTGTTGGACCTGAAGAAAAAATATTGCCTGAGGCCGAAGGCCGAGGGCTATATTTTGTCTGAAGGTCCAACAAGTCATATATTGCCCGAATTCCCAGTCAATAATTGTTTTGTTATACCTTACATCAATACTGCAGCAACGAACCGATTATCCTGGTATGTTTACGTTCATTTTCTTCTATAAGAGAAAGAGCGCGTAAAAAATAGGTAGAGCTAATAGCGTCATCAATGACGTGACGTCACAAACGATGTACCGTTTATCGGTCAATATTTTTTGAAATATTGCCCTAGGGCCAATATTGATGTAAATATTGACCGCTTGGTCAAATATACGAATTTATAGGCATATTTCTTATGGGGATTTTATATAGAGATAATGACAATGGTATAACAATGTTATATAATTACACACCTGCCCACCATAATGGTTTATAGAGTGATAATGTGATATAATTACACACCTGCCCACCATAATGATTTATAGAGTGATAATGTGATATAATTACACACCTGCCCACCATATTGATTTATAGAGTTATAATGTGATATAATTACACACCTGCCCACCATAATGATTTATAGAGTTATAATGTGATATAATTACACACCTGCCCAACATATTGATTTATAGAGTGATAATGTGATATGATTACACAATTGCCCACCATAATGATTGATAGAGTGATAATGTGATATAATTACACACCTGCCCACCATATTGATTTATAGAGTTATAATGTGATATAATTACACACCTGCCCACCATAATGATTTATAGAGTTATAATGTGATATAATTACACACCTGTCCACCATAATGATTTATAGAGTTATAATGTGATATAATTACACACCTGCCCACCATAATGATTTATAGAGTTATAATGTGATATAATTACACACCTGCCCACCATATTGATTTATATAGTTATAATGTGATATAATTACACACCTGCCAACCATATTGATTTATAGAGTTATAATGTGATATAATTACACACCTGCCCACCATAATGATTTATAGAGTTATAATGTGATATAATTACACACCTGCCCACCATATTGCAATTTTAAGCACATCTTTGACATTTCATTTCTATAGAATTTGCTGATTAAGCAGAAGAATTGCCTTTTTTGGATTTGAGATTATGTATTTCAGAACTTTTGAGTTCTCCTCATTGCATTGAACATTAAGAGCTTAATTTACATTCATGTTCCTATCTCGTAAAACTTAAAATATTCAAATAATTAACTTTTAACAACTGAGAATCTTGAATATTGGAAGAACATGTATTCAAAAGTTAAGTCATATTGAAGGGTGCAAAATTGTACAAAACACAAACTCAAGAGAATAGTCAGTACTGTAATTAAGCTTTATAACTTACTAGCCATAAACTAAGAGCTCACCTGTTTGGAGGTTGTAATGTAGGGGGCTGTGTATTACTTGTAAGCCTAGAGAACACATTGTCATCAACCACCCTGTCACGGGACCGTCTAGAGAGTGTTGGTGATGAAGGAGGGGTCGTATCAGAGGATGTTGCTGTGTCTCTGAAAGAAAAATATATATAGATAAATAACAGGAAGTATTGTCCAAAATACTATATTATACTATTCTAACTTCTTAACATCAATGATCTATGTTGGCACATGTAGCCAAGTTCGATCAATTTCGGTTGGTCGTTTCTTCAAACACATTCCAAAATTTCTGTTTACACAATTTTCTGAAATGTCTGAAACCTGGGTCCTGTAGCAATCATATCCCAGCCATCTTGTTACGTCTTTCGGTATATTTTGGACATAATAATCACACATTTTGGCCATATTTCATTGTTTGGATTGAGGATCACTGACGAAGGTTATATACCCAAAAAGTGCATGTCTGGTCCGTGCTGTTAATTAATCTGCTTTTAAATGATGCTAATGAATTTGAAGACGTTTAACATCTGATGTACTTGGTTGTCTGCATGTATTGCTATAAACTCTTGATGGAGATATCATATATCTCTCACTGCATACAGAGATATCAACAGATTGACCACTTCTGAGACAACTCTTTCTCGCACCCCCACATGTTTGTTTAAAACTCCCTATTGTGACATCATAAACTTTTACGTAAGTTTAGTAGCGTTTGATGTCACATAGAGCAACATTTAATGCAAAATAAGTAATGTTGCTTTTATGAATTAAGTAAAATTATATTGGTGAGAGAAAAATAATAAAACACCTCTTTCTACAGGGACAAGGAAATCCCACCCTTGTATCGAAGGTTTGCAACGTCCATGACTTGGCAAGCATCATCGTGGACTGCAAATCTTTTACTCGGATGGGATTTTCCTGTCCCTGTTCAAAGGGGTGATACATCACAAATATAAGGTCAAACCAACATTGAAACAAACCCTAAACCGCTAACAGTGTTACAGCAAGATTGCAAAGAGTCAGTCTAACTTATGTATACTTTACCTATCATAAGTTATTGTTAAAAGGAATCTACAAGTAAAATATCAAAGCCCTACTTCTTATACTTCATAATATATAGCAAAAAAAAAATCATACTCTTTTGGAATGTAGGTCAAAGTTCAAGGTCTAAAATGAAAGGTATTGTCATAAATAATCTTCATGTGAAATATGATAGCCTCAAGTCTTATGTTTTTAAAAGAGTAATAGTCAATTTAAAAGGTTTTAAAAAGTACACCAAACTTCAAGATCAAGGCCACTAGGTCAAAAGTCATGGTTTCATATAAAAGGTATTGTTGTAAGAAATCTACAACTGAAATATAGAAGCTGTACCACTAATTATGGTTCATAAGACATAACAAAAGGTATTGCTTTGAAAAGAAGGTCAATCTTCAAGGTCAAGCTCAGTAAGTCAAAGGTCAAGGCTTCAAAAGAAAGGTCTTGTCACTAGGAATTCACATGTGAAGTATGAAAGTACTTACCCTCATTGTTCAAGAGACTTATTAAAGGTTAAAGTTTTTAAAAGCAAGTCAAACTTCAAGGTCAAAGTCACCAGTTCAAGGGTCAAGTCAAAAATAGATTAGCACACAGGGCTCATTTCATCATGGTTCATTATCAAGTATACTCCTCATAGTTCTCTCCCCATCGGCTCTAATACACATTGCGTAATTTTCATCAAGGTCAAAATTTATCGCTGCATTTGATTCCTAACCTAATTCTTTATCCCCATTTTAAGTTTCAGTTTGCTGCTCCAAACAGTTTTCTATTGACAGACTTAAATGTAACACCTTAACCAAAATGTTGACGCACAAACAGACAGACTGACAGACAGACTGTGTCATTTCATTGACCGGATTTTGCTTCCAAATCTGGCCAATAACTTGATAAATATCATTCCTCATAGGTTAACCTTCAATATCTCAACCACAAACAAATATTACTTTCAACAAACAGAAAGACAGACCAAAAGTTTTTTTAAATGCCGGCGTAATTTTGCTGTTAGACTGACGAAATACTAATTACCTCAAAAATTGGTATATAGAAACATAAAACCACTTGAAACATTTACAAATCTGTTTGATTATCTTTAAAATACATTCTATTTCTAAAGTATACTTTTCTGTTATTGGACTTTCTACCTTTGCACTAAATTTCATGTAATATAAGACATTTTTTGCATGCAATAATTACAGCTTTCCTTTGTCTAAGTACATAGATTATTGACTTTCTACAAAACAGCGTAGGTTTGGTCAACAGCATTTGTTCCAAAATGAACAATCAACAATATTTCAAAGGAAGGTACAAGAGTTTTGCTTTAGCCTATATTGTAGGATACTAGACAGATTGGATATATATCAATAGTCAGAAAAAGATAAATGTCCGCATGACAAAGAAACGCTGAAAAAGAGCAATAGAAGTCTTTGTTTTCTGCAACAGTTTCCAAATTGGAATTCAATTTGAAATTTGACAAGTCCAATGAAAGGTGAGTATTTGTTTATTAACCATCAAGTGTCAATAACCAAACTTCTATTGATTGCTCTTGCATATACACATTATCTATTAATAAAGTTTGAAATTATTTTAACATGGAGAAGATGATATGACAGGGTGGCCACAGATTTTGAAAAATGAAATTCCCTGATATTTCCATGATTTTCCCTGACTCATGCAACATTTTCTCTGACAAAATGCACCACACAAATACTAGTCAATTTTACACTGTTTATGTTCAAATGTAATAAAGCTCCTTTACTGTACTTACTCATTCTAGAAAATTGTACTTAACTTTGCATTTAAAGTGTCCATTGACGAGCAAAGCGAGCCAGAAAATTTTTAAGGCAATAAAATGTCTTTTAATTCTTTGTTCAAATGTATATTGTCCATTCCATTAGGTATTTGTTTTTTTAAACAATCACTAAATAAAATTCCCTGATTTTCCCCTGATTTTCATGAATTTTTCAAAGTCCCTGATTATTCCCTGCAGGGATTTTTTATTCAACATTTTCCCTGTTTTCCCTAAGTCTAAGGCCACCCTGTATGATCCTGCAGAGGTAACTTATTGGATAAATATTTCATGCCCCATTGAACATGTACATTGTATTGTAGCATTGACTGGATGGGAGGAGGAGGAGGAGGGTGAGGGGAGCAATGGGAGGATTATGGAATGTCTATCAAAATGAAAATATCAAATTTTAAGTCATAGTGAATACTTTAAATTCTGACGAGAAAAGGATAATAAAAAAAGATGGTCAATATTAAATATCAAGTTTAACAGTAACAATGAAAACCACATGCTTCTGAAGATTGCCAACCGTCACCTATTTTGTAAAAAAAAAACCTTGTAGCAAAAAATCCCTTTGGAAGATCACAAGAGAATTCATAAAATATGTCATGAGTAAGTAGTAATACTCTACAAAAAAGATAAAAGGGTCTAGTATATATTTGATAAAGGGTATCCAGAGCCTGCATTCCATACTATCGTGTTACCTTTTATTGATACGAGGGATAATTTCGGCACTTTTTGGCCTCTCAGGCAATAGGTCAAATCTCTTCCTCCTCAACAACGGCAAAGACTTATACCTGATACATAAAGATATTTTTAAAATAAAGGAAAACATTTAACACGTGTGGTATTCACTTCCATGTGTTTAAATACCTTTTAAAATTTACTTTGTACTTTTTTTCATTGATGGTTCACTTCTGTGGTAGGGTAACTGAAGATTGGAGACTGAAAAGGTATCCAAAATTACAAGCTTTGGTTTTACCATTTTTGCACTAAAGAAGAACGATATAACTGTGAAATTTACCCCAGAGTAACATCCATGACTCCAAATTATATGTACTCCAAATGATTACTTGTAACCAAACTGTTATCAAATGAGACAAAAGAAGATCCCGGCGACAATCTCAACAGCACTCGCAACAGAGCACCGAATTGAGTATCGACGGACCCCTAGCAAGCTGGAGGTGGGACAAGTTGCCCGGAAGGAGTAAGCATCCCCTGTTTGGTTAGCCGCATCCGCCGTCAATGTTCACACGGTCTCAGAGAACTTGAGTTGTAGAATTTACAATTATTAGAAAGAACCAATCAACCTTGATCTTAGAAGCATGCCCTTTGCATCACGAAATGATATTATAAGCTACATCAGAATCTGAATTCTAGTAAGAACGGAGATTCTCGAAAGCGGTTTTTTCCGTAAGTTACTATCCGAAACGCGTGTCCGGTGCATTAAAATTGATTTGAAATTTCCTTTATGAAGGTAAATAGATTAAATATCTAAACATTCTTCTGCCTGTAAGAAACAAAAGAGATACAATGAATATACTTGTATAAGGGACAATTATGTTAATCACACATATCTAAAACCTTCGATTTGAAACTTTCTGCATGACATGTTATTCCTTATTTTGGTGTTCTCTAGCATAAAGATTTCTTTGTTTCAGTCATTCATCATACATGCCTTGGGTCCAACTAACTCAATCTCGCTTGAAACTGATAAAAGAAACAAAAAAATACAGCATTACTGCCTCGTCCAGCAAACGTTTCCGGGCAAAAAACGATTATTCGTCTTTGGGAAATTAGTCACAAAAACGACAAAACAGGAAGCATGAAAGAATTAAGATGTCGTAAATTATACCCATTAAATCCACAAAAATATCGTAAATTAGTTGAGTTTTCAGGGGATTTATGCTTATTTTCATGACAAAGCAAAACGATAGAGCATTGCTGAATGTGAAATGGTGCTTCAGAAACTATGGTGGTTAGTTATCACGTAGGCTGGATCTCCCTCGGGGTTACTAAAATTTAGCCCAAACCCTTGGTTAATTTGACAGAAATATTCATAATATTTGATGGCATTTTATTTTGATGCATACGTACTGCACACCCACATTCGCCTATTATGATTTATATATGCAATCAAAGCACAAATTCATAAAGAGGTCAATTCTAAAAACGAACTTTGGTTCAGATATAAATTCTATAGTGAGTGGAGTGCTTCATTTGGATGGAAATGGAAGATTTGCAATTTAAAAGGTAAGAGAGAGAGAGAGAGAGAGAGAGAGAGAGAGAGAGAGCTCTTATAGTTGGTTGTAATTATACACCTCTTGAACAACGGACTCATCATCTCTTTATATAGTAACAATTTAATTCAAATCACGATCGACAGACAAAAATACATACAAACGGACACTTGACTTGATTATCATAATCTAGTCCTTTGCATGACTACATGTTATCTTAGAAAGTCAAATCAACATATCTCGGGATAATCAGACATAAGCGATACAGGCTTGAAACCGAAATCAGACAATTCAAACTGAAATCAAACGCATGCGCAAGAGATTGAACCAAAATTTGTATCTCCCAAACACAATTTTAGAAATGTCTGTCCTTTCATATTAACTATCTCAAACTAAATACTATTTCGCGCTACGAAATCTAATAAACAAATTTGGAACAAGAATACAAGTTAAGTAAAATGTTTTGAAAGTTGACCAAACATGGACAAACGTTTTTCCAAAAGATCGTAAGAAGACACTTCAAATTAAATACTTTTGTTATCATAATGCTTAACAAGATCAGTAAGAATAATTCATCTCCAAAGACCATCTAAGAAGGTGCTCGACTGGTCTCTTAGATCGTATATACCGGTATTTTCGAAGACTCGTATGGTTTTTTCGAAGACAATCTATGTGTAGATTATAATTTTTCATTCATTCATTTTTATTTATTTTTTTTTTTTTTTTTGGCCTATTTTATCCCTTTGTTTTATTTTTTCATATCAGGGGAAAATGAGGAGGAAAGCGAAACGAAGCTCTAACTTTAAGGCAGTTCCAACATTACCGGTCTTGCATGAAAAAGACTCGAGATGTTTTGTGAATACTCTTCATCACGAGACTTCTGTTTCCAGGAAAACTTTTATCTCCAGTTCACCAGATTCTACCACGGACTCGGGGGTAGGGGCTGAAGGAGGGGACTCCGATTCGGAGCAGAATCACGGAAAGGATATCCCACAGCCACAATTAAACAGAAATTCATTAAATTTGGAAAAGTCGGAAAGAGTCAAGACCAACGAGGCGAATACTCGACTTAAAGAGCCAAACAAGAATTTTCAGAGGAGGCAAGATGCGCTACGACGAAGACTGAATGACAGAGTAAAATATGGTGCTCAACTATACCCTGACACTGATCTGCCGAATTTGACTTCTGTTACAAGCAGCTTTTCTCACAGTGGCAAAGAAGGTCACGTCTTGATACCATCGTCTAAGATTGACAGACGGTAGATATTTCATTTTTTCTCAGAATTTATACGATCATTTGTTGAAAATCAAAATTAATTTTCTAACTTTTTTAAAATTTAAATTCATTAAAACTCAGCAGAGATTTCTGGGCCCCTCCATTTTTTTTTTTTTATTAACTTGGTTAAGCATTAAAATGGAAAGCGTTTTTTCTTGTTTTGTTTTAAAACTATATGTAAATGCACACAAATACTGCCAAGAACTGTGAATGATTTGTAACAACAAAATAGCAATCCAAGGAATGCTTGTGTCGCCTGCGAAGCGGCTTATTCTAGGAGGTGAATCACATGGTTCAAAATTACTGATATCACTATAAAAGTCTAATGAAATTCATATGTGAAATATCAGACCTCTTACTTACCAACTGAAAGATATGGTCAATCTCAAATTTTCAGAAAATAGTGTCAATCAACTAGGTCAAGGTCACTGCGTAAATATTTTGGTAACAAAACAAAGGTCACATCATATGAAATATATGCGTGAAATATTAAAGCCCTATCACTTAGCAATCAAAAGATATAGGCAATTCTAAGAAAAAAGGTCAAATATCTAGGTCAAGGTCACTAGATCAAAATTTATGGTATGTTTAGAAAGGTCTTGTCACAAAAATACACATGTGAAATATCAAAGCCCCATCACTAACCTATCAAAAGATATAGCGAATCCCAACTTTTTTTTTAAAATTAGGTAAAACATCTATGTCAAGGTCACAAGGTCAAAAATTATTGTATGTGCAGAAAGGTCTTGTTACAAGAAATACACAAGTGAAATTTCAAAGCCCTATCACTTACCAATCAAAAGATATATACAATATTAATTTTTTTTAAAGTAGGTCAAATATGTAGGTCAAGGTCAGTAGGTCAAAAATTATGGTATGTGTACAACGGTCTTGTCACAAGAAATACACAAGTGAAATTTCAAAGCCCTATCACTTACCTATCAGAAGATATATACAATATTAATTTTTTTTAAAGTAGGTCAAATATGTAGGTCAAGGTCAGTAGGTCAAAAATTATGGTATGTGTAGAAAGGTCTTGTTACAACCAATACACAAGTGAAATTTCAAAGTCCTATCACTAACCATTCAAAAGATAATGCAAATTTTAACTTTTTTGAAAAGTAGGTCAAATATCTAGGTCAAGGTCACAAGGTCAAAAATTATGGTATGTGTACAACGGTCTTGTCACAAGGAATACATGTGTGAAATATCAAAGCCCTATCACTTACCTATCAAAAGATATAAGCAATCTTATTTTTTTCGAAAAGTAGGTCAAATATGTAGGTCAAGGTCACTAGGTCAAAAATTTTGGTATGTGTAGAAAGGTCTTGTCTTAAGGAATACACATGTGAAATATCAAAGCCCTATTACTTACCATTCAAAAGTTATGGGCTGTGACACCCAAAGTGTGACAGACAGACAGACGGACTGACGGACGGACGGACAGACGGACAACGGACAAAGTGATCCCTAAGTGTCGCTATGCTTCGCAGGCGACACAATAAAATGATGCAGCAAATTTAATACAACTTACAGGAGATTTCTTGTTATACACGAGGTAAATGTCAAGTCTGTCTTCCCCTCTCAATGCTAAAAGCCTTTTTATTGATATTACGTGCCAGTCGTTAAAAGCAAACGCATTCTGATATCGATAAGAAAGTGTCATGAAAAGGATTTTAATTAAAGCAAATCTATTAGCCGGCGAAGTTACGACAAAATCATTACTTTTTCTATGGAAAAACATAAATTTCAACCTTCCGCAAAGAAATTATTAAAATAAACATTGATCACGTCTGTTTTCTACAGGGTATGTTTGATATTATCATTTCCCATACTGATTGCAGCCACAGTTTGACTCCGGATACGATGGCCGGAGAGATTACTCAAAAAGTTCAAAATATAATAGTAAAAGTTCCAAACATTCGAAAATCCTAGACATCATATTCAGCTTAAAGACTCATTCTTTTGATATTTCCTATTAAAAATGTCACAGCACAAAAATTCACGATCCCATAGATTTATACGATATACGTTGTACATCACATGTATGTGTATATATTTTTAACTCAGATTCTTTTTTCAGCTCCCTCGCCCCTTTTATTTTTTGATCTGTTACTATCAGACTTGTGTATGGGAAGGATCTCCAGCATGACCTTCCTGCACTCACCCATAATGACATCAGACAAAACTACAAACCGCAAAAAAGGACACGTCAACAATATGTACATTTTGTATTTGGCAAAATTACGGGATTCAATATCATATTTTCCTTACAATACAAAGGAAACACTACCCATTTTTATGTTGCTGGTTTTTATACCAAGTTTATTTTTACTTATAGATTCAATGCCGATGTATTCTTAAATATAAGCACTGAATTTGCAAAAATGACATGCAATACAAAAATATACAAGATGTATTAAAGAATCGGACAATACTTTTGGTGTCACTTGACGCTGTCTTTGACAAAGAACTCCTATTGAACGGACAAAAGGACGGACGAACAAACAAATATCATAGGCTATCATAATTACAATGTGTGTTAAGTGACGAATGCTTGAGGACAGCCCGTCGAAAATGTACATTTACACTGAAATATGATGTCTATAACATGAAAAACATCAACTCGAAGGAAGGGCGGGCGGACCAATATCGTGAACCATCAGATATTTGCTTTGACCAAGTTGACGCTAAACGTCAATTTGACGGACGGAATGACGGACAAAAGCGACTATCGACGGCCATCTTCGACACAAAACGACGTATGCAATCTTTGACACAAAACGACGTATGTAATCTTTGACACAAAACGACGTATGTAATATTTGACACAAAACGACGTATGCAATCTTAGACGCAAAACGACGTATGCAATCTTTGACACAAAACGAAGATTGGACGGACGGAAGGACGGAGAGATAAACGAATATCGTAGGCCATCAGATATGTTTACTCTTTGAAAGTTTGAAACAATATTGAATTCCGTTCGTCGAGTTTATCAGGGCCATACCTGCTTCATGTCAACTGTATTCGTGTTTTAGAATTTAGTACCACCCTGTAAATTGTATTTGTAGATCTGACAAAAATCATTTATTGGATTAAACCAGAATTGAAATAACACTTCACTCCAGATATATTAAAAGAGGGCTAGTTTTTGATAGAGCGTATAAATACACCTTCAAACAGTGGATGTTATCTCACTTTGCCGAGTCGATACTTTCATACAGTTAATGTTACATGTACCTTGTGCTGTGCTGGATCAAAATTTAATGAAAATGGTAGGTACTTGAATATACTTACTTCCTTACTTTAGTCATATTGTGTAATTTAATAAAGACTAAACCTCTTTTTTTCTACTACAGAGGGACTTTTCAAAAAGTTTTCTTTTTTATACTTTCTTTTTTTTCTATTTGAGTATAAAAAAATCTACTTTTCATCGTGAAACAGTAATATTTCTTGTTTCAATTTTTAAAAGAGCTTATTAAATGTGAATCGTGAATACATGTAAAATTAATGGAATACAAATTTCTCTCTCTTTTTTTTTTTCTTTATTTCTCCATAAAATATGAAAATCCTCGTTCAATCGCCAACTGGAATTCAATTTGCGCAATAGATATATATATATATATATAACGATCATGACATGCAATTATATCAATACCGTACTTATTGACGCACCAAAACGAAAAAAGTTTAATATGGAGAAAAATACACGTCAAAAAGGTGCGAAATAAACAACATTGTAATGTAAATCACACCGACATCAGTACGCACTTAAGATTGAATAAGGAATGATTTAAATGGTCACTGCACCTTAATGTGGTACCCGATCATTTAAACCCTAAATGGAAACGATTACTCTCTCTTGCAATCAATCTAAACGGTTTCTTTAATAACCGCTTTGTTGCCTTTAAGCATGGGCAAGTAGATTACATTTTGGTATGACGAAAGACTATAAGTATTCAGATCTCTTTTCCCTTGCAAAATATGCTATATATGCCATTTAATAAACTGAACAGCTTGAGTATAGATGACAGAGGTTTCATAATGTGTTCTCAACGCCAATAATGAACGTCTTTTTGACGGATAGGGTTCTGTAATTAAAATTGGACAAAGAAAAGGGTGGAACTCTATTTGTGCCAAAGGAACAAGAGTAACAGTTCGTATTCTTTTGCTTGAAATTTCAGGGTCACTTTAGTTCGGAACACGATGTACGGTAATTTCTTGCGCCAGTCGACAAAGAAACTCCAAGATGATTTACGTCAGACTATGCGAACATACTCCACGGAGAAACAGCAGTTGTTAAGACACTTGGCCAGCTTGAGACACGAGATGGACGAATTACGTCTGTCCAACACTACATCGCCGACGTCCACTCTCACGGACAGGTCATCGTATGGGTCAGAGTCCGGACATCACAGCAAGGCACGCCGTTACTACATGGCACCAAATATTGCCGCGCACAAATTGAAGAAGAAGAAAAAGAAGGATAATGGACACAAAACTTCGCCAAAGGCAGAGGTTAAAGAAGACCGCAAACCGAAGGAAGGCATACTGAAACTTCCTTCCATACAGGAAGGAAGTACGAACACTTCCGGAAACAGACGTTCGTCGGAGTGGGATTCCGGTGAGCATATTTCACTTACAAACCTCCCACCAATAGATCCGCCCCCTGGAATAGCCGCGGCACAGGCTTTACTGCAGGATTCCTATAAAATGCCGAATATAGAAGACCCGGATCGGACGGACATCAATATAGACAGTACAAAGCCGTCAGGATTCAAAGATAGAGAAAAGAAAAAAGTGCAATTCTCGGAAAATGACCAGATAAACGTAATCACGCCTAATCATAACGTAAAGTTCGAGAGTCCGGATCAAAATTCAACTGGTGTTTCAAAAAACTTCGAAAGTGAAAACTTTAAAGTTACTCCAAGAACTTCTAAAGGTAAAAATTATCATTTACCGCCGCTCGATTTAGCGGGAAAGAAGTCTTTGACACCACGTGAAACGGAGGATCACAAAATGATGTATATTTCCATCAAGGACCCGGAAGTTCGTACGAAGACATTGTCAGAAATATTACACGCTGTTCGAGTTCGGATGCAGGAGAACGAGCAGCACATGAAGTATTTTGGTACGACTCCTCCACGAAAGATGAACAACACGTACGAATTCCTGGTCAGTAGCAGTATGGACAGACATTCACCCATAACACGCTCAGAGAGTCAAAGGGTAAGTATATACGCTAGACCTAATATTAATCAAGATTAATTAGCAATGTACTGATTCGTGTTAGTTTTCAAACCTTTTTCCAATTTCAAATGTCAAATGATAACAAAGGGTAATTGACAAATACATTTTCAAACGGACAAGAAAATTGGTAAAGTTGAGGGTGGGCTGAAAATCACCTATTGATGTAGATGTCTTCATTTATGTAACCCCTTCCTAAACTCTATATTCATCCCCCTCTCGGAATCCCTTCTGAACTCTAACCATGCGAATGTAAAGGGTTATATATTTAGATGATAGACTGACAGCTATTCAATGGATACTTAGTTAGTTTTTTTTGGGGGGGGGGGTTTCCAACAGGACTGGTCGTAAATAGATTCATTCATGCTGTATGTATTCTGCAAGTGCTAAATACAGGGCAAATTCTTACTATTAAGCTATTTGATTCTGCCATAGGGTTATCAATATTGTGTGAACTTTCATTGGCTCCGTCTGATTGAAACTGTACATGCCATTTTAATAAATGATATTCAAATGTTTCCGAATCTCAGCAGTAACTATAAAACCATTCCACCTAACCCTAATCCCGCGTACAAAAGAGCGATTACCAGCGGAGCGATATGAGAATTTCTCATCGGACTACTTAATCTGATCAAGGATCAAAGGAAATTAGGTCAATGTTAATTGTTACATTCAGGTTCAAGATTAAGTTTTACATGTATGAAAATATCACAGGAGATTCATCGGTCAAGAGGGAGATTCAAAGAGCTTAGGTTGCACAAGATACGAAATTCAAAACGCACCACTGAGAACTCGCTGTCAATGCACAATTTTTTTTGAAATTTTGTACTTTTGTTGTTTCACAGAGTAAGGCCAGTAGCCGACTAAGTGGGCCTCAGCACACGGCGGCAAGACTCGGCCGACGATCTAACGCCGCACAACTACAGAACTATTTAAAGAAAATGTCTAAATCACGGCGGATGATTGAGCACATGGAGGCGGAGGAATACAGACTTGCGCACTACATGGGTCACAAAGAACTGCTAGCGGTGTCCAAAACATCTAGTCCTCTAACAATCGCAACGACGTAATAATGACGTCATGATCGGGCACCGAATCCATGTATTATGAAGCCATGTGAAGTTGATCGCCTGATTTTAATTTCAATTTACTTTCATTGCACATGTTTATCGTTAAAAATACACAGACTTGCCATTTTAATTTTGCATATTTCGGCAAAGTTTCAAGAGCGAATCTTTGACTATTTTTCATTGCTATATGTACTTGCGATAATTTATTGCTTATTTTTCTTGTCAATAACATGAGTGTGATATATTCATAAGAATTAATTAAAATCTTACAACTGAAATTTGACATCTTTATTGAAAAGAGGACGAAGGTTAGTTATTTCTCTCGCAAATGTTCTTACAAATGAAAAGAGCTAAATGTGAAAGAAGAAAAAAAAATATCGCTCAAATTTTAACTCTCGAAAAAAGGAGCGGCCTTTCAAAAGAAACATATCGTATTGAAGAATTCGAAAAACGTTATTCAAATCATAAAGTGTCAATGCTCTTGTCTACTTTATATAAACTTCAACTCTCTTTTCGTATGGTATCGATTTCTCATCTTTATTCAAAATTCCATAAATGCAAAATTTGATTTTCAAATACCATGAGAAATTCATTCCCCTCTCAACACAAAAGAAATCACTTTTATACAGACAAATAATAAGGTATACACTATCCACCAATATCACCGTGTAATTACCTCTAAATTGCTTTTTATGGGTTTACAAGGGGCAAAAGGGCCCATTATAGAATAGTGGTAGTTTCAGTGTAGCCTTGCGCCTACATGTAAACGTCGTTTAACCCTTCCTTAAAATATCCGGGTGCACGCAAGATGGAGATTTACACACCCTTTAATCATATTTTCCCTAATGTATCAGATATAAACACCTTTTAATTATCTTCTACAACGCATCTATCCAAAATGGTAAAGGGATTAAAACGACTCCAATTTGCCATTAAATTGGGATCACTCAGGGATTTCCCTTGGTTTTATCTTGTATCCCTATGAACGTCATACTGGGGGCAAATAGGTGTATATCATTTTAGAGAACTTAAAATCTTCTCATGATTTAAGATGCACTCGAACTTCCGATGATTTGTAAGCCACGTGAAATAATGACTTCTGAAAACTCAATATGAAAACTTTATTGAAAAGGATTTATTGAGAGATCCAAATATTCTTTCTTATCGCCACGAATACACGATAGCCGGGTAATGTAGCGCGCTCGTGATACATGTACATAATCAATAAAGTTAATACAAATGAGGTCATACGATGCATCTTTAATTAGTCAATTTTGGGGATTTTTTATTTTTATTTGGTGTGTTGTATACCCGTGGTCTTGCAATAGGGTCGTGTTGAACTTTCTGGGGTTTTTTTTAAGAAAGGGGGGGGGGGGGCTTTCTAAAGTTTTTTCTCTTTATTATATTACAATGTACATTGTACATGTAATTTAAAATTGAATTCCTGTAGAATGAAGTGGTTCACAGGTATAACATCAACGATCAACGGTAAATACCATTATTCCTAGGATAACAGAAAATAGATCACATAGACGTGTCTTACCAAAATTCATATGAACTGAGATTCAATGTTGCAGCTGATCAATTTACCGTTTGCTCACAGATGCTGACCTAATACGATCTTTACAATCAAACTAGAGGAATCATCGATCGGGCTTCAAGAATCAAACTTCTCTGTTAACAGACTCGTTTTGATATTGTCTCCAATTCGGAATATGGTCAAAACTTATTTGTCAGAGTCTAGGACATGTTTAAGTACCGTGTGACATCTTGAGGACACGACTTTGCTCATGTCTCCCTCTCCATACCTCTTTAGGCTCTTGTGGGCTGTCATGTTTCGTGCAGTAGATCAAATATCTTGTACTTCACAATCAATAAAAAAATAATGTGGTATAACTTTTGACAGTTTGATCCAATAAATGCCCCCGGAGTTCAAATCTGAATACAATGTAAGTACATTTATTCTAAACTGTAGAATGAAATTAGTCCAAGGAAAAATTTCTGTGAATAACGTTTTTAAGACAAGAAAGACAATCAAGAAGATCCTTGAAACCACTCGAAATACTCTTTGATTTTCAATGAGCTGTGAGATTTTCAGAAAAAAAAAAGACAATTGAAAGGTGGTTTAAAACCAAAGAGGTTATTTCTATCATCAGACGTAATATAAAATTAATGCAGATCTGAATTATTTTCTGGTTAAAACACCCTAAACCTGTTCCACTACTTTACTGAAAATTGGCCAAAATAGAGTACCGCACTAAATACACAATGTGAATGTGAAAATATAATCTTTTAAACAGGTGATTATAAGTCTCCTTATTTACATGGGGATTTAACTATAAAAGATTTCACTCTTAATTTAACTTCCAACTGTACCGGTATAGAAATGAGAAAATGTACTATAAAGAAAATCTTATCAAAAGATCAAGATAATTTGTCTATAAATATGAGTAAAGTAGATATTGGTGAACTCTTTTGACACAATAGTATGCTACACTCAATATAGAGGTATCAGCACAACCTTATTCGCTATTTTCGAAAACCAGAGTTACTTCCCATTTGAGACGGTATCTGATGTACTGACTGTGACGTCATCAAATTCTATGGAAACAGTCGTAAAAATCTGGGAAATGACGGTGTAAAATCGACATTACCATACCATTTTCATGAGGTCACAATGGTTTTACGTCAGATACCGTCTATAAGGGGAAATAACTCTGTGTTCCGCAAAGACTCAATAGGTAGATATTTATTTCTCTGAAAACGAGAGGTCCAAATGGGTCTTTTTCTCCCAAATACTACAGAAACACAAGGGGTGAACAACTTTTCAGGCCATATGATATAATGTCAAACATAAACAATGACTTACTTGGATTTAAAAAAGCCTACCACAATACAACTGGATTAGATTTCAAAGCTAGTACAGAAACAAATGCTACATCCATCCAAAATCCATTCATACCTTTTTCAATACTTTTTGAGAAGTTCAAAAGGTAAAGTTTACAGACAGAACTAGAAATAATCCAGATGCTCAAAAGATGGCCACTTTAAAATTTTGGCTCAAATGAACTGAAAGTTTGTTTTTTTTTTCAAAATCAAAACAGGTGAAGATATCACACGGTCAAACCTTGATACCAAATGAATATGAAATATGAGAGTATTGCCACTAACCATTTACAAGTTTTGTTTAAAGAAGTTTAAGACACAAACTTCCTGTGGGGAGGGGGGGAGGGGGAGGTTCTATACCATTTGTTGGGAACCTGAAACTTTCTGTGAAGCATTGAAATGTTATGTTACCCATCAAGTTTGTGTTTAGTTGTAAAATCCTGTTTTAGTGTTGTGTGTCTAGTCTTTGACTTTTCAAACTAGGACATACGGAGGTTTCAGATTTCCAGACATTTTAATTTAATGCAAGAACTTGAGACTTTCTGTGAAGAATTGGCATAGTAAGTTACAGATGAAATCTGCATCTCGTCATAGTATCCTCTTTGGTTCAAGAGTTCTCTGTCCTTTGATTTTATACATAAGACATAAGGATATTTTAGTTTTCCAGGTTTGTTTTCTATAACCCCCACAAACAAAGTTTGGGGGTACATTGTATATAGGAATCATCCTGTCTGTCCGTCACATTGTCCAGAGCATAACTCCTCCACCTGTGGATGGATTTCAATAGTGTCGTTAGGACCTAAGGGTGTGTCATGACCTTGAATCAAGGTAGACACCATTAGTAAAACCTTGTCCAGAGATTAACTCCTCCCCCTGTGGATGGATTTCAATAATATATTGCAGAAATGTTAATAAAACTTGTCTGGGCAAAACTCCTCCCCCCCCCCCCCCATTTATGGATTTCAATATTTCACAGAAACATTTCTTAGGACCTAAGGGTGTGTGATAACCTTGGACCAAGGTCATAGATCAAATGTCAAGGTCACAATAGACACCATTATTAAAACCTTGTCCAGAGCATAACTCATCCTCCTTTGGATTGATTCCAATAATAGATCACAGAAATGTTCCTTAGGACCTAAGTGTGTTATGAACTTGAACCAAGGTCAAAAGTCAAAAGTCAAGGTCACAATAGACACCATTAGCAAAACCTTCTCCAGAGCATAACTCCTCCCCCTGTGGATGGATTTCATTGACATTAATATTTCACAGAAATGTTTCCTGGGACCTAAGGGTGTGTCATGACCTTGAACCCTGGTCATAGGTCAAAAGTTAAGATCACAATGGACACCATTATTAAAACATTGTCCAGAGCATAACTCCTCCCCCTGTAAATGGATTTCAATAATATTTCATAGAAATGTTTCTTTTTGGACCTAAGCGTGTGTCATGACCTTGAACCAAGGTCTAAGGTCAATGTCACAACAGACGTTTGACCTTGATCCAAGATAACTTTTCACAGAATATTGCTGTGGGGGGTATTTTCGTCCCCTTAGGGGTAAAGTTTTCATTTTTTTTGCTGCATCCTTTCATAGTAGTTACCTTAAGTTTTCCGTGAAGCAACAAAGTATTTTAACATACATGTAAGAAGCATTATAAATCAAGGTCTTTTTTTTTTTGGTTGTCATACCTTTATTCACTCCTTTGATTCAAAATAGAAAATGGATGTTTCAGTTTTGCAGGTTTTTTTTTACTATAATGTTAGAAATGGGAACCCGAATCTTTCTGTTAAACCGGCGCCGTGGGTATAAATAGAAATGGGCGGAGCGAAATTTGAAAATGTCGGCTTTTTCTTGCACGTTTACGAGAGAGCATATTTTTTTCTGAGTTTCACATACTGCACCCATTATTTTAAATAATGCCCTGTTTACACGATGGGTTTAATGCGCATTAAATCGAATTTAATGCGCATTAGATTTTAGCTGCGTTCACACGAGGAATCTAATGCGCATTAGTTTAATTCACATTAGATTTAATGCGCATTAGATTTTGACGTGTGAACGCAAAGCGAATCTAATTCGCATTAAATCTGGCGCATGTGTATATGATTTACTAGAATTCTACTGTACATTTCCATCATAACTGGGCACTTTTAATCACCCATGGATCTCAAAACATAGAATAAGGGGTAAAAATACTTGATTTCATTCACAATGAACCCTCTAAGTAACTGTACTGCGTCTCTTAACTTACGTAGAGTAACGTTATATTGTGACGTCATTTTATCTCACAATGACGTTATACAATGCATGCATAAGCCAAACTTACGAAGAGGTAAATTATTATGAGCAAAACAATATACTGGCATGCATTCGACCCTTTTACTATCTAAAGTGTACGGCTCTCAGTGCAAATGTACCAAAATCTAATGCGCATTAGAATGTGTCGTGTGAACGCAATGCGAATCTAATTCGCATTAGAATAAAGCGCATCAAATTTAATGCGAATTAGATTTAATGCGCACTCGTGTGAACAGGGCATAAATTTTAAGCACGCAAGTAGAAACAAGTACCATGTATATTTATTGAAAAGTTTACAAAGATTGATGTTCAAACAATGTTGAAATTACGTGTGGTAAAGTTCGAGTCGAGAGATTCAAACTGACCTGGATTCCAAATATGGAACATTGACCCGAGCGGAGTTCACTGAGCTGACAGGATGTAAATACCGTGACTCACAATTGTAATCACTGTTTTTCCCGCGCAACTATAGATAAATCAATGTTGTGCACAATGCAAATACTCGCGTAATCAATTATTGTTTAGTTTTTGTACGATATATCTTACATAATTAAAATGTTTACTCCCAGCATGTCAACTCCGTATTAGTTCCACATGTCCCATGTACGGTCTACCGGGCGGGTTAGGGTACAAGTCGCGTACAACGTCAAGTACACATTCCGGCATAATTTCACGCTAAGTGTACATTTCTCCAAGATCCCGAGGGTTATTTTGCTGTAGCATTGTTCTTTTCTTTTCTAAATAACGAGGATGAATCCATGCATTGTATGATGACATCAATTTCCAAAATTTTCGATATTTGACTTTTCTAATTGCGGAGTTTCTCATATGGGGTTGGGCTCCACTTCCTAACCATGCCTGTGTATAAGTTGTAATACAAGGGACACAAAAACAATGTTCGCATTCTCCGGGATTTGCCTCTATTCCTTCATTACTGGGTGGATCGTGATCGCCATCCCCACCTCCACCCCCACCTCCACTACTTGAAGGCCTCTGTGAATCCGGTACTTGTACAACAGTTTCAATTTGACTATCGCTTTCAGAGTCAGTCTTCCAGTCGTTCTTTACAATAATTTTATCTGCATCCCAGTTATTAAAATTGATAAATTCTGCAATTATTTCACTCTGCTCTTTTGTAAGATGTAACAAAACCTCTCTTTGCTCCAACATATCTCAACTTTCAAAGACTTATAAATGCGATATCAGGGAAAGCGTGCTAACATAATGTTTCATTTGACATGAACCTGCGAGAAAATGTTTCTTTCTAGGAGTGCCATGTCGGTCATTGGAATTCCCAGGACAGGGGAAGAATCTACTAAGCATAAAAGGGGTGATTGCAAAGAAAAATATTATAAAAAAAATATCCTCCTATCATTATATATAAAGAAATTCTTTTGGTATTTTACACTACACAATATTACTCTTTTAATAATAAAAAATGTATTACTTTTTCTCTTTAGTAAAATGTTTATTCAATCATCATTTGAATAGACTACCCTTATTGGACTTGCCAATTAATTGAGGTTCAATGATGCTTTTTGTTTTCGCGCCAAATTCATTTTACTGTAAGTGAAAATTAGCGAAAAGATGGAAAGAGCAAAAGAAGCAAATAGAAATGAGTTTGGCAGGAAAAAAAGAAAATCGGATAATGGCGAAGCCATGAAAATGAAAAAAGAAAAGAAAAAGAAGATAAGAATATATCGGGGAATTTGAGATTTTATGTTTCTTCAGAAAACGATAAAGTGGAAATTTTCGACATGATAGACAGAGCAAAACTTTTGCTGAGTGAACGTGTATCATTAGTTAGTAATGCCATGATACTAAGGGAAGTTTTCCAGTTTTATTTGAGTAACAATGGTGGAGCACCTGACCAACAAAATAAGGGAGAAACAGAATCATTCAAACCATATTTGAGGAGTCCAAGGGACAATTGCATGGAGGATATTTGTCTGATTTCGGAATCGTCATTAAAAAATCTTGTAGCGGGCATCAGTGATCATGGACTTCATTGTAAAGAAAGAGTAGAAATAGACAGCTTTGATACCTTTGGTCACGTACAGAAACTAACTTTGAAATGTAAAGATATGCACACCATAAAAATTAACACATCTTCAAGACTTCCCGGTGGAAAATTTTTGGTAAACTTGCGTGTCCTGCATGGTATCTATTCCTCCGGACTAAGATACGCACAGTATGAGCGTTTTGCGAAGTATGCTGGAATAGGAGTCATCCCGGAGTTGGCATTTCACGAGGTCCAGGATATGTTCTGTGATGTGACAGACGATGCAGTCAAGGAATCTGTTTCCGACGCCTTGGATGATGAAGTTGGAACTACCGTCCTTGAATGCGACTACAAAGGAATAACAATCGTTTCGGACGCGCGTCACGGATGGAGAAAGAATTCTCGATTTTCGGACATCATATCGCTCAGGTACCGAACAAATAAAGTTGTCGGATACGCTGTCGTTAGTCACGGTGACGATCCATGTAGTCAGCGTCACGAGCTACATGGTGTGAAAAAACTGTATGAGGGACTGTCGGAGAAAGGAGCGAATGTCCATATACATGGCCATGATCGCAATGTATCTATCAACAATTACCTGAAAACGCAATACCCTGAAGTGACCAATGCAAATGATACATGGCATGCTACAAAAAATGTCGCAAAGGAGTTGAAGAAAGTGTGCTCGGGTCCGCAGTATCAACACGGAAAGACATGGCATGGTGAATTGTCAGATAAAAGTGCTTCGATAAAGACTCATACTTATTATGCGATAAAAAATTGTGATGGATCGCCTGACAAACTGCGCGCTAATCTGGACAACATAATTCCGCATTATCAAAACATTCATTCTAAATGTGCAGCTGAATCAAGATGTAGAACTGATCCGAACTATATACCGAGTAAAGTCATTCTTACGGATAAGGTTGCAATAAAACTTCTGGATGGTGCAGTGAAAAATTTACAAATCTACAAGACCCCAGCGGATTATTGCAGCTGTATAGATACACATTATGTTGAATGTTTTAATAATGCATGTCTTATATATCATGACAAAAGAATTGTATATAGCGATAAAGAATATAAAAGGAGGACAGCGATGGCAATTCTGGATTGGAATGAAAACATTGACAGAGACTATACATCTATCACATACACTGAAGACGCAAGGAATCCCAGACGTAAAACAGGGAAAAAACATTTGAAACCGAAAACTGGACATTATTGTGCAAATCTATTGAGTAGAATTTTGGATATTTTATACGCAAATCAATAAATACTTGTACAGTAAGTTTTAAATGTATTCATTTACTCTGCAGCAGACGATAATCTAAAGCACGTGTTTATCTATAAATATCGCACACTGAGCAATCTGTATTACGTTTAGAGCATTACGCTCCTCCCATAAATATTGGTCGGTAGGTCCTACCGCAAGCGCCGGTTTAACATAGTGAAGTAAAGATGTTGATGTGGCAAGTTACAGATCAAGTAAGCATTTCATTGTGTGCATCCTTCAGAGTAAAGTGCCCTTTGATTTTTTCTAATAGGACACTAGTGACTAGCAAAGTCTCATAGATACACTTATATAGGAAGTACTGCAAAATGTGCAAAAAGTATATGGACAACTTTCATTCTAAAATATGACAACTGCATAAATCCATTTTCTTGGTCCGTTCACACCTTCTTTGACGAACATTGAAATTGCAAAAGTATCTTGCAATGACATCGACTCTGTAAATGTCACCATTATTTCATTCATTTATACCTAAGCAGAGCAGCAATGACTAACAATAGATACTCCCTTTCTCTAGACAGTATACCAGTTCCTAGACAAGCAGAGCTCTTCTTTTATGTAGTAACCCTGACCCATTGCAAAGAAATGGTGAAGGTAACACCACACTAAATTTCTTATACTCTGGCTCACATTTGTCAAGTGTTCATACTACCGTTAAGAGACTTATTTTCTCAGTGACCAAACTATCAGACATGACACAAAAGAGGCTTTAACTATCATAAAATACAGTACCCACTGTCCGCCTGGCTCACTTCGGAAACTAAATAAACGTGATTTTGACCATTTTATCTTGCAAAGATTTCAATGAAATTGATACCATTCATTAGATCTCGCTTAGTCGTAAATTTTGGTATAAGTTATATGATGGTCAGTGCACGCAATAAAACTTTATAAACAAAACAAGTTTTAGATAGGCCATTTCCAATGCTAATTTTTCCTGTGCGTTGTAAATTCGGCAACGTCATGCTGAAATTTAACATTGAAAACGCCCAATCTAAAATTTATTTTCTCTGTATATTATGATTGCATAAGCCCACGACCATATAACATATACCAAAATTTACAACTAAGCAAGACTTATTCAATGATATAAAATTTATTTTAATTTTTGCATATCATAGTAATCAAAATCGCATTTATCCAGTTTCTAAAGTGAGCCGCGCGGACAGTAATAGGATACAATCAGAAATCAAACTATCGAAAAAGTTTGTACTTACATGGAACTTGAACGAGACAAAAGGTTGGTAGCACTATTATTTTTCCTCCTGAGAACAGGGGACGGTTCTGGACTAGGGCGGGGAAATTCCTTCCTCCTCATACTGGGTGAGGGGCCTGGATCCGCTCTACCTCCAACACCTATCCTGTTTGTCATAAATCAGATAATATAATTAAACAACAATTATAGGCATGTCTACACCCAACATAATTCAAATTTCAATTCCTAATAATGAAAAGAATGGGTTGGTGGTGGAGTGGGGGGGGGTGTTATCAAATTTCATTACCTTTTGAACCTTTAGAAGTAATGTTTTATCTATCAGTCCATCTAGACTTTTGTAGCAGCCAGTGTTGCATGCAAGCAGGAGATGCTGACTCTAACTAGGCACCTAGTCTCGTCCCTCCCGGGGTCTGCTTTGGTTCATTGATTGAGAATATGTATACTAGTTACAGCCTTTCAAGCTTCAGTACATTGCAGGTTCTGACCAGCATGAGAGTGTGTATGTTTTATATACATGTATGTGTCCAGACGGAATAAGGGATGTACTGTCCCTTCTGCTGGATCTGAACATGTTTTAGTGTTGTAGCCGCTTGTGCCTTTTTTATGTTATCTGGCAATAGTACATGTATATACATCCCATTTTATCCTAACATCACAAAATTTTATACTGTCCAAAATTTCTAGTAATACGGCAGCAAGGACATAATAAATGTAGTAAAATCTGCACAATACCTACTTACCTAGACAGATTGGAGGAGGACGGCACCTTCGACAAGCCAGTGTTGGGGGGAGGTTGTTTTGGAGGAGGCATCAGTACAGAATCAGGGGTGGTAGCATTTCCAGGGGGTGGATCAGGAGGCTTCTTTGGTGGAGGGTCGGGTAAGGGTGCCTTTTTCGGATAAGGGCGGTCCCTCTGAGGAGGCGGGGCTATCATAGGGCCAGGAGTTATCTCCTCCTGTGGAGCCTCATGTTCCTGAGATGCTAGTCTTTCTTCCTCGGGTGTTTCCGGGAGGGGCAGTAGAGGGGTCAGGCTGTTGTCAGCATACAGTAGTTCCTGGGGTAGGGGAGTCTTCCTTCGAACCTTTGAAAAGAAATATGAATAAAAAATTTGAATGCAATTACATACTGGTACACACTATCACTGTTTTGCAGCCATTTCTCATTATCATTACAAAATTCTTTTTTAAAGATTCCAAGAATGTCACTTTTCTATCTCAACTGGAGGAGATCAACAGTTAAAAGTAATTTTCAATTGCAAAGAATAAGGAATAAAGAAATATTATCATATAAATAGAAAACTCAACCTTTTATAAAAGACAATCATATTGTACATGTACATGTAGTAACTTTTTTTTAATCCTTCAATATCAATTTGGTTACATTGAATACACTGGATTAACTATACACTTTTGTGTAAATTTTTTTAATAGTAATGAACATGATGAATATAAATGTAATACTAGTAGTATATATATTTAAACAAGAGAATAGATGTTTACTTCAAATGAATTATGACTACTAAATTTACATCTTGCTTCCGAAGAGATTATTACAGTTACAGTCTAACCTGTCTATAACGGACAGCTTGGGGATAATCAAATTTTGTCCTTTATAGAGAGGTGTCCTTTATGCAGAGGTTCAGTTTGATATCAAGTTTGCACCAATTTCCGTCTATTTCAGAAAAGTAGTTAATGTAAAGGGCCAACCAATAATGACACAGAATACTGCTTATTATGCACATCTTTTTTTCATTTTATTTCATGATCAGATAAGAAATTATTCTGCATTTTTTATTTTCAATAAATTAAAATTGATTAAAAGTATGAAGAAATAAAATCATATTTCAAAGTCACATCTATGATACGTCAGAATACTATGTTTTCTACAGTACAATAAGAAATAGCACTGAAAAGAATCATTTGAAAAAGTCACGGATTGTTGCTTGCTTTGTGCTATTTGATACCACTTCTGTGCCTATGAAATTGTCAATGTCCATAATGGATGTAAGTAACTTAGCTTTGCCGTGATAAATCGCATAATCCTTCATTTTGGAAATGTAAATTTGAAATTCGTTTAAACTGATCACAGGCTCGGGTTTCTCACCCCCTTCACAATCACTTTCATCCGCGTCTGATTGACACCCCTCCTCGTGGATATCGTCAAGAATTTCTAGTGCGGGTCTATTCCAGTCCGTCATTTCGTTGGAGCATGTTTTTACTACTTCGTCAATTTTACACAAATCACTGAAATTACAACCAAACAGTTCTTTCGATAACTGCACGTACCACAAAGGTACATCGTCGTCGTCGTCACAATCATCGGTACAATCGCCGCCGTCAAAGTCATTGTCATCGGATTCAAGAGAACGAGGAGAAAATCCAGCCTTTTCGAAGCATTTCTTTATTGTAGAGTCCTGAACTTCGGACCATGATCCTTTGACCCAGAAAATTGCATCTAAAAGTGTGATTTCCTTCAAAATTTCGGAACCTGATTTCGAGGAATTGTCAACTTTACGGATGAAGTGTTGAAGCTGGCGCTTACGGAACTTCAGTTTTAAGGTTTGAATTATCCCTTGATCCATGGGTTGGGCTTTGGCTGTTACATTTGGAGGAAAGAACTGTAATTTTACATTTGGAAGTTCTAATTTTGGGTGGCAGGGGGCATTGTCTACAAAAAGTAAAATTTTCCGGCCTTGACGTTTCATTTTGCGATCGACTGATCGTAGCCATTCCTCAAATAAACTGCCCGTCATCCAAGCCTTTGCGTTATTACGATAGGTCACAGGCAAAGTTTCGGGATTTAAACCATTAAAACATCTAGGTTTTCTGGATTTTCCTATGACAAGGGGTGTAAGTTTTTCTCCCTCTAGACTTGCGCACAATGCCAAAGTTACTCGTTCCTTCGATCTTTTTCCGCCTGCGCAATCGTCGCCTTTTATGTGGAAAGTGTACCGTGTAGTGTCTCTGAAAATGATTAAACCATAGAAGTAAACTCATTCTCTAAAAAAATAAAATCTTTTTTCATTATTTAATAAAAATCACTCGCTGATTACTGTCATACTCTATGAATGAACGTGGCTTGTAATGGTATAAGCGCCGTTATATAAAACCAGGCTATTAAATAGCAATTTAGAAAATCGATTTAAACGGTCACGCGTACATGGCAATAAAAACATTTAAGTGACCTGGTACAATTACTAGGTGGATGCAGGGGAAATATTTTTGCTATTGAAAACTTGCTCATTTCGTTAACTTTAATTTTAAAACAATATTTTTTACATTTTGCTTACCGAAATAAAAGACCTGTTTCGTCCATATTGAAAATATCTTTAGGCGCATATCCAGAGAAGATTGAAGGTAAGCGCTCTATCCAGTCGTCTACAACACTATCATCTACATCACCCCTTTCACCACTCATTTTTCCAAAAACAATATTGTTCCTCTTAAGGAATGAAGATAGCCATCCGTTCGATGCTTTAAAAGTGTCATTTTTTAACTCTTTCGCAAATTGCAGCGCTTTCTCCTGAATCATAGGACCAGTGACATTTATTTTCCTGGCTACGGCATCTTGGAACCACTTCCAAATTAAGTCATTTATGTCTTCATTCCCAGATTTTATGCGCTTTCTTTTTCGATCGCCCGGTGCATTGTTTTCTATGTCACTTAAAATTTCACGTTTTCTTTTCAAAAGGTCCGCCACTTGAGTCTTGCCTACACCCATTTCAGAAGCCACGGCTCTTATACTCTTGCCATTTTCCATTAATGTCAAGGCTTTATACCTTTCATCAAGCGTCAAAGCTTTTCTCTTCGACATTTTGTATTCAATTAAATCAAAGAAATACTACAGGTATCTAAAATTTGCAAAACAAGGTGATTTTTAATCACTGTAAACACAGGTAGAAATACCTTGACCACTAATTACCATTAATTTATGAAGCCACGGCAGAAAAGTACGCGGATCGAAGGAAGGAATAAAGGCATTGTGCGTAATCAGAGGCGGAACCGTGATAATTATGTCCGTTATACGAGGTCATTTACACGGACGGGGTACCAGAAGGGTGTCCGTTGTCCGGAGAACGGAGGTGTCCGCTATATAAAAGACATTTATTGCATGAAAAACGTTGGGGGGAACTGAAACTGTCCGCTATGTACAGTTGTCCGGTATATAAAGGTGTACGTTAACACAGGTGGGACTGTACTTGACAAAAATAAATATTAAGATTAAATGCTTATTAAATAAATATTAAATCAACCAAATTTATCATTAAGTATGTACATGTCTACTTTTATTATAAATACAACCTGTTTTACTGGAGTTTCACAATAATAATAGCCTAAGGGTCAAGGAAAACTCTTAATCCTCAAGACATGAATCAAGTGACTGTGTAAAAACACACTTTGTATTAGAAAGGTAAGGACAGAGGGACTAAAGGGGAAAGATCCTGCTTCTAATATTGAGTGATTTTTTTTGGAATGTGAGCAGAAACAAATATTAAGGATGAGTTACACAAATGTACGGCAACCATTAATACAATCCTCACAGGTGTTCTACAATTGTTTAAAATGTGTCATCTAACCTTGACCTTTACTCAACTAGAAAGATCCAAGACTCATATTTAAGATTTTGACTTGGTTAAGACTAGACTGTTCAACAACAGATAACACTGTCTGTAACAACTTTGACCCTAAATAGATGTATGTATGTGACCTTGCTCTTGAAAATGACCTTCTTATCGCTTGACTATCCCTGCAAAATTGTTTATGTATAATGCACACCCATAGGATACTTGCCGCAATTCATAATGGCTGACAAAATGACGAAAAATGTCCGAGGTAGACAATTTTTGCGCACTTTTTCATTGTTAGGTCACGATGGAATTGCATCTTTTAACAGTGACATCATAATGTAAAACAACGCCAAAAGATGCTGACTTGGACATTTTATGCTCTCTAAAAAAATGGTCTATTGAAAGTATGACCAACAGACAGACAGACAGATAGTATGCCAGACAAAGTCATATAAAGCTGTTGGCAACAGAAATAGCTATGTTCCAGAACATTTCCTGTTGCACCTTTGACCGTAAACATGTGACCTTGACCTTGTAGATGGCCTTGACCCTCATTGGGTGCTGAGTCTCATCATGCTTGATAATACCTGCAATTATGACACTCCAAATATCAAACAAAAATAAGATAGTAAGTAAAATGCATTTTACAATGAATCAATTCAAATAAATATTCAAATTAAAATAAAATTACTCGACTAGCTCTGGTGTGTTTTCTCTGAAAAGAAATGGACTAATTTATAAAAAAGAAAGGGTTTAACTTATAAATTCATATAGGATAAATACTACTATTCTTTATTATTATTTTTTTGGACTGTAAAAAGATCTTACGGTAAAGAGCAAAATACAGCAAACTATTTTTAACGCTCCACCTGACTTTGTTTTGTGCACTTGGCTGTGACCCTGACCAATGACCTTCAAATTCAACAAGGTCATAGACTCGTAGTGATCAAGTATGATTTTTGGCGAGTGTGACGTCAGTTAGTTTGGTAAGTTTCATTGCTGATTTCATTATTGATATGAAATTACTTTCAGTCCTACCAATGATTTAAACAAGAAAATGCTACAATGTATAATCATTATGATATATGATTACCGTAATTACAGCATCAATTTATCAAATTAATTTTTCACTTATTTTCAAGAGAAGAAAAAGTTAAACTATGTACTCCAGAATTTATGACAAATGGAGCAATGAAAATACAGTCGTACTTCATGTATAGCAAAATGAGAATAGTAATAGATGGAGTTATACTTGATTATACAACAGTACATGACAGATATAGAGTTGGTTATAGAGTAGAATGGTAACATGCTACGGTGCCGGATACTTACAGGGAGGGGTTTACGCTGCTCCTGAGGGTGGAAATGAGGTAGAGGTGTGTAAAAATATAACATAGCGAGAGGTTGTGAGGTGCATAAGGGATCAAAATGGAAAGTCCAAACTTGACAGAGGGGTACAGCAATAGACCTCCTTCATATTACTGTTAGACTTGCATTTTAGACCCTCCAAGACCCGACATCACAACTTTTGATGTTATTTCTAATTGTGACGTCATAATTCAGATACGACGTCACAGTTAAAAGTTACGTCAAATGTTGTCATGTCGGGTCTAATAGGATGTGTAAATTACAAGTCAAAAGCGGTAATATGAAAATCGTCTATTGTGCTGACTTATACTTTACAAATATTGCGAATGGAAACCGTAATTCTTACTTTGAAAACATTAAAGATGTTCCTCTTGATAAATGAACGTGACAGTGTGAATATGTAAATAGTATGAAGACATGTTGAATTGTCCGACTAGAATTTTATAAAATCCTTCAATAAAGAAGTCCAGCAAGTGAAAAGTTATAGGTATGGATACTTAAAACTTACTTGATTGGGTAGGTATATGTGTTAAAACTTAAATGTTAATCCCCAGTGTCACTTTGGTTTGATGACTACACAAAAACACAGACAAGGGACTAGTACATAATATGTAGTAAATGTCACATAACTTTAATAGTAATAAATGAAGCTGATCAAACACCAAAAAAATCTAAGTCCCACTTGATCATAAAATAATCAAAAATATACAACACTAAACTCTAACAACATCTTCCCTTGGATTTATATACATGTATTCCTAATAACAACCACAAATTTACTTCAGCCTGTAGTCAACATTAGTAAGGAAAATCATAAAAATAGCAATCCAAGGAATGCTTGTGTCGCCTGCGAAGCGGTTTGATTATTATTCTAGAAAGTGGATCAAAATTCTTGAAAAGTAGGTCTAGGTCAAATATCTAGATCAAGGTCAAAAGGTCAAATTTTATGGTCTGTGTAGAAAGGTCTTGTCACAAGGAATACACATGTGAAATACCAAAGCCCTATCACTTACCAATCAAAAGATATATCCATTCTTAATTTTGTTGAAAAGTAGGTCAAATATGTAGGTCAAGGTCAAAAGGTAAAAAATAATGGTATGTGTAGAATGGCATTGTTACAAGGAAAATACATGTGAAATATCAAAGCCCTATCACCTACCAATCAAAAGATATAGCCAATATTACTTTTCTTGAAAAGTAGATCAAATATCTGGATCAAGGTCAAAAGGTCAAATTTAATGGTCTGTGTAGAAAGGTCTTGTCAGAAGGAATACACATGTGAAATATCAAAGCCCTATCACTTACCAATCAAAAGATATAGCAATCTTATCTTTTTTGAAAAGTAGGTCAAATATCTAGGTCAAGGTCACAATGTCAAAATTTATGGTATGTGTAGAAAGGTCTTGCCACAAGGATTGCACATGTGAAATATCAAAGTCCTAACACTTACCAATAAAAAGATATATTCATTCTTAATTCTTTTTTAAAAGTAGGTCAAATATGTAGGTCAAGGTCACTAGGTCAAAAATTATTGTATGTGTAGGAAGGTCTTGTCACAAGGAATACATATGTGAAATATCAAAGCCCTATCACTTACCAATCAAAAGATATAGCGAATCTTATCTTTTTTTCAAAAGTAGGTCAAATATCTAGGTCAAGGTCACAAGGTAAAAAATAATGGTCTGTGTAGAAAGGTCTTGTCAGAAGGAATACACATGTGAAATATCAAAGCCCTATCACCTACCAATCAAAAGATATATCCATTCTTAATTTTTTTTGAAAAGTAGGTCAAATATGTAGGTCAAGGTCACTAGGTCAAAAATTATGGTATGTGTAGGAAGGTCTTGCCACAAGGATTGCACATGTGAAATATCAAAGCCCTATCACCTACCAATCAAAAGATATATCCATTCTTAATTTTTTTGAAAAGTAGGTCAAATATGTAGGTCAAGGTCACTAGGTCAAAAATTATGGTATGTGTAGGAAGGTCTTGTCACAAGGAATACACATGTGAAATATCAAAGCCCTATCACTTACCAATCAAAAGTTATGGGCTGTGACACCCAAAGTGTGACAGACAGACAGACAGACGGACGGACAGACGGACAGACGGACAACGGACAAAGTAATCCCTAAGTGTCGCTATGCTTCGCAGGCGACACAAAAATGACCCAATCCACAGTAAATTTGACTTTAGCTAATACCCTTGCAGAGTTCACAAACATCATTACAGCTTATTAAAAAAATCATCTTTGATCTTTATTCATTAGTCATTTTCTTTAGACTTTCTCGTCTGACTGATCAGGTTGTGTAATGTTTGTCATGGAGTGGGCAATGATTACATATCCTATCTATGATAATGTATCCCTAATTGTAACTTATCTCTTGTGCTAAGAGCTTCCCCATAACTACTACCGGCAATATATAAATAATATGCCTCCTTTTGGTGAAAGAATTTCCATATATCGATCTCCTTTATAATACTTTTCAAGATATGTAAATATGTCAGTGTACCTTTTCACATAAACCATACAAATACCATATGCAAATTTGAGAACAAGTATTCTGGAATTTCTTTGTTCAAATTAACATGATGAATGAAGATCTGAAGCAAATTTGTGGCATGTTGAAAAGAAGAAGACCTTTAAGAATACCCCCATCTGTTACTTAGTGAAATACCTGTCTTGGAGGGAAAGGCTGAATAAAATGGGGGTCGAAATAACAGGGGGATTGTAGATATAGCAGTTGACCCATGGCAACTTCTAGTTGTCGCTGAAATAATCTGATAGGGAAAAGGAGATCATTCACAAAACAGTCAAAATATTGTGACAGTCATGTTTTTATATGAACTATAGAAGAAGCCTCTGTAATTCACTACAGAACCAAATTTCTATTTTTAATTCAAAACGGTGAGAAAATTTTGAATCAGGCAATGGTTACACAGGTTGATATTTTTCCATGCTTTTAGAAGTGTATTGTGAGGATGTACCTGTATTGTGGTCAATTTTTTTTCTAAAACGGTCAAGTTCAATACATGCTGTAAACTGAATTTCCTTAAAAACTACAGTATTTGCTATTTTTAAACTGATCCAATAATTTACTGTAAGCATCTTAAACATGTTTTAAAGTTTCAAGCAGATGTACATGTACAAATGGGAAATTAATTTTTTCATTGTTTTGAAAATACTAGAGGAAAAACTGATTCTGTAGCTAAGCTCCTTCCATAGTCATATATGTACATTTGTACATTCAAAAATTGTATGAACTAATCAATAATACTATACCTTATCCCTTCTTGAGAGTTCAGGAATTTTGGATGTTGAATTCTGGGATGTACTTGGTGGCGGAACTTGAATCTGACTTTCAAACATGCTGGAAGTGCACCAAAGGCAAACAAATCATAAAAGCGGCAAAATAAACAGAAATAAAATGTCTAATACAACAAAAGATGAAAAAAAAGGTCATGCAAAGCAAACAAAATTGCCATTCTCTAAACCTTGTACGGTACCATAATCTCTTCTTTTTCAAGTAAAATTAGTTGAACCGGAAATTCAGAGAATAAGTTAAGGAATCATTTCCGAAAAAAAAAAAAAAAAAAATACGCTGAGAAGCTTCTCAGATTGCTAAAATACGTCAGAGATCCGTATCATTTTTTAAGCTTCAAAGTTGATTGAAATGTCTTAAAATTTTTTTTCTTATGAAGTTTGCAAGGTTAAATTTTATTTTCAAACATTCAAGTGAAATCAAAAATGAATTTAAAATTTTTTTTTTCTGAATTGGTTGTTTCATTCTATGATTTGCAATCATTGTTGATGCTGCTTTTTGACTTTAGCTTCACTTTTCATCCGTTACCTTTTTTTATCACAGAAAATGTTGGAAAGCATCAAATGAGGTAAGTGGTGAAGGATGTGAAACAAGCCACCAGGACGTCTTTCATACATGTACCATTTTGATGAATATAAGGGATCTTTAGGTATAATATATTATTTGTACATTATTCTCACAGTGTATCAAGGTATCACAAGTTCAAGTTCACACCATAGAACCCTTCACCAAAATTACTGGATTTTAAGACAGGTCTACCTTTCTAAAATATGTGTTCCTGTTTGAAAAGGAAGATAATAAACCAAGAATTACAAATTCATTCTGAAGTGTCAGTTCAATAGTCGACAAATTGAAAAAATCATGTTTCCATCTGACGCAGCAGAACTTGACATTAGGTTGATAAACATGACTTCTGAAAATGTCAAAACTTTGGTAATTCTAATACCGACAACCATTCTGCACACAAGCGCTATTTTCTAATCATGTGTGGCTCTGCATCTGGAGAAGTATATCTGCCGCCAGGCGAACTACTTTTCAGCGAGAATCTTGCGGAAACTTTCAGAAATTGTGATACTTCAATAAAAAGACTTCTTCAGATTTCTTTTTCTATTACTATTCAATTGCAAAAAGTTCCAGAGAAGATAAAATGTATGAAACAAATTTTGTAAAATGTCTGGTAGTCGATACACGTATCTTATGTAAACAGGCACTTTCATTGAAAACGATGCTTTAACGGCCTTTTGATACGAAGCACTTCTATGACGTCACAGACTAAAGTCCGCATAGGAGTATATAGCTTCATGCAAGGAAACTTTGCAGTGCTTGCCTTCCTTGTTTTCTTTGCATTCAAACCACACAAGTATTTAAAAATTTAGTGTGTTATAATAAGGTTCTAACTAAGCACAGCATTATTTGAATGACTTGCCTCTTCACTAAGCTTTGATTGATCAGATAATTGTGTTCTGTGATTGATTCCTAATGCATTAACCAATTCCACTTGAAAAAGAAAAGACTCGGCAAAATTAGAAAATAAATCACAATATCAAAATTTCTCGGGCTAACTTGAAATGAATTTTTAGTATCTACTGAAATCTAATCTATAATAATAGAGAGCAATCATAGTGCAAAATTCTACAAAAACATAAAGATGTAATAAAACAAAAAGAAAATTAAGATATTTGAAGCTATTGGCTATTCCTTGTGAAAAAGATTTGTCATATAGAATGTACAATGTGGTTCAATTTAGCAGGTCCAATTAAAGCTACTTTGAAATCCATTTAACCAGACTTGTCAGAATGACAACATAGCTCGCCGGTGGCAACCATATGTAAATTGCAACAACAACAATAAAAAAGGTCTTATCACAAGGAATGCACATGTGAAATATCAAAGCCCTATCACTAACCATTCAAAAAATATGGCCAAGGTTAAAGTTTTTCAAAAGTAGGTCAATCATCTCCAAGGTCAAGGTCACAAGGTCAAAAATTTTGGTATCCATGGAAAGGTCTTGTCACAAGGAATACACATGTGAAATATCAAAGCCCTATCACTTACCATTCCAAAAATATGGCCAAGGTTAAAGTTTTTCAAAAGTAGGTCAATCATCTCCAAGGTCAAGGTCACAAGGTCAAAAATTTTGGTATCCATGGAAAGGTCTTGTCACAAGGAATACACATGTGAAATATCAAAGCCCTATCACTTACCATTCCAAAAATATGGCCAAGGTTAAAGTTTTTCAAAAGTAGGTCAATCTCCAAGGTCGAGGTCACAAGGTCAAAAATTTTGGTATCCATGGAAAGGTCTTGTCACAAGGAATACACATGTGAAATATCAAAGCCCTATCACTTACCATTCCAAAAATATGGCCAAGGTTAAAGTTTTTCAAAAGTAGGTCAATCTCCAAGGTCAAGGTCACAAGGTCAAAAATTTTGGTATCCTTGGAAAGGTCTTGTCACAAGGAATACACATGTGAAATATCAAAGCCCTATCACTTACCATTCCAAAAATATGGCCAAGGTTAAAGTTTTTCAAAAGAAGGTCAATCTCCAAGGTCAAGGTCACAAGGTCAAAAATTTTGGTATCCATGGAAAGGTCTTGTCACAAGGAATGCACATGTGAAATATGAAAGCCCAATCTGTATTGGTTTAAAAGTTATAAGCAAGGTTAAAGTTTTTGTGCACGCGCACGCAGACGCAGACGCAGACGCCGACGCCGGGGGTATGACAATAGCTCTCCGGACATTCGTCCCGGCGAGCTAAAAATCTGTGACTTTTAATTTTTTCTGTGTAGTTCAATTATTAAAATTAATTATTTTTGGAATGTTCAAAGTGTACTTTCCTATACATAACAGACTAATACATAGAACAAAAACATTCAAAATATTTCCAAATAATTATACTAATTAAGACTTCAAATATCTTGTGTATACACTATTTGTCTGATGAAAATTAAGGATGCGTCACATACCCGCTAAGTTTAATTTTCATGACCAGAAGAGTTCCAACAGGAAACAACACACAAGAACCAATATAGCAAACCAACAAAAGTCACTACTAGGATAAAGATGTGAAGAGTAAAACAGTTTAACGGGAAAAGAGCACGGTACGTAAATTCCATTGGTATTATCAGAAAGAGGTGCATTATGGGAGACCCAGCCACAAGTTAGATGTGACGATGGTGTTGATTGGTAGTTGTTTGGTATGGTAACGAAGGCAGCAGGTAGGTGAGGAGGTGAAAAAAGAGAAAAATTTTTGTGTTAATTTTATTCAAATTACAACAAATTTATCAACCTTTTTTTTAGTAAGTTACCTCAAAATCAGGCTAATATAATGTATTACATGTTAATATGCAAAATAATGAGCTACCAGCAGATTCATTAAAAGTCACAGTCTTTTTTCTGTATTCTACTGAATATCAAGATTCCAAAATGAAACTTTTCTGAGAATCTCGGACTGACCAACATCACCTTAACATGAGACTATGTGACAGGGGGATTATACAAGCAACAGTTCTTCTTTACACCAGAAGACAACACTTCCAAACTATGGTTCTCACATAAAAAAAATCAGTTATTTCATGGTCAGAAACCATGGAAAACAAAATTGTTTTATGAAAAATTCACAGACCATATAGGGCAACCATACATAAGCTTAAACTGCACTGATCCTCTAATACAATAATGTGAAAAGTGGCTTTTCATCTTCGTCAAGGGATCCTCATAGCAAATCTTCAATGAATTCTTAGTGAAAAAATATCTTTCCGCAAAAAAAAAAAGTTGATTTGGAATTTTTACTGAGTAAGCTAATCCATGAATATATGAATAGAATACATTAAATTTATATTGCCTACACCACTAAGTAAATATAGTATATAAAAGGTAGCAGAGATGAAAAATGGGCGTGAATACTATTTCGAAATTAATGAGCATGGAAAAGCACTGCGTATGATTCCAAAGGTGAAAAACCAAAAATGTGACGGCATGATGATTAATGCGCTTTGTGTGAGAATATGATTTGATTATCGAACTACACACGTGACATTAATGACGAAAAGTATAATATATTATGATTGTTACATTGCATACTAACAGAAATACGTTCTCTTTCTTATTACTGGCTTTTTTTCGTTACCTAATCAAATTTTCGACAGCGCCAGGATTTGCGATAGCGTTTGCTTTCCTGAAAAAAGGTACATTTCATTTTAGGCACTGATTAGAAGGCAGGAAAAAGCGACGCATGATGCATAGTAAGTTATAAATCTGCGTAAACGAAATATTCTAGCTGAATAAAATGGTGATGAATCCAAATATATAATGTAAATGAGGAAAGGTCCTGAAATTCCTTCCGCTACACAATCCTCTGAATCATATGCTACTTCACAAATCTATTTATATCATTTTTCAATATTTTCATAACTTTCAGCTGACAGTCTAAATTAATTGATCATATGAAACTCCAAGAGGACGAATGAGACATCGAAAGATATCAATAAGTCATATTGTTTTGTTTCAGGTACCAAATTTTGAATCTACTGGTAGCTCTCCGTTAGTGACAACAAATTGTGACTTTTGTTATTTTGCCTTCCTACAAAACAAACTCGTAAATCTGTGACATGAAGAACATGGTGACATTTGATAAATTATTAATAAACTAAGGGGGAATATCTTTCAATTTTCGAAACTGTCCTTCACTGTTTTTTTGTTTTTGTTTTTGTTTTTTTTTTACATAAATTTTGGGATCATGTTTAAAATTTCACTCTTCGTGAATTCTCTAGTTGGATTTCCTCTTTTAAGGCCTGAAGAATTATTGATGTTGATACACATATACATTGTATTATATTTTTTTAAATGTGCATATGCAAATTTAAAAATATTTTCATTTTAGAACATAATGACATATTGACAATGGTAATGTACAAGTGTACATGAATTACTTTTTAAAGTTTTTATGCTGACATCTAGTTTTTCTTCATTCCTTTTTGTAGCTGTACCAGTAAAGACAGACAGACAAAGCAGACAGACAAAGAAAACAACAAATAAAGATACTTTTTGCATGGAAGTGCATAAAACATGTACATGTATATCATTTTTTTTTCATTATCCAGCGTAAATAACCATGTTCTTCATTCACATATAATTTTGCACATCATTCTAGTGATAAAGTAAGCAACCCAAAGCATCTAATTCAACCACTTAACAAACAAAATAAATCTTTTAAAAAGCATGTCAGTTCACCCAATCAATGCATGCAATTTTAAATGCCTACATTCTATACATATCTCAAACAAAAACATGTTGACCTATTAATCTTAAACCACTAAACGGAAGGCAAAAATCTCAATTTTATTAATCAACCTTTACTTGTCTAGCTTGGACAGTTGACAAATTTTGATTAAAATGACACTTTTAACAATGATATCATCACTTTATTTATACTTCATTTATTCTAAATGCTGATTAATTCCTATTTCTACATTACTTCTGATTTTCTCAAATCATAGAACGAATTCCACCTCACTTGGATTGAACAAACTCTTCCCGGATGTAGGATTTGGAGCTTGATGTTTATTAAGTTTTTCTTATCACTTCTTTTACTATTAAATCATTACTTTTTGCAAAAATAATGTGAAAATCTGATGTTATATTATTCTGTAATTAATTCAACATTAAACTTTAAAAAAAATAAACAGGCTAATTCTGTGTTGATTTCTCTGTCGTCTTAATTTCCGGTCAGATGGAAATAAGTTTGGTCTAATAAAAAGTTCATCTACAGATTGTCCGATAAATCTCCATAAAGATTCGCGGACGGTGTTATTTATAGTAATTTTATTGAATTTTTCAAGGCACTGACTGAAGCTAGACAAGCACAGTAGACAAATAAACTTCAGAGCAACATTCTCTTTATTATTTTAAGTAATTATCATGACACTGAAAGGATTAAATGATTAACTTTGGTTGAGAAAAAATGATTTCATCAGATTTCAACCACGATTAACATACCATACAAGTAGAACCATTCACTGGTACTTGCTTTCACGGTTTTATAAATGGAAACCAATTATATGGACAGTGATTTGCAGATCTGCCCATGCTAGTACTGATTCATGCATATGGTATTCAAACTCACGAGACAAACTTTCGCGTTTCAAAGCTGAACGCGAAACAAATAAATCCAATCTCAGCATTTGAATACAAGAGATGTTTGATGTTTGTTCAGCCAATAAAAATTTTGGTGAATGAAATCATTTTTTCTCCATTAAAATCAATGCAAGACTTTCTACATTTTAGTCATATTCCCACAGTTTTGCCTCAATTTTTCGAAGAGAGGTATGCCAGCAACTACACTATACTTAATACATGTTTATCAAATCAAACACAAGATTCAATCTGAGGGGAAATAGCATGATATGAATGATCAATAAACCTATTCATGATAAGGCCCACTTGGATAATTTCATCTTCAGAATCATTACATCAACTTTTTTATTATTCTATCCAGATGAAAAAGTTTTATAGTGAAAGTACGTCTGATATACGGAACGATTGGAAATGTGGGAATTGTAAATCTTATGATAATTTCAATCCCTCAGATTGAATCCTATTGGATGCAGAAATTAATTATTTTCAATTACTTTGGCAAAATCAACTCACATCGTGACTATGCTATGAGCATACAGAGCAATAGAATAAGAATTAGAACGTACCTGTCGGCAGGGGACGATGACGCAGAGCTACCCGATGTCTCCATCTCTATAGAATAAACATATGTACACAGTCATTAAAATATGGTACAATCTACTGTGAGAAGTAGCATAAAATCCTCCGTAAGATCTGATAAATACATGTACATTGAATGCAAATTATACTTTCTTTCCCTCCACTTAATATGAATCTTCAATAACACACATTGAACAACAATTCATCATATCAAAGACGTGCATAAATGTTTTTTTAAAACATGTATATTTATTTAAAAAACACCACAGACATGGACATTTTTTAATGTGACAAGGAACAAAGAGAGTATGTGTCGGCTGACCCATGGTCCTAGTGAGGCTAGATCCAGCAACGTTTCGGTCACTGGCCCGACGCCCTCACCAAAAGACCATGGAGCAAAAGAAGTGCTTAAATGTACTTGTACGTAACCATATGTTCATACATGTACAGTTTGAATCTCTGTAAATATCAAGTACACTGTCTGTGTATATATCTGAAGGATGAAACTCTTTGTTAGCAAAATATCAATTCAATTCTTTGATAGGCCACTTGCCAAAATTCATAATGGCTGACAAAATGACGAAAAATGTCCGAGGTAGGCAATTTTTGCGCACTTTTTCATTGTTATGTCACAATGGAATTGCATCTTTTAACAGTGACGTCACAATGTAAAACAATGCCAAAAGATGTTGACTCGGACACTTTGTTCTTTCTAACAAAATCGGAAAAAGGTCTATTAAGTTTGTCATCTTATGAATCCCTATCTTTCCCCTAACCTATATTTTCTTCAATTAGTACATTAGTGCGAAATTTCTGTAAAGAAGGAAATATTCATTAGGGGGTAATTTCACATGAGGAGGTAATTTCACATGAGAGGTAATTTCACATGAAGGGGTAATTTAACATGAGGGGGTAATTTCACATGAGGGGTAATTTAACATAAGTGGGTAATTTCACATGAGGGGTAATTTCACATGAGGGGGTAATTTCACATGAGAGGGGGTAATTTCACACGAGGAGGTAATTTCACATTAGAGGGTAATTTCACATGAGGGGGGTAATTCCACATGAGGGGGGGTTAATTTCACATGAAGGGGTAATTTTCACATATTTCACAAAACAAGTGACTTTGCAAAATTTTTTCCCCATGCAAAAATCACCCTGCTGCATTCTTACAAAGGCAGAGCCATTTCTATAGCAAATACATGTACTTCCCCCAAGCGTAACATCTTGATATCATAATTGCAATATTATCCCCCAGCATACATACATTTACAGTATCCTTATTACAAATATCTATCAACACCTATTGGGTTTATATTAACATACCATCAGCAGCATTGGTCATCAGATTGTCCACCTCTATGTCAACGCGGTCATTGATCATGTGTTTCAGCAGGTCTTGTTGTAAAGTATTGTTTAGTTCCGTTTGGTGTAGATAAGCTTGCAGTTCTCGTACTTCAGCCTCCTTTTGAGATAGCGCCATGCCCTGTAAAACACATGCAAATGTTCAAAACGGCTATCTTCTGTTGATACAGTGAGTTAATTAGGCAAACAGCATTTCAAAAGTGTAAATAGAAAGTAACTATTGGCTGAGAGGACATAAAGTGTGCAATTCTTTATGCAGAAGCGCCATGATACTACAAAAGTAGAAACCTGAAGTCATAATTAACACACCCCAATTTCAACAAGAAAGATACACAAATGTTTTTTGCTGGCATTTTCTAAAGTTCTGCTATTGCTGTCACTGTAAGCTTTTAAATGACTAAGGAATATCAAAATTAAATTTTTCGATGTTGAGAATATTTCAAAGAAAACTATAGGAAAGCTGAAAGGACTCATTAAACAGAAAACTCTCAGAAAATGAAGGCATTCAAAGAAGTGCATGTAAAGGAATTTTTCAGTTTTCATCGTTAACACATGTATTTCATATGATACATGTACCTACCTTACTTAGGGACAAGTCTAGAAGATGTGTTAATAAATATTTGGCCTCCTCCAGTGTACACGTACTGATTAATCCATTCACATCTACACCATCTCCTTCATCCTGAAAGGGAGGGTGGGGGAGGGGGAGGAAGAAACATTTAGTGTTAAATTTCTACCATTAAGATTCATTATTAGATGAAATTAAGTTCCAATTCATATCATATGCAACATAAAATTTCATTGGCTGACATCATAATTAATTTTGTGGCTATCATATCGTAATGTTCATGCCCCTAAATCAAAGGCAACCTCACATTCTTAGTAAGGCTGTGAAGTGACATCATGAAATATGTGTTTTAAAAACTTAAGGTGAATTAAAAAGAGGATAACACTGTATAAATTTGAATGACTTACAGGCATAAATTGTATAATTTCATAGCTGCAAATACCTGACTTTACCATAAACGTTGTGTGGTCAAACTAAATTTGCAACTATAAAACCACATCATTTATGTCTGCATATCATTTAAACATGTCATCACTAAGTCTCCTATCATTTAAAAAAAATTTTTTTATGTTTTTATTCAGGTTTTTAAATATTATACTTCACATTCATACACACAACCTAGACAATCAAACAAGAAATTATTGATAGTGATATACCTTACTCACTAAACTCTCACCATCATTCACTCAGCCTCACACACTCCCACACTGTTATATAATGTGAAATGACATATAGAAAAAACTAAATAAAGGAAAGAAAAAAAATTACAAATTATAATGAATCTACAGATATGAAAATGAATGACATCAATTACACACACAAAAAACAAAACACCTGCTAGGGTAGAGGTATAGAATAACTTGAAGTTACATATTAGTGATGATAAAAGTCTCCTATCATTTGTTTTACCCTCTCTCATATCTGATGATAAAAAAATTTGTTCTCTCTGATAAATATTTTTTTGCTTTGATGTTTAAAAAAACATGCATATTGGGCATTCCCTATGAATAAAAGCAAATACCATGAAATTCAGTGTAATTGCAGAGTCAAGTAGCAGTATTACAACCCTACAAAATTACAACCCATCATTTATATACATGTACTACAATGGTCTACCTTGGTTTCCTCCATCTGCATGATGTTGACCTGGCACTCTGCAATGTTTTCCTGGGCATACTGTACTTGTGTTTTAAGTCCCTCTATAATGTCGTTAAGGTCCTTGATCACGGAATCGTCCTATGAAATTTACAAGAATAAATCTCAAATCAGCATCTTTATGTCTGGAAATTTCCTCTTTCTTTATGGCTAGATTCCCATTATAAATCATAGCAAATATAAATGGTATCGAAGTCTTGAATTAGAACTCTTGTTACTCTGCTGACACTTCTAAAATATGAATCTTTCTTAAATAAGGACGCATTAATTATATATAACATTTCATAATTCTTTTTTGGGTTGCAATTGGAATGACACCTGATGCAGCCTCATCATGACCTTATGGATTCCTTATACATGTATTAGTGCTTTGATTGTGCCCGATGCTGGTTTCTGTATTTACAATATTGACTAAACATTCTAAATGAAAGTTTCTCTGTATTTGGAAATGAAGTATGATAAATTGACCCAACAATAGCTGTTTGCTGTTCTGTATTGTTTAGGGTCAGACATTGATGCATGGGAAAAACCTGATAATTTTGGATATCAAAGTTTTCCTTGTAGTACATCTTTTTTTCAACTTCTGTACGCTACTAGACCAGAAATATATTCTCAACATTTTTCCTACGAATCACTGTCATTTGGGGATTACTAGTCGCACTATTGGAAAAGACGTCTATATGTACATGAAGATACCATATCTTTGATCACAATCAACTGATTTAAATCTTTTGTCTTACCTTTCGATCACGTATAGCGATGTCTCTCTTTCTGCAATATTTATCCAGCTTCTTACATAACTTTTCTCTTTGCTGGAAAGAGAAAAAAATTGAGGTAAGATAACATGGCCTGCACATGAAAAAACAAACAAGTGAAAAAGAACAGAACCATCAGAAATATTTGATGATTAAAATTATTGTTTTGACTTTGGTGCAATAATAATGGGAGAAAAGGCATTTTAAAAAATCTCCATTGTGTACTATGGGCAAGATATTGGAAAAGATATTTACAGAACTTTTCGTGGAACAGGCATATACAGCATATCATGTAATCATGAAATTCACATGTAAATGACTGCATGTACAATGTACATGTATATGTATGTGTTTTATAGAGAATAAGTGTCTTAATTTGTGTTTTGTGACGGGTATGCAACACACAGCAAGTGCATTTATCGTAAATGTAATGCGCATTAGTGCATTTCATGCGATAAATGCATTTGCTGTGTGTTGCATATCTGTAACAAAACACAAATTATGACATTTATTCTATATATACCCGACAAAAAAAGAAACGCACATCATTTATATAGTGATTTTTTTTCAATTGATCAAAAAAATTTCGTTAGGCATTTGATTATAATTTTCTTTTTCCAGCACTCGAATTACAGGGGATAAAGCACGTTTCGATCATTTTTTCGCAACTTATCACAATGATAGTGCTGAATAAAGCACGTCGTTTCTAGCTTCTGTTGCATGGCCGCAGGTTTGGTATCCTTCTGAAATTTTATTGTTTGACTACTTTCAGCAAATTTTCTGTTAAAATATCAATGAATACTGGTTTCTCCATTCAAATGTAGTCAAAATATGCCAATAAATCTGAAAATTAAATGTCTTAGTGGGAATATCCGTATATTGGGGTATGTTTTACAATAAAGGATATCAATATTTGGCAATTCTGATCCCAAAGGAAGACTAATTTTGTCCTCAGCCATTCTTATTCATCTGTTGCAGATTTATCTTTAACATCGCATTGAAATAAGGAAATGAAATACCAGAAAAGCTTAAAACTAACGTCCAAAACCATTGAAAATGCACGTAAAAATGACCTGTCAAGATCGAGATATTGTTTCTGAAAACTTTGCTTGCGAAAAAAGGTCAGATTCTAGCTGGAGTAGGATAATTTTGTGTTTTGCGACACATTTAAGGGCGAAAAATATCACAACACGGACTTCATTTTCAAAAGAGTTTATGTTTTGGAATTTTTCCTCAAATTTAGACTTTCTCTTTGATGACGTCGTTTGAAGTAATTAAATGAATTTGTATACAGGGAAAATTGTTTATCATCATTTGAAAAACAAATCGCAATGCCTGATATATCAGTTTGAATAGGTTAAACAGCTTTAATCATTTCTAAAATGTGAACGGAATTCTTAAAAGCCATTTTGTGACATTGCGTTTTGAACCAAGTGTCTTTATCATTGTGCTGTGTCTGATCACGAAGACGGATTTGTTTGGCGTTTGACAGAATAAGTCACTCGTATACCTACCATTTATGATGGAAAAGAATAGAATACCTATAGATTACATACATGTAATTCATTTTATAGAATGAAGATTAAGTGGTGCGTTTCTTTTTTTCTTGTTTTCTGAAATTGCTTTTTCTAGGTAAAATGGTGACGTTAAAATTCATCTCGCATGCGGCATGTTTCTTTAGATCTTATGCATTGTGACGTCATGAGTGTTAATACATGTAAATGAATCACAGCACGTTCCTTTCAATAGTAAAATCTCAGGGAATTACAATGGCTGTGCATATATACATGTATGCATATAACCTGTATGATATACATGTACTCATGACAACCAAACTTCATGTAGATGTGTTGAATAAAGTTTAATTGAAAATTGTCCTTTTTGAAAATAAAATATCAAATCAAACTCCACAGAAATATCCCTTCTCTCACCTTCAGCCATATATCCATATCTTTCTCCATGTGTGATATCGTTTGTTTCTTGACTATAACAGAATTCATCTGAAATTGTTTATGTAAAATTACATTCTGATAGCTTCAAATTGAAACAATATTCTTGTGACTTGCAGCAAGTCATAATGTGGTCTATAGAATGAAATTACTTGTTGTTATAGTATAGTATATATTGTTCCAGTTTTTTTTCCATATTCGTTTTTCTTTTTCCTTGTAAATATGTAAGCCATCTACTAGTGAACACATATGAAAGAGACCATAACTCTTTATATCACGATATTTATAAAGTTTAATAGTACAAAGTCAAGACTTACATTTCTATCGAGAGCATCCCATTTTTGTTTTGCCTGCTTAGCATTAAAATCTGACCTCTTCCTCCTTCTAGGTGCAGTCGGAATCGGGGCTGAAATTGTTTTTAGCAAACATATAATACATGAAAATGTTATTGTAGAAAATTATCAATTAATTAAGTAATTTGAATGAAACTTTTAAATTTAGATTTCAGATTAACTACCACTACAAGTTATGTCTCATCAGTAAGGCTAAGAGCAAAAAAAGACACTTGAAAATGCAAAACAAGATATTAATTTATGCAATGAACAATTTACTGTAAATTGTCATTTATCTGCGAGCGTTTTATTTTTGCGATATTCGCGAGGTCCTTTAGTTCACAAATATAAAATGCCGCAAATATGTCCCAACACATATGTAGTAAGATACGTATACATACAAAAGTAAAACGCTGTGAACTGCTGTTTGCAAACTTAAGATGCCACGAATAAAAGACAGTTTATAGTACATGTATTATGAAGCGTACCTATTGGAATGGTATTTGGTCTATCATACTTTCCGATTCTCCCTGCAGCTCTTGAGGACATTGGTTTCTTATCTCGCTTCCTTAATGCTTCCACCTAGTAAAAGTAAATAAAAGTTAAATGTACCAAACCTTCTTTTTTATACAAGGTTCTATCGTCACAAAAATTACAACTTTATCTCATTCTTATGTTTTATAAGCGAGACTTGCATTGAGGCTAAGACTCGACATCATTACATTTTGTTACTGTGATGTCATACCAGATCTAGGACATCATAGCGCGATATAACATCAAAAGCTGTGGATGGGGTTTGGCATGTCTATAACACAAGTCGAGCAGTAATATGACAATGGTCTACTATACATCAATATAACGTGAACACGAAGTAACATTTAACATTTTCAACAGAAATAAAGTCAAAAATGGCTACTTCCCATCTCTTCTCCAATCCCTAAATCAAGGAAACACAGACTGCAATTCGCCTTGGAGACCAATATGACATTAGTAACGTACAAGGTTTTGACCTTACAACGGGAACATGGTAGAGATTTTTTGAAATCTCTTTTTGTACTTAAAATGTTTCTGATATCAGCCTCTTACATCTCATATCTTAGCCTCTAAACAATTCACAGTTATAAGTGATTTTTATTTTCCATGTTAATAAAACATGCAGTGCAAATCTATACCAATGTGTGTCTACAATAGTAGCTTAGTACATGTACATAAATGCCAGTTGTTAATAATGTAGATGTTAGAATATGAAGATATTGCAATATTGAACTATTACCCAAAAGCAAAGTTGTTGAATAATTTTGCAATCCCTTTCAATCAAAGAACTTAGAACATGTACTTCTCATTGCACAAATACACTAGTCAAAGATTTTTGATAAGCTGTGACCTTGACCTTTACCTGTCGATACCTCTGATAATTATTAGGATACTTAAGGTTGCCATGGTGATTCTTTACAGCGATTACACATACAAATATTTAAGCAAGCACCCTGCCAATGAGATTTTACTGTGTCTTTGGCTTTGACCTTGACCCTTAAGAGTCTTGCCAAGGTCATCCTTTTTTTCTAAGTCTGTACAGTGGATCATACAGCTGATAGATAAGTTTACTTTGTACATAAGGGTATAGAAAAGTTAGATGTGTGGCATCATACCATTATATGTGAGTTTTAAGACAGACGTACAAAAAAATTAAGGATCATGGTGGGTAATCTCGCTATTCAGAACAATCTTTTTTTTTTGTATTTTTGTTCAATATAGATCATTTATAACAAAAAGGGGAATGTGATGCAGTGTAAGAATGTTTTAGCTATCAGTTGTATCCAAAATAAGGTGAATGCTAGCTTCTAATAACGCATAAAAACGATCGGCATTCTACTTTCACTTTCATCTACATGAATCTTGTCGATCGTTTCTAAGTTTTATAAAAAGATATTATTCCCTCATTTCGGATAAAACTCAAAGCTAAGGCATCCTTACACTTCATCACTTTCCCTTTTTTTGTGATAAATAATCTATATCACAAAATTATAGAAAAATAAGAATGTTCTGCAATGCGAGATTACCCACCGTGGGATATTGTTCTAAATGTGTACAAATCTATACATCTACATGACTGTACTTTTTCTAGTATGTATTTGTCTTCAAACTGTTGCTAATTGCAATTCCAAGTATGTTGCAAAAGCATTAATAAGAGAGAAAAGGCTATTTGTCTTCAATACTGTAAACCATCTTTTATTCGTGGCGTCTTAATTTTGCGAACAGGAACGAGGTGTGGTTCATGAAGTTTTATTTTCGCGACATCATATAAATATATCTTTCTCCATGTGTGTTGGGCCATATTCGCTGCGTTTTATTTTCGCGAATCAAAGGACCTTACAAATATCGCGAAAATAAAACGCTCTCGAATAAAAGATGGTTTACAGTTAATGAATGAAAATTGTCAAAGTTCAAAAGCTAAAATACCGCAGCTTCAAGTTTGTTATTATTTACTATAGTATGTACATGTATTTCAATGTAACTTGACTTGTACATGTATACTAGACTGTTCAAGAACAAGTATGCCACCTGTTGCTTGTTTGACCCTCCTTGACCTTCCATGCATGTCTGTCTCAGTGATGATTTTCTCACAAAGCAAATGTATCGGAAATGACATAAAAGGAGGTTAACCCATCATAAAATACAGTACATGTAATGTAAAAATAAGGAGTGAAAATAATGGAAATCTGATAAATTTTGAGAAATTTCACTGAAGTATCGTGTATATTTTAAGTTATAAACATTTATGTGAAAGTGAGACAAGACTACCAGACGCACCGAAAGATAGACAAAGTGAACTCTATATGTTGTGCTTACATCGCAAGCAACTTAGAAATTCTACCATAGTGTCCGTTCAATGTTTTTAATAGACCATAAAATCTAAAGCAATTTGATCTTAATGACATGATAAATGAATTGCTCTGATGATAATTTTCATGTTAATTTGATATAAAGCTCCTGACGCTATGAGAGCTATAAATAGTATAAACGGTACATAAAGGTACGTGTATCCACTACCAACATTACCTTCTCCTCGTCATTGCTTATTTTCCTTATTTTCTTTTGTAACTGGAAGCAACATACAAGTCATGTGTGTAGAACTCTTCATCATGTTCATTTTTTTAAGTTCTAGTTAAACTACTTGTAGAATTATTGTTATTCGATTGCTAACCTTTTGTTTTTGAAACATAATGATCGAAACCTCACTTACATATAGTATGTACAGTAATTTCAACCTTTCTTCAACTTGACGTTGTGAAACAGTTGGTAACACTTCTTGTGACAGGCTAAAACTGCTTTTGAATTTTATTTTTGTCCTTTTTTTTCTGTTTTTCAATTCAATATTTTGATTAATTGTGGATTTTTTTTTAATAACATGTTCATGGACTTTCAAAGTACATGCAATAAATCACAGAGGTACTTGACTCAATCAAAATACAAGACTGCTATAAAACAAATTATATAAATTAATTCCCATTTACTTCATTCATTTTTCTAAAGATCTCAGGGTCTTTTTATCCGTTTGCTGAAATATTGCAAGTCATTCATTGGTGGATTAAATGATTTCCGTAAAAACAAATGATTATTACATGTACCAGTATTTATTTTTTGTCATCTACGGTACAACATACTATCCTATCTCTAGACTCCTTTTACCTGATCTCTCCCTAAATTTGATAATGCAGGTAAATAAATGCGTACAATTCTACGTAGTCTCGACTTTAAAATACCCTACATCTCTTTATTATTAATAATAATGTTAAAAGTTGGTTAGAACTAAACTAGAGAAATCTAAAATACAAGTGTTATCAAAGTGCCAATGTTCATGTTGCCTTAAACAAATGGACAGAATCTATCCCTCCCAGCGTACAGTGTAAATCCCCATCTCTTAAACACAACCTACCTCCTCTTGTTTACGTTTGAGCACTACTTCTTTTTGTTTCTTTTCCTTTTCCAAATTCCGTATCAGATTTTCTTTCCGTAGTTGTTCCTTTTTGAGTTGAGCAACCTCTTTATTACGCTTGGCCTCGGATGCCTTGATCTTGTCTGCTTCTTCTTTCACTTGCTTCATCAATTTAACCTGTAAATACCATAACAAAATTCTTCATAAATCTGTCATCTAATCATTTCCACTCTCAGAAATTCTTATAAATCACAAAACTGCTGCATTGCCTTACCCATGACATTACACCTCTTGGTGAATTTTTACAATTTCAATTCATATTGAAATGGCCTGTCAAAGATTTTTTTTTAAATTCAGTGCTCATGGCTGAGTGGATTGGGCAATTCCCAAATTACAGGTACATGCTCATTCTTCAATATAGAAATGCTGTATCTATATTGAAGAAAGAGGCTCTAAAATCTAGTAGCAGGTACAGATGTTTAATATACATGTATCAAAATTCTTCAAGGTACATGTAAATGTACTGGCCAAACAGATACTTCCAAAAATGAAGATATTTCCAAATGATTTGCTTGTTCGGGTACTTGGAGGCACTTTTTCGTGAATTTGGTTGTACATGTCTGGAGTTTAGATATTCAGAAAAAAAACTTACATGCAAAAGAAAACTGAAAATATCTTCATTTGGTTTGTTTTTCACGTTTGCTTTGCCTGCAGTTTGCAATTTTTGGCTGTTTAAAAGCAGGGAAAGTGACACCCAAGGTAAGCATCACAAAGTTTCAAAACATTTTTCCAAATTTGACCCCAGGAGAGGTGAAAATGTTTATCGTTTGGATATACATGTACCTTTAGCAACTTGCATAAAATGACATTTATTAGGGGTAATAAAAGGCCCTCGGAACAGTATATGTTATACATGTACAGGTATATCATTTTTACATAGGCATCTGTATCAATAGTGAAGCATGATTTGTTCCAAGTTTCATAGAGATTGGACATACAGAAGCCAAGTTTTGTGGAAAAACCTCGAAAATAGTTCAAAATTGTTTGCTTGACCAGTACGAAGTCACCTAGAATGACTACCAATTCTTTGTTACAAATTTGTTGTAAAATTCTTAAAAGAAATGTGGTGAGAAGCACTAAATTTGCAACCACCTTCAGAAAAATAGCAAACCTTTGTTTTCTTCATCTCGGCCAGTTCATGTTGTAACGTCTTCAGCTGCTTCTCATAGTGAGATTGATTCTTCGCTAACTTGGAATGTTCCTTCATGGCCGACTGCATCTTCCGCAGATCTGTTTGAAGTCCGGACAACTTTTTCTCATACTCCACTTTAATCTTCTTAACTTTCTCTGATGATTGAGTTTCAGCAGAACCTGAATTTCAAAACACTTGAAAATTAAAGGTTTTAAATTTATGTACATTATAGCCATCTATATTTTATAATCATAGATTTTTTTAAATTAAACTAAACTTTATTTATTTTACAATTTTAACAAACAAGTTACACAACTTATATTAATGTCTCACATTGGCTCATATGTTGGCGTGAGGGGGTCCAAGGAGCAGGAAGAAACCCCTGCAGAGGCCTGGGTGGGGGACCACCTACCCTCCCATATAAGACCCTTCGCCGAATCTGGGATTCGAACCCGGGACCTTAGAGGTGAGAAGCAAGCGCACTACCACTGCACTAACCTGACTGTCATTCATTTAAAAAGAAATATATCATTCCAAAAGAGTTTCAGATTCAAATCCTTACTTTCTTTCATCAGGACTTCCACTTTTAAAGGATATGCTTGCTTGAAACTTCACTGATATCAAAGCATTCAATGAAGTTTTAATTTTGAATACATACATGTCTTCACTGGACGTTTTCCTGTGAACCTTAGGCTATTTCCTATGACCCATACACAAAGCATACATGTACATGTACATGTATATACTGAAATGCATTACAATGAATACAAACCTTATTCGTTTAAATTTACTCACCGAGATTCGACAACACTTTATCTCTCTCTACCTCTGTAGCTTTTATTCTTTCCTGTAGCTGTATGACTTTTTCTTCATACTGTAATTTGACGGCGTGAAGTTTCCTCTGCGACTGTTCCAATTCTTCCACTAGTCGCTGCTTTATGGAGATTTCACAGGTCAATTCAGCTAAATCCTCATGAACATTGTCCGAGTCTACAACAGACATTTCGAAGTGCTATACTTTTTAATTCACAATAAAGAGCAGAATTTTGATCTAGTAACTTGTCTCAAAGCTGAGAGTTATGCCTAGAAGGAAATGTTTCCATGTAACTTGCGTGCATGTGGTCCTATGGTCATTGCCATTTGGTCCTGTAGGAGATCTTTTCCTTATCAAGTGTAGATCCACATTATATCCAGGTAGAGGTGGTAATACATGTACATGTATCTCTGTTTTTCATTTAACATTTTCATTTTGTTTCAAGACATACATGTATTTCAAAGGTACTGATGATGAAGGGAGATATCACCTCACATTTAATAAAGGATTTTGAACGAAATTTCTCTACAAGGGGATACATATCTTATGCATGATTAACATGTATGACTGATTTCAGTGACTCTTTCTGAAAATCTGCTAAAACGTAATAAATTAAAATTTGAAGGTGAAAATTTGGATTAAAGGGCTTGAAAATTCCATAGATTCTAATTCATAATCTATAAGGTCAGATATATATAGCATTTCTTATTCTGTCAAATTTTCACGATCCAGTTTACATGTAGGTTTCTAATCGACATAACAAATGATGAAACAAGTAATTTATGTTGTCTGTTATAAATTCATGTCAAAACTCTACGTCAATTATATTTGAATGGCTGAAGAAACCAAGACACATTTGTAAGACACTGATTCCCCAAGTCAGCATAAAAGATAAAATAAATATGCCCCCGAATCTCCGATTACATGGGCATAAAAATATACTCCCATGTAGGTACATTATGCATATTATCAAGTATTATTGTCTTGGTTACAGAAATTACTAATATTTTATTAAAACATTTCTTTGGGCATGACTTGTAAATGGTAATTTTAATTTTTATGTCTGGGTAATACAGTTAAATCAAATCAAACATTAATATCTTAATATCATTTGTATGTTATTTAAAATTGGTTAAATGTAGATGAACTAGATATACATTCTGGTTGTCTAATTTACTTGAAATGTCCAAATATGATTATTTACAAATATATAACCTTTGGATGTGATGGATTGAGAGCTTTTTTCACACATAAAAGCGACATCAGACACTTTGAATTTTAAAATGAGTATGTACTCAAAATAACCAAATTTCATGACTTCTGTTTGCTGTAAGTGGAAAAATATCAGTAATTCAGAATCGAATCCATCACATCCCCAACTGGTAAATATTGTGAACAATGATCATAACAGATCATACTTGTTGTATGGTGAGTTGTCTTGGTTTGCTAAGTCAAGTTTATAAGCTGACGATGTAAACTGCTTTACAATATACATGTACAGTAAGTTACTTACACATAAGCTTCACAACATCATGTAAATTAAAAGAATGGTTTCATGTAGCATTTACAACCTATCAAAACAAGTAGGATAAGAAAAATAAGTTCAGAATCACAAAAAAAAAAAAATAATTTAAGTTTTTTTTGGAATGTGAAAAATTGACAGCAAAATAAGTGACATCACAAAATTGAGACTTTGTTACGCACTGCAAGATCTTATCAAGAATTTGAGTAGACATAAGAAAATCTACTAAATTCAATGAACTAAATCTGTAGGAAAAGACTGCAAAGGAAAACACATGACATTTGAAGCTAAATGAATATTAAGCAAACTCATCGTTTGAGGCAAGATAGAGGAAAAGTTTTTTTTTTTCCTTGTCTAAGGCTGACTTGTGTGTAATAGGCAATCAGCTCTTCCAGATTTCAAAAACACTATGCTCACAAGTCAAATCAATGAAGGTAACCTTGACCTTGAAGCTGATAGTGAAGGTAACCTTGACCTTGAAGCTGATAGTGAGGTTGACCTTGACCTTGAGGGTGACTTTGATCTTGAAGTGTTCAACCTCAAAATGATTGATATTTCCTGCAAGTTGGGCTAATGTGCATGTATCTATGGCAACCAGACAAAATCCTAACATTATGCTTTGCTTTGATGACAAGACATACGTATTAGAAACAAATGCCCCCATTGCGATAATTTGGCACTTGAATAAGCAATCTTGAATAGTGGCATGACCTTGACCTTTTGACCCCAATAATCAATAATTACCTACTGATAAGTATCCATTTATTATATATAGCTCAAATCAAGATAGAAAACTATATTTTGACAACAAAACAGAGAATAAGATGGCAGATAGGTATAAAGCGCTACAGGTAACAATATTTTGACATCAATAGCGAATGCTAACAAAGAAGTGGACATAACCTGCCCATAGTAACCACTCCTCTAACTCTGCCTCCTCAAAATCTACTGTCGTTTGATGGCCTGAACAAAATGGACTTGCTAATTAATTATAATAGTTTGATTTGTTTTCATAAAATGCATTTTACCTGCAACCTACCAAATGCATTCTTTAATTCCCATATTAATGCAATAGAAAGATATTCTAAGAATTCTTCATTATGAAATACAAATGTTTTAATACAGCACCAATTTATTCTTTTTTCTTTCTAAACCAATTTAGCAAACAAATCTTTTTGAATAGCTGAAAATCAAGATAAAATTCCAGTCCTAAAAAAATTATTTACATATTTTATCAATAATTTTAATATTTGTGTAGAACGTTTTACGTAAATTAAATAATGATTACTTAGCTTAATAATTTGCTCACACTTACATACCATCGAATTCATTAAAATAACTGACAACCTGTATGTACAGATTTCAGCTTGCATGTGTACTGCATGTATATTACTGGTAACATAGATGGGCAGTGACATCTTTCTCCTTTAATGAAGAGCATTTCTAAAAATAAACATATACCTTTGTCGTCTCCAGATTCAGAGTCCCCGTCATCAGAACTCGACAGATTTTCTAACTCCTCCTCATCATCATCTGATTCGTCGTCATCTACCAACTGAAAAATAAAACATCACTTTTATCCTTGCTGCATGAAAAATTATAACAAAGTTGTTTGAATTGTTTTATATCGATTTTCATCGGAGTAAATAAAGCACTTCAGGCTTTTTGCAATGTCTAGTTTGGAAACAAGAACAATGCAATTTCAAAAGTGTATGACAAGATAACAGAAGGTCTCAGGTTCAATTCCCAATCCATTCAAATGTTTTCCTCCCCTGTTAAGAAATTGGGACCAAACTAAATAACTCACAGCTATGATGAGTCATGTGCAAGGTTTTTTAAGTGTAAAGAAACCTCAAGAGTTGGTGAAGAATGGTGTGGCAGGAATGTCTATCGGCCTCGTAGGATCAGACACAATAAAGCAATGACAATATGAAACCAAACTTGACAAAAACTGAAAAACACTTGCCAAAAGACAATTTCTGCAACGTAAATGCATGTATTTGTACAGTTTATAAGTCAAATTCTACTAGCAGAGCAAAATTTCTAGTAACCTGAGGCATCCAAGTGATTTTTTGTGAAGACGGTGGAACTCATGTTCTAACACAGCTTCGGAGGTAAGAGTGCAGGTTAAAGAAGTTCACTTCAACCTTCAACTTTTAAACAATTAATTATTTGTACATGTAATTGACCCTTCCGAACGCGGGAAAAATTTGAGAAATTCCATGACGTCATGCAATTTCGATGTTTGACCGAGGTTCAAAGCTTGTTTGTCCGAGGTAAAAGCATTGTGATGTCACGAAATTTTGCATTTTTTCCTGCAATCGGAAGGGTCAATTGTCATCTAATAGAATGTTAATAGAGACACAACACTTCAACACTAAATTATCTGATTATTTTACATGTAAAATAACTATACATGAAGGATGTCAAACACTAAGATACAAGGAGAGCTACATGTATTTGAATGATTACCTCTCCATTGATATCCTCTTCTGTAATCTCATCAAGGTCATCGTCATCTTTTTTACCTATGACCTGACCTTGACCTTGATCTTCATTTCCGTTTATCTCAATCTGATCCTTCTCGTTATCGCTGATGTTTTCCTTGTCACTACTACAAGATAAAGATGTATGATTTATACTACAACAAAATAACCACAATTTTATTTGAACATCACGTCGGAACTTTTTTGCACATGTTTTTCAATGTGAAATTCCTTTCAAAGACAATTTATTTCAAGGTAACAATAAAATACACCACCTACATTTATCAGCTCAAGATATCTTGATTGATTATCAAACTGAAGATTGGTCACAAACAGTATGGACATAGGATTCTATCATATACACGCATTATACATGTGCAACAAAACAGTAAAATCATTTGGTAAACTTCAATTTGCATTTATTTATTTTCTTCCATCTATTTCTTGCACTTTCTTCCATCTATTTCTTGTACTTTCTTCCATCTATTTCTTGCACTATCATAATTTGTACATAATCTGGTTATAAGAGAAAGAACTTGAACCAAAATTTATGAAAACAATTTGTGGTATTGACAACTATATGTGTATGATATGTGCTTTACCGTTAGTTCAATGCATTGGGAATTTTGAACTATGTCTATATGTATGTATGTGTCTAATATACATATATGTCTAAAAATTAAAAATTAAAAAAAATAAACAAATTCAAATTGTGGTCCCCCGCTTTTGGGTGTTTGTCTTTAAAGAAATCCTTACAGACATCCCCCCATTCTTAAGTTTTAATAATGTATCTCATATATTATCAACATTCTAAATATGAAAGATTAACTCCAAGAAAAGGTCAAAAGGTACAAACTTTTGTTTTATTTCCAAGGGACAGGGCTTATGAAAAGGTATGCACATGTGAAATATTTAAGACCTATGATTTAAATTAAAATCAAAAACTTATGGTCGAGGTTGAAGTTTTTAAATGTGGGTCAACCTCCATGGACAAGGTCACAAGGTCAGAATGTTGTTACCAACAGAAAGGTCTCATCACAAGGAATACACATGTGAAATGTGAAAGCCCTATCATTTTCCATTAAAAAGTTATGGACAAGGTTATAGTTCTTTGAAAAGTAGGTCGAACTCAAAAGGTCAAAATATTTGGTATCCATGGAAAGGTCTTGTCACAAAGAATACACATGTGAAATATCAAAGCCCTATCACTTTCCATTCAAAAGTTATGGTCAAGGTTAAAGTTTTTAATAAGTAGGTCAAAGTCCAAGGTCAAGGTCACAAGGTCAAAAATTTTGGTATCCATGGAAAGGTCTTGTCACAAGGAATACACATGTGAAATATCAAAGCCCTATCACTTTCCATTCAAAAGTTATGGTCAAGGTTAAAGTTTTTAATAAGTAGGTCAAAGTCCAAGGTCAAGGTCACAAGGTCAAAAATTTTGGTATCCATGGAAAGGTCTTGTCACAAGGAATACACATGTGAAATATCAAAGCCCTATCACTTTCCATTCAAAAGTTATGCACAAGGTTAAAGTTTTTGTGACTGACGGACAGACAGACGGACAGACGGACGGACAGACGGACGAACCGGTTTTAATGTCCCCGCGCTTTTGCGAAAGCGGGGGACAATAAAGCCTGTGTTTGTGAAACACGAATGCTCCCGGTGGCATCTTTGTTAGTATGAACACTATTTTCTGTTAAGTACATGTATGTGAGGTCACTGGGTTAAAAGGTCAAAGGTCAAGGTCGCGAGGTCAAAAATTTTGGTATCAATGGAAAGGTCTTGTCACAAGGAATACACATATGAAATATGAAAGCCCTATCACTTACCATTCAAAAGTTATGCCAAATGTTAAAGTTTTTGAAAAGTAGGTCAAAGGTCAAGGTCAAGGTCACGAGGTCAAAAATTTTGGTATCAATGGAAAGGTCTTGTCACAAGGAATACACATGTGAAATATGAAAGCCCTATCACTTCCCATTCAAAAGTTATGCCCAATGTTAAAGTTTTTCAAAAGTAGGTCAAAGGTCAAGGTCAAGGTCACGAGGTCAAAAATTTTGGTATCAATGGAAAGGTCTTGTCACAAGGAATACACATGTGAAATATGAAAGCCCTATCACTTCCCATTCAAAAGTTATGTCCAATGTTAAAGTTTTTCGGACAAACAGACAGACAAACAGACAAACAGACGGACAGGCCAAAAACTATATGCCCCCGAATCTTTGATTCCGGGGGCATAAAAAAAACTTATGAAAACAATATTATAACTTTGAAATTCATGAATCTTATTTTCATCCTCCATAATTTTTTTTACTTACAAACCACACTAACAAAATTTCTTGCAAATAATCAAAGACTCACCTTTGCTGATTTTTATTTTTTGCCTTTTTTCTGATCTTCCTTTCACCTCGTCTGATGTCCTTCTTTGCCTCATCCAGGATGGACAAAGTACTGGAGCCCAGGACAGACATGGTGCTTGACCTGAGGTCAGTGGATAGGGAGAGACTGGACATGGATGACATGGGGGTGGGGGACAGGGGACTTATCAAGCTAGAGCCTGTCATAGACATGGAGGTCCCCATACGTGAAGGTGTGGCTTTACGACGGTATAGCTCAGCTGTTTTCTCTGTTTCTGTGAGTTTAGCTCTGCAAGAAATATTCAACTGTGGTAATAATCATAATCAGCAAATCAAATTACAAGTATTGCAACAATTCTTTTACGAGTACAAAATTCAAAACATATGCAGGATTAGTAGCACAGAACTTAACCAGTTCATTACGATCAAAGTTAAGGTATCCATTGTACAATATCGAGCGTATTATACAGTTAGAATTACGGCATATCTATACCTAAATACCATAATGCAAGATAAAAGTTGGGTTCCAACATCAAAGCTCAACATGCCAACCTCTAAGCCACAGAAACTATCGAGACACTGTCGAAGATTACCGAGATCATTTTAACACTGTTTAAATGGACGAGATGTCAGCAAGATCTCCTTTTGTACACTGGATACTTTGGCGAAGTATATGTACATTAAAACTAAATGTAACACACATTTTACTTTTATTTACTGACTTGGCATAAGTCTGGTCCTTTGGCCAGCATACATAAATACTTCTCAGAGAATTTATTTTTAACATTCATATGCTGGATGGTCAATCTTTGACAAGATGACATTTTTTAACATGTTCTTTACCAATCCCCTTTAAACGTTTTACCCCCATCTAAGCTAGACTCTCATACTGACTATTGGCAAGAACAAAACCACCAAAATAAATGACTATATAATGACTACATGTATACAGTACCTCAGGTCTTCTAACTGTTTAATATAGCCCTCTATCAACTTTTTCACCTCATCGTTCCTGGCATCCTCTGTAAGATAATTTTCATAAAACTTTTAAAATACATGCATGTACAAGTACCTTTTGTAACACTATCATGTCATGGATTTTCAATTTTTTTTTTTCATTTTCATTGAATCATCCTCAAAATTAATGACAACCTTTCATGCACAGGGGAGTTGAAACAAAAGCATGACATTACAAAACACTGATCCATCATTCTTTATCTTAACTTGAAAGAAAGACATAAACTGTAATTACTATTTGGAATGACTTCAGGTACATGGAGAAATATAATCAGCAATACTTAGAGATATCAGGGTCAAAGAATTCAATCCCTTGAATCTAGTATAATAATATTCCTTTCATTGTACGAGCGAAGTCTGCCTTTTTGATTCTATAGGCTAATGTTCCATTTGTAGTGGTATCTGACATACATGTAGATACACGATGATATAATTGAATTTCTTTAAAATCGTCATGGCTGAAGCAGTTTTCCTGAATTTTACGCTGGTTTCCATAGAATATGATGACTTTTTAAATGGAAACTAACACTGTATTTTGAAAAGACTAAATTATTGACCCTGGATTTTATTGTCTCTGTTAGACCTGTTGATAGAACTTATCAAAGCAAATCTGAAACATTAAACATTTCTACTAGGTTCTATCAATACATACCTGTAACATTACATATTCCCACCAGATCTTTATCTACCAGTAATTGTGTATTCCTCGCTGTCAAAGATTCAATTGTTTCGTGTAAAGCTTTAATTCGCTGCCGTAATTTATCATTCTCCGTCTGTAACATGGTGTTCTCATTGAACATGTCATTTACACTCTCTACCCCATCTGCATCAACTGTACGTTTACCCTGTCATGTAAAAAGAAATCTAATAATATTTTAAAGTAAAATTGATATACATGTAGTTTGTAGTGAATATCATTTTTTTCATCTATGAATTACATACTCTAATACCAACAGTTATATACCTTATTCAAATTTGAATTGATTTCTTTGCCAGGTGTCTCTATTTTGCAAACATGACGGAAATGCTTTGACACTAACTGAAAAATTTCTTACACCATAAACAATAGGACTGGGGTTCTCATAATATGGTTATCAAAATCCATTCCCTTCAAATGTTCAACTGCATAACATAATGATAAGAATTATCAGACATGATTCTAGTGTTTGAAGAAAAAAGCTGAAGGGGGTCTGGGGATCCTCCCTGCACGGGGTGTATAGGGGCAGCACCCCTATATCAGGGGGACCCCCCTGGGCCGAAGACGACAACTTTCATCATTAAAGACCCTTCAGAACAGCAAAAATACAGCTTTAAAGAGTTGTTATATTAAAACAAAAATATAATTATATTGATTTTTCTTGTACTTTTTGAGAAGAGTTCACTATCGACACTCCCATTTCTACAGATTCTTAATTAATAGTGCCGGAGTCAAGGGCCTTTAGTCTACCTCTCCCCTTTGGACGACTGACCATATGCTTTTAGACATTTCTGTGAAGTTCAAATACAAAAAAAAAAAGCTAAAGATCCATCCGGCTGGCCAGGAACAGTCGCAAATTTCCTTTGCTCCGTGTTTCGGATGGTCGAATGGATGCCTAATAATCAATGAGAAATCACGACACATCGCAAAACGGCAAAGATAAAAAATCGATTATATAACGGATTTGTCAAATTTCGGAAATTTACGAAAGAGTGGAAATTATATGAACGAGCGGAATTTACAGATTCTTGAAGCAGAATTCCGCTTTAAAGCGGAGAAAAACCATGTCTGAATTATCCTATCACAAAACATTTTTTTCTCCAACCTTACATTAAAATTTTCTTTCATCTTTAAGAATCTTAAAGTATATATTTTCCCCTATCTTCATATGAATGTACTCTACAATATAGACATTTTAGTGTATTTAAGAAATACAGTGAATTTTAGAGATCCTGTGTAAAGAAAATAGTCATACAACAAAGGCTGTTACATTAAAGCCTAAATACATCTGTACGTACCGTTTTATATTCAAGAAGTTCCTGTTGTAACGTCTGTATTTCAGCTCTCAAGATGGCCATCTGTTTGCTAGCTTTGTCCTGATTGGCCGTCACTTTATTCTTGATGTTACGAGCACGGTTAGCATATTTAAGTGTATTAAGAGTCTCAATAAAGTCTCTATCAGAGGGTGAAATACAGGCAATCATTAATGTCATACTGGAAAAAAATATCATTTCATCATTAACATACATGTAATTAAGCAAAAAAGAATATCTATCAAATAAATATTATCTGGGGTAAATCTGCTAAGTCCTGATCAATTTTCTTACAGGGATCTGAATAGCTTTGTGAATTTTCACCTACATGTACATGTATATGTCTTGTAAAGAAATTCACATCATGAAGACCACAGTGACAAATTCTAGCGTAATGTTCGAGTACTGAAAACGCATGATCATTATGATACATGGTCAAATAGACAGTCAGAAATGTAAATATTCTGGTTGTAGAAATTAGAATGACCTTGACACAATTACTGAGATATGTATGTTTCCCATCTCCTACATTCACCACTACTCTTGATAACATCTCCTTACTGGATACAATAAAACTTTTTTTTCAACATACATAATATAATTACATGAACATAATGAAGTATTACCTATTTCCTCCTAAGGAATCTTGCAGTAGTCTTGTAAGTTTAGAGTCCCTATACGGTACATGAGATCCTTTCTTTAATTTGTCCCCCAAAGCTGAGATCACATTTCCTAAGGCAAGCTGTAACGTAGCATAATAATCTTAGAAAATTTCTAAAGCTATTTTCAAGTTGTGAATCCCTGATTTTTATTATAAAGTGGTGTATCACAGAACTATTTTATAAGTAAAATTATTCATTATAATTACATTGCATTTTGTTAATATTATAATTTACAGTAATTATGTGAAAAACAGATATTGAAAACTTGGAAACAACACAACAATTCAAAATCTTTCACCAATGGTCAATGACAGAAAACAATGACCGGTGATCAGACAATCAGGAGCAACTTACTATTCAGATTATAACTACATGTTTACATGTATAATGCAAGGTAATTATATAAATGGTTTTAATTTACCTTTTTATTTATTGATGCAAATAAGAACACAAAGAAATTTCAATTAATGACTGCATTACATTATTGGAAAGTATAGTGCTGCATTTTAAGAGTCTAATTTAAGCATAAAGTCTATGATTCCAGTGCCCAAAATAGACCACTTGTCAAAACACAGCATAACGAAACATAGGGTAATCAAAGATTACAAAGCTCGCCTATACAGGTTTTTGTCAGAAACCAGAATAAAGTTTTTGAAAAGTAGGTCGAAGTCCAAGGTCAAGGTCACTAGGTCAAAGGTCATGGTCTCAAATGAAAGGTCTCGTCACAAGGTATCTACATGTGAAATATCAAAGCCCTACCCCTTATAGTTCAAGAGATATAGCCCAGGTTAAAGTTTTGTCTACAGACGACGACAACGACGACAACGCCGAGGGTATGGAATAAGCTCTCCGGACTTTTTCATCCCGGCGAGTTAAAAATGTCCAAGGTAGGAACTTTACACACACTTTTTTATCGTTACATTGAAATGGAATATTAATTTTCTAATAGTAACGTCACCATGAAAAACAACACCAAGATTTCGACTTGGACATTTTATACTAAATTACAAGATCTGAATATGGTCTATTGCTACACATACCAGACCACAGTTTATAGAGATGCCCTCTTTAGCCCTATCCCCCGTAGCACCTGTCCTCTTTAACCTCTCTGACCCAGCGAGATCAACAAAATGGAATTTAGCCGTTAGAGTTTCAAACTCGTTTAAAGACTGGGTGGAATCAGTGTCTTTTTCCTCCTCTACAAGACTCTGAAAAAAAATTACTTTGATTAGTACTTGCTGTTAAATCCTGATACCCTAGGGACTTAATAAATAAGAAAGTTAGATTCTCAAGATTCAAAGAATCTAATTAAATGCCAGCAAAGATTTTTTTCGTTTAGAAAGGATCCAAGAGCTTGCAAATTCAATACAGACTTTGAGGTCCTGAACCTTTCCAACACTTACTTGAACTCAATCGTTAATCTTAATTTCTGACAAAATGCATGAATTTTATGGAACCAAAGAATATCTTAAACTTACGTCATTTCTAACTACCCTGTGTTGTTTTATATGGAGTGTAAAGATAGCGTGAGATCTAGATGACTGAGTGTTCATATTGGTACTGGCCGTGGCTCGAGACAAAGCTCCGTTTTTGAGACACTGAATTGTCTGTAACAAATAAGAATTGCTATCAGTTTAGATTCAAAATCCTTAATATACAGGATTGAAGATTTGCCCTTAAATATTGACCCTTCCTTAGACAATTGATTTCATTCATAGATTCTGCAAAGTATAGAAAGTCATATTGTGGCGCCATAATGCAAGCAATCAAATAACGTCGTTTGTCTGATGTTTTGTCAGAGTCTGTGTAAGGTGATGAAAAAAAGAACTTGAACTTGTGACTTCTATTAAATTATTCTTTTTATCTTAAATCTGACATTTTGTCATTCAGTAATAGGCAAAACTTTCCTACATTCAAATGAGCGAGAAAGCCAATTTTTACATCTGGGAGCATGCAATAGAGTAATAAAAGAAATACCCCTCAACATTCTCATATCTTTCCTTCCTTCTTCACTTGAATATTTCATACTTACATCTTCCAGTGAAGAGACAGGTTTGGTGGTAACCCCCACCACATATATACCCCCTGTAGCATCCTCGTGGATCTTTATATGAGACTTTCTGCCCTAAAAAAAAAACATAGGTAATCACAGATTACGAAGCTCACCTCGTGACAGCAAAATTCAATTCAAACATATTTCTTAGTACATGTATATTGGCTTTTAAAGGCAAAACCACTCAAGCAGAAAAAGTAGGTCAAGGTCATTTTATGAAAGTTTGATCAAAGATACATCCAATATGCAAGTTTGGTACATCTAGCAGTTATACTTTGCTCAATATTGGCTTTATAGAGCAAAATCACTCAAGCGGAAAAAGTAGGTCAAGGTCATTTTATGAAAGATTGATCAAAGATACATCCAATATGCAAGTTTGGTACATGTATCACTTATACTTTGCTCAATATTGGCTTTTAAAGGCAAAATCATTCAAGCGAAAAAGTAGGTCGAGGTAATTTTATGAAAGTTTGATCAAAGATACATCCAATATGCAAGTTTGGTACATGTAGCAGTTATACTTTGCTCAATATTGGCTTTATGGAGCAAAATCACTCAAGCGGAAAAAGTAGGTCAAGGTCATTTTATGAAAGATTGATCAAAGATACATCCAATATGCAAGTTTGGTACATGTATCACTTATACTTTGCTCAATATTGGCTTTTAAAGGCAAAATCATTCAAGCGAAAAAGTAGGTCGAGGTAATTTTATGAAAGTTTGATCAAAGATACATCCAATATGCAAGTTTGGTACATGTAGCAGTTATACTTTGCTCAATATTGGCTTTTAAAAGCGAAATCACTCAAGTGGAAAAAGTAGGTCAGATGCTGCATCCGATGCATGGGTCCATCTCGGCATCCAAAGATGAATCACTTGTGCAAGTTTGGTTACTGTAGCATTAGTACTTTGTCAGATACTGAGCTACCCCAAACTTCTTATCCAAATCACTCAAGCGGAAAATGTAGGTCAGATGCTGCATCCGATGCATGGGTTCACCTCAGCATCCAAAGATGAATCACTTGTGCAAGTTTGGTTACTGTAGCATCAGTACTTTGTCAGATACTGAGCTACCCCAAACTTCTTAACCAAGTCACTCAAGCGGAAAATGTAGGTCAGATGCTGCATACGATGCATGGGTTCACCTCAGCATCCAAAGATGAATCACTTGTGCCAGTTTGGTAACTGTAGCATTAGTACTTTGTCAGATACTGAGCTACCCCAAACTTCTTAACCAAGTCACTCAAGCGGAAAATGTAGGTCAGATGCTGCATCCGATGCATGGGTTCACCTCAGCATCCAAAGATGAATCACTTGTGCAAGTTTGGTTACTGTAGCATCAGTACTTTGTCAGATACTGAGCTACCCCAAACTTCTTAACCAAGTCACTCAAGCGGAAAATGTAGGTCAGATGCTGCATACGATGCATGGGTTCACCTCAGCATCCAAAGATGAATCACTTGTGCCAGTTTGGTAACTGTAGCATTAGCACTTTGTCAGATACTGAGCTACCCCAAACTTTTTAACCAAGTCACTCAAGCGGAAAATGTAGGTCAGATGCTGCATCCGATGCATGGGTTCACCTCAGCATCCAAAGATGAATCACTTGTGCAAGTTTGGTTACTGTAGCATTAGTACTTTGTCAGATACTGAGCTACCCCAAACTTCTTAACCGGACGCGGACGCGGACACGGACGCGGACGCAGACGCGGACGCGTGGGGTTATAGCATAAGCTCACTCAACTTCGTCGAGGTGAGCTAATAAAAGGAATTTTCTTTTTATAGTTTGGCTTTTTAAAATAGGCTTTCTATTCTAACTAATATATGTATGACATCAAAGTTGTCAGAACCATGATAAGTGGTAGACATGTCAAATACATATTTATCTAGATAATTTAAAATACTCATTACTGGCATAAGATGAATTACATGATTGGAGAAGAATATATCTAAGTTGGATAAATGGTTTCCAATCCCTTTGATGTAATTATTAATAAAATATGTTTAATCCAGATGAATTAAATACTTTAAAACTTCAACAGCTAAATTTGGTACGTAAAAAAAAAATCTTTTTTTATCGAATTGGCATAGATGGCTTTCACAATGTAATCATAAACATACTCTTGAGTCTGGGTCCCTGGTCGTATCCAGTAAATCTAAAATTTCTTCGTTGTACAGCTGCAAGAGAAGAAAAATCAATATCTATCAATTCAGCCAATTTGTTCGGGGCATTGTACTAAAGTCTAATGATCTTAGAATAGACAAGTTTGACAGCTAATTGCTGTAGAGATTTATATGATAAATCTGAGACTGTACAATTATCGTCAAGAAACTTTGTTCTTCAATAACGTACTCAACTGTGACATTAAATCCTCTGTTGTTTTTTTTTTTTCACAGAAGTAACCACTAGTCTTTTTATATAAATATAAGTGAATGAATATCATTATATGCAGAAATGCACACAAATTATAACATGTATAATGATCATTGAAAATATGACTTGTGTTAATTAAAAGATCACTCATTTTGGCTAGGATTTCAGCAAAGTTTAACCCTCAAAACTTTCTCCTTTCCACTTTCAATCAAAGACTACAGATGTAAAGATTCATTTCCTTAAAAAAAATGTCTACATCAAAGTTGATATAAATACCTCAATGAACTGTGCATTGACTTTGAAGTCTGGTGGAGGTTCACTTTTCTCTATTGCGTCCCTCCTGGTTTGTTCGATCCCCCTGAAGAGATGGTCCACTGCCCTGGGGATAATCCCCACCTCCTCCTCTGGGGTGTTGATGTCAAATCCTGTACCCATAGTGTAGGTCTTCCCTGAGCCAGTCTGAAAATATCAATGATTATTTAAGATATATTTCCAAAGATGAACTTTGATTGTCTGAATCATTTGAAAGAAAACCAATACTAACATGTACATCATATTTAATTTATCATATTACAACTAAAAACACTACATAGAGATTTTCACCCCATCTTTTCCCCGTACTCCCCCCCCCCCCCCCCCCCCCCCCCAAAGACTCTAAAATGTATTACAAAACACGGCAAATACCAATAATAAAACACCGCTAAAACGGTATGGCTGGATTGCAAAGTAAGCTTTTGTCAGTAACTATGTCAAAGTCCAAGGTCACTAAGTCAAAAATTGAATTTGCTTTAACCAAAAACTTAACCAAAATCTTTAACTAGGTCAAAGTGACAAGGCCAAGATCACTAGGTCAAAAGTCTTGTCATGGGCAACCTACATGTATAGCATAAAGTTTCTACTGCATACAGTTCCCTAGATTTTGCTTCAACCAGAAACTTTAATCAAATCTATAGACCGGAACGGCGGAATGCATTGCAATCAAGCCAAAAATGAACATTTACAAATTGAAACACACGAAAAATCATCAATTGACTCGAATAGGTGCCAACAGACAGAGGGACATATACTTGTTCATAATATTATATGTACTGTACGAGAATTTCTTTTCTATGAACTACTGGATAACCATAGGGAAAGTAAATATGCTATTCGTCAAAAACAAGCCATAAGATATCACGATGTATTGATTGAGTCTATTACTTCATGGCTTTGTAGCATCGTTTGACCTAATTTAACTACTATATATAACGTTACGAGGGAAGCATCCCATAGATATAGCGGAACAATTTACTTAAATGACCACGGAACAATCAATATCATAACCGTGATGCGATGGCCGTCTAATGGAGCCCTTTATACACTTAGGAAAGGAACGTAATATACGTGTCCTTTATTATTATGTTCATTCTGAGACTTCAACGACTTACTTGATATTTGAAAGTATAAATAGGTCAAGGTCAAGCTTATAACCCATGACCTCTTGTACATTCTGTCTGTCAGTACATGCAGCTATCTATAAGTGGGTTTGAAGGTGTTTAGCTGCAAGAAAATGAGCCGCAAGCTATATGGCATCACTCTTAGTACACGTAGGTCCTGAATCAGTTGTCATAGAAACAGGAAAAAGTTGATGCATTATTTTCTCGGTAATGATCCATTTCAGATTTACTTAGGGCATGTCAAAAGATCGTTCCGAGAGATGCAATGTACATTATGGTACAACCTATTAAACAGACAGTCATATTATTAAGAACAAGAAAATATTGCAATTCCAATTCAGGACACAAAGGGGCGGGGGGTTTTTTTTTTGGGGGGGGGGTTATTTTTTAACGTCCTTTTTGCTTTTGCTTTGAATGGTGTGTTTTACATGTGCTTAGTTTTTAGGAGGGGGAGAAGGTGAAAAGTGTATCGATTTGCAGAGCTGTCACAACATTACTGCACGACGACATTTCTGCACGCCTCCGAATGCAGACGACAGATGCATCGTTCTCAAATACGATTTCGATTACTAATACCACAAATATGTCGCTGCTGGGAAATTAAAAAGAAATATTTCCGTTTAGCCGTAGTTCATCCATGTTTCTTTCCATCTGTGTGCTTCACGAGGCTGAAATTTCTCCCTTTTTAAGCAATAAAGTCACGTAAAATATAAAAGACACCATCGCCTCCCCGTATGTAAAATACAAAGTTTACTTGTCAAGTTTAATGATGTTTTAAGTTTATCATATCATTTGATGACGGTAAAATCTAACTTAATACACTTCGTGTTTTTTGTAACTAGGTCCTTATGTAACTTGAGAACAGATGTAGGTTATGATACGCGTAGGTGTATGGGAGGGAGCAAATGGATAAATGTGTAAGCAATTTTTACCAATGAGAAAATATTACTTGCAAACTTGCAGGTCATGACGAATGAATACTACAATAAATCATTTTATTTCAAGCGTATGATTTTTGAAACAAATTACTTTACATATCTGTCGTCTGCAAAGCTCAAGTCCATGAGCTACATCATTTACAGGTATACGTTACGTAAATGTACATTTACCTCCAAAAAAAGCATATCGTGTTAATTTGCCCGATGATTAGTTGAATATAAATAGCTGACATGCAGAAATGGCTCGTCTGTGTCAGTGACAGATGTAAGGAATGTGCAGACAATGAGGAACTAATTTCAGTATAGTATCTTTCCTTCACACCTGTTTTCCTGACATTGTATAACCCACTGTACTCCCCGATCCATTACAATGATCTGCGTCTGTTTTGCATGCTTAGTTAGTCATAATGAACATGATGAACCACAAATCTAGTACTAATGGGAGAAAAGACATATGTAGTGTTAGTGTTAAGTGGCTATCATGGTTAGTCTATATCGCCATTCATCTCGCTGAGAATCTTCCCCGGGGTATAGGGGCCATACGACAAGAGGATGTGACCTATACTTTATCACTTACATATGACTTCTAGCTGTGCATACATTGAACATTTTCAATTTGCGACAGACCAAAATAAAACAGTGTACAACATGTACTACATGAACTACAAAGTACTAAGTAAGTTAGTGACCCTTTTGCCTTTATTGGATCGACGAAGAATTCCAGACGACAATGTAGTTTCCGCATTACCAGACGATAATGCAGGAAAGCCAGATGAGAATGAGAATAGTCAAAGTAACCTGTGTCAAACTTTCCATACAATCTTTCAGTTGTTGTGGGCTTTGACAAATTGTGGAGTACCTCCAAATGAAGAGGTTCCAGGCAGATAAAATTTAGGATAATACTCAAATGAGCAACTCATATTGAGACGGGGACATGTGTGTGACAAGACCGAAGAAGCAGGTCACTCAATGTTTGTTTGTTCGTTTTTTTTAATTTATTTATTCATTGTTTTTGTTTGACTGACTTCATTTGTTTTGGTTTTGGGTTTTATTTGGGGTTTTTTTTGGCCTGCTTCTCTTACAGTAAACCGTGTTGTTAGATGAATCATTGATAGGACCATGAGGCAAAGGGATTATCAGATGAAATAAAGACGACTTTTGCCAGATAGCAGATGAGGAGTCATGAGGACACCTACCTAAATAGATTAAAGGAGGAGTTCGTGCTACTAGTACTAGCATACCAAGAGGAGGTAACATGAGAAGATTACGATAAGAGGAGCCGAGAGGAGGAGAGAACATAAGATTACGATAAGAGGAGTCGAGAGGAGGAGAGGAAATGAGAAGATTACGATAAGAGGAGTCGAGTGGAGGAGAGAACATGAAAGGATTACGATAAGAGGAGCCGAGAGGATGAGAGAAACAAGAGAAGATTACGATGAGAGGAGCCGAGAGGAGAGAACATGAGAGGATTACGATAAGAGGAGTCGAGTGGAGGAGAGAACATAATAGGATTACGATAAGAGGAGCCGAGATGATGAGAGACCATGAGAAGATTACGATAAGAGGAGCCGAGAGGAGAGAACATGAGAGGATTACGATAAGAGGAACCGAGAGGAGGAGAGAACATGATTGGATTACGATACGAGGAGCCATGAGAAGGAGAGAACATGAGATGATTACGATAAGAGGAGCCATGAGAAGGAGAGAACATGAGAAGATTACGATAAGAGGAGCCGAGAGGAGGAGAGAACATGAGAGGATAACGATAAGAGGAGCCGAGAGGAGGAGAGAACATGAGCGGATTACGTTACGAGGAGCCGTGAGGAGAGAACATGAGAGGATCACGATAAGAGGAGCCAAGAGGAGGAGATCGTACCAGATCTGTTATACCAGTCGGACCGGGGGGGTGTGTGGAAAGATTAACAGGCTTGATATGACAATTCAAAAATTGTTCCATACAAAAACTCTGAGACGTACTTTCCCCTTGCTAAGTAACCTTTAATTGTACGTGCAAATTTACATGCAACGTTAGATACATGTACCTCAAAGGTAATGATTACAATGTGTATCAGGTGTATATTATCCCAAGGATTTTACAACTGCTTTTGTACAACCTATAAATGTCTATGTCACCAGTAATTTCTTCAGGTCATTTATCGCTTTGACACCAGATTGTTAAATCTCTGATGTATACACTTTATTAAAGCAAACGAAAGTTAAAGAGGCATGAAGAAGTGTATATAGATAACATACATAGTGGTTTGAGTAAATCTTGGCCCGAGGAGAGCTACCTTAATTTTCAAGTGTATACTTGTAATACCCAAAACTTTATAAAGACGTTGGTCTTTTATCAATGTTGTGTATTCCCGTATTATGATTTAAGGCAGATAACCTGGGGACTAATCCAGGTAACTCTTGCCTGTGATCCTACAGAGTTAGGGGCCCCGTTATCAGAAACTTTTGACATGGTGTTGACTATGGAGGGGGATTAGGGTCACAATGCTATTTGACTTGCTTACATGCTTCATGCTATGTTGCTTCATTCAATGTTTGATTATTCCATGTTCATTTGTCTTGCTTTCATTTCAAATTGACTTTATCTTTCTTCTTTGTGTAATTTTGCTTCCCTACATTTTACATTTGTCCTTCGTCAATGCATAATTGTCATTATACCATGCGTTATGACATCATTCTTTCTGCCATTATCCTTTCGTCTTAATGCTATTATTGCTTCGTCAATGCTAACTTCAATTTTGATACCAGATGGCGCTTCGCGCGACCGCATGTGTCCGTTCCTTGAAATGAACTTTGAAACATCCCCTGTCGTTAGAAATTATTTTAAATTCTACTACAGTATCGTTCGAAAAGTAATTATATTATCGCACGAGAGGACAGAAGTAGATTGGCTGTATGAATATTTGAAAAATATTTTTAAGGAATTAGTAAATATTTGATTTTGTATGCATAAGATTTTTGTAAGTTTTAACCGTCACTATCAATAAAATATCTGCTATAATGAAGAATCTCTTTGACGTAGTGGTTATCACGTAGGCCATGAAACATTATTTTGCATCTTTCCGAGTGGGTTCGAATCCCGGACGAGGATACATTTTTTTCCTTTTGTCAATTTTAAGCACAGGGGTGAGGTATCATCGCTTTGTCACATACCCTTTCCTCGATACAAACCCTTTCTTTTATATGTCTATATTAATATAGACATATAGAAGAAAGGGTAACTTTTTTAATGAGGAAAAGATTTGTGACCAAGCGATGATACCTCACTCCTGTGATCAGTTTTAAGTATAATGTAACTTGTCCATGTTGTCCATCTGCCCAGTAGAGGATGTAGAAAAAAATTGGGGGTACTTATAAAAATAAAATGTTTTTATGCAATTTTTTTTTTCATTTTGTCTTGGCGCGTGGGGGGGGGGGTGTCATTGATTTGGAAAAAAATATGGCGGGCAACTGTACATTATCATTATTCAGTTGAAATACAAAATCATTTTTATTACAAAAAATTGCAAACGCTTCGTTGGCTCACTATCGTCGCTTGCAAGTCATCTATGAAAAGTCATAATTTTAATTCCTTGCCTTTTATATGCCCGTCTATGTCGTTTCTGTACCATAAATCGGGTGATTCTTGCATAAAAAGATAAAACTTCTATAATAATTGACTTTGAAGTATGGACTTATGAAGGTCAATGTTCAAGGTCAATCCTTGCAAGCATCAAACGCTTGGATTTCAATCTTAACCTTGATCTTGGGTCGAACAAAAGTGGCGGATTTAGGGGATGTTCCTCAACAGACCCAATATTTTCCCGGCAAAAACAGGTACATCAGAAAAATCGGCAAAATTCGCCCCTTGACCCCCGGCAAAGGGGGCGCTGGATCCGCCACTGAACAAGGAGAATCTGACAAGTTTGCCATAGTGCAACCTAATTAAAATTAGACCTTCCTTGGTTTAAACAATATTTATTCAAGAAATAAAATAATTTGGACCTTCCTTGCGCTCCTAACACGCAGTATAGGATCACAATAAAGGTCTAAATTTTGGCCATTGTTGAAAAAGGCTGTGAATGACACTGAACTGTGCCACGTTCCTGAGCAGGTCCTGGACCAACGGCGTAGCTCTGCCTGAAAAAGTGGAGGGGCACAACATCCCAAAATTTCTAACAAGCAAAAAAATTAAAATAAAATAAATAAATAAATGAAGAAAAAAAATAAATAAATAAAGGGGGAGGGGAATAGATTTAAAAAAAAAATATGGGGGGTTCATGTTCTGTATGCACAAATTTGGCGAGCGGTAGCGAGCCAGGAATTATTTTTAGCAAATTTTGACTTTTCAGAAAATACTTTCTATACCCTCTACCATTACATGTAATAATATTCTATATAGAGTGAGTTAAATGTCTTCATGTACGTTGATAAAGAAATATGTATAAAGGATAGATCAGAATATTTAGCTAAATTATTCAGAAATTTTAAAAGAAAAAAAAACTGGCGAGCGGTAGCGCTCCCCCCCCCCCCCTTTCTCCTACGCTCCGCTTGTCCTGGACAACAGCTTGGAGTAATTTTGGCATACAGAGATGTCAAAAGGTAAATTTTCAAGGTCAAAATTATGAAAGGAGACTAGAAACTGCATTATTGACTGAATCAATGGGGCCGGGGGATGTTGATCTCAAGGTTCGATCAGTGTAGGACGCGCGGCAGTTTCAATTTATCTAGAATTTTTCGATATGAAATACCGCCTTTCCCACGATATCTCAGAAAAAAAAACTGACGTCTATATAATTTCCCACTCACAATTCAGAAAAAATAAAGCCTGTATTTGTGAAACACGAATGCCCCCGGTGGCATCTTTGTTAGTATGAACACTATTTTCTGTTAAGTACACGTATGTGAGGTCACTGGGTTAAAAGGTCAAAGGTCAAGGTCACGAGGTCAAAAATTTTGGTATCAATGGAAAGGTCTTGTCACAAGGAATACACATATGAAATATGAAAGCCCTATCACTTACCATTCAAAAGTTATGCCAAATGTTAAAGTTTTTGAAAAGTAGGTCAAAGGTCAAGGTCAAGGTCATGAGGTCAAAAATTTTGGTATCAATGGAAAGGTCTTGTCACAAAAAATACACATGTGAAATATGAAAGCCCTATCACTTCCCATTCAAAAGTTATGTCCAATGTTGGTCAGATGCTGCATCCGATGCATGGGTCCATCTCGGCATCCAAAGATGAATCACTTGTGCAAGTTTGGTTACTGTAGCATTAGTACTTTGTCAGATACTGAGCTACCCCAAACTTCTTATCCAAATCACTCAAGCGGAAAATGTAGGTCAGATGCTGCATCTGATGCATGGGTTCACCTCAGCATCCAAAGATGAATCACTTGTGCCAGTTTGGTTACTGTAGCATCAGTACTTTGTCAGATACTGAGCTACCCCAAACTTCTTAACCAAGTCACTCAAGCGGAAAATGTAGGTCAGATGCTGCATCCGATGCATGGGTTCACCTCAGCATCCAAAGATGAATCACTTGTGCCAGTTTGGTTACTGTAGCATTAGTACTTTGTCAGATACTGAGCTACCCCAAACTTCTTAACCAAGTCACTCAAGCGGAAAATGTAGGTCAGATGCTGCATACGATGCATGGGTTCACCTCAGCATCCAAAGATGAATCACTTGTGCCAGTTTGGTTACTGTAGCATTAATGCTTTGTCAGATACTGAGCTACCCCAAACTTCTTAACCAAGTCACTCAAGCGGAAAATGTAGGTCAGATGCTGCATCCGATGCATGGGTTCACCTCAGCATCCAAAGATGAATCACTTGTGCCAGTTTGGTTACTGTAGCATTAGCACTTTGTCAGATACTGAGCTACCCCAAACTTCTTAACCAAGTCACTCAAGCGGAAAATGTAGGTCAGATGCTGCATCCGATGCATGGGTTCACCTCAGCATCCAAAGATGAATCACTTGTGCCAGTTTGGTTACTGTAGCATTAGTACTTTGTCAGATACTGAGCTACCCCAAACTTCTTAACCGGACGCGGACGCGGACACGGACGCGGACACGGACGCGGACGCGGACGCGGACGCGGACGCGGACGCGTGGGGTTATAGCATAAGCTCACTCAACTTCGTCGAGGTGAGCTAAAAACTATATGCCCCCGAATCTTTGATTCCGGGGGCATAAAAAATTATGTTGCCGATGGGATTCGAACCCATGCGGGAAAAAAATGCAAGGAGGATCCGGCACGCTAACAGTTGAGCCACGAAATCATTCCGTAATTGTTGCCAAACTTTCTAGAGGTTTCAAATCCCCAAATGGCTATTACTGTATAAAAAAAAAAAAAACAAAAACCAACCAAACAAACAAACAAACAGAAAAGGTCCAAATATTTATCATTTAATGAGATGTTTTTTGTTCAAATATTTCAATCGGCTTTTGCTTTTTTCCGCTATTTATAACTCATTTTTCCAAGTACTGCAACAGGGGACGTCTCAAAGTTAATTTCAAGGAACGGACACATACGGAGCGCCACCTGGTATCAAAATTGAGGTTAGCATTGACGAAGCAATCATGGCATTAGGACGAAAGAATGATGGCACATTGAAAGATGTCATAACGCATGGTAGAACGACAATTATGCATTGACGAAGGACAAATGTAAAATACACGAAAGCAACATTGCATAAAGAAGAAAGACAAATGCAATAAAGTCAATTTGAAATGAAAGCAAGACAAATGAACATGGAATAATCAAACATTAAATGAAGCAACATAGCATGAAGCATGTAAGCAAGTCAAATAGCATTGTGACCCTAATCCCCCTCCATAGTTGACATGGTCTCAAAGTATGTCAACAACTCAAGGCATCGAATATACTTGACGGCAACGGGTTAATTGGGCGTATGTTAAAGTACTTTTACCAAGTCAACGAGGAGAGAAAAGACAGGGGAGTTAAGAAAAAATAGGGAATGTCAGCCCCCTTTTTCCACTTCGAATTTGTCAAAAGTACTGATTTCCAATTTTACGTATCACTTTGTTCGAAACCACAGACTGGAACAGCCCCCCCCCCCCCCGTAAAAAAAAGAGGAAATTGGGGAATACTGTATGATACTTGTAATTACAAAAGATCTCTTCCGTAAACATGGTAAATGATCCCCACATAATGTTTACAGTACCTATTAAAAGCGTGGATATAGAGGCGGTTACAATGTTAGCCCACCCCCTTTACCACTTGAAACATGTCAAATATACTCAGTTTCATTTTTACGAATCATTGTGTTCAAAAACCATTTGGTGGACCTAAAACCCTTGAAAAACTGGAACTCCATACCCCCGGAAAATAATTCTAGATCCATCCATACATTATAATTTAGTTTGAAAATGTAGATGAATCATCGATTCCTACGGGTATGTATGACATCAGAGCTTACCATAGTGGTAGTACATAGACTAGGTTGATATACAACCTAGCTGTACCAACTTGAAACAGATAAAAGTTCAAACTTCTATTAAAGGGTGAGAACGTATCGATCAAACGTAACTCGGAGAGACATAGTGTCAGTCTTACTATATGCCATCACATTGTGTGTGGGTAATGAAATTTCTCCAATGGCCCGTATAATAATCCTCACCCTATATTCTTTCCATAAGGAATACGTATCACGGCTATTGAACTTAGATTTTATGACGACCCTAGCGTGATAGATGGGTTGATTTTCTGCACAGTTTACTCTGTAGAAATGCTTCTTCACCTAGATAGCACGGGAGATTAGGGGTGTTTTTGTCAACTTGCCTATAGACGACTATAGAGCTGAACCTTGAGCTAGTGTCCCGAGGTTTTCTGTCCTTTCACAAAAACTTTCTGTGGGTGTGGGTCCAGTACTATTATTGTTGTTTACCAGTTACGAAAGGTTAAAAAGATGAAAAAATAGTCTAAACATACTCAGCCATTCCTCTTTCTTTCTACTATCAAAATGCATGTATGACTTCTTCAGCTTGCTGGAACAAGCATGTTTTGTTGATGTGTGTAATGAGTTTTAATACTATGGCTTCTACGATACAAGCCCTTACATTTCATCAATGGACTTCTTCATTACTGTTAAAATTAAGAGACTACCATATGCCGCAGAATGAAAGATAGAAGAAATGACAGAACCATTCATTTTGATCCGTGTATAGAATAGAAAAGAAAGTGTCCGAAAACTTTTGTATTAAGTAGTAAAGCTTATTCAAGTTTGAAAAATGACACAATTCAAAGCGTTCTGCACGCAGAGACGCCAGCACAAAGTGGTTTTCTCTTTCCATATCCAATCCAAGTCATACTGATTATACATACTGTACACATCAACATGCATGCTACGTTACATGTATCATGACATGCAATATCAATTATAAGGTTCCTGATCAAACAGGAAACTTTTTCTCCAAGCTTTCTTACCTGGCCGTAGGCGAACACTGTGGCATTATAACCATCAAAACACCTGGAAAATAAGAAAAATCGATTTATCAAAAACAAATGTTTGACGGTTTAAAAATATGATAAGTATATAGATTCAATATAGAGTCCTGTTCACATATGATGAAAACCAAGTTTTTTTCATTTTCACATTTTTTTTATTTGAATATATGCACAATCCTATAATGCAGGTGTCTATCTGTATCACACACGAATAAGGCAATTATAAATGGAATATTGTACAGTTTTATATAGAATATAAATGTAAAATTCTTAATAATAATCAAAGATTACATAGCTCGCCTATACAGGTTTTTGTCAGAAACCAGGTTAAAGTTTTTGAAAAGTAGGTCAAAGTCCAAGGTCAAGGTCACTAGGTCAAAGGTCATGGTCTCAAATGAAAGGTCTCGTCACAAGGTATCTACATGTGAAATATCAAAGCCCTACCCCTTATAGTTCAAGAGATATAGCCCAGGTTAAAGTTTTGTCTACCGACGACGACAACGACAACGACAACGACGACGACGCCGAGGGTATGGCATTAGCTCTCCAGACTTTTTCGTCCCGGCGAGCTAAAAATGCGTAAAACCTTAGCCGATGGTCGAATTCATCTATAGCACTATAATTGCAGTGTGTTTTGTTACAATTACATTGATTTCCCAATATCCAGACCCCTTCACTATAATCTCTAGCTAGACGCTACTCCGTCTATTTGTCCCAATCCCCCCTTCCCACAAATGAACTCCTCTCTGAGCCCCCCCCCCCCCCCCCAAAAAAAAATAAAGACTGTCTTTTAGTCTTCCGAACAAAAATGCATAATATCGTGAAGTTTAGCATACTATAGTGCTTGTTCAACGCAGGAACACAACAAATTGGGTGACATGAAAAAATTATAACTGGAATTCCTCCATGTAATCATAGTCCTAAATGTTATTGATGGATCAATGGCCTAAAAGACGTGTTTCATAATGACAATAATTGATACAACCTTTCAGTTATTGATCCCGTGGGGATATATACATACATAGGCGCCATTCCTGGGGACTGATCTTATTGATACCGTTAATGCCATCATAAAACTCACTTGTCTTTTTACCCTTCGAAAAAAATGTCCTGAATTCTGACCACAACCTTTTTTGTATAGATCATGTTGATTTTATGCACTAATCTGCTATAAAATCAACTGCTAAAATACAGGTAGATCATCCTAACACAACCTTGTAAACACCACCTGACCTCAAGGAAGCTGACGGCTTTGAACATATTGAAGGCGACAATATTTCAGTTTAATGATAAAGGATTTTTTGTAGAAATGGGCAACACATTAATGATTGAATGTGAATAATTTTTGGTCAAAATGATTATGATCACAGTAAGTTGCTGACTTCCACTGAAATTGCACATGTTAATGCGGGAGTACAGATACACGAACAGACCATACTAAGTATGGAGATTTATTTCCAAATACCCAATGGTTTAAACAGTATTTACAATCAATTTCATACAAACAAATGCAGAAAGGGATTTTAATTACCACCCCCCCCTTATTTTCACTTACTAGATGATAAGTGAATTTTGGATAAGTTGGAAGATGTGCATGGACCTCCCGTCCCCCCAAGATTTGTTTAAAAGGTTTGATTTGTTTTTCTTTATGCCGTTACGGTTTGGGGTATCCTCCCTCCCCCTTTTTTCAAAGCACTCATAAACATAATGACCGGACAAGAATATATTGAGAAATATCCCGATCCTATATTGAAGACAAATATCTTTCAAATCTTTGTAGAACAGAATTCAAAATATTTCAAAAACCTTGCAGCATAGAATTACCCTCTGATAAAGTTCTGACACCTCCATAGACCTACGGTTGTAAGTCAAGCGATCTAGTTTTAAGATTTGCACGCTGGAGTAATTATTATTAATATGATACGCGAATTAACAAAGCTCAATTAGTGTCGATTGCATGTTAAGATACTTAAAATCCTCTTGACATACATTTGTACATGATATGGATGTACCATATGGAATACAGCTAGAACTTGTTATAATATACCGTGTACATGTGAAGATGAACGATCACCCCCCCCCCCCCTTTCCCATCCCCTTCTCTACCTTTTCTGTCCTTCACTATTCACTACATTTCCAGGTTAATATTCGAACAACTGGAAAAAATGTCATTATTTTTCTGTCTCCGTACCCTGGTATAAATAACTCCCTGGCAAACCTAAATCCATTAAAGTTTGACCTACATAAAAATCCTAAATTTGATTCATTTGACATCTCCTATACGTATATGCGGTATATATGTACCCGACTTCCAATTTTTGACCATGTAAATCAAAACCAAGTATTGACGAATGACAGCGGAAAATAAAAGGTTAAAGCAACGGCATGTCAGGTCGACCACGAAATGAACATGTCATCTACGGCCGAGTCAATTCTTTCTTTGTTTTTCAACTCGTTTCAGTTTGACAATGGCGGGCAGGGTTTCTCAAATACTTGGCATGCGACCCATTACTATCATAGACAAAGTAGCTTTTATCTTTTGTGGTCGCAACTCTATATATGTAACATATGGATAACCTTGCAGTGTAAACGGTCTATCTGGGATATATAGATTTTGTATACAAATTGTTATCAATCATCAATAAGCAGGGGTGTTGCTTTTTCAACATTGACAACGATGCATTGATAATCTAACTGCACTATGATGACCAGACTGATGTACGATCGAATGAATATATCATAAAATGACTGACTTATTAACGTACAGAATTTCTGTACATATCGGTAGAATATAGACCATTTTTAAAGGGGGGGCTACGTTTTCTTTTCTGGTTCGACAAGTATTGAGGTACCATACTATCACGATTTGCAGAAAGCTGAAATGCAAATATAAACCAGTAAAATTTTTGGTTTTTTTTTTAACAAATTGAAATGGGCAAGCCCTTAACACCCAGGCCCTAACCCCCACCCTCCCTCTTACACAGTTTCGTAAGGTAATCATGGTAATGAATTCTCTGTATTTCCTATAATTTTCCCTTTTTGTTTTGTTATTTTTATGTAAACAGTAAAGGTATGAAACTTGAGAATCTACCTTTGTTTTAAGGATTTTTTTAAAACTTGATTACAGCAGTGGTCTGATCGGTGACTTCAAATATAAATCATTTTTCTTTGTGACTTATATTTCAAAAATCTTTTCAAATATTGAAAAAGCCTGATCTTGTTGTCGATGAGGGAAATGCTTGGGTAGTTAGGTGGGAGTTGTTTTCAATAACAGAGTTACTTTAGAAATATGACATACATATGGAATTAGGTCATCTGGAGCTACTTATAATAATTTATTTATACAGATCTTAACAAACACAATCTACAATTCATACATTAATTCAGCAAAGTTGAACCTTTATACGTTTAGGCTTCGCTTTAGTGTGCTTATATCATGTATATTTATTAAAAATAATAAGTAATTATAATTAATCAATAATTTTTCCATTTTCAAGGACATGGGAAAACCATCACACAACAATATAAGGAAGTTTGGTTGAAAAAAAGGAAATTCCTTTTCTTAGCATTTAAGTTCGCGAGTTAACTTAGAATATCGAACACTCTACAAGATTGTAAATGCATATTGTAAGTATGCCATAAGAACGGAGTCTGATTGGATGACAAAGAATGTGGTACCAGGTAAACGAGGCGCAATTATAATAGTCTATTCAGTAGACAGTATTCTGAAGCTTTTTCTCTAGTACTTACCCATCAATAAGTTTCCGAACGCATGTGTCGTAAATAGTTTCTTGTATAGTTGCTATGTCGAACACGTGGTCAAAGGTGAAGGACTTGTCGTTGCCTATAGTAACCTGAGGTTCACCGGGAACCACTGATGTGCAAACTTGGCACATGTCGATTTTCTCTCTGGCCAACTGCGGCCGAATTCTGCAAAAGAAGAGATTCTTGCAATTTGACTATTTGAAAATACATGTACTAGTACATACATGTAAAATTAAAAGTAGGAATCTTGAAAATTACAAGACCAAGACTCTATGGGACAAACAGACGGGGAGAAATTATATGCCCGAAAGTTTGGTATTGAAGCTTAATCCAATTCTGAAGCAACTTCTAGCATGACAACTTGAGTTCGGACTCACGACAATCTTCCCATCCTTTAAAATAAAATGGCTAGATCTACCCGCCCATAAAATGAACAGTTCTATCATGCATGGTTGTAGAGTGGCTTTGTACCGGTACAAGTGACTAAGTGGTCAGGACTTGCCCAGGCAAATGCTTATTTTTCTCATTTCAACAAGTTCAAGAACAATTTTCTCCAAACATAGGTATTCTTTCAGCCGAGTACAAAGTTCTTTGACGTTTTAAAATTTGTAAATGAAAAAAAAAAATAAATAAGGGAAGGATTAATATAAGATTTACTTGTTTCCAGATCCTATTCAATATATACATGAATTCATGCTTGTACAATATATATGTCAAAAATGTCTGAAAATAAATACAATTTAAACAAATTTGTACATGTAAATTCGTCCATTAAATGGCATCCTTTATGGTGAACAGCATATAAAATAAAATGATGAGAGTAAAGGACACTATCATGATGACGCTGCAGAAATGAAGCAACGTCAGACCGTAAATCTTCCCACACTATTTCTTTCTTACACAGCCATGGTTTTATCGGGACATAATGAGCCAGTATGAGCGTCCTTGAACAACCTTGACCTTCGAACAACTCCCTACCGGTATGTCACTATTTGTAGTTGAACAGTAATAACATCTGATACAGGGTAGTTAGGTATGACTTTGTCACTATCAGACGGACAGACGCCAGACAAACTCGAGGAACAGTACACGCTTAAAGCATGCTTATGGCAAATAATTGGTACATCACCAAAGGGGGTGTCATCCGTTCACCCAGTATACTATAGTATGCACAAAATTCATGAAATTGTCATGCAAAATTCTTCTATTCATATCATTATCATGCATTGTCAACTTTGGGAAACCGATTACCATGATTACTCAATAGTTACTTAGTCTAATGATGGTGAAATATGAGCTTTGATGATGAATGTGGTATATTGTCGTAGTTATGGTAATTGAGGAAATGAACCTAGACGGAACGCAAACTCTTCCTGCTGATCTAAATACGGGGAAACATCATATCATTGCACATGTCACCGTGCACTTAGAATTTTTAACTATCTAAACCTGTAAAGGAGGGGGTGTGAATCATAGATGGGATGGTGGAATCGACATCCTACTCCAACCAGAAGTCTCTGACGAGACTGTAGCTCTCCTGCTTGTTTTTTCTTTTAAACATCAATTTCCTTTCCTTTTTTTTAAACCAAAGACCATAGGGAGCAGGTGCTCTAACAAATTATAAGTAGCACAAAACAACATATCCATTAGACTGCAACTAGAATATCACTCATATAATTGATAATATCCGAGATATAGTATTTCAAAAAAGAATGCCACATCCATTTTCCAAGATCCTAGGGGCCAGGGGCTTCTAGCTCAAATGAACTATCAATGACACAACTAGACCACAGACTCTTCATATTGCAAAAAGAATTAAGTCTCCATCATTTATAGTGTCAGAGGAGTTGCGAGCACATGATTACATAGAGTTATATAGGAAAAATGACCACACCCATTTTCTAAGGCCCTGGGGGTGAGGGGCTCAAACAAAATATCAGGTGCACAACAAGACCATGGACCCATCATATTGCAAAAAGAACTAAGTCTACATCATTTATGGTGTCAGAGGTATTGCGAGCACAAGATTACATTAAGTTAAAATGACCACACCCATTTCTAAGACCCTGGGGGTCAGGGGCTCAAACAAAATATTAGGTGCACAACTACACCACAGACCTTTCATATTGCAAAAAGAATTAAGTCTCCATCATTTATAGTTTCAGAGGAGTTGCGAGCACAAGATTACATAGAGTTATATAGGAGAAAATGACCACACCCATTTCTAAGACCCTGGGGGTCAGGGACTGAAACAAAATATCAGGAGCACAACAAGACCATAGGCTCATCATATTTAAAAAAAAAAAGAAGTCTCCATCATCTATAGTGTCAGAGGAGTTGCGAACATATAGAGCTATATAGGAGAAAATGACCACACCCATTTTCTAAGTGTCAGAGGAGTTTGCAAGCACAAGATTACATAGAGTTATATAGGAGAAAATGACCACACCCATTTTCTAAGACCCTGGGGGTCAGGGGCTCAAACAAAATGTCAGGTGCACAACTAGACCACAGACCCATCATATTGCAAAAAGAATTAAGTCTCCATCATTTATAGTGTCAGAGGAGTTGCAAGCACAAGATTACATACATGTAGAGCTATATAGGAGAAAATGACCACACCCATTTTCCCAAGGGTCTTGGGCTCAAACAAAATATCAGGTGCACAACTAGATCACAGACCCATCATATCGCAAAAAGAATTTAGTCTCCATCATTCATAGTGTCAGAGGAGTTGCGAGCACAAGATTACATAGATTTTCATAACCACGCCCATTTTCTAAGACCCTGGAGGTCAGGGGCTGAAACTAAATGTAAGGTGCACAACTAGACCACATACCAAGTAGGATGCAAAAAGAATTAACTTTCTATCACCTATGGTTTGAGAGGAGTTGTGAGCACAAGAATTGTTTACGGACGGACGGACAGACGGACGGACGCCGGACGACGGGGTATTGCATAAGCTCGACTGGTCTGAGACCAGTAGAGCTAAAAATGGTTCAGTAAACGCGTACACTGATGCTTAAAGAATTTATGGTTCAGTGGCGGATCCAGCATCCCTTTCGTCGGGGTCGCATGGTAAATTTCGCCAGTTCTGACCAAAGATATGATCTTTGGAAAAAACGGGTTACTAATGGGGAGCATCCCTTTTGCCCCCCCCCCCCCCCCCCCCACCAACACAGTCAAAAATGTGTTTCTAATGGGGAGCATCCCTTTTGCCCCCCTCCCCCCAAACACAGTCAAAAATGGGTTTCTTATGGGGAGCATCCCTTTTGCGTACAACCCCGTACAACCTCCCCACACCCCCAAGACACACAAACACAGTCACACACCACTCGGATTAGACAATAGTACTGACAATAAACCTTAAGAGTCCTTTCCTGGGAGACTATGGGTTAGGAACTCAAAACAAGTCTGGGACACTAATTAGTCGCATTACAAAATATGCGACCGAAATTATTTAGTACGTTTTTGCGAAAAGCTGTTGTCCACTCGGACTCCGTCCTGTTACAGAAAGACATATTAGAGGGCAATGAGTATCTGCCGATCTTATTAATGGCCCCTGAATGTCTATATATCAGAAGACGTTCAAATTCCTATATCGGAGCCCTAATAATGTTATTCTCCCCTTTGACCAGGTGTAAGAGGTTTATAAACGACTAAATGTACGCCGCCTGGCATAACAAACTCTCTCTATTTACCCGGGATTTAGTTTGCAGATGTTATCAAATAAAAGAAATTGGATTATATCTTTAATGCCTATAACTTCAATGGATTTTAGCATACATTTGGCCCGAGCCTTGACCTCACATTTAAAATAACAATCTCTGAAGTAATTGTGTGTGAAGATTATACAAAGATAGAAATCTATGTGTCCAATCGTCTCCATCTTTACATACAAATTATAAAATAAAATTTAAGAGAAGTATGGACCCCGAGGAGAATTTCAGTGGCGGATCTGATGTTACCTATGCCAGGGGTCAAGGGGCGATTTTGCCTAATTGTACTGAAAGTTGTCCCAAAATTGGATTGGGAACATTTGGGGGTTGCTGTCGAGGGGTTGGAAGGTGGGGGTTGTGCAGTCCCTCTGTAACCAACTAACTCCGCCACTTACCTTCATGCAACATAATTAATGATTACATGGATACAGTACATTTGCAGTGGGAATGCATAAAAAGTGACAAATATAGGCATATCTTCATGATTTTTGCTCTAGAGTTTTTTATCTTCCACCATAGAGCCATTCTGACAGAGCTCTATTATATGAGTGACCAATCTTAAAAGAGAGTCTCCTACAGGCTACAAAAACATAGGTAATCACAGATTACGAAGCTCACCTCGTGACAGCAAAATTCAATTCAAACATATTTCTTAGTACATGTATATTGGCTTTTAAAGGCAAAACCACTCAAGCAGAAAAGGTAGGTCAAGGTCATTTTATGAAAGTTTGATCAAAGATACATCCAATATGCAAGTTTGGTACATGTAGCAGTTATACTTTGCTCAATATTGGCTTTATAGAGCAAAATCACTCAAGCGGAAAAAGTAGGTCAAGGTCATTTTATGAAAGATTGATCAAAGATACATCCAATATGCAAGTTTGGTACATGTATCACTAATACTTTGCTCAATATTGGCTTTTAAAGGCAAAATCACTCAAGTGGAAAAAGTAGGTCGAGGTCATCTTATGAAAGTTTGATCAAAGATACATCTAATATGCAAGTTTGGAACATCTAGCACTTATACTTTGCTCAATATTGGCTTTTAAAAGTGAAATCACTCAAGCGGAAAAAGTAGGTCAAGGTCATTTTATGAAAGTTTGATCAAAGATACATCCAATATGCAAGTTTGGTACATGTAGCACTTATACTTTGCTCAATATTGGCTTTTAAAAGTGAAATCACTCAAATGGAAAAAGTAGGTCAGATGCTGCATCCGATGCATGGGTCCATCTCGGCATCCAAAGATGAATCACTTGTGCAAGTTTGGTTACTGTAGCATTAGCACTTTGTCAGATACTAAGCTACCCCAAACTTCTTATCCAAATCACTCAAGCGGAAAATGTAGGTCAGATGCTGCATCCGATGCATGGGTTCACCTCAGCATCCAAAGATGAATCACTTGTGCAAGTTTGGTTACTGTAGCATCAGTACTTTGTCAGATACTGAGCTACCCCAAACTTCTTAACCAAGTCACTCAAGCGGAAAATGTAGGTCAGATGCTGCATCCGATGCATGGGTTCACCTCAGCATCCAAAGATGAATCACTTGTGCAAGTTTGGTTACTGTAGCATCAGTACTTAGTCAGATACTGAGCTACCCCAAACTTCTTAACCGAGTCACTAAGCGGAAAATGTAGGTCAGATGCTGCATACGATGCATGGGTTCACCTCAGCATCCAAAGATGAATCACTTGTGCCAGTTTGGTTACTGTAGCATTAGTACTTTGTCAGATACTGAGCTACCCCAAACTTCTTAACCAAGTCACTCAAGTGGAAAATGTAGGTCAGATGCTGCATCCGATGCATGGGTTCACCTCAGCATCCAAAGATGAATCACTTGTGCAAGTTTGGTTATTGTAGCATTAGTACTTTGTCAGATACTGAGCTACCCCAAACTTCTTAACCGGACACGGACGCGGACACGGACGCGGACGAGGACGCGGACGAGGACGCGGACGCGGACGCGGACGCGTGGGGTTATAGCATAAGCTCACTCAACTTCGTCGAGGTGAGCTAATAAGTGCTGAAACGTTGTCAATGTAGACTACAATTATTACTGGACCAAATAACTAAAGAGAGTTTGCTTCTAGAAGTAAAAGTATCCTAAATGTCCACTAACAAAACCAATACTACATAAATATTGACCAGAATTGACCAAGTTGACAGGAAAGCTTTTCCCTCAAGTACCTGTATTTCAGAGTACATGTAAATGCTCACACGTCTAACGTTGTGTATGTATCATTAAATGGAAGAACATGATTGTATACAAATGTAAATTGATTTTAAAGTCGGCATGATTTGGTAAAAAAAAAAAAGGGCCAGCAACAGAGTCATGACCTGAGCATTCAATGTAGGCATAAATTGCAGGCTGAGGGTACTAGTACAAAATGTAGTAGTAAATCAAGAGCATATGCCAGACATGGAATAAAGTTTTCTTAGATTTGTCTGCAATATTTCAAAAGTCCTGGTTCCCAAGGAACTTCTGTATAAGTTGGATCAATACAAAGTATGAGGCCAAAAGCTGCAGTGGATTCAAACATAATTTTCTAGTAAACAGATCCCTGACATCATGTACATTGGTCATAGAAGGGGATGAGTCCCTACCGGTACCAGCATTTGTAACCTCCGGAGTGCCTCAGGACTTTGTCCTTGGTGTCCATTCTCTTTCTCATATAAATTATGACCAGATAAGATTTACCGTAAGATGATTTGCTGACGAGTGACGATAATACCATAAATCATATGCCATACCTCCAGACAGTAACATCATACAGAATCATGACTTGAACTTGAATCCTGACCCTCAGACAGTAACATCATACAGAATGACTTGACCTTGAATCCTGACCCTCAGACAGTAACATCATACAGAATGACTTGACCTTGAATCCTGACCCTCAGACAGTAACACCATACAGAATGACTTGACCTTGAATCCTGACCCTCAGGCAGTAAAATCATACATAATGACTTGACCTTGAATCCTGGGAAAGTCAACAGGGTCAATGGGATATGATATTTAATCCTGGCAAATGTCAAGTTATTCCAATATCAAGGTCAACCATTGTAAATGTACAAACATGTACATGCTCTATGGGCAGGTCCTTGAAGTTGTATAACATGCTAAATACTTGGGTATTAAATTGTCATCAGACCTTAAATGGAGCAACAATGTTGACAAGAATTTCCAGATTGTTAGCAAGGTCGAAAGATCACTACATGTAGGTCTCATTACGGTAGGAGAGAAATCAAGATAAAAAATCCAAAGGTCAGGTCCACTAACTATCAAACCCTTGTCAAATTGCAGCTTGAATATACAGACAGAAGCAGTGTGTGCGCATGAACCATACTCATAGGATCAGACTGATCGTATTAATGATTCAGAGCAGGAGCCCTGCTAGTAGACATGCTAGATGGACCTTTTGTGACATCCCCCATACGTCAAATGTCATAACCAATGCTAGATATGTTGAATTGGGAGACTTACACAGAAGATCAGGTTCCCGCCTTCATGTACATGTGTACCCCTATTTTATAAAATTGTACATGTAAAAAATGGTCATGATGCTGTTTCCCTACAGCACTGCTAGACTACACTGCTCATCCTTGATCCTTTACAACCTACCGGTATGCTCAATGACATTCATTAAACCTCCTTCAAACTCAAACTTCTTAAGATTATTATAAATACATATACAGTACTCTTTTCCCCATTGGCCACTGTCTCGAAACTATAGAACAGATAAGTCTGATGCTTTCATGGCTGCTGTTGCATCTGCAATTCCATTTACCAATACTGTTCATTTCTAAATATCTGTTCGCATTATTTACCTTTTTAGTATTTACAGAACTTAAACATGTTAAACCCAACCAAAATCTAAATTTGCTCTTAGGAGCATGCTGCAAGTAATCCTCACGAGAGGAAGACACTATGTATGGAAATAGATGGTGTAGACATTGCTTTTTGAAGCATTAACATGGGAATCACTGATGCAATTAATTTTGGTAATTCATAGTTTAAGGTATTAGATGTATAATCAGTCAAGGGTGCTTCTTCAACAAGTAATCAAAAAATTACTTCTACAAGTAATTATCTGACTGATATCAAATGTACCCATGATTTCACATAAAAAGTTAAATAATGTCTTATTTCCTATGGCAAGTAAGAAAATGCAGCAGTAAAAGGCAAGAGCACTTCCATTATTTTCAAAAGGAAATAACTTTCTCAGAAGAAACTGTTTGAGTTAAGAAAGATAGCCGAAATTGTAGCCAAATTTCACTTAAAAAGTTGCAAATTTGTGCAAGTTTGTAACCTTGTAGATTTTTAAATAGAATTTTTATCCCAATAGAAATAATTTTTCCTTTAAATTCAGACTTTCCTTTTCAAAATAAAATTTAAATACAACTTACGATAATTGCTTAAAGCTTTACTCCTTTCATTTAAAGATAAGCCCCTTTCAATAAATATTACTTAAACAAGTAATTTTAAGGGAATGGTTTTACCTTGATATTTCTGTTACTGAAGCAATTATTAGTGATATGAGTAGCCCTTATAACAATTAAAAGCTTGAGAACTTTAAATGTGTATGCTACAATCATTACAAACAATCCTTTGCCTGACTTTTTATGTATATTACTTGTATAAGTAATATGTTGCATGGACATCGCAAGTAAATCAGTTACTTTTAGAGGTAATCATTTTAGAAGGCAAAATTAAAAAGTTACTTGAAAAGGTAATTTTTTTAATTACTTGTTGAAGTAGCACCCCTGACTGATAATAAACTACTTCCGGTTTGTTTTGACTACGAAATATGTATATTTCCGATGTCGGCCGAAGTTATCCGATGTTGAACGGAGTTTGGGTCACGTAATCGTTTAAGCCGAATTGAGTTGCAATAGATAAAAATGTCTTGAAACAAAGAATACTTCATTTATGCTTTTACTTGATCATCAAACATTTTGATTTTAAACGGTAATTTTTATTATACATCGAATACCTTAAGGGTACATTGTGTAAGTGCAAACACATTACCGGTACTTCTCTACAATATCTCAGTGATTGAGAAGAACAGGGACCATGCACAAAAGTCTTTAATATTAATTTTAGCTGGCAGTTTCTAACAAGACTGAAGCTCTCTAGGTACATGTAGTTGAGTTAAATTCACCATAGTGACACACCTGGGGGCCAGGGGCTCAAACATAATACAAACATGTACAAGATGCAAAACCAAACCATAGATTTATTAAAATGCATTAAGAATTAAATCTCAGATTCTCTACAGTATCAATTATTCTGTTCTTTGACCAATAGTGATAAAAATGTTCCATTTAAGTCTGTGAACTCTCTTTTGAAACGGTCCATTGAGTAAATATTAAATATCATGGAAAATGGCCCAACTGTGGCTCCTTCCCAATCATTCACATTGTGGCATACAAGTGTAACAACAACAGGAATATCTGTTAAGCTTGCAGAAAATCTAAGATTCAATTTCTGGACCAGCCACATATTATTTTTTGTAAAATACCCCCATCCCACCCTCAGACTCCTTCATCCATTTTTCATACTCATCTTTGCTGCAAATGTGAAAATAAAACAGCAAATGTTAAACAAATTGTCATCTCTACAAAACGTAATATGAGTAACAAGGATCTACAGTAGGTTCAGTTCCACCTTATTGGGTCAAGTGACAACAACCCCTTTAACTGTTAAACGTTTCGAATTTCTTCTGATTTCTCACCTAAGGGCAACCCTGACACTGCTGTCATCCTCCTTTCCGTCCTTCTTCTCTGTCATCTTTTGAAATTTAAACTTAAACCTTAACTGTACAATTTAGTATAAATATTGTTACGTTTATTCATGCTCATTCATTCTTATCCTGTGTCTATTCCTGAACATCATTTTCCGTGCAGCTGCAAATTCATTCCTCACATACAAAATAAGACAGCCGTTTGAAACGGCTGAAGACTGTGTTATCACATTATAAGAGCCAGAAATATCAATCCTAAACATGTATCATTACAAATTCACTAAATGTCATTATTTCCTATGTTCCATTCATCCTTTTTTTTCGAAAGTTATCCCTCGATTTAACAGCTCCACCTTGCGGCATAATACATTATGCATTCAAGGAAGATGACTCCATTTTTTCTTTCAACATCGACGCTTTCCGCGGTCAAACTTTCAAGAGTTATCTCCTCATTGCATCTTTGCGCTTTTACTCAGATCGGACCTTTTTTCGACTTGGAATCTCGCTTATCAATTTGACTGAAATACAAGATAAGATAAGACACACCGGGTACAAAGCAGCATTACGGGGGCTTGTTGTGCTGCGACCCGGGGGCTTGTGCTGAGGCGATGAAAAACAGACCGAGCTGTGCATCAGCTTCTTTAACTCCAGATATAAGACACTTCTAAAGGCTCCTAAACCTGATCCTACGGAACTCAGCAAATATCAAGGAATATTCCATGTGCTTAGTTTTGTTTCACAGTCGTTTGTTCTCTCAAACACTTCAACAATATTTCGCGAGTTGGACGATCCAAATAGGGAAATAATTTCAATATGACATTTTGTCTTATAATAGGATTTTACGCGCATGTTCATACATAGAGACATGGAGAATGGTCATATATTTCTAGTTTGAATTTTTTCAGGTGGTAATACAGCGTAATAAATGAAATATTCTACATTTTCTGATGTTGTGTATGGGGGCTTGTTTCCTTGTTGTGTATGGGTGTATGTTCATACTATTACGCCTAAATAAATTCTGTGCAATTTCATCGTCGACGGCGTTTTAAATACCTTTCGTTAAGGCCGGGCCCTTCACATATGGACGAATCCATAGAACGAAGCCTTGCGAATGAGTAAAATTTGTCAAACTTGACGAATTTTGAACGAAAACGGTGTTGAAAAATATGATCATAACGAAATGCAAACGCAATGGAACTGCTTATTGCGAATAAGAAACGAAGCACTGCGAATTGTTACGACTTCGCGCTATGATACGTTAGAATGAGCATTGTGTATTTATTTTTTCACTTGCGATTAGGAGCGTAAATATGCGAAAGTTTACGCAGCGTTGCGCATTGATACGAACGCTTCCGAAGCTAGCCGCACCTGCGTTTAACAGACATGACATTTTCTGTAGACTAACAGACGTTAGTACAATTATGCCAAGAGGAAAGGGAAATTCACGTGTAGAGGATCGGGAAGGAAGCAGCCAGAAAATCGGCCTAGTAGTCCTAATCCACAAGAACTAATTCTCTTTTTTGTGCACCCTTAGACAGCGGGAGAAAAATAATCAATCACCAGATGTGATCTGGGACACGGAAATCCAACCCTCGTGTCCAGGATTCGCCTTTGTCCACGACTCGGCAAGCCTCGACGTGGTACAAGCAAATCCTGGACACTCGGGTTGGATTTCCTTGTCCCTGATCACATCTGGTGATAGATTCTATTAGTCTCCTCCCTGTTGGGGGAGACATGATTAATGAGTTCGCACAATATAGACAGGGAATTCTTCATACTTTCGAGATCCGTGACTTTCAACTGAATTTTTGTTACTGTGGTTGACTGGTGGGCGAAAGCGAACCAGCGAAATGTTTGCCACATTCGGAATCAAGATGTTAGCTTGAATTCTCTACTGGTACCAGCGAGTGTTGCTGCTTATTAAGGAGGGTTTGAACACCAAGGTGGCGGCGGCATTATTTGTTTTCTCACTTCCTACGGAAAAGTGCAGTTTTAACTTCCTTAAAACATTTGATACGCTGATTGATATACACATTTGAGTATCCTTGTGAAGTTTGAATAATTTTCGGCGTCATTTGAAGAAATTATGGCGATTTTCAACATTGTGGACTTTGGGATTTTTATCCACGAGCAAGCCACGACGTCATTTCAACGTTATCGGGGAAAATGGCGTCACAAACCTTCGCATTCAAAATGCAATAAAAAAATTAATACCAAATGTATCGCATTGAAACTTTGCATGTATAAAATAGAAAATTCAATCTTCATCACAGTGAATTCGTTGACAAATTAACATTACAGGAAAGCGGATGCCACTTCATTGAAAATGGACGATTTTCGAAAGAAAAAATAGAAAATATAAAGCTTTGTAATATTTTTATCCTAAATTCAATTTTTCTCATTTAATCATGAACTCATCTCTGGACATTGTTGATAATTTTGTTAGTTTTTGACAAAGATTCATCCACAGGATTCCTGATAATAAAGTATCAACTGCAGTCAATTGGCTAGAAATCGCAATTTTTTAGCGACAGTGTCAACTTTTATTCCAATATCCTGCCTTTGTTTAAAACACAATTATTCTTATCTTTTCAATATGTAAGTGCAATACATTTATGAAGATTTTGGAAGTTAAATCAAAATTAATTTCCGATAGCTTTACAAGAACTGGGATGACACTTTCAATATTATGACGTCATCATGAAATTCACGAAAACGTCGATTAATGCATATTTCAAAGTCTCGTAGAAAATTTTCCTGTGGATAGAATCAAATGTAAGTTTGCATAATCAAGGACAGACAAGAAATATATAATTTCAGAAATTTTGAGAAAAATTGAATTTGGCGTCCAAGTGTTCAATACCTCCTTAATTAGTCCACTTCCTTATATATTTGATACGGGGGTGGTGGTTGGTGCGAATTATGTTATATCGTAGCTAGGGGAAAATCGCAATATTTGATATTGATAATGTTGTAAACTGGCATGCTGTAGTGAGCCAGGGATTTTGTTTTTAAATATTGAAAAAAAAACCCAAAGCGATTCAGATTTCTAAGAATGAATGGTTGAATCTAGAAATTGATACTATTTTATCAACTAGTAAATTGATATCGAAAATGGGAGGGACTCTAGATCCGCCTGCGGTTATACATGTATAATATTCCTTTGGAATAACATCATTCAATATCTTACTTATATACATACGAATCATAAGAAATGGTTCCGGAAAGTCTCAAAATACATTTGAAACGTTTTAAACAATTGCACGTACACCAATAAACATTATCAGTATAGACTATAAAGTCGATATAATCCATTTTTATGTGTTTGTCATGTCTGAGAGAGTGTACATGTACATATATCATATACAATGTTTTCTGATCCATTTTCATTAATATAATTGTGTGTCATCAAATATATACGTTATCCTTCTTCATCTTTGGTACTTGTACTTCATTTAAGTAATTCCATAAATAATAATGGCGGGATTTGAATGTATCATATCTAATTAGGAAAACAGCAATCCAAGGAATGCTTGTGTCGCCTGCGAAGCGGATATTATTTTTATTGAAAATAGGTCAAATATCAAGGGCAAGGTCACTAGGTCAAAAAGTATTGAATGTTAAGAAAGGTCTTTTCATAGGGAATACAAATGTGAAATATCAAAGGCCCTATCACTTACCACTCAAAAGATATAGCCAATCTTAGATTTGTTGAAAAGTAGGTCAAATATATAGGGCAAGTGCACGAGGTAAAAAATGATGGTATGTGAAGAAAGGTCTTGTCACATGGAATACACATGTGAAATATCAAAACCTATCACTCAGCAATCAAAAGAAATAGCCAATCTAAGATTTCTTTTAAAGGTAGGTCAAATATCTAGGTCAAGGTCATGAGGTCAAAAGTTATGATATGTGTAGAAAGGCCTTGTCACAAGAAGGAATACACATATGAAATATCAAAGCCCTATCACTTACCAATCAAAAGATAAAGCAAATCATATTTTTTTTGAAAAGTAGGTCAAATATCTAGGTCAAGGTCACGAGGTCAAAATTATGGTATGTGTAGAAATGTATTGTCAAAAGGAATACACATGAGAAAAATCAAAGCCCTATCACTTGCCAATCAAAAGATATAGCCAATCTTGGATTTTTTTAAAAAGTAGGTCAAATATCTAGGTCAAGGTCATAAAGTCAAAAAATATAGTATGTGAAGAAAGGGCTTGTCACAAGAAATACACATGTGAAATATCAAAGCCCTATCACTTACCAATCAAAAGATATAGCCAATCTTAGATTTTTTAAAAAGTAGGTCAAATATCTAGGTCAAGGTCACGAGGTCAAAAATTATGGTTTGCGTAGAAAGGTCTTGTCACAAAGATTACACATGTGAAATATCAAAGCCCTATCACTTGCCAATCAAGAGATATAGCGAATATTAGATTTTTAGAAAAGTAGGTCAAATATCTAGGTCAAGGTCACAAAGTCAAAAATTATGATATGTGTAGAAAGATGTTGTCACAAGGAATACACATGTGAAATATCAAAGCCCTATCACTTACCAATCAAGAGATATAGCCAATATTAGATTTTTAGAAAAGTAGGTCAAATATCTAGGTCAAGGTCACAAGGTCAAAAATTATGATATGTGTAGAAAGGTCTTGTCATAAGGAATACACATGTGAAATATCAAAGCCCTATCACTAACCAATCAAAAGTTATGGGGTGTGACACCCAAGTGTGACAGACAGACGGACAGACAGACAGACGGACGGACGGACAGGTGGATAACGGACAAAGTGATCCCTAAGTGTCGCTGTGCTTCGCAGGCGACACAAAAACCATACATACATGTTAATTGTGCTAAATTGAAATATAACCTCAAATATCAACCAAAATATAGTATGAACTGCCACAGAACATACACCTATTCACAACCTGGAAACAAGCCCCCATACACAACAGGTCTATATGATGAGACAATGACTCGTCACGTGACAGTTCTCAGCCAATGACAATGGGAATATAAACAGACTATATAATAAATGCGTATAATTCTATTTAAGACATCAATGTCCTATTGAAATTATTTCCCTATTTGGATCGTCCAACTCGCGAAACAGTGTTGAAGTGTTTGAGAGAACAAACGACTGTGAACGAAATTAAAGCTGGACTATTACAATTTAAACTAAGAAGTTCTGTTAAATTTTTTTTAGGGAACGGAGATTGTTAGAACAAACTTTAACAATCCCCATTCCCTACGAGAAATGAACTATAGCACTGTGACGTAGTTTGCATACTAATGAAGGTACGACCCAAAATCCAGGCACATCGCTCTACTGCGGGTATATAAAGCGACTCCTGGTCAAAAACCCGTGTCATTTGTCTCGCCAACGCATATACGTTCAAGACAGTTGAACTCCCATACTATCTTCTTGTACCTGAAATAATGACGGCAATTACATATAAGTGTCTAGTTTTAAAAACAGTAGCAATATATAAGAGAGAGAGAGAGAGAGAGAGAGAGAGAGAGAGAGAGAGAGAGAGAGAGAGAGAGAGAGAGAGAGAGAGAGAGAGAGAGAGAGAGAGCATGATCTACGTGTAAAATTCAGATACATACATGTATTTCATAAAATCAATGATTGCTGAAAAATCATGAAAAAAATATCTATACATCGCCTTATCTGAAAATTGAAATGTAGGAGAGGACCAAGTCATATATTTATCTTACAAACCAATCTAAATACACGAATAAGTAGAAAAACATTGTATGCATCGATAAAGTTCTGCTTTCAAACGAGAAAAAAAAATCTAATCCGGTTCATCCACTATTTTTTAATTTATCATCATTTTATGTCCCCAAGTTTATATTGTACAAGAGAGTCAGTACTTACATAATTATACACAGTAGGAAAAAATTCCGTCAACAACATTGGACACACGTTTCACATGTTTTACTTCCGGCGAAGAGTGTTCGAATCCACTTCATTTGACTAATGTTTATTTGCTCGTGTTATATTTTCAATTCTTCGTCGAATTCACTCGAAGAGTGAAATAAAAATGAAGTAAATTTATAAGCATTCGTTTCCCAGACATTGCTGACCCTGACTTCTGAAAAAATAGACTCCCAACCCCTTCTCCATTTTTTTTTTTTTTTTGATTAAATAAATAATACATACATAAATATACTGTTTATTCGCTTAAAACTTTAAGTCCTATAAAGTGTATTTTGATAACAATCATTTAGCATTTTCTACTTTTACATTCTACGTGTAGAATATTGATATATTGTAATGTACTGTAAATTATAAAAACGAATATAATTTAACTTTTTTTTAATTTCAATCTGATATGTTTTATTCGGTCGAAGAATTTCAAATGGGGGTGAAAAAATTTTGTAATATTTCAATATTGACAATAATCATGTTTATTCAATTAGATATATTACTAAATACAAAGTCATATATTCGTAATCTGGAGTTTTAAGATGAAATAAAGGAGAACAAATACACCAACCAACCCACCCCTTTGAAAATCCTATATGATGACCATTCAGCGTCTCTGATTTTTGAAATAATTATATTGAAACTTGCGGAAAAAAATCTTCGTTATCTGTTGTCGTATGTATTTATAAATAGTAAAAAAAAAAACCGTAAACATGAAGAAACGATATTTTTTTCTATCAAGAGTTGTGGTTATTTAAATCATCTTTTATAGACTTGTTGTCCCTGTTCTAGGAAGAGCAAATGCTTCAAGTGGATGTACAAACTGCATTCTCCCCCCCCCCCCCCCCCCTCTGCCATTTTAAAAGAAAAACAGAGGTAATTTTGTCTTACAGTTATCTTTGTTGTTTGATTTTTAAAAAAATGGCGTGCATATAATATTAATTTTACACTTCGAGGAATCTTCTGATTCTATATTCATTCATTCTTTCATTCATTCATTAATTCATCCATTCATTCGTTGCCTTTGGTTGCAGGCGACACAAGAAAGGGACACTTTCCTATATAAATATAAAGAAACTGACATACTTTAAACCCATCCTAAATCGAGAGTCCTCATATTTCTGAGAGTGTAAAAACTTTTTTTTGCTTACTTTTAAACAAATCAAAAACAAATATACTTCAAAAGATAAGCGTGGAACTCAACAGATTTTCTTTAGAAAAAAAAAACATGGCGGTCATCTTGAGGATTGTAAGGGGGTGTTGAATTCCACTGATAAATTTTCATATGTTATCGCTCTTTTCATGTGGAATACTCTATGTTTCATCAATAGGAGAATGAAGTCGAAGAACCAAAAAGACAGCGTCTCAGTGAAGTGACAGACCCAACCTCAAATGAAAAAAAAGGAAGGTACACGTACTTCAAATTTATTGTCTATCACTCTAAATACTACTTCCAAATATGGTTCTACTTTTTTCGTTAGTTGACATCACTCACTTCCGGTTGCATCATTCAGATGGTCAGACTCAACTAAAAGGTCTGTTCTGATTGGAGGAAAACCCGTAGGGAGACCTGTTACTTTATATGTGACAGAAGATGTGATTTGCTATCAATCATGTTTTCTTTTGGTTTATTGTTTTGAATATGACATACATATGTATATAAATGAAAAAATAAGTGCAATTAAAATGTCGATGCCCGGATGTTTTCTCTAGCTCCAGATCCGCTTTCGAAAATCATCCGCAGGGTACATTGTAATGTAAATAGCGCGAAAAAGAGCCGGTCATGCTATACTTTTATTTAGTATCGTGTAAAGCTTGAATCAATGAACAAATGCATGGCAAGCAATGTTAGTGCATTTTGATAACATTACAGACTATGAAAAATGATTTAGTTAAAGAATGAGATCTATGTTTTTGATATCTGTTGCATTCTTGTCGTTTATGAATAGAGTTTCTTCTCTCATTTTGTAGTTTGCGACCAACCCCTCCCCCCCCCCCCCCCATTTTTTAGTCTCAGTAGAGCTAAAAAAAAGGGGGGGGGGGGGAGAAACAGCGCCAATAACTCTGCAGTCCTAATGGACTTTTTTAAATTACACGTAATATGCAGAAATCCATGTGGCGAGACCTTTTTCTCAATAGCAATCCCAGAAATGAAAATTTGAAAGTCATACTAGTATATTATCAAAATTGAATTAATGTAAAGCGTATGCTCTATAGTAAAAAAAATCAGTGGGTGAACAGACGAACGAACACGTTTTCCAGTTTATCTATGCACCAACGGACAAAAAGACAGAGGAAAACCAAAGAGAGAGAGACTGATAAACACACAGAGGATAAAATATGTAGATGTTCATTAGTCATCTCGAATTTTCTAAAGAAATAGAAGAATTAACAAATAAATGAAAGAAAAAAAAGTAATATGTACGATTATCTTTTAGGAAAAGTGTACTGTTTATATTTCACGTTTTTAGTATTGAATAAGTTAGTTTTATATATGAATGTGAGAGAAGGTGCGAGTGTGTGTGCGTTTTAAATACACAGTTTCTGTATTGTTTTAATAGGTTTTTCGTAATATTTTTTATAATAACACTGGTACAATAAATCTATAGTATAGAAATTATCTGTCCTTCCTTCATGTTATAAAAGGGATACTCTTAATTTTTTTTAACAATAAAATTTATTCATACACTGAATAGATAGAAAATTTGTAATTATCTGCAGATTACATGAAAATATTATTGACTTATCGAACACTCTGTCCATATACCGGACATGAAAATAAAAACACAAACATTACATGTGGAAACGTGTGTATTTGCTCATGAGTTGATTTAGGAAAGCGTTATATCACAATAAAGAGTAAGTAAAACATTTTAAGGTTTGAATATTAAGTATAAAAAGCTTTCTCTTATCCAAAACTATTAATACCATTTTGATAAAAATATCGGCATTGTTTTTTCTGTTCATAGCAAGAGGGACTCGGAGTCGGAGTGGGTAGGGAATATATATTGAACAGTTGGGCATTTTTATCTACTTGCTAGAAACTAAACAGAGAATGATAGTACATCTTTATAATTACTTTTATGCTGTATATGAAATTAAATCATTATTGAAAAATTATTATCCAATGCTTCATGACTAGTGGGCCGTGTGTAAGGGGGGGGGGGGGGGGGGGAGGAATTGAAGAAAAAGGCAAACAATATGGTATTGGACATAAAAATGCTTACAAACATAGAAAAATATACATACACTGATCGTGATTTGAAATATTATAAAATCATGTGCGTCGTGTTTATCGAGAGGGAAAGGGTTTTGATGTACGTTGCGGCATGTAAAGTAAAATGAAATAAGATTGCAGAAAAAGCTCTAAACATGTGAAAATCAGTATATCTTAGCAAAAATATTAGCAAAATGATTATATACATTCATTACTTCGTCCATTTCTCTCTTTCAGGTGGTCTGCTCGCATGAAATGATAATCATAAGATGTCACGGTTCCTAGTCAGGAGTCGCTTTATATACCCGCGGTAGAGCGATGTGCCTGGATTTTGGGACGTACCTTCATTAGTATGCAAACTACGTCACAGAGCTATAGTTCATTTCTCGTAGGGAATGGGGATTGTTAAAGTTTGTTTTAACAATCTCCGTTCCCTAAAAAAAATTAACAGAACTTCTTAGTTTAAATTGTAATAGTCCAGCTTTAAGCACATGGGAACATCCCTTGATATTTGCTGAGTTCCGTAGGATCAGTTTTAGGAACCTAGGTATCTTACTTCTGGAGTTAATGGTCGCGTCACACCTTACCGGATATCGCTAACGGACGTCTAACGGATGAAAAATGCCCCCAAATCATTAGTCCGTTGGTCGTCCGTTTGTAAAAAGTCAACAATGCCACTGCTCGTGGCTCTTGCGACTAGTTTTGAACAGACACGTACCGTACGAGTACCGGGTTTCTACCGGAAAAGTAACGGACGTGTAACGGACTTCACCGTACGAGTAACGGAAAGGCAACGGATAAAACGGATATGCAACGCATAAGAACCGGACAAAACGGACATACGTTACTCGTCTGTTGGCCTCCGGTAGCTGTCCGTTACATCTCCGTTCTATCCGTTTCACGTCCGGTAGATGTCCGTTCGTCGCTCGTGTCTACCGGACATCAACGGACACCTAACGGATATCAACGGACACCTAACGGACTTCTACCGGAGATGTAACGGACGAGTAACGGATACCAACGGACACGTAACGTATAAGTAACGGACGCCTTAGTCCGTTCTGTCCGTTGGCAAGTTTTGAGCATGCTCAAAACTTACCAACGGACAGAACGGTCACCAACGGTCATCGCCGGACGAGTAACGGATAAAACGGAGAAGTAACGGACGAATAACGGATGCGAACGGACACCAACGGATTCGAATTTTTGCTATCCGTTACTCGTCCGTTCGCCTTATCCGGCTAGGTGTGACTGAGGTATTAAGAAGCTGATGCACAGCTCGGTCGGGTTTTCATCGCTTCAGCACAAGCCCCCAGGTCGCAACACAACAAGCCCCCGTAATGCTGCGTTGTACCTGGTGAGATACCTGAAGAACTGAAGGGCCCGTAAGGGCATGCCATGACAAAATAACAATTAAGGAAATGAGTAATAATATTACATGCAGTTGCAAGCATCTCAGATTTTCACTCTTTGGTGCATATGAATGTGGGGTCACAACATCAAGATATATATGATAAAAGCCAAATTAAGCTAGGTACTGAGTCAGTAATTAATGGAGTGAACATATATGTTCCTTCCGGCCTTATCTAGTGACCTAATTATTTGATATATATGCGCATTTCAAGCTACACTTTAAAATAATTCTTGTAAGTGACATAGTAAGTGTTTTGAATATTTTCCCCTGACAAGATCGCCATAGCACTTTCTATATAGACATAACCTCAGACAGTGCATGTCTTTTAGATATTGTTTTCATTTTAATGCGTGGACATCGACGGCGGGTACGTGCGGCAAGCCAAACAGGGGATGCTTGCTCCTCCCGGGCATCTGTTCCCACCTCTAGCTTGCTAGGGGTCCGTCGATGCTCAATTTTGTGCTCTATTGTGAGCGCTGTTGAGATTGTCGTCAGGATCTTCTTTAACTCATTGACGACATTGGAAACGTGTCAGATGTTCTGAAAAGGAGATATTGAAAATATATTTTGGTCCACTTATAAACCGGGCCACGAAAAGAAAGGAAGGGATCGGCTGCAGCACCACAACAAAACACAAACAACCAATGCAAAAACACAGAGATAGCACACACTGCAAGCTATGCAAAATGGACAAGGAACATCAAAAACATCACAGAAGCAACGAACACAAATGACAAAACTTCTATTTTGTAATTAATTTAATACATGTACATGTATGTCTGTTATCAGGATTGCGTGTACACAACCCTCCCACTTTTCCGATTACGAAGAGATCTCGAGGAACGCACAATAGTGTTGTAAAATAACCTCCTCGCTGTAAGATGAACATAAAAACAAGTCGGCATGACGCTGGGGTCCGAGCAACACAAAGGATATGTATATGGATATAAAAACAGAGAGCGTACAAAATACAGTCCGTGTTCTGCCGGCGGTAGCGAACTCATGCATGTTATCATCCGACCATCCGAAAGGACATGTGGTCATGCAGGGCCCTGTCTTCTCTAAACAGGTTTGGACAGGTTCCGTCAGATTCAAGTGCTGTCAGGATCGGTATAAAAGGCGTTTGGTTATTCTAACGCAATTTCGATGGTAATTCTGTCTACCTTTGATCCTTCTTATTTTGTTGATAATGTTACCATAAAAGGCAGGTTGTGAAATGCTTATACATATAGTAATATACTCTGTTGCTTGTATAGGCCCGAATTTAAAGAGATGATTTTACTAGGCATATTAATACCTAGAAAGTCTTAACTAGTTTGTGAAATTGCCTTTTGGGAGCATGAAAGTTGCAACTTTATACCGATTGTCATTTAGGTATTTTAAAAGTCATACGCTTACACCCAAACACTGGAACTTAAAGAGCACGGGGGGCAAATCAATGATTTTTAACGAGCAACTTAAAACTGCTTACATGCATTAGCGCCAATTGTTTGTAGACCAAGGTACCCGCGAAAATTTAGGTATTTTAACACTGAGAAATCAAGTGCTTGTATTTTTATTTATATTTTTAAATATAAATTTTGTACATCATTAATTGCTTCAATTTTGAGGAAAATATTTTTACTTTTCTGGCATTCCTTGCGCAATTATAATCTTAGTTACTGCGATAAACTTTCGACCTAGACTATCAAAATGAAACATTTACATGTAATCCAAAACAAAGGTACTGTGAAAAATATCTACATTTTTGAATCCAGATTTTTCCAGTATTGACTAGTTACAAAATTTCAAAGATGTTATTATAGCTTTGGTTATGCATGAAAAAATACTTGCCTGTGCCTTTGAAGGAATTTATGTCTCTGCATCACCGCCGGATTATTCCATAGAATACATTATTAGTTCATCGTCGAAAGTCACTTTCAGTTCGAGGTCATGAATTGGATACGTGGATTGGATTGAATTGGATGCAAGGCCTTCTGTTTATAAGTCCTTTGATTGGCTAAGATGTAGTTCAATGTTCAATGCATTTTTAATTCAGTCTTGATACTTTTAACTTAGATTTCTCATGACACATTGGTGACCTTTCATGATTTTGGGGCTCAAACTTGGAAGAAATACTAAAATTATCCAGAGCGTAACAAGCGCAAAGTGCACTACAGATGCAAAGTACCGAGCTTAAAAACTTGCATCTGGGAGTGAATAATTTTTCACACTATTTGAATGTATTAAGAGTCTCCTTCCTGGTCCTAAACATACTGTCATGATCTGAAAACCATTTTCATTTATCAAGTCCTATGGCCTTTGCCTTTTGACCCAACAATCAATAGGGTACATCCTTGACTAGAGAAAATTTCAATCACCAAATTCTCATGACTTTGACCTTTGGACCCTAGAACAAGTATAAGAAATGATCCAGAAACCATTTTCAATAATCAAAGTCCTATAAATTTGACTTCGACTTCAAAATCAACCGGGGAATCCTTAACTTATGGCGAGTAACTGAAAAGTAGGTCATGTAGAATCTCTCCGATCGGACTATTCTGATGCTCATCACACACCAGACACAACAGCATGTCAGTGCTTTTTTTAAAAAGTCTTCATTCAAAATGCAGGTTATGTGTAACTTGTCTTCTGCAATTCATGTTTTTTTTTCATTAGTTACTTCCCAGTGGAGACAAAAGTGATCTGAAGTAAAACTAATTGTGATGGCAAATTCCATGAAATCAAGGGGAAGCATATTTCAAATATTAATTCAACACTTCTCTTGCATTTTCAAAACGTCACTTGGCATTCATTTCAGGTACCATCCCAATGGGAAGTAATTCTGTCAACGAGAGAGAACTGATCACCAGAGACCCCAGTCAACATGCTTCTTTTGATAACAGAGGATAACTGTTGAATTGATGTTTGCATTGGACCTGGAATAAAGGTCTTTGAATAAATATAGTGTTATCGAAGATGACAGAGCGCACTTCGACGGAAACATTACCAGACCAGCATTGTGCATTTCAGATCTCCTGATGCACCATCAATACCAGTTTGGTTGATCTAGCACTTATTTAAGCATGTAGTAAGCTGGAAATGGAGGGATCCCATGTTACCAAACCTGGGTGCTCAAGCGTGCAATATGTGTCAGATGCAGCATCTGTACCATGCACTGGAGTAAGCATCTTCTGATGCATCATCCACACAAGTTTGGTTGATCTAGGACTCATAATAGGTTGGAAATGGACCTGTCCCATTTTACTTTAAAACCTGGTTTCTCAAGCATGAAATATACATCAGATGCAGCATCCATACCATGCATTGTAATAAGCATCCTCAGCCACACAAGTTTGGTTGATATAGGACTCATAATAGGTTGGAAATGGACCTGTCCCATTTTACTGAACCTGGTTTCTCAGGCAAGAAATGTGGGTCAGAAGCAGCATCCATACCATGTATTTTTGTACCATACAAGTTAGGTTGATGTAGGACTTATAATAGGCTAGAAACAGAGATGTTCTGTTCTCCTAAGTGTTGACGTCAACAATAGCATTAACTCTCCATCAACTTCCTTGAGGTGAGCTAAAAGTGAAATTGAAAACTTGCCAAATTTCACATTTTATTGCACATAATGACCTTAATAAATCTATCAAATTATACATTCATAATAATGTGAAAACAAAGTATGAAACTTGTGTGTACATAATTGGTAAAGTACTGAAGGAAAAATAGAGATATTTTAAATGCAAGTTTAGAATTTGTATCCCATATTAATGTACATGTATACATTTTGTGCATTTGCAATTCCTCGTCATTTGTCTAAAGAAATCTTCAGCACATTCAAGGTACACATACATGTACTTACAATATCTAACACAGGAATATACCATACTGGTTCGTGTATGATAAAACCTTACTTTTGAATCGAGAGCAGAAAATTAATGTTCTTCAAGTGTTCTCAAAGTCACAAATTTTAATACAAAATTATAGATGTACATGTACTATATAAGAAGTCTTACTACATGTACATATACATGTAGGTGAAATATTTGAATTTCTTAGTTATAATATTTGAGAAACGCAAGAACACGTCAATGTTAAAATAAGGCAGGTGATATACTTTTAAGCTCTTTTTAAAATTTCCTGGCTGTTTTTTTTTTTCATTCCTTCATGATCTGTTATACAGCATGAGATGAATACATATACATGTATAAGGCTTCAGTATACATACAATGTGAGATAAATTTAATCCTGTTGATTTGTACCACATGTTTGGAAACATGCAACAAGTTCCAGGAAAAAACTTTTTGATTTTTAAATCGTTATAGTGCAGATACATTGAGGGAGAAAGATGCCCGTACCAATACGAGCAACTTAGTAATAGCAACCTCTGAAGATAAGTTATATATAAAACTTCTACGAACATATTTTTCATTTAAAATTTCCCATAATGTCTCGTTTTCTGAGGCCTAATACAATGAAGTATCTTCACATGATTCATAATGGACACATTTGAAGTGACAAGATTTTCAAATTTTACACTCTCAGAATCACACGGTAAAGTTTGTTTCCGTGAATGCGTGTAAGTTTCCCATCTGACTTAGTCCACTTTGAATATGATTGATGTGAATTTCCACGTTATTTCTGAACGCACTGAAAATAAATTGGAGACAAAATCAGCATATTTAGACGTTCAATTTGTCTTCTAAATTTGACCTTTAAAGACTCCTTACAAATAACTATAGCAAATTACATGCATACTTTTTAAGATAGTATAACTGCAAATTCATATACAAGGTTTGGTGTTCATTGATGTACATGTATATTTTGAGTCAACAGACAATTTAAACGTTTTATCATGAGCATGTACAATGAATCGGTAAAATGTGACACATGAACTTACTTTAAGTTATTTCCATCCAACTGGTCTCTGATCTCTTTCAGAGTGTCTTGTAATGATTTAAATTCAAAGGAATTGAATTCTTTTTCGGAGAATGTCTGTAAAACAGAATTAATTTTCATGAAAAATTTTGGTATATACATGTCCTTCTTGATATTTTCGATAACTAGAGTTATTTCCCTTTTGAGACACTATCTGATGCTGACTTATTTGTGACGTCATCAAACTCCATGAAAACGTTCTTTCAACTCTGGGTAATGACTGTACAAAAATTGACTTTACAAAACAATTGACCCTTCCGATTGCGGGAAAAAAATGCAAAATTTTGCGACGTCACAATGCTTTCACTATGTGTTTACCTGGGACAAACAAGCTTCGAACCTCGGTCAAACATCGAAATTGCATTGTGACGTCATGGAATTTCTCAAATTTTTCCCGCGCTCGGAAGGGTCAATTGCACTGTGTCATAATGGTTTTACGTCAAATACCATCTCAAACAGGAAATAACAGTATTCCAAAAAGACTCAATACATGTACATGTATATTGAATTTGATTTTAAGTCATTCATCAATAGTGAAATACAACAAAACTGCATGTCATTTCAATAGCCAGGTCTATAGGTCTATCATTAAGATAGCCTCATGCATATGTGAAGTCGCCTTATGGGAGGCAGTATATTGAAATAATATTCAGACGGTTTTTGATCCGCCAAATTTTTCCTGCAATTTGACTAGAAAGGGAATACTCTAAATGTTATACATGCATGCTTACCCTGACTTGGAGCATTAGAGATGTCAGTTTAGTAACCAAGTCAATCACATTTCCGTTCTTTGCTGTCCTCTTGCTGAACATATTCTGAAAGAAAATAAATTTAAGGATTAATTTCAGAAGCTAATTTATTTTCAATTTTGCTATGAAGTGAGCTACATACATGTTCATTAAAAAATAATTTTATAAGAAAGAATTAAGGAATCAATGTAATATTTTTTTGGTTGATCGAGTTATTAACACCTAAAATTGAGGGAAAACTGCATTGTGCATCTTGCGCTACGTTCCAAAGCAGTTTCCCCTCAATTTTTGGTGTTGATAACTTGTTCAACCAAAAAAATATTACAGTGATTACTTATCATTTCATTTTGGCGCAATTTAGTCACAATTTAATGTTCATTTGCAGCTTTGAAATTGTGTTGCCAACGACGTTGCTAAGCGCGTACTTCCAGTTTGGGTTGATGCAGGTATCAACGCAATTTCTCGGTCAATCAGAATCTTCGTTTCTTAATAATAACTATGGAAATCAAAAGATAATGAAATGATCCTGTAATGTTTCATTATGAACATAATTACCTGGCTAATTTTGCCAACCAATTCTCCTGCTTCAACATCACATTTTGATTTGATCTCTGAGGGCTGATCCAAGGGAGTTAATCCTTGCTCAGGGGCAATCTGCAAGTATCAAAGAATCATGTAGAAATATTCATAGAAAACATGTATGTTTGATAGATAAAATGCTAGAAAAACATACCTACTCATGGACAAAAACACATTAAATGTAAATAGTATATTGATGGAAATCTTGCTGAAAAAAAAAACAATAAGATAACAGTTATAACATAAAACCAAGGAACAGGAACCGTAATGCTTCTTTTCTAAGATTATACATTCATTATGTATAAATATTCTGAAATATCTTCTTCATGTATATTTCATATTAATCAGGATACATATTCCTTGGCGACAGCAAGTTACTCTGAACCTTGACATATAAATTCATTCACGTACACTGTCGACAGTCTTAAAACTCTTCATACATGTACATTATAACCAGAAATTTTAGTGCGTATCAAATTTCACAATGTTTCAGCAAATTGAGGTATCTATATTTATTTATTGAATATTTATTTTCGCGAGTTCAAATTTTGCAATTTGAAAAGGAGATAAGAGATTAAATATGAAAGGAATTGTATTTTGTATAAATCTATGTAGATTTCTCGTTATTCTTCCTATAATTAAATAATTTTATTTACATATTTCTAATAAATTTCATCAAAATTAAAAAGACGGATAAGAAAGTACATATGTACTTGTTCATTTCGTCAAGATAGCGAGTGAATGTAAAATTTATGAACATTCTTGAAGGTACAATTTTTTGTGAAGACTTATTTTTCAGGTTTTTTAAACTACTTGCGAATATAGAGAAAATTAATTTATCGCGAAAACCTCTGCTTATATAGTAGTTGCATGTACTTTATAGAAATGATAAAATTTCAAATTTTGTGATTTCATGGGAGAGTGGCACCAAAGTTTTGACCTAACATTGTCACAACAAGAATCCTACCTCCTGACAATACTGTTGGACTATGATCAGACACTCGTTCAGCTCTTTGTTCAGATCCTCTAACTCGAGTACCACCTTGGCATATTTTCTCTGAAAGTCTGGAGTAAGTGGCTGCTGGAATGATTTCTGATGATAAAATATAAAGTCAAAGTAACTCACATGCACAATCTTCAGTACTGTTAAAAATATATATCGAAAGTGGGACGAAAAAGATATCTTAAAAATCGCCAACAATTTTTGTTGTTGTTGCAAATTTCAGCAATCTCATAAAAATCATATTAAATCTTATGACTAACATCTTTTTTGTTTATTTATCTCATTCTTATTGTCCAATAATCTAATTGCAAGTATTTATCTACAATGTACACAATTTATCGAAACAAAAACAGACCTGCCTACTTGTTTCTTACTATAAGTGTAAAATATTGCTAAAAGTGTAATTTAGGGACGGTAAGCGTAACATAAACAATTGACTGCACAGAAATAAAGCATCGTCTTTATCCTTTACTGACATTTGTACAAATCTTAACCATATACGCAATTGCTAATATGATATCAAACCTATAACTTTCAACGAATTTATATAGGCAAGCCTATTCGTTTGTTTTAAATATTTTAAAGGGTAATTCCTATTGGAAATATGTTTTAGGCATAAAAATGAGCAGCAAAAGCGTAGAGCGTATTTGAAGATGAAAAAAAATAAATAAAAATTATGCTAAAATCGTAAAAGTAGACAGGTACATGTACATTGTAATTGATAGCTCACCCTTTTTTCAGCTTCTGAATTCATATTTTTCAAATCCTGAATCCAATTCTTTTTGATAGTGAGAATTTTTGAGAGCTTTGTCTGAAAAAAAATTTGATCATGATTATTTTACATCAGTGGAATACAGCAATGGATTCTGATAATGATTGATGATACCTGTTAACAGAACCAATACGCAAGATCGCAAATACAGCGTGTGCAGCGTGTCTGTTCTGATTTTTCATTAAGTCACCTACCTAAACCATTGTTCAAAACTTGGGCACCTTTTCTGCCCAAGTAAATTGATGACGTCATAACAATGGAGAACAATCAAAGAGTGCGCGAGAACATTCGTACAGTCTTAGTTAGAAGTATTTGTGATCTTACGTACTAATAGTTTTACATGTATTCTAACAGTGTTGACTATGATATGCATAACTTTTTTTCATACAAGTATCTAAAATGGAAATGGTACTTACCACTTGTACGAGAAATTTGATAGGAAAGCCACCGTAAGTCCCACCTTCTAAACTCATTAATCTTCCTTTGAATGGTGAACCACTTAATAAAGGATCATTGTCCTAAAAAAAAAATTGGAAAATGTCATGATACATGTATATGTACTTGTATATCTATGCATATTCATTGCAGTCTTCTATCTAGATGGATGTCAATAAGGCTATTTTAATTACTATGAATGAGTCAACACAATACGTAGCATCCAATCAAAAGAATTTAGTTTTTGTTATCTGATAACCTTGTTATTATGTATTGTATGCTGACTATCCAAATAAATCTGCAAATTATAGTCACCAAAAAATAATTGCCTGAAGTGACCTTTGAACCCTGTGACCTTCAAAATCAGCATTCAAAACACTTTCATTTGATCTGGGCAAATAACATTTTTTATACATGTACATGCTCCATTTTGATATGATCTTTTTTTTACACATACCAGTTCTGGGTTTGGAGATCCAAGACTTGGTATAAATTTAGGTGGAGAGAACATATTAGCTGCCCTGGGCCGATGTTTCTGCTGGAAGGCTGATAAGGGTACAGTTTCCTGGGGCTCGTTACTCTGAAAAGATGGGAGATGCTATGTTTCTTAAAAAAATAGAAATTGTTCAGTGGAATATTTTTTCTACTTTTCAATATGTGGGACTTAACTTATTGAAAGTTGAGGTACAGTGCATTTTTACCTTCAAATATACCTGTACACGCATGATCAAAATAAATATGAAACAACAGGGGAACAAATTCTATAACTTTTCAAAACGTTTCATAAGTTTTTTTTTCATATACATGTAGCTGTGACTAGCATTTTTTGGATGGCAAGTACTGAATCTTGGTACATGTACATCAAACTTAAAAACTGATGGTCCTTGAAGTCATTTTACAGAAAAGATATTCATTTGGCATGCCAAAACATAAGTAATCACAGATTACAAAACTCACCTCCAAGGTCAATTTATGCAAGTTTGATCAAAGATATATTCAATATGCAAGTTGTACACATAGCACTTTTACATTGCCCAATTTTGGCTTTCAAAAAAGCAAAATCACTCAAGCGCAAAAAAGTAGGTCAAGGTCATTTTATGAAAGTTTGATCAAAGATAATATGCGGGTATTGTGCATGTAGCAAATATACTTTGCTCTCAATATTAGCTTCTAAAAGCAAAATCACTCAAGCAGAAAAAGAAGGTCAAGGTTATTTTATGAAAGTTTGATCAAAGATACATCCAATATGCAAGTATGGTTATAATGGTACATGTAGCACTTATAGTTTGCTCAATATTGGCTTTCAAAAGCAAAATCACTCAAGTGGAAAAAATAGGTCAAGGTTGTTTTATGAAAGTTTGATCAAAGACACATCCAATATGCAAGTTCGGTACTTGTAACACTTATGCTTTGCTCAATATTGGCTTTTTTAAAGCAAAATCACTCAAGCGTAAAAGGAAGGTCAAGGTCATTTTATGAAATTTTGATCGAAGAGACATCCAATATGCAAGTTTGGTACATGTAGCACTTATACTTTGCTCAATATTAGCTTCTTAAGGCAAAATCACTCAAGCGGAAAATGTAGGTCAAATGCATTATCCAAAGCATGGATTCAGCTCAGCAATCCAAGATGAATCACTTGTGCAAGTCTGGTTACTGTGGCATCAGAACTTAGTCAGAAACTGAGCTACATTAAACTTCTTAATCAAGTTACTCAAGCACAAAATGTAGGTCAAATGCAGCATCTGAAGCATGGGTTCATTTCAGCATCCCAAGATGAGTCAGATGGTTAAGTTTGGTTACTGTACAGTACTTTGTCCAATACTGAGCTTCCCGTAACTTCTTAACCAGATGCAAAGATAAGGGGATATACATGTATCATAAGCTCACTCAACTTTGTCGAGGTAAGCTAAAAACTGGAATTCAGTTAAAGGAAAAAACACGTAAAGCAACTAACAAATGGTCATCATACCATTGAATAACTCTTACCAAGACTTCATAATCGGGTATAGAGTGAGTGCCTAATCCTGGTCTGTCAAAGGAGATTCTGTAAGAATTGCTAACTGTGTCAAAAGCATCCACTGTGCCAGTAAATAGACCATCCTGTGGCCTCCTAAGACGTGCTGAAAATCAGTTTGTACTCATTCAGAACCAAAACAGCTTTTCTTTTTATGTGCAATGATTAAGCTCAAATACATGTACATGTAGATTTTCTTTTTATAATGTGCAATATTTTAAAATTTAAAAAGTACTTAGTCCACGTAGAATATATTACAGAATAGCAAAGAAAACCTTTTTAAAAAACTTCAAGAATATACATGTAAAAAAAATGTTAATGTACAGACCGAGTTACCTTCCTTAAAGAATTTATTATTATCATTATAGTGTGCCTGTTACTCATTTCAAATCTAACCTGATGACAACAGGTATCATCCTTAGGGCTGGGACGACACTCCGATTCATCGATGCATTGCAATATTTTTTTTTCGCGATACAAGTATCCATACACCCTGATGATACCTAAGTTAAGATTATCAAAAACATTGTGCTTGAACTTTGCGTATTTTCAAGTACAGTTTACTCTCGTTTACTCAAACTCGGATAACTCGAATTTCTGCTTAAGTCGAACTACTTTTAAAAGTCCTGTTTCTCTTCCATTGGTATCTATGCATTTTTACTCCTGATAACTCGAATTCTGATAAGTCGAACTTTTCGTTAAGTCGAACTAATTTTTAGGTCCCATAACTCATTTTACAATGAAAATTCACCTCGACAAGTCGAACAACAAATAAATCTTAATTCTTTAACAAAAATCAAGTGATTATAAGGAGATAGGTGCAGAGATAATTTATACTTTCTTGCTATAGAGTTGCATTACATACATTAAACGTAGCTTGGTTGTTAAAAGAACATATGTGAACATCGATAGAGAAAGGGACATCAGTCTTATTAAAAATCAAGTGTTGGTCATGTACTCAATAAGTCGAACTCCTGATAAGTCGAACTTTTTCTGATGGTCCCTTGATGTTCGACTTATCGAGAGTAGACTGTACTCAAGTTTAATCCAACTTTCTTCAGTTTACATAGATTAATAGTCAAAGAACAAACCATTAATTTATTTTTTTCATCTTTATTCTAGACAGAAATCTAGTGTTGACTAATTATAACATGTTGAATAAAAAAAGCTACTTATATGAAAACTTTTTGAGAAGGTTTTATTAATTAACTTAGTATCGCGATATGTATCGTATCGGATATCAGGTATTGTGATACGTATCAGATTGGCTGGGTGCAGTATCGTCCCAGCCCTAATCATCTTCAACATGAATTCAATACATTAAAAGTGTTTACATTATGAATTACATGTACATCAATTATACATTCATGTCGTTCACACATACCTGTAACCTTGGTCCCTATAACTAAGTGCATGGGTATTTCATCGGGTAATTCCTTGAATCCTCCTAACTCTGACATTTTACGTTGCTGTAATAGACGAATCTTGTCACGTCTTATCTCGAGGGCCGCCCTCTCTTCTTCAAAGAAAGCTGGAGAACATCTGAAATTACAATCCACGACTAATTTTGAAGGTAACTTTCATATTATTGCAATTTTCTTTCATTTCTATAAAACCTTTCTTCACACACTAACTTTTTATTTGAAAACTCATACATGTAACTGAGTTACGGAAAATATACAATTTAAAGTTTTATTGCAACTTACAGAAATCCACCTATTAAAGAGTGGAAAAAAGCCTTCTTTTACAAGAACCAAATTCCTTGCCATGTTTCACAAGCACTCATTAATCAACATTTCAACGTACCGTTTTCCTTTTCCTTACTGACTAAAGCTAGATTTAATTTCTACAAATGAAATTTGTCTACAAGTTCCATGACATGCACACCTTGCCTCACTTATATCAACCTACTGAAATTGAGTCTTTCTTGGACACTAAATTTCTTCAGCTGATAATTCTTCAAAGTTATATTTTTCGGAAAATCCTTTACTGACTCAAATGGTTATTCAAACAAGAAGGTTTTATACTATGTGCATTGAGGAACACCTAAAGTATCCGAGGTCAATACATGTACTCAGATTCGAGGAAAACCTCAATTTGAGAAGTTTGATGTAAGTGAGGCCAGATCCTATTCCTACCTTCTTGGTTTACCCATCAGTCGCCTTATTTTACACCACTCAACTCGTCTCAAACGCTTTGTTTTCAATTGTGGAAAAGTTTCTTTCAAACAAATGCAGAAATCATTTTCAGCTAGGAATAAGGGGCTGAAAAACAAAATCAACGATATAACTCTTGATTGCCGAATACATGTGTACATGTATATTTAAAAACGGAATTTGTACCTAGTAACAAAACTGGACATTACACAAGTACTGTATTGTTCTTTACCATCCTAAATCATTTGATCTTTTATTAAGGTCTTCTTATCTCAATAACATTTTAATCCACAAATTTTAAAGGTCTAATAATTTAATAAAAGATATAAATCTTACATATCTAAGTTTGAGTAGAACCATTCGTAGCACACCCATTTGTGAGCTTTTGGGAGCTTAAGGAGGTTTCTAAGACGCACACCTATTGCCTGAGCTGCCCTTTTATCTGCTGCACTTAAACCTCGACCCTGAAATTTCAATAATGCATTTAAATCCTTTAAATGTATGAAAAAATTCTTTTTGTAACATAAATTTGATTCCAACTCACTAGCTCACTTTATTCAGACTTCATTCCACTGACCTACGAACAAATATGAAGGGGTCAAAAATTACATTGAATTCCAGAGGCTTAAAGGTTTCTGATAATTTTGGAAAGTGGGATTCCACTTTAAAGCACAGAAAATCATCTCTTAAGGTAGAGTATCCCTCAGGTTAGAATTGCTGGTAATTTTTTACCTGGATACTCTATTTTCACTCTTGAGACCGAACTAATATGGTTTTGGGAAAAGAAACTTTTATAGTTACATTTTATCACCTCTAAAAAGGATTTTTTTCTTACTTTTCCCATAAGGTCCAATGTTAAAGTTCAAACAGCTAAGTTCTTGGTATAATCATGAAACCACAAATTACATGTTGTTTGTATATCAGGTTTAACATAAGCTTTGGATATATGAAAATGAAAATATTGCAAAAGTTGTTACCCGAAGGATGCTCTACCTTAATAACCATATAAAGTTCAAAGGTGTGCAGTTAAGAAGTATGTACAAATGTAATATAATTACATGTATCACAACAACATGAAGACAGTATATACATGTAGATAAAATCTTACTGGGGCCATGGCTGCCACCCGGGGCTGTTTCCGTGGTGACCTGGTTGAGGGTGTGTATGATGTATCCTCATCGTCATTGTAAAACTTGGTATTTTTCTTTCGTATTCTGGGTGGCTGTAATGCAGAAAATAGACGATTAAATTACTTGTACAAAACCTCCGTAAGAAATTCTTTTTCAATATAATATAATATAATAAGATTTTTCATAAAGAAGGTTGTTATCAAGCATTGTGATAAAAATACTTGTTATGAGAGGAACTAATGTATCTTTAATAGAAGACCATGAACGAGTCCTATAGTCTTCTTCTTGATTTTGAATGGCAATACTCACATTTCCTCGTCTGTTAGGAGATCTGTATGAATTGCTCTTTCCTAAAATAATATTTACAGCAATTATCATAAACATTATAAATTAATAATAATAATAATTGGGACAGGCTCACACCTGCTTATTTTTCCTTTTGGTCAGATTGTTTAATGTAGCTGGTACATGGACATAATTAACTCATTTGTCACAATATCAAGCTTGGGAGAAAATTAACAGTTGTTTTATTTTCATTTGAATAAATTCAATTTTTATCATATTAATATTAGGAAAAATAATTAAAGTACTACATTTATACTTCTGTGTTACTTTATGAGATTGAATCTAATCACTACTCTTACCCTCTTTCAGACTGACAAGGGCATGTACAGATGAATCTAAAGAAATATAAATAAAACAGTGTCAGATTAGCAATTATACATGTATGTTCAATTTATTACTTCCCCTTGTCCCTGACCCCATCCCCTCCCCTGTCCCTGACTGCCACCCCCCTTTCTGTTGCAGAACATTGAGTGAACAACAAAACTGAACATGATAGTGGTACCCAAGTCCAGATGAATGAAGAAGATTTTTTTTCAAGAAACCCTACTACACTACATGTATTAGTTTACTTAAGAAAAAAAATCTCAAGTATATGTAAACCAAACTTTTATATCTATACTACTAAAGGAACGAATTAGCCGATTCTCCGTCTAAACAAAGAGGACATAGATAAATGGTGTGATATGAAGATATAGCATATGATATGACAATGTAAATTTGATGATAATTGTTAAGAAGGAATTATTTCTAATTAACGTGTAATCATTAATTATGTCTCACCATTTTCCTAAAACAAATCTTAAAAAATCTAAAGTTCAAAACCGGCGTCAGACACTAAACATTAACTTCATTATGCTCCCAATGTAATCCCCGACTTCTTAAGTATCATAAATTTAGTAAGACGATTCTTGCAAGATGTATCTAATATTAGTAGGAGGCTATATTTCACTCCAATTCCATATTCATTTCTGAAATATATGACGTACCATTTTACAATTTTATTTTGCACATAGAACATTCGAGAAAGGCCCTTGAAAGGTCACATGGCTGAATAAGCCAATCAAAATTGTATCATAATTAGGTCACTGAAAATATGACGTCAGAGCTACCACGTGTTTACCATAAAATGAAAACAACAATAAGCACTGTAAACATGCATTTGATATCATTATAATCTTTGAGGATCAATTAAGACATTTCAGAAAATAATTCATAGACATATGTAAAAATAAATATATAATTATGTAAAGTTTGGAAATATTCTGACCATGTGTGTGTATTGGGGGTGGGGCTGGGGGTTGGGGTTCATAGTAGGTAATCATGCACGTAACATACATGTATAACTTGCACTCTTAATATGAGAGTTTGAGCTCTATCCCCCCAATATGAACATGATGAATTTGAATAGAAAATTATTCAAACAAATGGTACAAAACTTCAATTTTCTGATTTCCGAAGTGAGCTGCACGGACAGTAATTGTTCCACCTTTCTATGAAGTATTTCTCCCTCAATCATTTGATAAAGGGTCAGAGAACAAAAATTAGCAATGGCTAAAGACTGAAATGCGTGTTATCAGCCAATTGATTAATTGACTAACTGACTATATTCATGAACTGATTGATTTTAAAAACAGTTTTCTTGAATGTGTTAATTCATAATTGAAGTGTAAAAGTTTTGTTGCAAAATGTTCATCATTTGTATGTTTATTTTATAATTTTCCTGCCCTAGATCAACATCGTTATTAACAATTTCTTCTCTTTTTTCCAGCTTTGATACTTGCGGCCACAGAATCATTGGTGCCTTGGAATTGTCCTTACCGGTGTTATAGGCGATTCCATCGTACAGGGACTTGATGCCCGTGGAAGACGAGTCTTGATCTGTAGCTGGAGCTAATGATGGTGATCCTCTTTTTTTCCATTCCTCATTACCTTTTTTGAAATGATGATCTCTTCTTTTAGGCTTCCTACCCCTAGTTTTCTTGACTGTTATTAATAACATCCTAATTATTTTGTATTTGCTCCAAATAAATTCCTACATCAAATTTTGTACGTGATTTCACTTAATATGCACAATAACAGCGGTAGAAGCATTATGATTTCATCAAGTTCATAATACATGTACATGTATCACACAGGGTTAAAGAGTTTCAAAGACTTTGTACAAGCTGTAGGGAGGAATTACCTTCCTTGGTGCCATTGAAGTTCTAGTATATAATACAGACCATACAACGTTATTTTTTTTTACAAGATACATGATACGATGTGATACACACATGATATGATATGATACACACATGATACGATAGGATACATGAACGAACACGATAGACCTTGAACAGGGGAAACAAACAGATCTACTCATCTTGGACCAGGGACTGGAGTTTGTTTAACTTGAAAACCTTGGTCACCAACTGGGCCCCTGTCAAGAGAAATTTTAGGAGCCCAGCTTAAATTTCAGGAGCCCATTTGTCCCCGCCAAATTTATTGTGCGCAATTTTTTTCAGGATTATCAAAATTGTACTGGAGCAAACCAAATGTTACAGGGTCATAATTACATGACATATAGAAGGCTGAATAGAACGTTATATACCGTAGGCTATTAAGTGGCCGGACGATTTTATACCATCTTAACGTTCAAGGAAAGGGTCAGAGGATGATATGCATAAAGTTATAGGAAACCTTTACATAATTGATTGAATGGAGGTCTGTGGATAGAAAACAAATTTAAGAGGTGCAAACACCAAGTTATTTAATGTCTTGTCGCAGTTTGTTACACAATAGAACCAACCTTTGGAAAAGCAAATAATTAATAAAACGTCAAAATAAAAAGAATAATATTAATAAGAAGAATCAAGTGAACAAATAGACCGATGAATTGCCTTGGCAGTGGGCATGCGTATGCACAACCAACAAAAATTGTCTTGGTAGCAGGTCTGATACCAGACAATACCGATGGGTAAGGTTTACTTTGACCTCTTGTCAGCAGATAATTATAGTGTGCGACAATGTCTGAGAAATGAAGTGAATGAAAAGGAAAAGAACAAAACAGTATGATCAATCAGTCGCCAATTGGGCGAGCACTATGGGATTTCAAAGTCGCCCAGAGCCAAATTTAGTTGCAAATGCCACTGGGCAAGTGTTAAACAAACTCCCTGTTGGACTTTTCTAAAGCATTAAATAAAGTCTCACACAATCTACTAATTCACAAACTTCATCACTATGGTATCAGAGGAAACACACACAGATGGATAGAAGCTTTCCTTTCTGACAGAAGCCAGGATGTTGTTGTTAGTGGGGAGAAGTCTGATGAAGGGAGGGATCTGCCATGGGTGCCCAATGGGTTGATCCTCGGGCCAAGCCTCTTTCTCTTCTACATTAACGACCTGCCAGAAAATCTCAACTCTACAGAACGCTCATTTGAAGACGATACCATTGTATACCTTAACATTTATACTTCAGACTCAGATTGTAAAACACTTCAGGAGGATTTAACAAAACTTGCGATTTGGGAAGATTTTTGGAAAATGGAATTTCACCCTGACAAATGTTCGGTACATTGTACTTACAGTTTCAAAAAAGAAGAACCCTATCATGTACAAATACACTCTGTATAATCATGTACAGGTTTTTTTTTTCCTTGTTTTGGGGCCAAATTTTGGTCCCTTCCAAATGACAAATTTCCTCTATTTTTCCCCCAAAATCACTCTTAAATTCCCAAAGAGGAATTATGAAAAAATCACCTATAAATAAAGCCTGTGTTTGTGAAACACGAATGCCCCCGGTGGCATCTTTGTTAGTATGAACACTATTTTCTGTTAAGTACATGTATGTGAGGTCACTGGGTTAAAAGGTCAAAGGTCAAGGTCACGAGGTCAAAAATTTTGGTATCAATGGAAAGTTCTTGTCACAAGGAATACACATGTAAAATATGAAAGCCCTATCACTTCCCATTCAAAAGTTATGCCCAATGTTAAAGTTTTTGAAAAGTAGGTCAAAGGTCAAGGTCAAGGTCACGAGGTCAAAAATTTTGGTATCAATGGAAAGATCTTGTCACAAGGATTACACATATGAAATATGAAAGCCCTATCACTTCCCATTCAAAAGTTATGCCCAATATTAAAGTTTTTGAAAAGTAGGTCAAAGGTCAAGGTCAAGTTCACGAGGTCAAAAATTTTGGTAGCAATGGACAGGTCTTGTCACAAGGAATACACATGTGAAATATGAAAGCCCTATCACTTCCCATTCAAAAGTTATGCCCAATGTTAAAGTTTTTGAAAAGTAGGTCACAGGTCAAGGTCAAGGTCACGAGGTCAAAAATGTTGGTATCAATGGAAAGTTCTTGTCACAAGGAATACACATGTGAAATATGAAAGCCCTATCACTTCCCATTCAAAAGTTATGCCCAATGTTAAAGTTTTTGAAAAGTAGGTCACAGGTCAAGGTCAAGGTCACGAGGTCAAAAATTTTGGTATCAATGGAAAGGTCTTGTCACAAGGAATACACATGTGAAATATGAAAGCCCTATCACTTCCCATTTAAAAGTTATGCCCAATGTTAAAGTTTTTGAAAAGTAGGTCAAAGGTCAAGGTCACGAGGTCAAAAATTTTGGTATCAATGGAAAGGTCTTGTCACAAGGAGTACACATGTGAAATATGAAAGCCCTATCACTTCCCATTCAAAAGTTATGCCCAATGTTAAAGTTTTTGAAAAGTAGGTCAAAGGTCAAGGTCAAGGTCACGAGGTCAAAAATTTTGGTATCAATGGAAAGGTCTTGTCACAAGGAATACACATATGAAATATGAAAGCCCTATCACTTCCCATTCAAAAGTTATGCCCAATGTTAAAGTTTTTGAAAAGGAGGTCAAAGGTCAAGGTCACGAGGTCAAAAATTTTGGTATCAATGGAAAGGTCTTGTCACAAGGAATACACATATGAAATATGAAAGCCCTATCACTTCCCATTCAAAAGTTATGCCCAATGTTAAAGTTTTTGAAAAGTAGGTCAAAGGTCAAGGTCAAGGTCACGAGGTCAAAAATTTTGGTATCAATGGAAAGGTCTTGTCACAAGGAATACACATGTGAAATATGAAAGCCCTATCACTTCCCATTCAAAAGTTATGTCCAATGTTAAAGTTTTTCGGACAAACAGACAAACAGACAAACAGACAAACAGATAAACAGACAAACAGACGGACAGGCCAAAAACTATATGCCCCCGAATCTTTGATTCCGGGGGCATAAAAATAAGACTCGAAATCTGGAAGTCAGCACAAAATGTCCTATTTCTAAGTGCATCTTTAATTTTTCATTCTTCCCTTGTTCAGTTCAAGCAAATCAATGAATTAGCAGTGTTAATGAGGTTATACTGTGATGAAAATTTTATAAAATTTTTCAAATTTCAGCAAAATGTCGCAAATTTTCCCAAATGGGACAGGCACCTTCGCCAAAATAGAAAAAAACCCTGATGTATTAGCTCATGAGGAATATACCAAATACTTAGGATGAACCATTACTACAGATCTTAATAGGGGCAAACATTTATTGAACATCACCAGTAAAGCAAATCAGACCCTTGGATTCCTACAAGGTAACCTCCATATATCATCTAGATCACAGTCTTTCCCAAAACTCACTAGCCCGACGCCCAAGGCTACCAAAATTTTTGCCGGGCTAGTAGAAATTCCTTAAGAAACTATACAAAAAACTGACAAAATTTATCTTCGGGGTAGTGGCTGAAAAAAGTTTTCGGAAAGACTGAGATCAGTTAAAGAAAGAGCATACATGTCCTTAGTTCGACCACAGCTGGAATACTCATCAACAATGTGGGACCCATATCAACAAGGCCACATAGATATGTTGGAGAAAGTGCAAAAAAGAGCAGCATGGTACGTCATAGGGAAATATAGAAAAAGATCTAGCATAGGAGAAATGATACAACATCTGGAATGGAAAAGTTTAAAATCAAGGAGGAAAGAGGCTAGACTCTCCATGATGTGCCGTACAAGATAATAAACAACAAAGTAGCCATCGACCCCAATAAATACTTTATGAAGCCATCTAGGAGATCCAGGCACATGCACCATCATGCCTATGCAGTTCCATCAGCAATCAAGGACAGTAGGAAATGGTCATACTTCCTCAACACCATCCAAGATTGGAACAGCCTATCTCCGGACATTGCTGCCTCAAAGTCACTTGACTTGAGATATTAAAGTCTCAGGTGACTAAAACCATGTAAAAGTCTACCATCAGTACTGTTTTTATCCTGTTTTTAAAATTTCAAACATGTGCACACTACTAGCAGAGTATTCAGTTAGCTGAAGGTGGCCTGAGAAAGGAAGAAGAAGAAGACGAATGAAGTTCCGAACCAAATCAAATGAGACTTTAAACTGTGGTTGACCGACTTTTCGGTTATTAATTGTTACAGCCAGGGATTTTTTTTGCCCCTTTTTTGAGCCGTTATTCGGCCCCATTCCCAATGAAAAATAGTATCTTTTTTTCCCAATTGTGGCTCTAAATTTTCCCAATTTCATTCATATGGAATTATCAACAATAAGCTCAAAATGCATCGAAGATGCAAAATGCCGAGTTGCAAAACTGGAATGTAAGTATGAATATGCAGACTAACATGAAATGTGTATGGTTTGTAACAACATTTTGTGGTCCTAAATGAAAATTTCTGGATCAAGAAATGGTCTTCTCTTTATTCTATATCAGCGTGTAATATATTTTCAAGGATACAGATTTTCAATCTCATCATACAGAATACTTTATGTATTTGTATGTACAATATGATTTAACAAAGCATACTCTAAAGATACAGAATAAGGTACAATTCATATCTTAAATCACAGGAAACATTTCTGGCAAGTTTCATGATTATAGGTGCAATACAGGCTCAAATATGGTTGGGAAAACATTTTCAATCATCTGAGTCCTGTGACCTTGATCTTCGACCTTTTGACCCAAAAATTAATGGCAAGTTTCATGATTATAGGTGCAATACAGGCTCAAAAATGGTCTGGAAACCATTTTCAATTACCTAAGTCCTGTGACCTTGATCTTTGACCCTTTGACCCCTGAATCAAAAGTGGTCATTTTCTATTCACTGGGAACATTTCTGGCAAGTTACATGATTATAGGTGCAATACAGGCTCAAATTCAGTCGGGAAACCATTTTTAATCATCTTAGTCCTGTGACCTTGACCTTTCACCTTTTAACCCCAAAATTGATAGTGGTCATCCTTGATCCATGGGAAACATTTCTGGCAAGCTTCATGATTATAATTGCAATACAGGATGAAATATGGTCCGGAAACCACTTTCAATCATCGGAGTCCTGTGACCTTGACCTTTGACCTTTTGACCCCAAAATCAATAGGGGTCATTCTTGATTCATGGGAATCATTATTGGCAAGTTTCATGACTTTAGGTGCAATACAGGCTAAAATATGGCCAGGAAACCATTTTCAATCATCAGAGTCCTGTGACCTTGACCTTTGACCTTTTGACCCCAAAATCAAAAGTGGTCATTTTCTATTCACAGGAAACATTTCTGGCAAGTTACATGATTATAGGTGCAATACAGGCTGAAATATGGTCCGAAAACCAATTTCAATCAACAGAGTCCTGTGACCTTGACCTTTGACCTTTTGACCCCAAAATCAATAGGCCTCATCCTTGATTCAAGGGAAACATTTCTGGCAAGTTTCATGATTATAGGTGCAATACAGGCTGAAATATGGTCCGGAAACCATTTTCAATCATCTGAGTCCTGTGACCTTGACCTTTGACCTTTTGACCCCAAAATCAATAGGGCTCATCCTTGACTAATGGTGAGTAAGTGTATGAAGTTTCATTGTTATAGCCTCTTTCGTAGTTGACTTATAGTCCGGAAACCAATTGTTGACGCCCTCCCCGCCCGCCCGCCCCGCCCAGACGCCCGCCCGCCCGCCCGTCTCACATCAAATTAAGAGCCGAGTTTTGCAACTCGGCTAAAAATAGTGAAATTTTCTGGTTCAAAAGTAGCAAAGGGGTAGGGCCACGAAGCCCAATATTGGCCCTAATTTTGAATATTGTACTTCATAGAATTTTTAACTGTTATTTGACATTTTGAAACGTTCTCTACTGAATCACGAATTTTTTTTTGTAAACATTGCGTTTATCAATACCTTTAAGACCCTTGAAAACACCACAATAGGTCATATTCCGCGAAATTGATGCAAAAGCTGCATATTTCTATTAAGTTAGCAATGGCCGCATGCATTAACTAAGATGGAAAAGGACCTGTAACGTTAAGAGCCGTAATCTGCCCAAATTTTACTTGCGATACCAGCTCAACTAGTATTAATTAAAATGTGTCCTGTACATGACATTATTTTATTTCAAGAATCTTTAATCAAATATAGTAGTTTTATTGACATAATTATGAGAAACAACCTATATTTTTACGTAGAAGTGAGGGTGGGTGGTCTTTTTCATGATATAAATAATGCGAGTGAAATGTCGAAAATTTTCTATCAATCGGTCGCTTTTGTTGATCAAGATGTTAAAATGAACTATAATCAGAAGATTCAATAAGAAATATCGTGCTTAAACATGATTTTCTCCAAATATTATATGCCGGATTTATCAGACCGTAAACACGTGGCCAGAGATATATAATCGAACACTCACTCTCACTTATATTGTACAATTAACAACGCCGCCGTTAAAAAAATAGTTTGAATAAGCTTTTTTAAACTATATAAAATCATATTTCTTTTACATTTACCATAATTACACTTTCTAAATACTTTGTGAATGTTACCGAGGATGTTTTGAGCATTTTTCTAAGATTTTCTAGTACTTCAGTCGTCAACGCTAATTGTTAACTTTGATTGCGAGGGGTTGTTGAATTATCAATGCCCAAAATTTAAATAAAGCAGTTTGTTAGTGAAAAAGTAAACAACAACGAATATTTTTTGTTGAAAATTGATCAATTCGAAACTATTAATAAAGAAGTTAATTATATATCGAAAGCGAATCAAATGTCAATTACTAATTTTCTGTTAATTTCAAATCTTTCCTTCATCCCTACCCGCCCAATCGCATTTTCGTAAATTGACTATTGTTCCCCCCTTTGGAACACAACTCCGTTTTTACAGAAAATTTGTATGATGAAAATACATCTTAGGTAGAAGTGATGTTGTGTTCCAAAGGGGGGGAACGATATTTTATGGAAACTTTTCCGATTTTCATTGATTTCTATACAAAATAAGCACATTGATACTCAAATATCTCTCTGTAAGACCAATTTTATGAAAAATTTTCTTCAGATTTTGAAGGGGTTTTATCTTTTAAAGTATTTCGCCAACTTGATTAAAGAAATGAAGTACTTTAAAATTTCATTATTTTTGGGCAGATTTTACGCCTTATCGTTACAGGTCCTTTATGTGTGAAAAATAATCATTATATCAGAGATGTTGAAATTAACCGGTCCGACCGGCAAAACCGGTTAAAATTTGAAATGACCGGTTGGTAACGCCAGCTCACCGGTCAGAATGACCGGTAAAAATTAAGAGGAAACGTTTTCTTTTTTTTCATATCTAGCCACTGCATAATATTTTAGGAAGTCATATTTTTACGACTTTATCACTATAGGATAAATATTAATGATTTCTGAACATGACATTGTCATGGAAGTCATTTACTCATACATGTGACGTTGTCAGATTTAATTAAAAATCTCTTTTCTTCGATGTATTTAAAAAGAAATCGACCAAATGTCAAGTATTGTCCGATTGATTCTCGACAACAGATCTTCCGAACGTCGTCTTGAATTGAAGACGTTTAACATTGTTACATCAAAATACACAGACTTAAATTACGCATATTTGCAGTAATGAGAGCTGCCAATTGTAGTAATGTGCCAACTTTTCTGAATTATTAAAGTTTGAAAACGGAAAGTCCGACTCGTTAAACATGCAATTACTAAACTGACCATGCACATGCTCATTTTTTTCAAAGGGATGGGATGGGATGGGATGTTCCTGTCTGTTATTTTAGGAAAATTCGCAAATATAAATCGAAACAACAATTAAACTCTTCTGACAAAATACGTAAGAATAGTTGGCATAACTAAAATTCGTGGATCGTCGATAAAATTTTAGTCTTGAACCGTGGGTTCCCTCTCTCACGGAAAATGGATTGATTTCCCTATCAATGCTACTTTCTAGATATTTTTATTTCTTATGAAAATCTCCATTAGTACTATACACTATTGGCATATTGTTATAATAAATAAAAAAAATTCCAGAGAGACACTGCGCATTTACGCAAGGGTTGATCGCACGGCGCAACATGTAAGTCCTGCATTTAATTTCGGTGACATTGGTACATTTATCGATTTGTTGAAGGGTGCCGAAATAAAAAAACCAATTCATTCATTCTTGTTCTTCTCGAGAACTGTAACTTCGTAAAAAGTCTCCCTCTCATTTTGGTGTTAATTCAATACACATGTAGATATACATGTACGCGATGGCCTCATGAATTGACATACATGTAAGATATAAAACATGCAAGTTTAATAAAAGAAATTGAAAATTGAATAAAAGAATTTAGATATCTTTTTTTTTTTTTTTTTTTTTTTGGATAAAGAAAAGGTCCTGAATGGTAACAAACGGACAGTACAGTTACACAGGCAGACAGACGGCAAAATATTTAAACATGACTGTCTAATTTGACACAGGATATTTCATTGATAATTCAATCATATTTGGATTACCATCATTTCCATAGTGTAATGTATTTCATAATATACAGTATATACTGCAGAAATTAACTTTTTATTTAAAAAAAAAGTCGGACCAGTTAAAATTCTTTCGGACCGGTTGATTTAGGACTAGTACCGGTCCGAATGACTGGTTCATTAGAAAATATTTCAACAACTCTGTTATATCCTTTTGTAATAAAGGTTTTGTCTCAGTTAACGCATGTGGCCACATTGAATTCTTCGATAAAAGACCAAATTTCCAGCAATTTTCGCCATAGTTTGTCAATAAGGTCAAAATGACGTCACTTCATGACGTCATTTAAGTTAAATGGCACTTTGTTTGGTGATATTTTTCTTTTCATGAAAAGCGGTAAACATTCGATTATTTTCATGAGAGATATCAAGTATTTCTCATGAAATTTATTTCTAGAGAAAAATCGAGGGCCGATTTAGGAGTCTCGTGGCCCTACCCCTTTACTAATTAATTGCCATATTGTTGTAAGCACAAGAAATTAAATCATATTTAGATGAGAATTATATGATTAAACATTCAATTCTGAACTTTTGATTGTATAAACAGTTAAACTGTCATTTTACTTTTATAGAGGACGCAGTCCGCGCCGCAGGCGTGGACGTAGTCCTCATCAAGGTAACACGTGTATATATATAGGAAAAATGGTGTTTTTCAATTGAATTCTATGCTATACCTATAGGTTCCAAAACCGTGGTCAATGACGTCATTCTCCCCATTGCCCATTTGATCGGCGTGAAGCGCAAGCTTATTTTTTTGACAATATCACTTGACGACAGAATGAAACCCATCGATGACCAAGATTTCTCGATCTCCTATGAATATTCTTCGTTTGGCTTACTCCTCCAGTGTCCCAATGTATGATTTGTACTTTGCTTCACGTAATACTGACATTGCATCATCATTTCCAACATATATAATGTTTAGTCCGAATATCCTCTTTGAAAACTACAACGTGACGTCAGCATGCGACGCGACGTCAGCATACAACTTTGTTTCGCGGACTTTCTTTCATCGACAGCTCCCACAGAAAAATCCATGGATAAACTCATAATGCTGGGAGAAAAAAACAAACAAAAAAATATCAGCGCGATCAGTGACTTACCGAACTTCATTCTCCTTTCGAGGATGATTTGCAGCTGATATTTTGATACCTGTAGATCGAATAATGTGGTTTCTCTCCACATATATAAGATCTACATGTAGAATATACAGGAAATCTATGCAGTGTAAATCCCAACACAAACTTCTAAATGTCTGCTGCCTTTGGTTCTGTTTACAACGCGTCACAACTTACGTCATCATTTACAGTATTTAGTACAAATAGGTCAACACAGCTGGGGCTCTGTTCAAAGCATGAAGTATATTTTTTTTCTGTCAGAAATAAGCAGACAATCCAGACAAACCTGGTAAAATTTGCTTCGGTCTGTTTATATATTTCAACTTTTTCTTAATAAACATGTTTGAATTTCTACAAAAATTCAAGAATGTCTGTAAGTTGTAAAAACTTTCGCGATGTCTGGATAAGGCTGGGTATTTTTTTCCCTTGGAGGTAGTAAATCATAAGCAGATCGAAGGTAGAGGGGTGAAGGCTTCAGATTTTTTTTAGAAAAGGGGGGGGTGATTGTATTCAAAAGGGGGGGGGGGGGGGGCGACAGGGGGTAGATTTCTACTAACTTCTCTCCATCTCTCCCCTGTCCCGCTCCCTTCTCCCACCTCCTTACCTCTCCCTCCCTCCCTTCTGCCTCCCTCCATCTGCCTCCTTCCTCCCCCTCCCATTCATCCTTGCCTTTTATGGGGGTGGGGAGCAGACATGGGGTACCCGCTCTCTCCGCCCCCTTATCTCCCCTCCCACACCCTTCCTTCTTCCCCCTCCCTCCCTCTCCCCCTCTCTCCTTCCTCCCGCCCCTCCCCCTCCCTTTCATCCTCTTTTAAAGTAAAGGAATGAGCAAGAATTTTGTCTTCAGATACTGATTACATTGGAAAATCATTTACATTATTTAGAAGGGAAAATCCTGTAATACTAATGTTATACTGTACTTAATTTGCAAGTTTTAACTCCCTTCTCCAGATCATCCCATAAAACGATATATTGCTGATAACACTATAGACGGCGCCGAAAAGGAAGTTTTCTCTCTCTTCTACATTTTGAATGCTAATTTTTCCGGTGAAAGTAAAAGGGGAGAGGGGTGGGTGGATGGGTGCAAGGGGGGATACATATTCCTGATACGACAACTGACATTTCATCACCCAATGAAATTTAAAAAGTAAACATTTAAAAGTTTAATTGAATTCATTGAATAATCAAGATACATGTTAATCTTATATGATATATAAATACTTCTGAAAACAGTAAAAAAAAAAAATTCTTTTTTTAATTTTAATGGTTTGTGCCCACAGTTTTCTTGCCCGAGTTCTCTTTCCTTGGTTTTCGTCAAGGTCCAAGGAATTAAAATGTATAGATTAAGATGACATCACTTGATCTTTTCTTATCTGTCATTTATGTTTCAAAATTAAGCATTGCGATTTCATGTTTTAACTGATTGATTTGTGACATTGAGAATTGTTTCCCCGCATTTGCGAGTTATGTGCATGCTGTCGATCTAGAAATTGTCTATAATATCCCCTCTCCTGTAGATGATTATGGATTTCAAGAAAAAAACTAATGTAAGGCTGATAAAGACGGTAAAAATGATGCTGGAAAAAATAACAATAACACATAATATTGTTTGACATATTTTTTTCTTATCAACTTAGTAAAAAAAATATTCAATGATGTATGGTGAAAATTGGGTATTAATTCATTGAAATTATATTTCATCTGCGTCCTTACAATGGCTTTGCCATAATTCATATTATTCAGTAAATCCCAAAATATTCCCAAATGTCGTTAATTTTCCCAATTGCACGGGCCCCGATCCCATTCCCAAATTACTGAAAAAAATGACTGACAACCCTAAACAGTAAACTACATTGTATTGGTATCTGAACTACCAGATACACCCTTCCCTCCTTTCTTTGAGAAGTGGTGGTGTACCCTACTGTCCCTAGCTGCTGCTGTGTGGCCATGCACTTTTTAACCTTTTTGGCAAGGTTCTGTGGTCATTCCTGAGCAGACAGCGCTGGCCCACAAAAAAACTCACGCTAAATCTATTATTTGGACCGATATCATTTCCGAAATGTCCCGACAGTCCGTCATTTCATTGGAGGATTTCAAGAACTCTGAGACAGGCACTGCATTGCACTCTTCACAAACATGGAACCTGAATTTCCTCTGATCAGAATAATTTTGTGAAACGAATAAATAATGCTGAATATGTTATAAAAACTAAAATATGATGTATACTAAACGTAAAAAAAAATTGAATAATGATGTTAATGTTTACTTACTTTCAAGGACTTCGTCAGACATTTCTTCCTAAACAGTGTTGACGCGCCTCAATTCGAACGAAGAAGAAAGATAACTCTTGCAGCTCTGAATTTACTGCGCTTTTATTCAGAGTAGCATAATCTAATTCTTGATACACAGAAATGTACAAAATTTGCGGGGAAAACTCAAAGGTGTAAAATTTACACATAAAAGTTTAAATTTTACAGAGAATGTGTTAAATTTAACTTAAAAAGTGTAAAATTTACACTTAAAAAGTGTAAAATTTACACTTAAAAAGTGTAAAATTTACACATAAATATAGGATCTCAAATGAATTTTCATGTCATACGATGTATTATGAAACGAGTTGTGTGTTTTATATCCCCGAGTCTTGGCGAGGGGATATAAAACACACAACGAGTTTCATAATACATCGTATGACATGAAAATTCATTTGAGATTCTTTTTATCACATGATCCTGCCAAAAGTTGTGTATTTCTAACGTGAAATCAACGTTTCTGAGAACTAGAGGCGAAGCACGCCATATGACCTAGAAGCTGGATGACTTCTACGCTACGAGAAGTAGTTCCCCATCGTATCTATAGATGTTCTGTGCATAAAGAGAAAAAAATCAAATTTGTTTAGTATTTAATGCATACTTAATTTAATAACAACAATTAATTCAATGATAATGAATATGAGTCTAAATTTAACAAGGTCACATTTGTCACACGATCAAATGTTACTGTACAGTACAGTACAGTACAGTACAGTAGACTATTCACTGTCGGAGTCTATTGGCAAGATTCGGCGCTTTTTCATAGGAGGACTTCCACAATTTTGTGTGCTGGACATGACATTTACAGTTATGCTTCCACCATATACATTACCAGATATTAAAGTGTTTAGACCGCCGTGAATTGTGACACATGACGAGGAAGTACTCGAAGTTGTAGAGGCGGCAGTGTTTTGAATATGATTGTTTTGTTGTGCGAGATAAATAGAGCTTGCTGCGGATCCAGCTGACGAGCTTGGTGTAGAGAGGATCTTTGAGATTGCCTTGTGTTGAGTTTCGTTGATGTGGCTATAATTATTAATGGACTGGATGTTCCGATGACCCGTGATTTGCATAATCTGATTGGCAGGTACGTTGTTTTCACTTAGTTTTTGTACAAGGTGCTTACGTGCACTATGATTAGTTAGTTTCTTTTCGATGCCCGCGATAGAGGTCATACGCTTCATTGTTGAAGATAATTTATTGACACCGATAGGTTGACGTTTAAACCACTGTGCATTTGATTTCATGCTGCTTTGAACGGTGTGTGTCGCAACATAGAACGGATCTTCAGCATTACAGTAATCTTTTGGTCTCTTGGCAGCGTATGTTTTGTACACTTCAACAGGGCAACGGTTTGCATTCTCGGAATTTGAAAACATTTTCGGTTTCACTTCACGAATATCTTTCGGGTTTTCCCCTTGTCTTGTTTTAGTTTGTCTCTCGGTGAATTCCAAGAATTCTACGCCTGACGAATCTCGGTTTAGTTTTACATCTCCCCACTGCATAGACCTGTGTTCATCAGAACCACGAAGACCAAAATGCACAGTGTTATAAAACCACAATGTATTAATTATGCTCTCAGGGGTTTTGTCTCCAAGTTGACAACTTTCCCATAGTTTTTCTATTTCTTCGTCATTTATCGCACTCGCTTTATTTTCCTTATTTCCTTTGCCTTGTTTTTTCAAGTCCCGTTGTTTGGCCTGTAGTACCTCACGGACTTTGCGGAATTCATCACTAGTAACAAGAGAAAACCCATAATCTAACCTTTTCAAGTGTCTATCAAAGCTTGACATGAAGCAACGGAGTGAACTTGGCTCATAATTTGATCCATCTGATTTTCTAATACCCAGGAAAAACTTGCAAAGTATCTGACTCAGTTCGCCAACCGGTATTTGTTCAATAGATCTCTGTTCTCCTATGCTGGACAGATAGTTTCTCAGCAGTTTTAGGTCATACATGGTCTTCGATAGAGTGTTTTTATTCGTCTGATTGTGCACAAAGTTATCAATTTCACTTTCATCTACATTCTGGAATCGCTTCTTCTTTGGCAACAATGTGAGACGATGCTCTGGTAATGTTACTCTAAAATCTGTGCCGTCAATTTCCACTTCGTACATGAAATCGCCTGTAGACATATCTGATGACATTATTTTCCCCAATCCTGATCCATCTATTTCTACGAGGGAGCCGGTAGGCCAAGGAAGATGCCGCATCGTGGCCATTTCGCTAGATTTTCTTTTTTGTCGTCTGTTTGTTTGACAACAATGCGTAGGAATACAATTTATCATAGTTTACGTGATTCGGCTAGTGCGCCGACCAATCAGATATATTTAAGGAGACACACCTCCAAAATTGACCAATCGTATTCACGCAGAGCGATATGTAACGTGTTATCATAAAATTTATTTATGAAATGGCTTTATGTAACCGAATAAAGGGTGTATCATGTGATAAAAGTATATACGAGTAATTATGTGTAAAAAATAATACGTCGCTTCCGCGTTCCGTAACTTACCCAATTTAAGAGTCTAGTTCGCCCTCATCTGGAGTATGCCAGTAGTGTGTGGTCAGTTATAAACAAAAGGAAGCAATAGCAAAAGAAAATGTTCAACGAAGAGCTACCAAACTTATCCATAACATCTCACAGTGAGTGAGTGACACTTGCCATACTCGGAGCGTTTGAAAATTCTTCGACTACCCACGTTACAATATAGAAGACTTCTAAGGTCTGACATGGTACAAAAAATGTTACTAGATCAAATGGGGCACAAGCATAAAATCTATAAAAGGTATTGTCGAACAAACATTAGAAAGAATAGTTTCGCAAACAGAGTGGTTGATTGTTGGAATAGTCTCAAATAAAATAAAATTCAAGGAATTGTGGTCCCCCGCTTTTGGGTGTTTGTCTTTAAAGAATGTTTACAGACCCATACCCCCCCAACCTTCGTAAGTTTTCATTATATATCTCATACATTATCAACATTCTAAATATGAAAGATTAAACTCCAAGAAAAGGTCAAAGCCAAAGGGTCCAAACTTTTGTTTTGTTACCAAGGGGCAGGGCTTATGAAAAATAATACGTATGCACAGGTGAAATATTAAAGTCCTATCATTTAAATTACCATCCAAAACTTATGGTCGAGGTTGAAGTCTTTAAATGTGGGTCAACATCCAAGCACGAGGACACAAGGTCAGAATGATGTTACCAACAGAAAGGTCTTGTCAAAAGGAATACATATGTGAAATGTGAAAGCCCCATCACTTTCCGTTCAAAAGTAATGGTCAAGCATGCGCGGATCCAGCATTTTTGGTCAGAGGGGGTCCAAAATTTTAGGAAGTCTACATATCATGTAGGTGCATATATATCGGTGCACATGATGGGAAGGGGGCAATTCTGAGGGGGATATTGTTAGCTTTCCTTTCACGTTTATTTTTATGAAGAATTGGCGAGCGTAGCGAGCCTGAAATTTTTTCAGATATGAAATATTAATTTGTCTTGATTCGATCGATATGACTATTTTTAACATTGAATATTTTACTCCTTATATCGGTGAGCGGAGCGAGCCGCAATTTGTTTTTATTAATTCACATTTTGTCTATATTTCATGAGAATAAATAGATAAGAGATGTGTCATAATCCCAAATGATCAAACATCTTAAAATGACAAAACCTTGAAAAAGATGAAGCCTTAGGAGGTTACATCACTGTTGAAAATATGAGTTCCTGAGACCCAAGACAATTATATAAAATTACTTAGTATGAACAATTGAAAATAATTAAGGAATTTTGTAGAAAAAAAATAGTTTTGTATTTTTAAATGGCGAGCGAAGCGATCCGAAATTTTAGGTTTCAAAGCCCTTTCGTGCAATTTAGACCCATTTCAATTAGAAATGGGCCAAAGCTGGACCCCACATCCGAAAATCTCGGGAGGGGGGGTCCGGACCCCCCCCCCCTCTGGATCCGCGCATGTCAAGGTTAAAGTTTTTGAAATGAATGTCAAACTCCAAGGTCATGGTCACAAGGTCAAAAATTTTGGTATCCATGGAAAGATCTTTTCACAACTTAGAACTACACATGTGAAATATCAAAGCCCTATCACTTTCGAGTAAAAAGTTATGAACAAGGTTATAGTTTTTGAAAAGTAGGTCAAAGTCCAAGGTCACAATTAAGGTAAAAAATTTTGGTATCCATGGAAAGGTCTTGTCACAAGGAATACACATGTGTCATATGAAAGCCCCATCACTTTCCATTCAAAAGTTATGGGCAAGGTTATGATTTTTAATAAGTAGGTTTAAATCCAAGGTCAAGGTCACAAGGTCAAAAATGTTGGTATCAATGGAAAGGTCTTGTCACAAGGAATACATATGTGAAATATCAAAGCCCTCTCACTTACCATTCAAAAGTTATGCACATGGTTAAAGTTTTTGTGACTGACGGACAGACGGACGGACGAACCGGTTTTATGTCCCCGCGCTTTCGCGAAAGCGGGGGACAGTAACCATTGGAAAAAATTTAAACTAAAATTCATTGCTGACTGTTATGGACCGGAAGAACATCTAACAGTAAGAGATGGATCATAGGGCCAAGCCCATAAGGATCTCGAGGACAAGTAAGACAAGTAAGTGATTACGGCTTGGGCTGGGTATCGAAACCAGATTTTCGATACATACAAAAAGAACCGATATCCAAATTCCTTAATCATTATTGTTATTCATAGACTTCGAATCATGAATTCACGCATACTTAAACGAGGTTTAGATGCCTCGTGTTTACTAGAATTTACAGTTTTATAATCTATTGCTACATTTTAGCACTGTTTTTCTATCATGATGTATACGGAGTGCAACAGTTTGTTAACTTATTGGTATGTATCGGAGCAAAAATATCGATACTCGTATCGATGATCAGTATCGATAAGTACCGATATATCGATATATTGACCCAGCCCTAATGACGTCTCAATCGTATACATGTGTCTTGCCATTTCCTATACGTACATTAGGAGAATAATCCATTATAAAAGGTCTTATATTCAAGCTGTAATGCTTTAAGTAGCCATAGCAACGGTATTTAATGACAAAATTTGGATGAAGAGCTCAATTTGCCCAACCTTAATTTTATTTCGTTATGATTTTAATGAACATTATACTTTTCAAAATAAACCATCAGAAATCTCATTGGTGCTGCATTTATTTATAATTGATACTGAAAAATGGTAAAATCATACTAAAATTAACCTTTATTTGATAATTAATACTTTAATTTTTTACTTTTATTTTACTGATTTTGGCTTAGCACAGTAAGCTTCCTGTATCATCTATCACAAAGCTGAGTGCATTTTGTTAGAAAGGAAGTTAGGAAGCGCAAAAATCATGAAAACGAAATATCTGCTACAACGGTATCCATGGCAACAAAGTATCTAAAAGCACTTTGAAGTAGCACAAATAGACAGGTCTGAGTAAAAACCCTTATTTGTGCAATCAGGGTATAACATATACCAAATATACAGAAAATCATGAACATCCATGACATCCAATGACACAAGAATTTTGGTGATAAAGTAATATATATAATGGGTATTCATCTATTTTTGTGCAGTCACTTTTTACCGGATATAAGCAATGTGGAGATCTCCAACAACTCTCGGTTGCAGCAACCACAGTACAACAGGTTTAGACAAGGCACATCATCTAGTCCTGTCGTCTCAGTCAGTGAGAGTGCAATTCGTAAGAATGCGCTGGTACAAGGCTGTAAATTGGTCAAGTACCATGCCAAGTGTCCGTCTGGTGACAACAGTATCGCTTTTGATTCTGACACATTTTCCCTGGTAACTCTGTCTACCTTTCATCCTTCTTTATTTGTTTATTATATCACCATAAAAGGCAGGTTGTGAAATACTTATAGTTGCTTTTTATGGATTCGAAGTTCAAAAGAAGCTGACAGTAATTTTTGTAAAGTTTCCAAAAAAGTGTTTTTTAAAGTAGTTCATGAAAGCTTGAGCTAAAAATTTCTTGGTAATTTGTTTTCTACCTCGAAAATCTAAAACATTAGTATATGATCTTGTGTACTGGATGTGCTGTGAAATGTAAATACCGTTTGTCAGTAGTCTAGGAACACACACAAGTTCGATCAATTTCGGTTGATTGTTTCTTCAAACGCATTTGAAAATTTCTGTATACAAAATTTTCTCAAATTTCTAAAACCTGGGTCCTGTAGCATCATATCCCAGCCATCTTGCTACGTCTTCCGGTATATTTAGGACATAACTTCACAGATTTTGGCCATATTACATTGTTTAGAATGAGGATCACTGACGAGGGTCAAATACCCGAAACGTGCATGTCTGGTCCATGCTGTAAATTTATCTGCTCTAAAATGATGCTCTATAATGATGCTTATGAATTTGAAGACGTTAAACACTGTCAAGCCAGGAGAAATGTACTATCATCTCTTTTGTCATACACACTTGTATATATATGAATATCTCCGTTAACAATTTTCGATATTTAGGTCCAAAAATGGTGTTCCTGCGTTTGTAACGCTTGCCTTGTTGAGTGTCAATTCTTGTTAACAAATTACATTCTTAATGCACCAGACACGTGTATCGGATAGTTTATCCTTATCAGTGATGCTTCCAGCCAAGGCGATTGTCAGACACAGCCAAAACTCATTTCAGAAGCGCCCTCTGGTAAGATACAAATGTACTTCTACATACAAGAAAAAAATGTATGACTAGCCAAACAGGGGATGATTACTCCTCCCGGACACCTGATCCCGCCTCTAGCTTGCTAGGGGTTCGTCGATGCTCGATTTGGTGCTCTATTATGAGTGCTATTGCGATTGTTGTCAGGATCTTCTCTATTTCTTTTGCACAGCGTGCCAAGATTAACAATGGAAGCTACATCTAGAAGGATTTTTTTTACTAACACCTCATCAGCATAGAAAAACAACAACCACACAAAGACACACGTTAAGACAACGGAATCGATAAGGATTTCATCGACTTCTTGTGTATCTCTGTTTATGGACTATTTTTCCATTATGATCCTGGTATCATTCGTCTACCTTCACGGTGCCTCTGTATTCATTTGTTATACATTTAATAATCTTCGAACACTGAATTTGATAGAAAAAATGAAAATGAAAAAAGGGGTAACTCCCTTATAACATACCGCTAGCGTTGTCCTTATCCAGCTCTTGGCATACATTTTAGGTATTTCTAGACTTGTGTACTTCATGTATTCACCATTTGGATTTCCTCTCTTTAGTGTTATTTGTTAAACATTATTTGTTGAAATGCTATATGGTGACTTAATTATTACAATAGAACATATCTTTCAATAGCTATAATCCTTATTCTAATATGACTTGAAATTTTCTCCCTATATAAAGAGAAGGGAGGAGATCTCCAACAAGACCCCGTTGCAGCATCAACAGTAAAACACCAAAACACCCGATGCAAAAACACAAAAGACGAGTACAGCACGAGACGGAAAAGAGACACACGACATGTAAACATCAAACACAAAAGACTACACATAAACCGACGAGACCAATGGGTAACCGGTGCCGACTTTGGACGGCCATCTGTCACGCAAGTAGCAAATGGTGTGGTTATCCTGGATTACGTGCGCAAAACCCTCTCACTTCTCCAATTACCCAGAGGTCTCGAAGAACGTACAATTGTGGTGTAAAACAACCTCCTCACTGTAAGATGACATCACACAAACAAGACCACAAAACGCAGAGGCCCCAGAGACACAGATGAATATGTAAATGGATATAAAAAGAGGGCATGCGTAATACAGTCCGTGTATGTACCATATAGAACTCGCCTGGTGTAAAATCTCCAACAAACTTCCAGTGCGCTATGCTCCGCCCATTCACGTGCTATATTAGAATAGAAAAAAAAAACAACTAGCTAGCCGTGATTCATTGTTCAGTAATTCCACTCGTCACATGAACCAATCAAATTATCACCTCGACGCTTCGCGGCTCGGTGATAATTGAATTGGTTCATGCGACTCGTGGAATTACTGGACAATAAACCACGGCTAGCTAGTTGTTATTTCTTAAATGATGTGAAGATACATTGTAGACAATAATTTAACACAATGTTTGATCTGTTCTGTCAACAGTAGGAAGAAAACTGCAGTGCTCCAACTCAACATATGGGAGAAAATGAAATATAGTTTGATTATTCCCCTTAAGGTGGGTCCCTACTCATAGATTTAACAGATTAAATTTGTATTTTAGGGTTTTTTTTTCCTAAACGCAATGGTCCAAATGAGAAATAAAACAACACTGGCATAGATATGTAATTTTCTTTCATCAGCGTCGGCAGCATAAAAAAGAGTACCAGAGTCTTGTAAACAGGACTAGTTAAATGACTTGTTTACGATGGTTTGCGATGGAATAATTCGAGAAGAGAAGTAATTCCACAGTCCTGGCTGAAGACGCATACCAGTGTCCATGTTCTCCATCCATACCATGTATTACAAATTACATTCTTAAAGTTTGTAAAAGCAAGATTGTCGATAGTGAGAATATCATCCAGGTACCTAGAAATACCATTAATTGAAACATTTCAAATAAGACAAAGAAGATCCTGACGACAATCCCAACAACACTCACGGTAGAGCACCAAATTATCATGTTTTCTTTGCCTTTGAAGATTTTGGATAAATTCTTTTTCATAAGTGTAAAAACAAATCTACAACAAGAGGCACACAGTAGTTATACCAAAGGGGTCCCTACAAGCTGCTTGTAGAGATTCTTACCAAATTTAACATAAATGTTCTCTAAGAGGAAGGACAAGGCATAACATAGGACGCTATATGCCTTTGATTTGTAGTCTGTTGCAGAAAAGAAATCGTTTGGTTCAGATGTGCAAATATAAGTTCCCCCTCTTGTTAAAAAAACGCCAAGTACGACTTAAAAAAAGGTCCCTGTATATAGCGAAACAAAGAAAAAACGAAACGAAAGGAAACAAATCAAAACGAAACGAGACAGATCGAAACGAAACGAAACAAAACATATATCTTTTAAAACGAACTTAGAGAAAAAGCCATATATAGAGAGGAAATGCCACTGAGACCGATTACGTAAAGTCCAGATCTGTCTTTTAATATTTCACTTCTAGATAGTGACTTGAGATCCGCAAGTCACCTGAGCGAAGCTCAAGTGAGCTATTGTCATAGCGCGCCGTCCGTCATCCGTTCGTCCGTCCGGCTTAAACTTTTTACACAATTTCACGAAACCTTAAAGAAAGCAAGTACTCAAGGTCCTCTGCCAAGTTTATGTTTTCCGTGCCGATCGGTCAACAAATATGGATGCCGAGGACTCTGATAAGCTGACACATTTTCGACTTCTCCTCTGCAACCGCTCCACAGAATTTCACGAAACGTTACAGGAAGCAAGTACTCAAGGTCTTCTACTAAGTGTGTGCTTTTCGTGCCGATCGGTCAACAAATAAAGCCATCGAGGGCTCTGATTGGCTGACGCATATTCGACTTCTCCTCTTCAACCGCTGCACAGAATTTCACGAAACCAAAGGGAAGCAAGTACTCAAGGTCCTCTACAAAGTTTGTATTTTTGTGCCGATTGGTCAACATATATAGCCGCCGAGGGCTCCGATTGGCTGACGCATTTTTGACCTCTCTTCTGCAACCACGTTGCCCAGAATTTCATGAAACCTTATAAGAAGCAAGTCTTAGCACGCAAGTTCGTCGACGAAGTATGTGTTTTTCGTGCCGATCGGTCAACAGACATAGCCACCGAGGGCTATGATTGGCTGAAGTTGTTCTTTAATTCTCCTCTGCAACCACTGCACAGATTTTCACTAAGAAACAGAAAAGGAAATTGTCCACCATCATTCTTTTGTCTGCAACTCATAATCAGGTGAGCGATATGGCCCCTTGGGCCTCTTGTTTTAAAGTCTTGTTGGAGATTGTCTCCTACTTTTCTCCTAGTTTCTAAAATGACCTAACAACGTAAAGGATATTCTGTCGTAATAATACGAAAATTTTCCAACTCTTTACCTTCTTGAAGAAAATTTCAAACCAATTTTAATGCACCAGACACGTGTATCGGATAGTTAATCCTTATCAGTGATGCTTCCAGCAAAGACGATTGTCAGACACAGCCAAAACTCATTTCAGAAGCGCCCTCTGGTAAGATACAAATGTACTTCTACATATAAGAAAAAAAAATGTATGACTAGCCAAACAGGGGATGATTACTCCTCCCGGACACCTGATCCCACCTCTAACTTGCTAGGGGTTCGTCGATGCTCGATTTGGTGCTCTATTATGAGTGCTATTGAGATTGTTGTCAGGATCTTCTCTATTTCTTTTGCACAGCGTACCAAGATTAACAATTGAAGCTACATCTAGAAGGATTTTTTTTACTAACACCTCATCAGCATAGACAAACAACAACCACACAAAGACACACGTTAAGACAACGGATTCGATAAGGATTTCATCGACTTCTTGTGTATCTCTGTTTATGGACTATTTTTCCATTATGATACTGGTATCATTCGTCTACCTTCACGGTGCCTCTGCATTCATTTGTTATACATTTAATAATCTTCGAACACTAAATTTGATAAAAAAAATGAAAAAAGAGGTTACTCCCTTATAACATACCGCTAGCGTTGTCCTTACCCAGCACTTGGCATACATTTTAGGTATTTCTAGACTTGTGTACTTCATGTATTCACCATTTGGATTTCCTCTCTTTAGTGTTATTTGTTAAACATTATTTGTTGAAATGCTATATGGTGACTTAATTATTACAATAGAACATATCTTTCAATAGCTATAATCCTTATTCTAATATGACTTGAAATTTTCTCCCTATATATACCATATAGAACTCGCCTGGTGTAAAATCTCCAACAAACTTCCAGTGCGCAATGCTCCGCCCATTCACGTGCTATATTAGAATAGAAATAACAACTAGCTAGCCGTGATTCATTGTCCAGTAATTCCACTCGTCACATGAACCAATTAAATTATCACCTCGACGCTTCGCGGCTCGGTGATAATGTGATTGGTTCATGCGACTCGTGGAATTACGGGTCAATAAACCACGGCTAGCTAGTTGTTATTTCTTAAATGATGTAAAGATACATTGTAGACAATAATTTAACACAATGTTTGATTTGTTCTGTCAACAGTAGGAAGAAAACTGCAGTGCTCCAACTCGACATATGGGAGAAAATGAAATATAGTTTGATTATTCTCCTTAGGGTGGGTCCCTACTCATAGATTTAACAGATTAAATTTGTATTTTAGGGTTTTTTTCCTAAACGCAATGGTCCAAATGAGAAATAAAACACTGGCATAGATATGTAATTTTCTTTCATCAGCGTCGGCAGCATAAAAAAGAGTACCAGAGTCTTGTAAACAGGATTAGTTTAATGACTTGTTTACGATGGTTTGCGATGGAATAATTCGAAGTTTTATACATTTTTGGCAAGTTTAAAGATAAGAAAGGATATAGCAAATACGATTTCTTTTTGCAAAGTTTATTTATTTTGTGTAATTATATTGATCAAGTTGGCCACTATATTTCCGAAATGAATCGTGATTTTCCTTGAACTTTGACTAGAGAGAGATGGGTGCCATTGAGGGTTGTTGGCATCGAGCTCCTGTGGTCAATATATTGATTTAAGTATCTAATTTCAACCAATTTCAATTCTAAATTATAAAATATGGGCGGTGATATAAAGCAGGTTTCATACTAATGGCTAACCGTTAATTCTTCCAACTGGAAATCACATTAACAGAAAGGATAGAAGAACTCATATTATGTTCAAGTATGACTTTTTTCATTTCTTTTCTTAATATCGTTATAAAACTAATTTTGCTTTCATTTCCAATTAAACTCGGTTACACAGTTGAGAAAGAATTCGCTAGTTTCAAGATGAACAATTTTACTTATCATAATTTCTTTTGAAAATATTCATTCACATAAATATTCCATATGAACTATGTTGTTCTAAATTCAACTGAAATATACAATTGAACACAATCTTGGTGTTTCAAACATCAGCATTGAGCAATGCACCAGAGAAGCAATTCCACAGTCCTGGCTGAAGACGCATACCAGTGTCCATGTTCTCCATCCATACCATGTCGTTTTTCTCCAGATGTACGTTCACCTCATTTGACCCACTTTCAGCTATCGCCTGAGCACTGTAAATCTTCACGAGTTCTGCTCCATTTTTGACAATGTGAACGTGGATTATTAAACTATCCCTTGCCATTACAGTTGCAGAGAAATGGTACAGACCAGAGACTGGTGCAACGAAGTGTGAATGTCTTGGATCGAACGCACCACCTACATTTGTCACTACATGGTCGTATTCCAAGGTTTGATGGTCGCCTAGAGTGTCTCCATTTGTTTGGCAAGCTGTGAAGGCCACAGGTTTTAAGGCTGCCACCAATTTGTCTACGAAGAAAGAAAGAAAGGCAGATCAGATTATTACAAATCAATGCAATTATTAGTGAATATTGAAAACTTCTTGCGCTTAAAGTGTCTCCATTTGTATGGCAAGCTGTGAAAGCTACAGGTTTTAAGGCTGCCACCAATTTGTCTACGAAGAAAGAAAGAAAGGCAGATCAGATTATTACAAATCAATGCAATTATTAGTGAATATCGAAAACTTCTTGCGCTTAAAGTGTCTCCATTTGTATGGCAAGCTGTGAAAGCTACAGGTTTTAAGGCTGCCACCAATTTTTCTACGAAGAAAGAAAGGTAGATCAAAATATTACAAATCAATGCAATTATTAGCGAATATTGAAAACTTCTTGCGCTTAAAGTGTCTCCATTTGTATGACAAGCTGTGAAAGCTACAGGTTTTAAGGCTATCACCAATTTTACTACGAAGAAAGTTAAGTAGATCAAAATATTACAAATCAATGCAATTGTTAGCGAATAGTGGAAACTTCTGAAGTTAGAATTATTTTTCTCGTCTATAAAGTGATACACTAGCCGCTACATTTGTACTAAAAAATACATGTACTTGTTGGAGGCTTTCTCAGCAACAAGAGCTGAATAAGGTGAAGATAAAATCACTGCTTCAGAATCTAACAGAGAGCCAAGAAACAATCACTGCTTCAGAATCTAATAGAGGGCCACAGAACAATTACTGCTTCAGAATCTAACAGAGGGCCAAGAATCAATCACTGCTTCAGGATCTAACAGCTAGAGGGCCAAGAAACAATCACTGCTTCAGAATCTAATGGAGGGCCACAGAACAATTACTGCTTCAGAATCTAACAGAGGGCCAAGAATCAATTACTGCTTCAGGATCTAACAGAGGGCCAAGAAACAATCACTGCTTCAGAATCTAATAGAGGGCCACAGAACAATTAGTGCTTCAGAATCTAACAGAGGGCCAAGAATCAGTCACTGCTTCAGAATCTAACAGAGGTTTAATGTCTTCAAATTCATTAGCATCATTTTAGAGAAGATACATTTACAGCATGGACCAGACATGCACGTTTTGGGTAATAAACTCTCGTCAGTGATCCTCAATCTAAACAATGTAATATTACCAAAATCTGTGAAAATTATGTCCTAAATACAAATAGGGCCAAGAAACAATCACTGCTTCAGAATTTAACAGAGGACCAAGAATCAATCACTGCTTCAGAATCTAACAGAGGACCAAGAATCAATCACTGCTTCAGAATCTAACAGAGGGCCACAGAACAATTACTGCTTCAGAATCAAACAGAGGACCAAGAATCAATTACTGCTGTAGAATCTAACAGAGGGCCAAGAAGCAATCACTGCTTCAGAACCTAACAGAGGGCCAATAATCAATCACTGCTTCAGAATCTAACAAAGGGCCAAGAAGCAATCACTGCTTCAGAATCTAACAGAGGTCCAAGAAACAATCACTGCTTCAGAATCTAACAAAGGGCCAAGAAACAATCACTGCTTCAGAATCTAACAGAGGGCCAAGAATCAATCACTGCTTCAGAATCTAACAAAGGGCCAAGAAACAATCACTGCTTCAGAATCTAACAAAGGGCCAAGAAACAATCACTGCTTCAGAATCTAACAGAGGGCCAAGAATCAATCACTGCTTCAGAATCTAACTGAGGGCCAAGAATCAATTACTGCTTCAGAATCTAACAGAGGACGAAGAATCAATTACTGCTTCAGAATCTAACAGAGGGCCAAGAATCAATCACTGCTTCAGAATCTAACAAAGGGCCAAGAATCAATCACTGCTTCGGAATCGTTATATTCGTTATGTTTCTTAGAGCATCCATAAAAAAACTCATATGGAGTTAAGAACTGCTAAACGATGAATGCCTAATCAGTTTTGCTCGAGTAGAAAAGGAGGAATACCAAATAGTAAATATATGAAGATCGAAATTCTAAACATGACCTACAATCTAAGTAAAATAATATATTGGGTAGCCAAGGACAGCACCATGACATCATAGAGATACCCCTTAGTATAGAATATTTTATTTTTAAAATAGAAAAAAAATACACATACATTTGTACATTTCAAATCAGTGCAGAAGCAAACTGAAACAAGACGAACGATTTTTCCAGGAACTTACTGTACATTCCACCATCAGAGATACCAACCTAGTCGTTGAAATTATCAATACTGATTTAATGACGAGGGTTTATTACCCGAAACCTGCATGTCTGGTCCATGCTATAAATTTTTCTGCTCATAAATGATGCTAATGAATTTGAAGAGTTAAACATTACTACAATATTACTCTCTAATATATCGAGCACTTATGAGCTTGGATAATATTGCTATTTCAATTTAATATGGGCAATGTATCATTTCTGGCTCTACTGGGAACTTGAATTCATTAAACACATGAAAAAGGATCAGTTTGAAAATTTGATATATACTGAATTAAATGTGCCTTTACTCGTACGAAGCTGAATTCATTCAATCTTTGGTCTCTGAAGGGAAAAGATACTTAGCTTCTGACTTCAACTTCACTTACAGATACATAGACGATGTATTGTCCATTAATAATCCAAAATTCGCGGATTACCACAGCAGTATATATCCCTCGGAGATTGAAGTCAAAGATACTACAGAGACAAATAATTCAGCATCCTATTTGGACATAATGTTGTCCTACGACACTGATGGTCACATGAACACCTCACTCTATGACAAACGTGACTTTAATTTCAGCATTACAAACATTCCTTTTCTGAGTAGCAACATCCCTTCATCGCCTGCTTATGGTGTGTTCATATCTCAGTTGATACGCTATGCCAGAGCAAGTACCAAATATACGGATTTTGTTCTGAGAGCTAGGCGTCTTTCAGATAAGCTTCTCAGTCAGGGATATATTTGTGACCGACTTACATCGTCACTGAGAAAGTTCTACGGTCGATATGGGGAACTAGTCATACACTATGATGTCCTACTCTCCAGAATGGTGGATGATATTCTGTCCTAGACCATTTGAACCATCCAACCAAAGATTGTACTCTATGTCTTCCGAGGTGGAAGTAACCGGATGTGACAGTTCTACCGAATTGAAGCGGCTGGTGTTGCATGCAAGCAGGAGATGCTTACTCTTCCGGGGCATCTGGTCTCACACCCATATCGGGAGTTCACTTCTTTACATATGGAGGAGGTTTTTGCTTGTTTGCTTTGGTTCCTGTTTTTTCCTGATTTTGTATGCCTTCGGTTTCTGATTTTCTGAATTATCGATTTTGTGCTGTATACAGGGATATAGTCATTATCCATATTTGTCATATATTGGATATACTACTGGAAACGCAGATATATCGTCGGGGCTTGCCCCCGACGGTATAACGTACTAGTATGTTTCCAACAGTATATCCAACATATACCTGTCGGAACCACAAAACACAGTACGTTTATCCCTATTCTAATTCATGTGACATGTTTTAACTCTTTATAACCCTCAGAGGGTCTCACGTAACGCTTTAGAGGTGATGTTGCTACGGAGGACTAACAACGACGCGCTTCAAAATACAAAATACAACTGCTTCGTGTTCATTACAATGGCGAAAAATCAAAGCGTTATCAAGAATAAACTTTCTTGCTCTGTTCTTTATCTAATCTCATTTTATGGTGTTTTGATCGAGAGCGAAAAACTTACATTTGTACATCTGAATCGAAGGAATTCTTTTCCTCGACAGACTACAAATCATACAAATCATGGACATGTAGTGACCTGTGTAATGCCTTGTCCTTCCTCTTGGACAATATTTATGTAAGATTTGGTGAGGATCTATACAAGCAGGTTGTAGGAATTCCTATGGATACTAACTGTGCGCCTCTTGTTGCAGATTTATTTTTATACACTTATGAAAAAGAATTTATCCAAAATCTTCAAAAGCAAAGAAAATTTGATGAGCTGAAATGTTTCAATAATACTTCTAGGTATCTGGATGATATTCTAACCATTGACAATCCTGCTTTTGAATTATGTAAGAATGAAATTTATCCACAAGAATTAACCCTTAACAAGGCAAACCTTTCAAATACAGAAACACCCTTTTTGGACCTAAATATCAAAATTGTAAACGGAAAGATTCATACAAGTGTATATGACAAAAGGGATGCTTTTGGATTCAACATAGTAAATTTCCCTTGGCTTGACGGTGATGTTCCAAGATTACCGTCATACGGCATTTACATATCACAGCTCATCCGGTACGCTAGAGCATGTACTGATATTTTGGATTTTCACAGTAGAAATTTACAAATTACCAAAAAACTTTTAGGTCAAGGTTTCCGCTTTCATAAACTAGTTAAGACTTTCTGGAAATTTTACAAAAATTACAGTCAACTTCTTTTAAAATTCGGATCTATACATGCAACAGAGTACATTACTATGAGTATTACACAACCTGTCTTTTATGGTGATATGATAAACAAAATAAAAAGGATCAAAGGTAGGCAGCATAACCATCGAAAATGCGTCAGAATCATCAAACGCCTTTTATACCGTGGATATGATCCTAATGTCACCAGACGGACACTAGGCTTGGTACTTGACCAATCTACAGTCTTGTACAAGCGCATCCTTGAGACTTGCACTCTGACTGACTGTGACGACGGGACTCCATGACGGGCCCTGTCCAAACCTCTTTAGAGAAGACAGGGCCCCGACCACCTGTCCTCTCTGAATGTCAGTCGGACTCCTCGGGTGATTACATACATGAGCTCGCTACAGCCGACAGAGCACGGACTGTATTACGCATGCCCTCTTTTTATATCCATTTACATATTCATCTGTGTCTCTGGGGCCTCTGCGTTTTGCGGTCTTGTTTGTGTGATGCCATCTTACAGTGAGGAGGTTGTTTTACACCACAATTGTACGTTCTTCGAGACCTCTGGGTAACTGGAGAAGTGAGAGGGTTGTGCGCACGTAATCCAGGATAACCACACCATTTGCTACTTGCGTGACAGATGGCCGTCCAAAGTCGGCACCGGTTACCCATTGGTCTCGTCGGTTTATGTGTAGTCTTTTGTGTTTGATGTTTACATGTCGTGTGTCTTTTTTCCGTCTCGTGCTGTACTCGTCTTTTGTGTTTTTGCATCGGGTGTTTTGGTGTTTTACTGTTGATGCTGCAACGGGGTCTTGTTGGAGATCTCCTCCCTTCTTTTTATAAGTGGAGAACACCGCTTGCAAAATTCATACTGAGATCTCTATTTGAAAAACCGCTTCGAATATCACTGTTACTAGATTAAATGGATCTTAAGGACAAGGTTTTAATAAAGACGAGACCGCAAACTTTGATGAACTGTTCATACAGTCTTAAAGTTGAGACCCTGTAATGATTTAATTATGGAAAACAGACTGTTTTATAATCGAATTGATGCAGATTTCTGTCCAATTTTTCGGGTGATACCTGCATCAACAGAAAAAATATAAGATTCATTTCTTAAATCGCCTAAAATCAAATAAGATTTAACATGTAGAACACAAACTGTATTTGGAAAGGTCAGTCAGAAATACATGGGTACTTTTTTTGACGCTGATACATATATAAACACATTGCAGTATGTCAATTAGTCAGACCCTTGTTTATATTTATGAAATATTGCATTAATTATCACCATTCAGAAGGATTACGGCGGGCAGACATCTTGACATCTCGGAAGATAAAACCCCCGCTGTATATCGTAACCTCCAGATGCGTGCCAAATGTCCGCTTATCTCATAACTACGGTTTGCATTAGTTATTATTGTCGTTTGATTTCTTTGCAAAATGCCGTCGTGTCAGGCTTTTAATTGTACAAATGAAAGAGGAAAATGTCAAAAAAGTTTCTTTAGAATTCCGAATCCAAATAAAAATGCAGAACAGAAACGTTTATGTAAGCAGTGGATCACAAATTTAAAGAACGGCAAATTATCAATTGATACATTCAAATACGGAGATTCCAAAATAGTATGTGAAGACCATTTTACTGCAGATTGTTTTGAAAGGAATGTTGTCGCTGAATCTCTTAATTTTCACCCAAAAAGGAAACGATTGATACCAAACGCAGTGCCAACAATTGTCAATACTGACACGGTCAGTGACAGAATTAAAACCGCTCCGGCAAAAAGGTCATCAGATCAGCAGGTGAAAAGAGAAAGAGCCAGGGATGGGGTCAATTACATTGAAATGTAATTAATTAAATTACACATTACATTGTAATTCTTGGCAATGTAATTAATTAAATTACACATTACTTTGCTATTTTTTGGCAATGTAATTAATTAAATTACAATTACATTGCAAATGTAATTAATTAAATTACACATTACATTTCATTCAATGAATTTATTTTTACCATATCAAATTTCAAGTCTCTGATATAATGCAAGAAAGTGCAGGACAATATTCGCTCAACAGTCCAATGTATTTTAAGATTCACTGAGAAACCGTTAATGTTCATTAATGCACACATTTTGCCTTGAAATTCCCCCAGAATTCTTGGCCCTTAAAAATACTAGCCATTTTGTCCTTGTCTTTGATAAGTTAGTTTTCCCAACTGAATTTTGTTACATTAGGATCAAATCACATTTGTAAACAGAATCTTTGACAATTTTATTCATGCATTCTTTCTATTGTTGACAACCAGGTGAAAATGCATTATCTCTAAACTAAGACTTTAGATATATAATGGAGGTAATTGCAGAAGTGACAAACAAGTTAATTAAAACAGAAACACTGAACCAGACTTTGTTTTGATAACTATAAGTCATATTAGGTCTGTGGTCATTCAGGTAAAACTGTTTATTTAACCATTATCTGTGGCTAATCTCAATGATAACTGATTAACACAACAAGTTAATTTTTTTCTCAGACCAATCTGTGTATTCATTTTCTTAGTTGCAAATGTAATTGAAAAGTAATTGAAATGTAATTGAAATTACATGCAGTTTTTGCCATGTAATTAATTAAATTACAATTACATGTAATTGAAAAAATCTTCAATTACACATTACATTCAATTACTTGAAAAAATGTAATTAATTGTAATTAATTACAATTACATTTCTAATTACCCCATCCCTGGAAAGAGCAAAGGTCAGATCAATTTATATCTATTTATGTCGTAATATATTGAAAACAAAACAAAAGTATCCCTGAAAAATACTTTTTGAAGTTTTACATGTATATATTTATTCCAAGAAGACGAAAAACATTATCAACATGTTTTTTTTTTCTTTTTTTTTCACAGATAAAAGACAATCTGTTAGATTTAAAAAGACGATCTTCGATACGTTCCGCCGATACTTCGAGAACAGATACTTCAGAATTACCTGACCAAGAAAGAATAGTAAGTACAATGTTTCTGAATAAAAATAAAATCAAAATTATCGTAGATGGTCAAATTTTCTGTAATGTTTATTTGTGATTCTTAACGAATTCTATTTGAAAATAAAGTTTGTATATCAAATAAGAGACTGTCATATATATTTTTTCAGGAAGAATCGATCGATTGTGACCCTTCACTGTACACCGCTCCTAATGAGTCCCAATGTGTAAGTGGAAATGAAAGCAGTAATATTCATCCGTGTGGACATCCTTGTTTTTACTGTTTACAAAAATCACACACTGATCAATCAGTATTTACGTCCGATCACATTTATGCAATGAACAAATATCGGACAATTAGAACCAACACTTGTGAACAGCCAACGGAAAATTTCATGACATCTACACCTATCAAAAAAGCCGTAGACACTGCACGTGACGATGAACCTTCTTTTGATGCATCATTTTTCAGTACCGACTCCAATGATGACAGTAAGGATGTCACTTTTGATGAAAATGTTTTCATGGAAAATACATATATGTCTGATGACGAAGAGGAGATCGAAGAAATGGATGGTGATCTACATTCCAGTATTGTAAATGAAAATAAATTAATTGTATTTGAAAGTAATTTAATGGAGATTATCAATGCACTGACATGCAGTGAGTGTAATTGTCCTGTCGATCCATCGGATACTGATAAGGAGTATATTGGCACAATGATCAAGATAACTGCATATTGTACAGGTGGGCATTTGGTACGTAAATGGACATCTCAACCTTTGATTGGAAAGATGCCTGCCGGCAATCTGTTGGTTAGTGCTGCAACTTTATTCTCTGGTCAAACATTCACCCATATTTCACAGTTTTCTCAATTCATGAACCTGAAATTTATAGGAAAAACAACATATCAAACTATTCAAAGAGAAGTGCTCATGCCGGTTGTATCACACGCATGGAATATGATGCAAGAACATATATTTACAAAGATCAAAAGTCAAAATAGGTATCTACGCTTAGCTGGTGACGGTCGATGTGATTCCCCTGGTTTTAATGCAAAATATTGTACTTATTCTCTAATGGATTTAGACACTCAGCAAATAGTTGCATTTGTCACCGTGCAAGTTACTGAGACCGGCAGTTCTAGTAAAATGGAAGTCGAGGGCTTTAAAAGATGTATGGACTTTCTTTTAGAGAGGGGATTCGAAATTAAGGTTTTAGCGACTGATAGACATGTTCAAATAAGAAGTGTAATGTCAAAGCAGTATCCCCAAACTGAGCATCAATTCGATGTGTGGCATTTAGCTAATTCGATCCGGAAAAAACTCTTGGCAAAATCGAAGTCGCGGGGGACAGAGGAGCTTGGGCTGTGGATTAAAGCTGTTTGTAACCATTTATGGTGGTGTGCAAATAACTGTGGCGGGGACAAGGACTGGTTAGAGGAAAGCTGGATATCCCTTGTTCATCATGTTGTTGATGAACATACGTTCGACGGAGATCTTCTCACGTCCTGTGCGCACGGCGAACTTACAACAGATGAGCGTAGAAAGAAAAAATGGTTGAAAAAAGGCTCGAAAGCACACAACGCTCTGAAAGAGGTCGTGTTGGACAAACGACTGAGGAAAGACATACGCCATCTTAGTGAATTTTGCCATACTGGAAACTTGGAGGTGTATCACAGCCTGCTGACCAAATATGCACCGAAGCGACAGGAATTTGATTTTGATCAAATGAATTGTAGGACCACGATCGCAGTCATCGATCACAATATGGGACTAAACAGGGGACACAAATTAGACAGGGATGGTAAACTCATGTACAAAAAAGTATATTCAAAAGTGAGCTCACAGTGGATTCCAAAAGCAGTGTACAATCCCAAAAACTATCTTTGGATGCCGATGTTAATGAAAATGTGCGTAGTGCAAAAAGAGGCTACAACCCTCCCTCCCGTGCCTGTTAAAGATCGTGGAAACATCGCACCCGTTCCTGCTCCCCCTACGAGAGAGATGATTTCAAAACTCATTTCCCGATTTAGAAAGGCATATGATGACAGTTAGTGTACTCTGAAATACTAGTAGACAGTTTAATGGCATCCAAGTACTTTACGTTTTATACGTGTATACAATGATCAATACCTTCTGTATACAAGTCATGAATGGAATCCAGGGCCGAGCGGAATCCTGTGTAGTCTCCCGTTGGGTCCGGGAACCGTTTTCGAATTGTCATCACTACACACGATGGAATAACTACCCGCTTTCCTTTACCGAGTTTTTCTCCACGGAACATCCAGCATACAAACTGCCGATAAGCCGTTAGTCTCAATTGTCTGCAAAATAAAAAAAAAACAGTATGTAATTACAACTAATATTTGATGTTGAAATTGTTTAAAACTTCATGGATAAATTAACTATGTGAAATTAATTAAATGTACTAGTATTTAAAATTAACGTTGGATTCATACTTACTTGTTTGATAGATGCTCTGGTGCACGGCCCTTCTGTCCTTTGTAAATCATAATTTGTATAAATGCAACGACAAGAACATCGGAATTACATACAATTAGTTCAAATAAAGAATGTTCAGTTATACATGTATTGACCTCTATATTAGGATGGACATATTCACATCCTGCACAGCATATGCACTCTTCTGCAGTATCCATTATTTGACAATTTTCACATGTACACCATTCCGACACCGGCATATCTAGAACATTGATACTTGAAGTTTCATCAATGTCGATCGAACGATGTCTCAATTCTTCCTCTGAATATTCAGGTTCGAATGCATATGCATCTAATCCCATAATTTCATTTTCAGACATTGTGATTGATTTATTATTTTCATATAAAAACTCGCTATTAAATCTTAACTACTCTGCGTCCACATACAGTATACCGTATATCGCGAACCGTAGTTATTACCTCACGCTGAGCACAATATGGTGGCGTCTACTGATAAGCGTAGAATGCCGAATTTACACTAGTTTATGACCAATTATCTCTGGAACGTGACCATCTGTTTTGGGGTTTCATGATGTTTTATTTTTAATTGATATATATCTTTAATTCTATGCACTTGCATATGTCTGGGTGACCTTACCCTTTAACAAAGTCATTAACTTTCCGTTAAATACAAAATTATAGTACTCAAACCCTCCAAGATATCAAAATATAAAAATAAAATCTTGTCAATATTTCTGGCTCACAATATTTACAACAAAAATGGAAACCCTCAAGTTACGCATGTGCATATAACCATGATTATAAATCTAGAATAATAACATATATTTTTCAACTTTGTTTGGGTTGGTTTTCAAAGATTATCCATTAGGTGTTAAATGAACGCTCAGACCATTCCAGATTGATGATTAGAAAGGTGAATTAAAGCTTTGTGTGATCAGCTAACTTTTTATAACATGAGTGTTCGTATGACCATTTTGTTTGTAAAGATTGTTAATTGGATGGCTTAGACAGGCGAATAAAAGATGCTATATTTATAAACCCGGGACAAGTGCGTATTTTGTATGTCTCTCTTCCTAATAATGAGATAAAAAAGGATCCAGACGACAATCTCAACAGTACTCACAATAGAGCACGGAACTGAACATAGCGAGCTAGAGGTGGGACCAGGTGCCCGGGAAGAGTAAGCAACCCCTGTCTGGCCAGCCGCATCCGCCGTCGATGTAAACGCACGAAAATGAAAACAATGTCTACAAAACATGCGCGGTCTGGGATTATATAAGGGTAAATACCAGGATATAGGGTATACAACTTTAACACTTTATATCAATTTTAAACGTCTTCAAATTCAATAGCATGTTTTAAGGACATATGAATATACAGCATGGATCAGACATGCACGTTTCGGGTAATTAAGGCGATTTCCAGAATATTTCAAAATACAACTGGTTTGAAATAAAAGTCGAAGGAACTTTCGGATTTAATTTTTATCATTTGAAAAGGTTACTACATATAAAACGTTGTTTCGGAACTTTCGTTTGTAAAAACTTATATCAAAAGATTTGAAAATATCTTCAAAATTTTGAACAAAAATAACAATGACGTATAGGAAGATAGAATCTGATGTAAATTCCTCTCTTTCTGTATTATTTAAAAAAAGGTAGTCGCACCTTGGCTCCAGTATCAGAACAAGGACAAAAAAATTACCAAAATATCTTTATTAGTTTCTTCACCTTGAACTTATCTAACGGAAAAATGAGATGTACACTATGATATCTAAACTGAAGTTATATTGATCCTAAACCCTGCCAAAAATGAAAATTACCTTTTGGAATCACATGATCATCAAAGACTCCCACACCAACAAAGAGGAATCAAACATAGAAAATAATTCCATAGCAAAGAAAACAATAAACTCAAATGCAATAAACAATGCCAATATACAATAAACTCTTTCAAAGTCTTTTCACCTATTAGAATCATAAACCGAAGGCATACAAAATCAGGATGAAACAGGAGCCAAAGCAAACAAGCAAAAGCCTCCACCACATGAAAAGAACCGAAATTCCCAATATTGGAGTGAGACCGGATGCTCAGGAAGAGTCAGCATCTCCTGCTTGTATGCAACACCCGTCGCTTCAATTTGATAGAATTGCCAAATCCATTTACTTCCATTTCGGAAGATATAAACATCTTCTATGAATGGATGGTTCAAATGATCTAAGAAAGAATACCATCCACCATTCTGGACAATGGGACATCATAGTGTATGACAATTTCCCCGTATTGACCGCGCAGAACTACCTCAATTACGATGTTAGTCGGTCTCAAGAGAAGCTTACTAGTGTCTGAAAGACGCCTTGCTCTCAGAACAAAATCTGTGTACTTGGTACTTGCTCTGGCATAACGTATCAATGGTAGGTGGTTGCGGAATTTTTTGGGGGGGGGGGGGGGAGGGGGGATTGATCTGCAAGTTTTTGTGTTCTTAGTTTGTTGGTTTTCGGTTTTAATGCTCTATAGTCTATCCATACATTCTTTAAACAAATATCGGAAATAAGGAGTTTTCTCAACATGGAATTCTCAAATATTACTTTATAACGTGTTATGCTTGAGTTGTTTGTTTCGCTAAAGTACCTCAGTCTCTGATCTCTCCAGATCTTTCTTGCGGAGAGGGTTTTTGTTTTAAGTGTAGATGCTAATTAATCGTCATTGGGAGTATTTTTTTCTTCATGTTTTCTCAACTGACTGTCATCAAATAATTCCGAGACAAACAAACACTCACAAACATTTCTTCTGAATCTGAATCTACATGTATTTACTTATCTTTCGAAATAAAAGAATAAAGCTACATGTATAGCAATCTACAATATTTGATTTTCAGTGCTATTTATTTCCTAATACATGTTTATATTATCGCAACGAGCATGGAATTCAGAGATCAGCTCGAATTAATACTCAAGAAAAAAACCCCAATTATATAGACCTGGATGGAGACGAGCATCCGGTTCTACGTTCATATTCTGTACCCATACCATGTCACCTTTATCCAAATATACATTAACCTCATTTGTACCCGTTTCAAAAACTCAAGAAGCAGAGAGTTCGATTCCATTTTTTTGCTATGTGAAGATATAGTTCCGTTGGTCCACATGCCATAATGGTTGCAGAAAGCTATCATGGCTATAGGCGCTGTGAAATGAGAATGCCTCGTATCGTATCCATCACCAACATTAGATACTACATGGTCATACACAACCGTCTGATAATCACCGAGATGGTCTGCGCTTAAAAGAAGAATTGGGCGTCTTCGACACACAGTTAACAACAGACACGAGTCAATTTTTCATGACCATGTTGTTGCCAAAGAACTTTCTTATCTCCATGAAAAATATATCATCGTTCCTGCTGACAAAGCGGCAAACATTTTTACTTTCGTTTGCAAGTCATACTAATTTAAATGCTTGAGAGAGGAATTAGGACTACATTAAGCACCTGGAAATCCAACGTACACACTTACAAACTTATCTGTATCTGAAATACTTGACAACCACAAATCTGTTCTTGAGTCCTTCGGTATTCATACTGACGACTCTGATCTTGAACTACCGTATATCTGCTGGATTCCAAAAATGCACAATAATTCTTACAAACACCGATTCATTGCCGGTTCGTCCGGGTGCTACCGGCTGCTCAACAAAACAAATTCCATTTTGCTTACGAAAATATTAAGTCGCATCAAGAAAGGTCTTCAAACATACTGCGAGACAACATATTCCAGAAATAGAATCAATCAGATGTGGATCCTAAAGAATTCTAAGGAACTTTTGGAAAATTTAAAAGCCACGGGCTTCAATCATATTACCAACATAAAATCTTTCGACTTCTCTACGCTCTACACTACCATTCCACACCAAAAGCTCAAAAACAGACTGGCCAATATTATTCGCAACACCTTTCTTTCAAAAAATGGTAATAGAAGATACAAATACCTCGTAGTTGGGCGGGAGGATACTTATTTCGTGAAGGAACATTCTGATTCAAACAAAAAGTATACTGAAGACCGGATGCTTGAGTTTTTGATTGACAACATTTTTGTTGTGTTTGTTGGAACTTATAGTCGGTATCCCCATGGGTACCAATTGCGCCCCACTGCTTGCGGACTTATTTTTATATTCATACGAAGCTGACTTCATCCAGACCTTGATCTCGACTGGGCGAAAGCACCTCGCATCTCAGTTAAAATTTACCCTCAGATACGTAGATGACGTGTTGTCCATCAATAATTCGAACTTTGCGGATAATCTAAATCTATCCTCATGAACTAGAGATCAAGGAAACAACTGAGAGTGGCAGATCCGCTTCGTACTTGGATATACTCCTATCTTTCGACGCAAACGGCCATTTTAACACCTCACTGTATGACAAGCATGACGATTTCAGCTTCCACATATCTAACTTCCCTTTCATGAGTAGCAACATTCCGTCTTCTCCTGCTTATGGTATTTTTTGTTTCTTAACTGATACGGTACGCCAGGGCATGTTCCAAATATGAAGATTTCATCATTAGAGCCAGACGGCTTGCAAGTAAGCTACTTGTTCAGGGTTATGTTTCACAACGGCTGAAATCATCATTGAGGAAGTTCCTCGGTCGCTACGGGGATGTAATAAAAGCATATGAGATCCCCCTTTCCAGAATGATCAGTGACATTCTACATTGTGATTGAATGGCTATCATCATCACCAAACAAGACATACTTACCTGATATGTACATCAAAATGTACACCGAGACAATCACCGGATTTGACAGGTTTCCATGGGAATGTTGCGACGGGTGTTGCATGCAATCAGGAGACGCTGACTCTCCCCGGGCACCTGGTCTCACTTCGGAATTTTGTTCATTCCGAGGTTCGCAACCGTTCCTTTGGAAAATCTAATGATTTTGCCTTGCCTTCTCGACTATGAGACTGAATAATTGATGGGTACTTCTGTAATGTTTATTTGTTAAGCAAGCAGTGAACGCCACTGGTTGAGATGCTTTAGCGAACTTATCTGTAAATATGAATAAAGATAAGTGCTCTATTTTTATCTTTTAGAACACCACATGTGCATTTCAACAAGTTATGTCTAGGTTTTAATATCTATTCTCTGTAAGCATTTGCTATTTTATGAAGGACGCATTTCACGGCATGTCTCAGGTTTTGATCAAAATACATAAGGTTGGGTCTGACCCAACAGTAAAAAAATTATTTAAGAATTCTTAATATCACATCCGGTTGCCATGGAAACGGACTTTGAATATTGAAAAAATGCATTTTGGGGCGTTTTGAAGTCACATACATCATTTATGCAGCATAATCTAAAACAAACACTGATGAATTATCAGTACCATATCATTGCTTTTTCAACTTAAGTAATAATAATGTTGGGTTCCTGGTCTTATCTATATGTTTCCATAGCAACAACACAGGTACCCTATCAAAATAGTGCTTTGGTTTTTTTTTCAAAATTCAATGATAAATTACATTTTTTAGTTGTTTATGCAAATAAAACATAAGCATTCCAATTGGAACAAAGTTTGTGTTCGTTGCTATGGCAAAAAATGACAGCAATTGTAGACAATATTAAGAGTCCTTTTTTCAACCAGATGATTGAATTTTAATTCAAAGTGATGATAATTAATGAAGAAAGAAGGACCTTTCTTTATATGTAAGATTTTTTTTCAATATTCAGGAAATAGCCCGTTGCTAAGGGAACGATTGTGTAAAATTGCACATAGGCCAACTTCGAGTCCTTGGATACGGGCATCCAAAGTAGTAATCTGAAAATTTTTAAATCTAAAATATAGTTTTGTTTTTGCTTTATCAGATATGTAAAACAAAGTTGTGTAAGCCTTTTTCGTTTTTTTTTTAGGAAAAGGCTTCCAAAAACAGCAAAAGATGCTAATTGTTAGATTGTATGGCCAAATTACCATAGCAACCATTAATTATTTGAAAGTTTGTTCTTGTATTTTGATAGAGGCTTACTTGATCTTTATTAATATCGAAATAGAACTTTCTGGGATTAAAAATAAATGTTTTATAAAAATAATAAAAAGAAAATGGTTGCCATGGTAACCAATATTTTGCCCCGATTTTGCCCACTGGGACAGATATAATCATGTTTCCTGGGTAAGCACAGCATGACTTGACGTTTAGCAAATCGAGATATAAGTTCTGTGTAAGCTACTTGTTCAGGGTTATATTGCACAACGGCTGAAATCATCTTTGGGGAACTTCCTCTGTCGACAAACCTTTGACTTCGACCATGTAGTGACTAGCGTAGGTGGTGGGTTCGATCCAAGACATTCACACTTCGTCGCACCAGTATCTGGTCTCTACCATTTCTCGGCGACCGTAATGGCAAGCCAAGGTGCAGAAATCCATGCGCATATCGTCAAAAATGGAGCAGAATTAACTCGTGAGGCTTTACAGTGCCTTTGCGGAATGGGAAAGTGGGTCAAATGAAGTTAATGTTCACCACAACCAAAACAGCAAAATAAATGTATTCTAGGACCATTGCACCTACATATAAGACATGTTATACGAACGCTTTCTTGAAATATTCACATTGTACCAAAATGAGGCAGAAATTTGGCGGCCATCTTAAATGTTTAGTCCTGAATGAACTGAAATTGTAAAAATGACATCGGAAATGGGTTTGTTGACCCTGAAAACCCCTGATTTGATGTGCCACACTATATATATAAAGAAAGAATTTAATTTCATTTATTGGTGGAAGGCATTTGGCGGCCATTTTGAATTTCCGCCGATAAAAAGAGTTGCCCAAGGTTGCCAGAGTGGCAACCAAGATCGAATCGTTAAGTACTATCCCATAGATAAGAATCATCAAAAAAAGTTCATAGGAAAGGACATTTCTAGGTTCAGAAATTTTCAAATCGACTAATTGCACATTGGGTTTTAAGCTAATACAGGTTTCAAATATATTTTTGGTTACAAAATGTTTCTGCGGTGTAAAAAAGTGAACTTTTGAATATTTCCATGAGGTGATCATGAAATGTTAAAGTTGGGTCATTCGAATTTATAGACGCTAAAGATATCCCTACAATACAGGGGTTTTATAAAAGGTTCAAAGATGATAAGGACGAAAATTCCAAAAAACGTTATAGGGAGAATATAAGCTCTCAAGACCAGTGGTAAGAGCTACCTTAAACGGAATATTTGATATATTATATGTACATTGTACGACATGGTCAAAATCAAAATTGTATCTTCAAGGTCAAAAGTCTATGTCAGCCAAATTTTTTTTTCCAAGCAAATATGACACATGTATTTCAGAACCCAAAATTACATTTTTCAAGGACAATTTCAAATCTCAAGGTCAATGTCAAAGCCAATATCTTATTTCAAATCTTCTACTTAGCTTTGCTGTGTTTGGTATTGGAGGACTATACTTCATGCTTTTTTACAACATGGATAAATAAAATTCCGGAATTTATTCGAGGGGGGGGGGGGTGATAAAATGGCTATTTCAGTTTGGCATAATCACTAAGTGAGTTAATATTTTTCCCTGTGGCAATGAGTTTTTCATGCAGTTTTGTTCTAACTTCTCTATAAATGCTACAGTGTAGTAAAAAATGTTCTTCGTCCTCTACAATTTCTTTTTTACATGCATCACAAAACCGTTCAGATCTAGGAACATTTGAATATCTGCCCTTTTCAATGGCCAAATGATGTGCACTAATTCTGATATGTCGAGTTTACGAATCATTGACCTATCATTTTTATTAATTAATTTATCAACATATTCTGGACGTTTGTTCATCAGGAAGAATTTCTTAAAGAAATGTAATTTAGAAGAATTCTCTATGTTTGCATTTTGCATTTTTTTTTGTTCTCTATGTTTGCATATTCTCTATGTTTGCATATTCTCTATGTTTGCATATTTTGCATTTATATGATTTATTGGATCCCCACTCGGTGCTTCACGCCTAGGCTTTTTAACCCCCCCCCCCCCCGTCAATAGACCCTTTGGATCAGCCACTGAGTACGAGAATCATTGTCAAAACATAATGTATATTCAGCATCAACATGCTCCACCCACTTCACTAGTCACATACTTTGCTTCGTTCGTGACCTCAGCATTCCACCTAAATATTTTACAAAGGTAAATTACTGTTACAGTAAATAAAAGCGCCGAGTGCTCGGAGTGGTAGGATTTAACAATTTCCTTTGTCATTTGTTACCTTCGGGTTCTCTTTTACGAAGAGAATAAAAAAAAGTCATTATTGTCGATACTTGAAAGTCGACCAGAATTCAACCCTGCAGTTGTTCTACAACTAGATGCATGTGAGAGTCAGATCGCAAGAGTTATTCTTCTTGTCCGTTCGAGGCGCACGCGGTAAAAGACGGAGTTCTGGAAAGTAAAATTTTGTACTAGTTTTTTTACGTATAAGATCATGTTTATATATATTTTTCATGGCTTATTATCATAACAGTATCGATTCTGTTCACATTATTCTTCTGATCATAGGAAATCATGAAGTTCAAAAGTGAACTGCGATATGCATGAATATGACAATATATTATACAAATATGGACTTGGTCGAGGTCATTATGTCATTATAATGACCCGATGAGATTTGTAATATCTCGTCGGGTCATTATAATGACATAATGACCTCGACCAAGTCCATATTGTTATACTATATAACGAATCGTAAGGTAACATATATGATTAATGATTCAAAACAATATGAACATATAATTTTAATTAAGAATTCAACAATTAATTGCACTTTTTTTGTGAAAAGTGTATCTAAACTTTTAAGAATAAGATTTTTTTGTGAAAAGTGTATCTAAACTTTTAAGAATAAGATTTTTTTGTGAAAAGTGTATCTAAACTTTTAAGATTAAACAAAATAACTATCTTTATTTTTATCGTAAATACTGAAATCATGACAAATACTGCACCGAGTCATTATCTTCTTCTTCTTCTTCTTCCTAATACTGTGCTGGGTTCGTAGAACATTATCGCACACATTTTAAAAAGGTTAAAATCATGTGGTGGAAGGCTCTCTTCCGTCAGTATAGTGCTGTATATTGATATTGAAATATTGAAGAGTATCGATATTTTGATATTTTCAATACGTATCGATACACAAATGCTGAGTATCGATACTTTCAATTATTACATTTAATAAATATAAACTTTTAATTTGTTTTTGCTTTTATTTTCATATTTCTTCTGAATATTCTCCGATCACTTGTACATTTAGGCTGATATAAGTTCAAATAAAAGCATCTGGGCACCTGGTCTCACCCCAAAATTGGGAGTTCGCTTCTTTCCATGTGATGGATATTTTGTTTGTTTGCTTTGGTTCCTGTTTTACCATGATTTTGTACGCATGCCTTTGGTTTATGATTTTCTGAATTATCGATTTTGTTTTCGTATTGGGATATGGTCATTTATAATCCATATTTGTCATTCTATCAGTCTTACATGCCACTGCTGGTGGACCAGGAGTTCCCGACGGCACAAGTATCCAAGTTCGATCAACTTCTTTTGATCGTTTCTTCAACGTATTCGAACATTTCTGTTATCAAAATTTCTTGAAATTTCTAAAACATGGGTCCTGTACATAGCATCATATCCCACCCTTCCTGCTACGTCTTTCGGTACTTTTTGGACATAACTTTCACACTCTTTAGTCATATAACATTTCTAGATTGAGGATCACTAACGAGGGTTAAGTAACTGAAAAGTGCATGTCTGGTTCATGCTGCAAACTTATCTGATCTTAAATGATGCTATTCAATTTGAAGACGTTTAACATTGAATCGAAAAACGAAATCTGAATGTCAGCTGTTTCACTCACTCTCATCCTCAGCCTCACTCACTCATTACTACTCACGGTCAGCATTTTCACAAAATCCATGCCAAAGAAGCCAAATGTAATTACTCGTATGTAAAAAATATGTAAAAATAAATCTTTGGTAGAAAAAAAACCCACTTGTTATCTTTTTATTCTTTTTTTTTTGCATTTGAATTAATGGAAAAATACATTTGTTGTTTATTTTTGTTGTGTTTTATAAAGTTGTCATTGATTTATAAACATAAAAACATTTATTGATTTATTATGATGATAAATTTGAGAAAAATGAAAAAATGCGTATTGTATTGAAAATATTGAGTATTGAAGCAAAATGTATTGTATCGTATTGTATTGAAAAATTTATTTCAATATACAGCACTATCCGTCAGCGGTCATTATCGGAAAATAATGACTCACGCTCCAGCCAGTCAGAATCGACGTTACATCCTGGTTATATAACATTAACTTATATATTAAGCATGTATGCATCTTACCCTGGTAACGTTATTTTAAAAATTAAATAAAAAAAATAATTGCATCTGATCTCCGATATTAAGATTCAGGTTATGAAGAAGGTAGGTCATCATCATTTTTTGTGTTGCCTGCAAAGCATAGTGAGTGTCGCTATGTTTTGCAGGCGACATATGCATTCCTTGGAATGATTTTCATATGTATAATGTATTTATAATGCTTGCATTGCATATAGCATATACTGGTCGAGCAGATATTTCCGAACTCGAGTTATTGTTGAGAGGAAAAAAAATTATTCAGCTTTTTAATTTCGAATTAGATTTTTAAAATTTGATCATGTATATCCAACAGATACCTTTCGGAACCACAAAACACAGTACGATTATCCCTATTCTAATTCATGTGACATATTTTAACTATTTATAACCCTCAAAGGGTCTTACTTATTGCTTTAGAGGTGACGTTGCTACGGAGGACTAACAACGACCACAGAAATTATTGCGCTACAAAATTTAAATACAACTGCATCATGTTTATTACAATGGCGAAAAATTCAAAGTGTTATCAAGAGTAAACTTACTTGCTCTGTTGTTTATAAGTGGAGAACGCCTTTTACAAGATCACAACTTGTAGTTTTACGTCAGAGTATGATGTCACTGGAGCAAAGAGAACAGGGAATCGTGACATCATATGTAAAAAGTGCGCTAAAGCATGTAACGTGCTGATTTACGTAGGAATACATTTTGGAGTATGTCAAGTGAGTCGGTTTGCGGCATGTATATCGTCGTTATACATGCTTGTAGAAATCCTGTGAACCAATCAGAATGCGTGAAACAAACAGAATGAATTAGAATTCCTCATGAATGCTCTGAATGTTGCTATCTAGAGTTATTCTTCTTTAGTTTATCATGCCTCGTACTAATTTCAGCCAATGACATCGCAGTATTTCCGTCACGTGGTGTCCTACCTTGACGTCGAGGAAGGTCACTAAATTTTCAAACGTCAAAAATTACACAGAAAACTTTACGAAATGGCTCTCGGCATGATAAATTCGTTATAGGGCTTATTTCTCTCGTACTTCCTACTCAAAGTAGGTGTGTAAATATATGTAGGGGGTTTGGCCTTCAGTCTCACCCCCAACAAATTTACACACCTACTTTGAGTATTTCACTGGTTTTCAATATAATTTTTGTGTCGCCTGCGAAGCATATCGACACTTAGGGATCACTTTGTCTGTCTGTCTGTCACACTTGGGTGTCACACCCTATAACTTTTGATTGGTCAGTGATAGGGCTTTGATATTTCACATGTGTAATCCTTGTGACAAGACCTTTCTACACATACCATAATTTTTTGACCTCGTGATGTTGGCCTAGGTATTTGACATACTTTTTAAAAATTCTAAGATTGGCTATATCTTTTGATTGTTAAGTGATGAGCTTTGTAACATTTCACTTGCGTATTCCTTATGAAAAGACCTTTCTAAACATTCCATGATTTTTATACGCCCGTCATTTGACGGGACGTATTATGGTATGGCGAAGTCCGTCCGTCTGTCCGTCTGTCCGTCTGTCCGTCCGTCCGTCTGTCCGTCCGCCTATGGAACGCAATAACTTGAATACGCGTCAACGGATTTTTATGAAATTTATACATAGTGATCAGACTGTGGAGAGGAAGCCGCCTTTCGATTTTCAGGTTCATCCGATTTGTCGTTACAGAGTTATGGGACTTAGATTTTTAAAATACAGTGAAAATATACTAAAATATTTAAAAATTATTTAAAAATCTATTTCTGGTCGAAATGTTTTGAAATTTTGTATACTTCAAGTAGAAAGGATGTTCTTTGACATATGTAACGGGTTTTTAATTTTTTTGTCGCATAACCGAGATATTGTGTGTAATAGGAAGGGGGGGGGGGGGGTTATATGCACATACATTTTAAGCTAAGGGCAAAATATAGGCGCATGGAACGCGATAACTTGAATATGCGTCAACGGATTTTCATGATATTCATACGTTATGATTGGACTGTGGAGAGGAAGCCGCCTTTCGATTTTCAGGTTTATTCGATATGTCGTTACAGAGTTATGGGACTTAGATTTTTAAAATACAGTGAAAATATACTAAAATATTTAAAAATTATTTAAAAATCTATTTCTGGTCGAAATGTTTTGAAATTTTGTATACTTCATGTAGGAAGGATGTTCTTTGACATATGTAACGGGTTTTTAATTTTTTTGTCGCATAACCGAGATATTGTGTGTAATAGGAAGGGGGGAGGGGTGGGTTATATGCACATACATGTTAAGGTAAGGGCAAAATATAGGCGCATGGAACGCAATAACTTGAATATGCGTCAACGGATTTTCATGATATTCATACATTTTGATTGGACTGTGGAGAGGAAGCCGCCTTTCGATTTTCAGGTTCATTCGATATGTCATTACAGAGTTATGGGACTTAGACATTTTTAAATACAGTGAAAATATACTAAAATATTTAAAAATTATTTAAAAATCTATTTCTGGTCGAAATGTTTTGAAATTTTGTATACTTAAGGTAGAAAGGATGCTCTTTGACATATGTAACGGGTTTTTAATTTTTTGGTCGCATAAGCGAGATATTGTGTGTAATAGGAGGGGGGGGATTATATGCACATACATGTTAAGCTATGGGCAAAACATAGGCGCATGGAACGCAATAACTTGAATATGCGTCAACGGATTTTCATGATATTCATACATTTTGATTGGACTGTGGAGAGGAAGCCGCCTTTCGATTTTTAGGTGCATTCGATATGTCGTTACAGAGTTATGGGACTTAGATATTTTAAAATACAGTGAAAATATACTGAAATAGTTAAAAATTATTTAAAAATCTATTTCAGGTTGAAATGTTTTGAAATTTTGTATACTTCAAGTAGAAAGGATGTTCTTTCACATATATAACGGGTTCTTGAATTTTTTGTCACATAATCCAGAAATTATGTGTAATGGGGGGGGGGGGGTTTATATGCACATACATGTTAAGCTAAGGGCAAAATATAGGTGCATGGAACGCAATAACTTGAATATGTGTCAATAGATTTTCATGAAATTTGTACATTTTGATCAGACTTTGAAGAGGAAGCTGCCTTTCGATTAAAAGGTTAATCCAATTTGTCCTTATGGAGTTATGGGACTTAAATTTTTTGGTGTTGTGAAAAAAATCCCAACGGGCGTATCTTGCTGCGTGAGCGTAGGCTTTATTGACCTAGTGACCTTGCCCTAGATATTTGACCTTCTTTCATTAAACAAAAAAAAAAAAAAATAATCCGCTTGGCAGGCCACACAAGCATTCCTTGGATTGCTTTTTTTTACAACAATGTGAGGTTTATCTGTCAATATAGTTTTTCAACTATTGCCCTATGGCCAATATTGATACGACTATTGACTGCTTGGTCAAATATTCAAATTTATAGGCATTTTTCCTATTGAGATTTTATATATACCGGTAGAGTAGCTGATAAGGGTATAACAAAATCTGATATATTCAGATTCCCCTAACAAAACATTTGAGAGGGCAAATTTAATACTGGTCGAATTTTATATATCTAATACTGTCAAAATTGAGAGAAAATAAGACTGGACGAATTCAAGCTGAATGTACAGTATGTTTTTATTGTGTTTAATAACATTATTATTAAGTAATGTTTATAATGAATGCCATAATATAATTTCAGGGAAGAGCAATTCATATAATAGATCTCCCAACAGATGAGATGAGAGTATTGATTTTCAAATTGAAGCCGATATGATGTAACATCAGATCTAGTAGCGAAATTTTGCGATAAATTTAGGATTGACATGAGCACAGTGACTATGTTAATTTAACATGATTAATAAGCTACACATGAATTTGAAAAAGATTATTTACAGTCTGAGTCAAAAGATAGCAAGTGTGACTAGTAGCAGGTCATTGCTACATGAATGTTGCATGTAACTTGGAGGCGACAGTACATGTATACTAGTCGTATTAGGGAGATAATATGTCCGAGTTAGTCTCTCCATGGACTCATGAGGTTTCAAAGGGGCCAAGGTCAATTATTTTTAAAGGAATGGAGAGTTACTAGGATATTTGCCCACTTATAAACAGTCACTAGGAAGTATATGTAATGCATATCTTCTTAAATTATAAATTTCACTGAATAGTTTATACATGTATATCTTCTTAGAGTTATGTATACTTTATCTAAAAATAGTTGCTCATCTTCAGTTCCTTCATTTCTAGCTTTACTGGTCAAAGACCAGGCGAGCTTATGCGATCGCCTGTGTCCGGCGTCTGTCTGTCCAGATGTCTGTCTGTCGGTGCGTGGGTCCGTCCGTTCAACTTTTTTTGTGAGTGCGAATCCTTTGAATCTGTGAATAGTGCAAAATGAATTCCCCAGGATTTTGGAAAATGGTTGTGGTCATTTTCTCCTATGCAGCTCTATGTAATCTCTTGTGAGCACCAATTTTCAGAAAGTATAATTGATAGAAAGATAATTCTTTTAGCATTATTCTTAGTCTGTTGTCTAGCTGTGCACTTTGATATTGTGTTTGAGCTCCTGATCCTCATGGTCTTGGAAAATGGATGTGGTCATTTTCTCCTATATAAACCTATGTAATTTTGTGATCACCAATTCTCAGAAAGTATAAGTGGTAGAAAAATAATTGTTTTTATGCCCCCGTAATGGAAGATTCAGGGGCATTATGCCATATAGTTTTTGGTCTGTCCATCTGTCTGTCTGTTTGTCTGCAAAAACTTTAACCTTGGTCATAACTTTTGAATGGTAAGTGATAGGGCTTTCATATTTCACATGTGTATTCCTTGTGACAAGACCTTTTCATGGATACCAAAATTTTTGACCTTGTGACCTTGACCTTGGAGTTTGTCCTACTTTTGAAAAACTTTAACCTTGGGCATAACTTTTGAATTGTAAGTGATAGGGCTTTCATATTTAATATGCGCATTCCTTGTGACAAGACTTTGCCATGGATACCAAAATTTCTCACCTTGTGACCTTGACCTTGGAGTTTGACCTACTTTTGAAAAACTTGAACTTTGGACATAACTTTTGAATGGAAGTGATGGGGCTTTCTTATTTCACGTGTATTCCTTGTGACAAGACCTTTCCATGGATACCAAAATTCTTGACCTGGGAGTTTGACCTAATTTCAAAAATTTAAACTTTAGCCATAACTTTTGAATGGTAAGTGATAGGGCTTTCATATTTCACATATGAATTACATGTGGCAAGACTTTTCCATGGATACTAAATTTTTGACCTTGTGACCTTGACCTTGGAGTTTGACCTACTTTTGAAAAACTTTAACCTTGGACATAAATTTTGAATGGTAAGTGATAGGACTTTCATATTTCACATGTGCATTCCTTGCGGCAAGACTTTTCCATGGATACTTAGTTTGACCTTGTGACCTTTACCTCAAATGTGATACTACTTCGACGGCGGGTGCGGCTAGCCAACAGGGGATGCTTACTCCTCCCGGGCACCTGATCCCACCTCTAGCTTGCTAGGGGTCCGTCGATGCTCAACATAGTGCTCTATTGTGAGTGCTGTTGAGATTATCGTCAGGATCTTCTTTAACTCATTTGTGTCACACTTATGCCCTTTGCCGTGTGGAGCTCGTAAAAAAGTTCCCCGCGAGGGGTTTGACAGTAAGTGTTTTGAATATATTTCCCTGACATGGTTGCCATAGCACTTTCTATATAGACATAACGTCAGACAGTGCATGTATTTTATATACTGTGTTTTTTATCGTGCATTAACATCGACGGCGGGTGCGGCTAGCCAACAGGGGATGCTTACTCCTCCCGGGCACCTGATCCCACCTCTAGCTTGCTAGGGGTCCGTCGATGCTCAACATAGTGCTCTATTGTGAGTGCTGTTGAGATTATCGTCAGGATCTTCTTTAACTCATTTGTATCTATTTTACTGACAAAGATGCCAACGGGGCATTCGTGTTTCACAAAACACAGGTTTTATCTTTATTGCATTATCCTCAGTCTGTGGTCTAGTTGTGCACCTGATATTTTGTTTGAACCCCTTACCCACAGGGTCTTGGAAAATGGGTGTGGTCATTTCCTCCTATAATTAACTCTATGTAATCTTGTGAGCACCAATTCTCAGAAAGTATAATTGATAGAAAGATAATTCTTTTAGCATTATTCTCAGTCTGTTGTCTAGTTGTGCACCTGATATTTTGTTTGTGCCCCTGACCCCAGGGTCTTGGAAAATGGAAGTGGTCATTTCCTCCTATATAACTCTATGTAGTCTTGTGAACATCAATTCTCAGAAAGTATAACTGATAGAAAGATACATTTATAATTCTGTTAGCGTTAATCTTAGTCTGTGGTATAGTTGTGCACCTGATATTTTGTTTGAGCCCCTCAGTCTGTGGTCTAGTTGTGCACCTTGTATTTTGTTTTAACCCCTGACCCCCAGGGTTTTGGAAAATTGGCACGGTCATAACTCTATGTAATCTTGTGAGCACCAATTCTCAGAAAGTATATTTGATAAAAAAATAATTATTGTTAGATGGTTATTCTCAGACAGGGTCTAGCTGTGCACCAGATATTTTGTTTGAGCTCCTGACTCCCAGGGTTTTGGAAAATGGGTGAGGTCATTTTCTCCAATATAACTCTATGTAATCTCAAAAGCACGAATTTCCAGAAAATATAATTGACAGAAAGATAATTCTTTTAGCATTATTCTCAGTCTTTGGTCTAGTTGTGCACCTGATATTTTGTTTGAGCCCCTGACCCCAGGGTCTTGGAAAATGGGTGTGGTAATATCCTCCTATATATAAATTCTTTGTAATCTTGTGAGCACCTATTCTCAGAAAGTATAATTGATAGAAAGATAATTCTATTAGTATTATTCTCAGTCTGTGGTCTAGTTATGCACCTGATATTTTGTTTGAGCCCCTGGCCCCCATGGTCTTGGAAAATAGGTGTGGTCATTTTCTCCTATATAACCCTATGTAATCTTTTAAGAACCAATTCTCAGAAAGCATTATTGATAGAAAGATAATTGTTTTTGCATTATCCTCAGTCTGTGGTCTAGTTGTGCACCTTGTGTTTTGTTTGAACCTCTGACCCCCAGGGTCTTTGAAAATGGGTGTGGTCATTTTCTCCTGTATACCTCTTTGTAATCTTGTGAGCACTAATTATCGGAAAGTATAATTGATAGAGAGTTAACTCTTTTTCCATTACATTAATCATTCTCTGGTTTTGTATTTTGTTTAAGCCCCTGATCCCCTGGGTCTTGGAAAATGGGTGTGTCACTTAGATTAATTTAAGCAAACAACCAGGAGAGCTTCAGTCTCATCAGAGACTTCTTGTTTATTGATAGCTCAGTTGGTAGACTGGTATATCCTAAGGAAAAGCTACCAAACATAGACTGGGTTCAAATAACCTGGCAACATCGACTATTTTCATAATTCATTCAGAAATTTGAAATGTTTAAATGAATTTCAACATCACAACTTCACTGATAATAGCTAGGTGTCTAGTAGATAAAGTCTCCATTACTGAAGTAATGCAGTGCAGAATAACAGTGCTTCTGCAATGTTCCGAGAACTCTCCATTCCTTAAAAATAATTTTAAACAATAGAGTGACGTCACATGTGGATTTTAATATAGGGATCACTCTGTACGGCATCTATTTTTCCCTCCGTATGTCTGTCTGGCAGTCTTTCTTTCAAATAAACAGCTGTAACCTACTTGATATATAAAAATTTTACAACATGTGATGAGCATGAGAAACAACTTCACATAACGAGAGTCAAACTTGTAACAGGCGACATACTAGTGGTGGGCCGATAATCGATTATAATTATTGATGTATTGAAGTTATCTGATTTGGATAATCGATTTAACAATTGATTGATTGCGAAAACATGGTTTTGCTTATTGTCAGGAATTAGAGGTATAATTCTGACCAATGGTATTATTATGCCACCAGTAGCAGAAATAAGTGGCTTGAAGATTATTGATGAATTAGAGAAGGTTTTAAAAATCAATCAAGAGAATACAATATAAGCAGATAAGTCCTTGCCACGATGTAACTTTAAAATTGTATATTTCAGACGGACCGACGATGAACTTTGTCCTGCAGGCTGTAAGTATTTCTTTTTTATTGTAAAGTCACACCTTACTGGATAGTGTGAACAGACGTCTAACATACGATTAAAATACCAGTAGCCTTAATCCGTTGGTTGTCCGTTTGTAAAGTAACGACGCTTGCCACTGTTTAAGGCTCTTGACTCGACTAGCTTGGAAGGGATACTTATAGGTAACATACAGCTACCAGAGATCTACTGGAAAAGTAATGGACTTTACCTTAGGAGTTACAGAAAACTGAAAAAATGGACGATGAAGGGACATCCGTTACTTGTCTGTTAGCCTCTGGTAGCCGTCTGTTTCATCTCTTATTTTATCCATTTCACATCCTTTAGATTCCGTTTGTAATTCATGTCTACCAGATATCAGTGGACACCTAACGGACACCTACCAGATAGCTACAGATATATAACGGACAAGTACTGGACAAAACGGATATCAATGGATGAGTACAAGACAAAATGCATATCAACGAACACGTAACGTACAAGTCATGGATGCCTTAGTCCATGTAGTCTGGACAGTGGAAAGTTATGAGCATGTTCAAAACTTTCCAACGGACAGAATGGATACCAATGGACATCGCTGGCAGAGTAACGGTTTCAATAAATGAATAATGGATGCGATCGAAGACCAACGGATAGAAAATTTTGCCACTTGTCTGTTACTCGTCCATTCGCCTTATCCGGCTAGGTGTGACAGAGGTATTAGACAAAAGTTAAAAGTGATACAAAGGGGTAGGGCCACGAGACCCCTAAATCGGCCCTTGATTTTTCTCTTAAAATAAATTTCATGAGAAATACTTGATATCTCTCATGAAATGTGCCATTTAACTGTAATGACGTCATGAAGTGACGTCATTTTGACGTTATTGACAAAATATGGCGAAAATTGCTGGGAATTTTGTCTTTTGTTGTAGAATTCAATGTGGCCGCATGCGTTAACTGAGATAAAACATTTATGACAAAAGGATATAATGATAATCTTTCACATATAAATTTTCCATCATAGTTAACATGGTTAATGCATGCGGCCATAGCTAATTTAATAGAAATTTTGAGTTTTTGCATCAATTTCGCCGAATATGACCTATTTTGGTGTTTTCAAAGGGCTAAAAGGTGTTGATAAAAGCAATGTTTACAAAAAGTAGATTTGTGATTTACATGTAGTAGAGAACGTTTCAAAATGTCAAATAACAATTAAAAATTCTATGAAGTACATTGTTCAAAATTTATCAAAATTAGGGCCAATATCGGGCTTCATGGCCCTACCCCTTTAAATCACTGTTGCAGATCTAGAATTTTTTTCCAAAAGGGATTGGGAGAGCGCTGGGGTATTCATGTAGTCCATCAGGGTTGAGGTGTTCCAACGTAAAATTTTTAAGATAGACTTGATTCTCTTATATATAAATTTCTATTGAATTATTTTAAGTATTTTAAGCGATTTTAAATATTGTCACGATTGTCATTGGGGTACTGCCACATACATGTATATGTAAGCATGATCAAATAACATGTGCATGTGTTTGAATGTCCAGTTTACATATATTTATTCCCCCGCAAACAATGTCTAAGGGGGCATATACCGTAGGAATCACCCTGTCTGTCCGTCCATCCATCTGTTTGTCTGTCTGTTCATCAAACCATGTCCAGAGCTCCTCCCCCTGTGGATGGATTTCAAAAATGTTTCTTAGGACCTAAGGATGTGTTATGACTTTAACAAAGGTCATAGGTCAAAGGTCAAGGTCACAATAGACACCATTAGTAAAACCTTGTCCGGAGCATAACTTCTCCCCCTTTGGATGGATTTCAATAATCATGATAATATTTCACAGAAATGTTCCTTAGGACATAAGGGTGTGTCATGACTTTGAATCAAGGTCATAGGTCAAAGGTCAAGATCACAATAGACACCATTAATTAAACATTGTCCAGAGCATAACTCCTCCCCCTATTGATGGATTTCAATAATATTTCATGTAACGTTTCTTAGGACATAAGTGTGTGTCATGACCTTGTACATAGATCAAAGATCAAAGTTCATAATAAACATCATGCACACAACCTTGTCCAGGGCATAACTCCTTCCCTTGTTCATGAATTTCAATGATATTTCACATAAATGTTCTTGAGGACCTAAGGGTATGTCATGATCTTGAAGCAAGGTCGAAGGCCAATTTCACAATAGACGCTTGACCTTCATCCAAGATAAATTTTCAAAGAATATTGCTGCAGGGGGTATTTTCATCCCGTTAGGGCAGTTTTCATTTAATTGTGTCGCCTGCGAAGCATAGCTACACTCAGGGATCACTTTGTCTGTTGTCCGTCTGTCTGTCACACTTGGAGGTCAAACCCTATAAAGTGATTCCTGAGTGTCGCTATGTTTCGCAGGCGACACATGCATTCGTTGGAATGATTTTTAGCCGAGTTGCAAAACTCGGCTCTTAATTTGATGTGAGACGGGCAGGCGGGCGGGCGGGCGGGCAGGCTGGCGGGCGGTTGGGCGGGCGTCTGGGCGGGCGTCTGGGCGGGCGTCTGGGCGGGCGGGAGGGCGTCAACAATTGGTTTCCGGACTATAAGTCAACTACCAAAGAGGCTATAACAATGAAACTTCATACACTTACTCACCATTAGTCAAAGATGAGCCCTATTGATTTTGGGGTCAAAAGGTCAAAGGTCAAGGTCACAGGACTCAGATGATTGAAAATGGTTTCCGGACCATATTTCAGCCTGTATTGCACCTATAATCATGAAACTTGCCAAAAATGTTTCCCTTGAATCAAGGATGAGGCCTATTGATTTTGGGGTCAAAAGGTCAAAGGTCAAGGTCACAGGACTCAGATGATTGAAAATGGTTTCTGGACCATATTTCAGCCTGTATTGCACCTATAATCATGAAACTTGCCAGAAATGTTTCCCTTGAATCAAGGATGAGGCCTATTGATTTTGGGGTCAAAAGGTCAAAGGTCAAGGTCACAGGACTCAGATGATTGAAAATGGTTTCCGGACCATATTTCAGCCTGCATTGCACCTATAATCATGAAACTTGCCAGAAATGTTTCCCTTGAATCAAGGATGAGGCCTATTGATTTTGGGGTCAAAAGGTCAAAGGTCAAGGTCACAGGACTCTGTTGATTGAAATTGGTTTTGGGACCATATTTCAGCCTGTATTGCACCTATAATCATGTAACTTGCCAGAAATGTTTCCTGTGAATAGAAAATGACCACTTTTGATTTTGGGGTCAAAAGGTCAAAGGTCAAGGTCACAGGACTCTGATGATTGAAAATGGTTTCCTGGCCATATTTTAGCCTGTATTGCACCTAAAGTCATGAAACTTGCCAGAAATGTTTCCCTTGAATCAAGGATGAGGCCTATTGATTTTGGGGTCAAAAGGTCAAAGGTCAAGGTCACAGGACTCTGTTGATTGAAATTGGTTTTCGGACCATATTTCAGCCTGTATTGCACCTATAATCATGTAACTTGCCAGAAATGTTTCCTGTGAATAGAAAATGACCACTTTTGATTTTGGGGTCAAAAGGTCAAAGGTGAAGGTCACAGGACTCAGATGATTGAAAATGGTTTCCTGGCCATATTTTAGCCTGTATTGCACCTAAAGTCACGAAACTTGCCAATAATGATTCCCATGAATCAAGAATGACCCCTATTGATTTTGGGGTCAAAAGGTCAAAGGTCAAGGTCACAGGACTCCGATGATTGAAAGTGGTTTCCGGACCATATTTCAGCCTGTATTGCAATTATAATCATGAAGCTTGCCAGAAATGTTTCCCATGGATCAAGGATGACCACTATCAATTTTGGGGTTCAAAGGTCAAGGTCACAGGACTAAGATGATTAAAAATGGTTTCCCGACTGAATTTGAGCCTGTATTGCACCTATTATCATGTAACTTGCCAGAAATGTTTCCTATTAATTTTGGGGTCAAGAGATCAAAGGTCAAATTCATAGGACTCGTTAATTGAAAATGGTTTCTGAATTATATATGAATGTGGATCAACCTGAAACATGCTAATAATGTTTCCCATCTGTCGAGACCATATTCAAATCATGTATATTTTACTTATATTCAAGTTTTGCAACTCGGCACTTTGCATCTTTGATCTTTCATAAAATGACCTTGACCTACTTTTTCCACTTGAGTGATTTTGCCTTTAAAGGCCAATATTGAGCAAAGTATAAGTGCTACATGTACCAAACTTGCATATTGGATGTATCTTTGATCAAACTTTCATAAAATGACCTTGACCTACTTTTTCCGCTTGAGTGATTTTGCCTTTAAAGGCTAATTTTGAGCAAAGTAAAAGTGCTACATGTACCAAACTTGCATATTGGATGTATCTTTGATCAAACTTTCATAAAATGACCTTGACCTACTTTTTCCACTTGAGTGATTTTGCCTTTTAAAGGCCAATATTGAGCAAAGTATAATTGCTACATGTACCAAACTTGCATATTGGATGTATCTTTGATCAAATTTTCATAAAATGACCTTGACCTACTTTTTCCACTTGAGTGATTTTGCCTTTAAAGGCCAATATTGAGCAAAGTATAATTGCTACATGTACCAAACTTGCATATTGGATGTATCTTTGATCAAACTTTCATAAAATGACATTGACCTACTTTTTCTGCTTGAGTGATTTTGCCTTTAAAGGCCAATATTGAGCAAAGTATAAGTGCTACATATACCAAACTTGCATATTAGATATATTTTTGATCAAACTTTCATGAAATGACCTTGACCTACTTTTTTCCACTTGAGTGATTTTCTTAATATACATGTACTTAGAGATATGTTTAAATTGAACTTTGCTGCCACGAGGTGAGCTTCGTAATCTTTGATTACACCATGTTTTAGCTCTCCAGTGAGCAAAGCTCAGATGAGCTTGTGTCATAGCAACCTGTCCATTCATCTGTCCTTCCATCTGTCTGTCCATTTGCCCTTGCCCTTCTGTCCTTTTTGTCTTCCCAGCTTAAACATTAAAACTTGCCTCCACAATTGCTGCACAAAATTTCAAAAAACTGTACAGGAAGCAAGTAATCATGGTCCTTTACCAAGTTTGTGTTTTTCAAGCCATACATGTAGAGTAAACTTCACCTATAATGAACAGGTTTATAGCGAAATTCTGCTTGTAACGAAGTAAAAAGAAAGTCACTGCAGAAGTCGAATTACCCTCCAACATTTGTACCACTTGGTGAGTGTCACTGCTGGTGGACCAGGAGTCCCCGAGGGCACATGTAGCCAAGTTCGATCAACTTCGATTGATCGTTTCTTCAACTCATTCAAAAATTTCTGTTAACAAATTTTCTTGAAATTTCTAAAAATTGGGTCCTGTAGCATCATATCCCAGCCATCCTGCAACGTCTTTCGGTACATTTTTGGACATAATAACGTTTACACTATTTGGCATATTACATTGTTTAGATTGAGGATCACTGACGAGGGTTTAGTACCCGAAACGTGCATGTCTGGTCCATGCTGAAAATTTACCTGTTCTTTAATGATGCTATTGAATTTGAAGACTTTTAACATACATAGAATTTCACGAATCAGTTGAAAAAGCAAATACTCAAGGTTCTCTACTAAATTGGCCAGTTTCAGCCCTTTATTCACAACTCAGGTGAGCTATGTCACCCCCTTGGCCCTTTTGTTCAACTTTCCACGGTAAAGCAAAGTTTTCAAGAAAATTCTTAAGCTGAATGTCTGGAGTTACCAGAAATTCTGCCTGGCTAGTAGCAATTGGCTGAGAAACTATACAATCAGCCAGTTGAATTTGTCTTTGTGCTTATTTTTGAGTTGTTCTTTTAATGAGACTCATTGATTGGGAAGGAAGTTTTGAAAATAGGCCATTTTCTATGATTTTCTACAAATTCAAGGGCAATTTTTCAAGAAAGTGCACAGACTTCAAAGAAATGGGACAATGGTGCATGTCCCCTGTCCTTCCTAATAACTCCTGATGCATGTACATGTATATTCAACAATGGTTTGTGGAAGAAATTTAATCATGTACTTTCTGCATTACAGCCACCAAGAAAACGAAAGAAAAATACCAAGTCTTACAATGATGAGGAGGATACATCATATACACCTGCACCCTGGTTGCTACGATATCAATCCAATGTAGCAGGCAAGACTCTGGTAAGACTTGATGTATATACATGTACATATAACTTGTGTAACTTATATTTCTTACCACTATTTTCTCCTGTTTTAGCTCATTTGAGTGAGGTTTGTCTGTCTATCATAAGTCTTCCATCTGTCATCTGTCCAGCTTACAATTTGTAATATTTTCCACATCTCCTCTGCAACCACTGTATACTCTTAGAATTTAACAGCAATTCTCTGTAAGAACCAAAGAATTTCAAGACATGTTGGCACGGCATGTCATGGTTTTTTGAGATTTTTGGTATGGAAGTTCAATATGAAGCACTAGTATGTAAATAAACCCCAGTTTTTTCAAAAAGGTTGCCGTTGCCATGGTAACCGTGTCTGAAGTTTCAAAAATAGGGAAAATCTAAAGGAGGAGGCATATTTGTAGGCTTTGTTACCATAGAAACAGGTACTTTTTTAATCTGAAATTGCTTTGATTATTTTCTTTTAATCCTTATTATTATGCATATTTGTAAAGTTTTTTACATTCATCTCGGATGCCTTTTGTATACAAGATGAAAAATTGGGCCAAAACAGGGTATCAAAAGGCTCTGTTTTGGGCACTTATAGACCCTTTTTTGCATGTTTTTACTGTTTTACAAGATTGAAAATTTCATAAAAGCACCAATTTTTGAAGTCCAAATTCTAATTATCTAATTAGTATCATCTTTGAAGTATACATTAATATGAAAAATTAATTGGGCTAATTTGTCCTTTTATATGCAAAGCAGCATCAAATTTAGTTGCTATGGCAACAATCGGCTGAAAGGTTTCCATACGATAGATTTAAACACAACCTCTATCAAACTATCTACACATGATATTGGAACAGAAGTTCATGTATACATCTATCAGAGGGGTTTTAATATGAAAATGACCTTGAAATAATTTCAAGGTCACCCACTGAATTTCCAAGGTCATTAAACTTTAAGTGACCAGATTTGACGAAAAATTCTGATTTTTCATAAAATGAAGGTGCCAATATTTTAGAAACCTTGAAATATTGAACTTAACAGTTATTTGCCATAAAATGATAAACGTATCACTAATTTCTTAGAACTATTGATAATGTTTCTTCACATCTTAGAATATCTAAATTCTTGGTGAGTATTTTGATAAAAAAGGGACGAAATCTGTATTTTCTTGTTTTTTTGACGAAAAAATATTTTCCCATTAAATTTCTCCAGTTCAATAAATTCTAAGATTTTTCTTTCTTATATTCATTTGCTTTCATAAAAAATATGACCTATGAAAATATTCAAATAAAAGATAATTAAAATCGGTAACAAAAACTTTAAAAAATCAATATTTTATGCAAAATTTGAGTCTCAAAGTATAAATGACCTTGAATATCAAGCCAATGACCTTGAACATTTTAATTGTTCTTATGTTAAAGATTTAAGTCATATCTATACATGCATACATTTTGACAATCTTATGTAACTCTAAAGAGGAATAAAATCAATTTCAAAGATAATATGAAACAAGCAAAAAGGTCTAATGTTGCCATGGCAACGGTCTTTGGCGACAGAATTTAGGTAAGACTCTTAAAATACCCACTCCAATTTTTCGTTCATTTTATTTGTCAATAAACATTTATTTCCTTTGATGAAAATCATTGATCTCCTATTGGTGCCTTTTGTGATATATTAGATCGAAAATGGTCAAAAACACACTAAATTGGCCCTTATTTTCACCTCTTTTTTTCGCTTCATTTTGACTTATTTTGACTTAATACAATAAGCTTCCTGTAATAAATATCACATTGCTAAGTGTACTAAGTAAGAATGGAAGAAAGGAAGAATAGATTATATAAAGATGAACAAGCTGCTACAGTGGTATCCATGGCAACGAAGTCTCCGGAGATGGCTTATTTCATGGTCCCAGCAGTGCTATAAATAGAATGACCTCGTTACCATGGCAACCAGAGGTCACATTGGCCAAAAAGTGTCATTTTCATGGTCAGTCTTTAACATATACCCATTATACCGAAAATCATCAAAATCCATGACATGCCGTGCCGATTGATTTTGGTCCTTACAGAGAATTGCTATTAAAGATTTATAGAAACTTTACTTGAAGCAAACAAGTACTTATGGTCATCTACCAAGTTCAAGCCTGATGTACATGTATAATCATAAGAAGAAAATGAATCATTGTATTTGCTGCATTACAGCCACCAAGAAAACGGAAGAAAACAAAGTTTTACAATGATAATGAGGATACATCATCCACACCATCAACCAGATCAACATGGAAACAGCCCCGGGTAGCAGCCTCGGCTCTGGTAAGACTTTATATGCTTATGTAGGAGTGCTGGGTTACACAGCTGAAATTCATATTGGGATATTTTGCTTTGATGTTTGACAAGGAAAGATATTGCTCTATTTCTAAGCAGGAATTTGAAACTGTTAAATTGATATCAATGGTTGGATTAAAATATAGTGCGAATTATATTATTAGTTAATCACTGCCTTTTTAGCTAACCTGAGCGAAGCTCAAGTAAGCTATTGTCATAGCGCGCCGTCCGTCGTTGTCCGTCCGGCATAAACTTTCAACATTTTTGACATCTCCTCTGCAACCGCTGCATGGAATTTCACCAAACCTTACAGGAAGCAAGTACTCAAGGTCCTCTACCAAGTTTGTGTTTTTCATGCCGAACGGTTTTGTTGACCGATCGGCACAAAAAACACAAACATCTTCTCTGCAAAAAAACCACTGCACAGAATTTCATGAAACTTTACAGGAAGAAAGTACTCGAGATCCTCTACCAAGATTGTGTATTTTGTGCTGATCGGTCAACAAATATGGCCGCCGAGGACTCTGATATGCTGACACATTTTCGAAATCTCCTCTGCGACGGTCATGCAAAAAAGGTCCAAAGTGAAGAAAGGAAATTTAGGAGTGAAGTTAGTCGATGAGGTCACTAAACTGAATGCGCAACTTATTTCCCAATTAAATGAACACGCAGCAATCGAAAGTGCCTGGTATTTTAATGGATCTGTGTTTGGACAGTATAAAGGAAAACGCATTAAATTTGACATCATCAATGATATTGATGCGAAAATCAGGAAATCAAAGGACAGAAGGTAATTCCGAATAGGACGTTCAGTGTTCCCGTGATGGTATCCGTTACCCGACACTTATAATGACTTTTCACGTGAAATGGACAACGTAGCTGAATAACTGCGAGTACTACGTACATTATTAAATGTAGAGGGTTAAAATATTGGGAGATTTCTTTGCAAATGATAATTTCTTATCAAAATCTGAGTTTGAAAATAGATTTAATTTAGGTTCAATTTGTTTCCTCCAATACCATGGTATAAAAACTGTGATTCTTCATTTTATAAATTCCATGAAAATTTCATTTGAAGAATGCAGAGATTTAAACCATCCCTATATTCCATTTCATATCCATATTCTGATTTCAAAACTAAAAGGCAGTAAAGAAGTTTATCAATTTTTGAATAACATCGATGTTTATCCAGCTTCAATATCAAAATGGAATACCATCTACACTTCTGTAAATATAAATTCTCGAGAAATATTTCATACATGATTTAGAACTTCTACAGATTCTAAATTACAATGGTTACAATTTCGCATTTTACATAGAATATTGCCAGTTGGCAGTTATCTGAAGAAAGTAAAAATTTCTACAAATGATATTTGTCATTTCTGTAATTCTGATCAAGAAAATATAGACCATGTTTTTTTCTCTTGCATGAAAGTTACAGTATATCATTATGGTCAGATTTGTCAGCCTATATTGAACAAAAATCGCAAAATGTCGTTGTTTTTGACTCATTCAGTGTTATTTTCGGAAAACCATTTTCTATTTCCAATATGTCTATCAATAAGATTATCATGTTTACTAAACAATATATTTACTTGAACCTAAAACAAAATCAGAGAATAACTTTCACTGGTCTTCTTGCATTTATTCATTCAAAACAAAATATTGAGAAGTACATGTATGTAGCAAAAAAGAGAAATGAAATAGATAAATTCAATTTATAGTGGATGCAATAAACCTTTTAAAACGAGACGGACATGTGATTCCAGTATTCTCAATAGAGACAAATTTTGATACAGCCAACCTTTTGGTCTATATGTAGAGAGGACGTCGACCTTGAGTTTTGCTTGTGTGACTTTGACCTTATTAACACAGATAGGTATTCCAGTATGCACACCATGCACTATTGACAGGACGCACTCTGCGTTTGTAAGTAATAAGAATAGTACAAGTTTATAAATTTATTGGCAAGTAATGGCCGCGGTGGATTAACATCATAAGAGAAATTATGATACACATTACTAATATATTAATTATGATAAACATTATGAAGTTTGTTGAGCACTAAACGTGACTACTCAAGAGCTGCCAATGCAGCATTGTACATTAACATTAAACATTAAGTGGATGCCAGATGATAAGGACAAACCACATGGTAACGATTTACCAACATTATTCATTATGCATTATTCATTATGTGGATGCCAGATGATAAAGACAAACCACATGGTAACAATTTACCAACATTATTATTATAAAATGAGTTCTTGGCAACGCCGGTGTACTTTCCTTGCGTGCTAGAACCCATAATACTATTTAAAGTTTATATTTAGAATCGGTAGAGTGGTTTATGGCCATAGTCCCTAAACACATGATGATGAATGCACAATATTCCTGTTGGTCCAGAATCCACCGCAACAAAGGGCTTCTGCGGTAAAGAGGGTTAGAAGCAGGCACAGCGACACTAAAGAGGGGGTTGATAGCACCCAACGCTAAAAAGGGAGTTGAAAGCAGCATGATTATGCGTTCCAATCCAGGCGACTGTTGCTGAAAGAAGAAAAACTATAGACAAAAATTGCAACAAAGTATTAATCAAAGTTACGTATCCTTATTTTTAGGTAGAATGGATCATCCATTGCTATTTACAGGGTGGGAGTGGGGGGCAATTTCAACAAAATTGTACGTCTTCTCTGGTCTACAGCATTGGTGAAAGTGAGAGCGGGAAGTCTGGTGGAAAAATACCCCTTCTTAGAGTAGTGTGCGTGACCAAGCAATGTCAAGGTTAAAACGTGGTACCGTAGTAGAGACCCGGATGTTGCTGTAACTGACTGTTGGAAGATCGATAACTCGCCTAAGCAAAGTTAAATTGATAGGTGTTATCTTCTCTTGCGCCACGATAAATGGAAATATTAACCAGACAAGCAGTAATATTTCATCTTAATTTGGAACAGTTTAAAAAATTTATAGAATACCAATTTTATGTAGTCCTATAAATATAGATATATATGTATATTTTTTTTTTCTCTCTCTCTTGACATGAAAAATATTTTTGTAACTTATATTTATGGTTTGAAAGTGTGAGTGAAAGGTTGTCTATGTCGTAAATGTTTCTTTCTTTTTCTTTTTTTTTTTTTGTGTGTGTTTATAATTGCAAAAAAAAAAATCACTGATTATCGATTGTATTAATTAATCAAAAATGATGTGAACAAAAAAAATAAATAATATAAAAAAAAGTACTCAAGGTCCTCTGCCAAGTTTGTGTTTTTCTTGTCGATAGGTCAACAAATATGGCTGTCAAGGGCTTTGATCTGTAGAAGTATATTTGTGACTTTTAACCCTTTGTCTGCAACTCAGGTGAGTGATGCTGCCCCCTTGGGCCTCTTGTTATAAATTTAATAGACGATTTCCAAGATGTTTCATATGATAGCTAGAGGCATATCTGGGCGACGTTTTCCTTCGTGACATCACACACGAAGCACTGGAAAACGTAACGTAAAAACTTTTATTAAATATGACGTAACAATTCAAAAGTTTTTCAAGGTACTTCATGTCTGTAGTTTGATGTGTAAAATGAAGTTTTTTTTACGGTCAATTCCAAGAACTTGAAAATAGACAGTTGAAAACCCTGATGAGGATCTCTCTATGTGAAGCATGATAGTTCGTTTCATAACCATTTTACCACTGCTTGTATTCAATACTTGTATAGACATGAACAATTAGTAACTTTATGAAAATATCAAAATGTTGCCCTGAAATGTGCGAGAAAGTGTTAATAAATTCTTGTTACCATCCTTATCAATGCTTGTCAAATTGATCTGTGTGAGGAAATAGCAGATTGAAATTATAGTAAATTTGAAAATTCCACAGTGTTTACATGGACAATAAACGATTCTCACAATTGACCCTTCCGAACCAGGACATCACAATGCAATTTTGATGTTTGACCGAGGTTCGAAGCTTGTTAAATGTTCGAGGTAGACGTTAAGAAATTTTGCATTTTTTTTTCCCACAATCGGAAGGTTCACTACCACACTAGACTTGAATTTATATAAAGACGAAGACCCGACATGGCAACATTTGATGTCATTTTCTTCGGTTATGTCAAAACATATCTATTATGCGTCATAATAAAAAATACAAATGTAAAGTCAAAACTTGTGATGTCAGGTCTTGGAATGCCCGTCTACATTCCGAACACAAGTCTAGCGGTAAAGTGAAAATGTTCTATAATCTAAATGGATTTCTTCTTTTATTACATAAATCTTCATCAACTAACAGACTGCTTAAAGAAATTATAAATGTTGAAAGAGATTTTCCAATCAATTACATGTATTTTCTGTATTACAGCCACCCAGAATACTAAATGAAAATACGAAGATTTACAATGATAATGAGGAAACATCATACACGCCCTCAACCACGTCACCACGGAAACAGCCCAGGGTAGCAGCCTCGGCCTTGGCTCTAGTAAGACTTGAAATATATTTGCAATATGTATTTCTGGCAATATCTTTTTTCAACTTTCTATGTATAAGCTAAGTCGTCACTAAAACGCCTTAGCCAACTTCAAGGGCTATCGTAAATTCTGACTATGGAAAAATGTCTAACAAACTATATTCAATCGGCCATTAAAATTTGTCGTCAGGCTACTGGTCCTAAAAATTTTCAGTAAAGATTGAAAGCATTGTGGCACATTAGAATCACTTTGTGTGGGCATTAAAGATAGTCTGTCTGATAATCACTCTTCATGTGTGTTGCTATTAACATGATTAAGCCATCAGTAATTTCAATAAAAGGGGCTCTTGATGCTGCCTTAACTAATATAAACCGGATTCTCTCCTTACTTGGTTAAAACATTAAAAAATCTGCCTCAAATTTTTGAATTACAACCTTAAAGAATTCTAATTGAAAATCCTGTGGTAGGTATTTGTTGTCAAAAAAAGTGATATAGTCAGTGTGTAAGATAGATAAATCAGTGGTGATACTTTATTTATGGGATTTATGTCTTTTTGACACTGATGCAGATACTTTATTTTATGTTAGTTTAGCTTCCTTTTATGTCATTTCTGATAATTTTCTGTGAGAAAATTCATCACTGATATACATGTATATGGAAATGTTTACCTGTGAACTGTATCATGCTTGTTTTGCATGTGTGGTATTGATGAGAACTGATATAGACTAGCTCAAGTTTTTGTTTCATATAGATACATAAATTATTCATACTTTAAAAAGAAATTAAATGTATTATTGAAATTTCAGAATCAAAGTTTCAGTCCAGAAGTCAAAAGAGCAGGGCAGGAAATAGGTGTACAACTCAGAAACCTCCTCAATCTTTCCAAACCTCACAAATGGTTGTGCTACGAATGGTTCTACTCCAACTTGGATATGTAAGATTTTATGTGTATTAGGCCATATAAAGTTGATTAGTTGTTTCTTGGAGACTGGTGCAGGCTATAATTTGTTGCCAACAAGACGTTTATTTTACAACTTCAGAAAATAATATCACTACATTCAGCATAGCACTTTAAGGTAGAGCATCCCTCAGGTCTCAGATGCTCAAATTTCCTAAATAACAACTTTTACAATATTTTCGTTTCCATATATTCAAAGCTTATGTTAAACCTGATATGTAAACCAAATATAAATCTTGGTTTCATGATTATACCGAGAGTGTAGCCGTTTGAACTTTAACATTGGACCCTATGGGAAAAGTAAGAAAAATCCCTTTTCAGGGGTGATGAAATGTAACTATAAAATGTTCTTTTCCCAAAACCATATTAGTTTGATAATCTGAATGATATTCTGAAGAGAAAAAATAGGGTATCCAGGCATAAAATTTTCAGAATTCTGACCTGAGGGATACTCTACCTTAAGTTGAATAATCAACTACATTGTACATGTACGTACGATGTAAGTGTGAATGAAATACAATATACATGCATGAAATTCAAGAGGTTTTGATGATTTTGTTTTTTTAGCCCCTTACTCCTAGAAGAAAATGATTTCTGCAATTGTTTAAAAGAAAATTTTTCACAACTGAAAACGAGATGTCTTAGACGAGTTGAGTGGTGTAAAATACGGCGACTGTTGGGTAAACCTAGAAGGTACATGTATGAAAAAGTTTGGTTTTGTATACTTTAAAGTCTTACATGTATAAGCAACTGTCACTTGTAGAAAGTAAGAAAACTGGTACAGGTACATGCATGTAGAAAAGTTGAAAGTCAATGGCTTCAGGTAAAACATCACTAGGATATTAATAATGTTTCTTGTGCAAGAAAAATTTATAACAAACTAATACCGCTGTGGGGAAAGATCACAAACTCTCAGTGCACAAATTTTGCAAGTCCATGACAAAACCAAAGGGGGTGATTGATTCTATTATTCTCCCACTGTTGACTGGGATATCCATGACCATGGAAATGCTAGAATAATAAAATCTATCACCCCCTTTGTACAGGGACAGAGAAATATTTCATATGTGGATACCTCATGACCTTCATTTGAGACCTTGACTTATGACCTAGTGACCTTGACTTTCATTTCCAGCCCACTTAAAAAAATGACCTGGGCTGTATTTCATGTACTTTAAAGTTTAAATGGCTTTAAAATTTCAAATGAGGATACCTCATGACAAGACCTTTCATTTGAGACCTTGACTTTTGACCAAGTGACCTTGACATTGACCTTTGCCTTACTTTTAAACTGTAAGAGGTCGGGCTTTGATATTTCACATACAGATTCCGCATGACTAGAGCTTTCATTTGATACCAGGACTTTTTACCTTGTGACCTTGACCTTTGACCTACTTTTAAACTACATGTATAAGAGGTAGGGCTTTGATATTTCACTTATAGATTCCTCATGACCAGAGCTTTTATTTGATACCATGATTTTTGCCTCGGTGACCTTTGACCTACTTTTAAACTACATGTATAAGGGGTAGGGCTTTGATATTTCTCATACAGATTCATCATGACAGGAACTTTCATTTTATACCATGAATTATGACTTTGTGACCTTGACCTTTGACCTACTTTTAAACTACATGTATAAGGGGTAGAACTTTGATATTTCACATACAGATTCCTTGTGACCAGATCTTTCATTTGATACCATGAATTATGTCTTAGTGACCTTGACATTTATTTTTTATGAAATTGCCATTTTACTATCAAAAACCTGTATGACAAGTGATGCTGTCTTCTGACAAGTTTTATTAACAAATCTAAATAAAATTTGTCAATTGTATGCCAGATTCAAGTACATGTCAGGATACATTATTGTAAAAAACAAATGGATCCAAAAGGCAACAATAGGCCCTCCTCATACATGTACATAGAATGTAGACTTTCATGAATTAGGTGTTAACAAAGAATTAGTATAGTGTTTAATTCATGCATTTTTAGTTGAGTATCATATTTCATTTACATGGGATTGCTAGTTTTGATAAGATCTGACCTAATCAAGGTGTGTCAGAAAAACAAAATTCTTTTCCAAGGATAACTTTCATATCCATTTTCAAATCAAAAGTTAGTCCGTTCAGAAATATTTTAGATAAAAAAAAAACGGAAAAAGCAAGGAGAGGTACCTTCAAAATTGATCTTGAATTTCAGATGTTCTTCAGCTTTCTTTAGAGAGGAGAGGGAAGCCCTCGAGATAAGACGTAACAAGATACGTCTATTGCAGAAACGTAAAGTGTCAGAGTTACAGGGATTTAAGGAATTACCTGATGAAATACCGGAGCACTTAGTTATAGGGACCAAGGTTACAGGTGGGTGTGAAGGACATGAGTGTTTTATTGAATGTACATTGTAATGTTAACACTCTGTGCCTATTTAAGGAATTCGAAGAAGATGCCAGGCATGGATGCTGATTGAATCTATTGAATTTATGTTACAGATGGTACATGATGTTTTGGTTAGGTTTGAATTGAGTAACAGGGATAATAATGAATGAACGAAAATAACTCTTTTAGTGCAAAATCATTCTGTTGTGCAAAATCATTCTGTTGTGTGATTTTGTGTCATGTTCCATTCTTGAAGTCTTTGCTATTCTGTAATTCATGTAATCTCCACAAGAACTAAGCAATTTTCAAACAAATATTATTTAAGATATTGCATATACAAAAAGAAATTTAAAGCTGTTTGGCTAAATCATCCACAATGTTTTCTGTTTGATGCTTGTATAAGCACGTTTTGGTACTACATGTATATATATACATGTAGTTCTTAATGAGTACAAACTAATTTCAGCACGTCTAAGGAGGCCTCAGGAAGGTCTATTTACCGGCACAGTGGATGCTTTTGACACAGTGAGCAACTCTTACAGAATCTCCTTTGACAGTCCAGAATTAGGCACTCACTCCATCCCTGATTATGAGGTCCTGGTAAGATTCATTCGTGACTTTTGGAGAATTGACCCTTCCGAGCACGGAAATAATTTGAGAAATTCCATGACGTCACAATGCAATTTCGATGTTTGACCGAGGTTCGAAGCTTGTTTGTCCGAGGTAAACACATGGTAAAAGCATTGTGACGTCACGAAATTTTGCAATTTTTTCCCGCAATCGGAAGGGTCTATTACAAGAGTATCTGTTTCAACTGTTCTTTGTTTTTAAATTGATAAAATTTCATGGCCACAATTTTGTTCTCTAATCACAGTGTTGTCAACTTTTGTAACATTTAATTTGTAACATCTTGAGCTCTTTTTAATCTTAAAAAAAAACAGAAACAAAAAACACCACAGACATATATACATGTACAATACATAGACAAGGTCATTTTAGTATGTAACACAGAACATGGAAGAGTATATGTTGGCCAACCCTACATGTACATGTACATCATAGTGAGGCTTGAGCCAGCAACCTTTCAGTCACTTGTCGGATGCCCTATTCATTAGACCATGGCGCTGATCCTATCTTGCATTATGGATTAACTGCCTTAAACCTCTTATTTCCAACAAGCAAAAAATGTACATGTATTTATTGAATTCTATTTTTTTCAAAATAATATTTCTTTTCAATATTTTCAGAGTAACGAGCACCAGGAAACTGTACCATTATCAGCCTTCCAGCAGTGTTATCGCACCGGGTCAGCTAATATGTTTTCTCCACCTAAATTTATTCCAAGTCATGGATCTATAAACCCAGAACTGGTATGTGTGAAGAAATGACATCAAAATTGAGCATATATACATACCTGTCAACTGACCCGATTTCAGCGGGTCAGTCCCGCTTTTTTACCCTTTGACCCGATTATTTTTTATCACCCGCGAGGGTCATGCCTTTCACCCGATTTTTCGTTGCTGACCCGGGAATCACCCGATTCCGATTTGGTTCCGTCTATTACTTGGGACTTTAAATTTCCAGCTGTGACTTTTTCAATAAATCACCTGCAGTTACAGGTAAATTGGGCTGTTTGTTTAGTGATATGGGAAGTAATTAGCCACTTTCATGTTGTTTTAACATTCTGGGCTTGGATTATTATGGAAATGTCAATGGGAAGACGATCGTAAACACGGAGATTTATGCAGACGAAAAGGAACCAATGTTTTTATAGTGTTTACAACAATTGAAGCAGTGAAATGTAGAGTTCATTTCACATAAAATCTTAATCATGGTATAGCAATTACTAAATAAAAATATATTATCTAGCCTAACAAATTCAACTATGAACCTTCAGGCCTTGATTAATGAAGTCCTAAAATTTTACACATGTACTACAATATCATGATTATGCAGTATTACAATTTATATGCTTTACATGTCTTGCAGTAAAATGAACTTCATTGACCTGACATGTATTTTTTTTTTGGGGGGGGTAAAATTTATTCATAATGACACAAGCAAAAGGTCGCGATTTTGGTTCGCGCGCTATGACCCTCTTTTTCATTTCCCAAAGAGGGTCATTGACCCTCTTTTGTCTGAAAAAAGTTGACAGGTATGTATATAATGAAATGCATCTCACATGCAAGGAAACAAGCTAGACAAGCACTGCAAAGTATCCTTGTCTGCAGCTATTTTCTCCAAAGGGGACTTTAGTCTATGACGTCATAGCAGGGAATAACCTGGATTTGTAAAGACAGGGGCCACGAAAATGGGCCAATGGCCCCTCTCTTTATAAAATGTATATAACATTGACAAAAAAGAGGGGCCATTTGAAACTATAAGGGGCCATTTAGCCAAATTGAGGGGCAGATGATCTCTTATTTGGGGTCCTAGACCAAAACTAAATGCATATTTGGATAGCTTATATAGGGGGCCCTTTCATATTTGAAGTCAGATTTCTCCTACAGTGTGTATCGATCTCGCTTAGTTTTCTCATAATTTTACAATGGCTCCACCCAGGATTATCCCTGTCATAGAAGCACTACGTATCAAAAGGCTGTTATGGAGTCATAAGCACTGAAAGTGCCTGTTTACGTAAGATGTACGTGTTTGCTACGAGTTAAATGTCTTCATACATTTTTAGGATACTTCCTATCAGGAAGTCTCCTTATGTTACCGTAACAGTTGAGACATTCCCGATTTGCAAACAAATCCATACGACTCAAAATATAGTGCTTTTTCTAATTTAGGAATTTGCTGTCTGACACATGCAAGATCAAGATTATCCTCCTTCTTGAAAAAAGTTTCAATTGCATATAAAGTAAATGCATCACTAAAAAATCAACTATTCATTTCTTGCTTTCACTGCTCGCCAGTGGCGTAGTAATACATGTATAGTACTTCTTTTAACTTATACAATGTAAGAGTTGTCTACCCTATGTACATGATGTATATACCGAAGAGAAACGAAAGTAGAAACGAAGCATGATCTTGTTGAAAGAAATGGGAAATTCTGGTAATTAAAATGAGAATTTTTGGAAATTACCAGTGATAATAAACTTAAAGTTACGCTGGAACTACATGTCACCGCTCTTTTATCATATATATTGTAGATTGTAAGTAATTTTAAACATGCATGCATGGTCTTAACGTCTTTCTAGTTTCTATTTTAAACATGCATGCATGGTCTTAACGTCTTTCTAGTTTCCAAATGGGTTAATTTTAAGACTCAGAATAAAATTTAATTTAAAGTATACCACTTATAGTAAATATAAACAGTTTATAAATTATGCTGTTTATAGAACACCATGAGCTCAGAAATGAAAATTATTAGCTTCACATGCATCCTATGTATAAAAAAATCATCATCAATTCATCATTGCGTAAACAATAAAATTTTTCAACATTCATCAGTGCTGACTATAAATTTTGAATAGAAGTATCGTTCAGGACCTTCAGTCCTTTGATATCTTCTCTGGAATAGTTTGCAAATGAGCCGTAATAGAAAAGATAAACTAATAAGAGTCTTTTTATTGATGTTTCAATATTCCTGAAAGTCATTGCAAGATTCTTGCAGAAAAGTAGTTGGGATGACGGCAGAGATACCCTTCCAGATGAAGTCACACACGAAATCAGAAAATATTGCTTTTTGCAGAATGAATGAAATGTTACAGTTATATTTGTCAGGATGAAAGCTTTTCAAACATATGAAATTGTTTTGAGAGCTGATTCTCATGTTCGTATTCATGTACATTCAAACCTGTGTTAGGCTGTCAGCTTTGGGAAATATCAAACATGGCTGCTTAAGACAGGTGGCCTTTAATTCCAGGTTAAAGTGGCGATATAGGCAAACAAAATTGTTGATACTATCTAAGGTACAACTACATCGTATTTCTGATCTCTTATTGAACAAATACAGTAATATGTATATGATTATGCATGTTCGTGGAATAAATTTGTAAAAAGTTAATATTTTTACTATTAAATATTAGTGTTGGGCAATCGGAAACTAAATCATAATCGATAATCGGAAATAATCGGAAGGGCATAATCGATTATTAATCGATTATAATCGAAAAATTCGAAATATTCCTATCTTTTTAATTTTCAATCCATAATTAATTGAAATTAGGACCAAATAATTAAATTTGAGTGTTCTACTTTGTGTATATCATCTTAATAAGTTTATTTGACACCTTTACATTGCCTTTACAAGGTTATGAACATCACTGATGAGACAAATTAATTTTCATATGACAATATTATGCCATGATTAACCCCCCCCCCCCGTCGACATTTCATGTATTATGTATTATATATTTATAAATGTTTGATATAGATGTTAAAGTTAAAAAATTACTTGATGCAATAAAGTTAGAACGTAGTCCACGAAACGCCTGGGTTAAATAGGGTTCGGGACAGAGGAAATTAGGAAATTTGGTGTTTGAACCACAATATCAATTCAATTATCTAAGTAATCCAGGGAGGAAAAAACGTTGTTGAAGGTGTTATTGTTATTTTTGTCCTCGGGAGGGTCATGTAAACTGCACTTGCATCCATCAATGACTTTCGCATTGCGCGATTTCTAAAACCAAAATACCGAAACGGACAGAGAAATACGGAAAATTCGGAAATCGGCGACGTCGGCGACAATCGAGTTTGATTTTCAACATCGATTAGTAACATCGCTGGCCATTCAGCGACCGACAATCGATTGTCAGCGATAATCGTTAAATCACTATTAAATATCCAATATTCAATTACACAAATTAACTTTTTATGCTAAGATATTAACTTAATTGTTAAAAGCAGTCTAGGAAGCAATTTTGGTCAGAATTTTGTTGACCGCTGGCAATGATAGGAGAATGACCGTTAATTTAGGTACTTTGATATATGATCACACAAGTACATACATTGTAGCAACTGAACGCGGGCGAGTGCTCGCCTCGTCATGAAAGCAAGACAATATTGCGAACTGTCAAAAATTGAAAATTCAAAATACAAATTAAATGAAAATTTCAAAACAAATACTCTCGAAACACTCAATCAATTATCAAAGTTGCATTCAATTTAAAAAAATTATGAAAAATGATTTAGAAACATAGTGTGAGGTTCTTTTGATGAAACTTTCGTCATTGCTACCTTTAAATTTCTTAAAATTACTCCCTCAAAATAGGATTCTTTTTGTATCAAAACATATGTTTGAATGTAGTAAAGGGAATTTTAAAGTTATGCCAATTTATCAAACAGATGATTATTCTATGATAACTATTAAAGAACATATATAGTTTTATTGATAGATTTAAACCTATGTTAAACAGAACTTGATAATTTACGCCCACATTTCTTAAAACATGTTCACTTGACCAATTTATCTGATTCAGCACTTCCTATAGGTAGAACTGATAATATCATTTATTTACTTTTCCCTTGAAGTAAGCATACATGACCAAGGAGTGCTTAGTACTTAATCTTATTTACCTATCATGCTTTTTCATCAATATATTTCATGTACCGATACTTTGTTTTGTACACTATTGTCTGAAGAGGCCTTTGATACGGCCGAAACACGTGTAACAATAAAATATCTGAAAATAATACATCGTTTCTGTGGTGCTTTAACATTTTTTTCTATTTAAATTTCTATATTGTCTTGTGGTGTATATTTTGTACTATTTTTATCAATAAGATTAAGACTTTCCGTTTCATGACATTCGTTGCCATTTTGAAACAATAGATTACAGCCGCTAACTACCTCCCAAGAGTGTACGCGAGTGCTAGCGAGCACTATCCTGTCCGCTTCAGTTCAGAAGCTACATGTAGCTTGCCCTTGGACTTCAGCTTTTTATGCATTTTTAATAATGTACATGTAAATGTCAAACCTTGTAATTGCAACTCCTCCCAAACCATCGAATTGACTAAAAGGTACAATGAAGCTTTTAATGGTACATGAAGAAAGGAGTTTTATGATGAGAGAATTCAATATGAACAATGGAATGTCACCACATAGTAAATTTGGATCAGCAGAAAAAAAAACATGTGACATAGGAGATATAATTCGTCACTTTTGGGCAGTTTTCTTTTAGTTGCTTTGAAATTTTTTTGTATATTACTAAAAAATGACTTTGTTCTACAATAATTTTTTCTATTGGTGCATTTTGATCATATTTGTCATGTTTTTTTTTCAGACTAAGAATATGAAGCCATGTTCAGTTGTCCTTAATTATATAAAAGTTGAAGCTGATGGTACTGGTAGGTATTTTTTTACCCTTCATTTTATGAAAAATGGAAAGGCATGAATTCTTTATCATCTAGCTGTTCTTAAAATACATGTATAACTTAAAAGGGGTAGGGCCATGAAGCTCCTAAAACGGCCCTGTAATTAAACTGAATGAGAAATACTTGATATATTACATAAAATATAATGAATGTTTCCCGCTTTTAATGAAAGGAACATATCACCAACCATAACATCATAGGAAGTATTATGACGTCATCAGAAATGCTAAAAATGTCTCTAGTGGCCCATACGAAATCTTCTATAAGAAAATATTACGGAATACGTAAGGAAAAAGCTGTGCATAGTGATTCCTTAAGGAAAAACATATACATGTATATTACCTATGGAATCCGTACGGAAAATTGCCAAAATATGCAATTGAGTCCGTAACTTTTTATTCCTTACATACTTTTCAAGAGAGTTACTGAAAAATTCTTAAGGAATTTATAAAAATTCCTTACGGAATTTATGAAATTAAATTCCTTATGGAAGGACCTGTAACAATAAGGCGTAAAATCTGCCCAAAAATCATGAAATTTTAAAGTACTTCAGTTCTTTAATTACGTTGGTGAAATACTTTTAAAGATAAAACCCCTTCAAAATCTGAAGAAATTTTAGCTCATCTCGACGAAGTTGAGTGAGCTTATGCTATACCCCCACGCGTCCGCGTCCGGTTAAGAAGTTTGGGGTAGCTCAGTATTTGGCAAAGTACTGATGCTACAGTAACCAAACTTGCACAAGTGATTCATCTTTGGATGCTGAGGTGAACCCATGAAGAATTATTAGGTGGAGAAGACAGTGAAAGGTACATTAACAGTGGCGGATCCAGGATTTCATAAAAGGGGGGGGGGCCCAAGGTTTCAGCTCGAAGAAAATTGTTCACGGAAAAACTGACAAGCAAAAAAAAATTTTTTTTAAGATATGAAGTTTTCATTTGTTTTTAAATTAAGTCATCCGTACATGTATGTAAACAACTTTATTCTATATTGGCGAGCGGAGCGAGCCGTAAAATTTTTTAATAGATGGTTACATTTTGTCATAAGAATACAATCTCTCTCTCTCATTTTCCATGCTCCATTTTTGTTTGACCAATTTGGGAAGGTTGGGAGGATTAGGGCATTACAACTCCACAATCTGGTTAGATCCACCCATGAAAATGAAGCATTTGGTAATTATTCAAGTGTCAATTTGATTTTGAATTTTGTATATATTTTGTTTATGACAAATGAATCCGTTCAAACACGATGACAAAGAAAGTTGAAGACAAAGTGAAGACGAAAAAACAACTAATGAAAAATTTAGTGCGGCGAGCAAAGCGAGCCGAAAATTTCCCCAAAAGTAAAGAGAATAAGCATAAAAAGAGTACTCTGAATCAATAACTTTGGGTGAAAAAGGGGGGGCCCGGGCCCCCTGGGCCCCCCTCTAAATCCGCCACTGATTAATGTAATGAACAAAGAGGTGGATAAAGAGGAGGGTGAAATTAACGTCACTGACACTAACAAGGAAGTGTCATCGGATAAAAAGGAAAGTGGAATGGCCATTACTGAGACAAGTAAGGAGATCTTGTTATATAAGGGTGTCTTATCTCTATGTGCAATACATTTCATGATAATTTTAATTTCAGTTCACTAAATATATTTTAAGATCTTTTCCTTTTCTTCTTGTTAGCTGTGACCTTGACCTTGAACGTTTCGATTATGACCATGATAACCGTGACCTTGACCTTGAAATTAGCTGGATCTCTTTAATAAGAAGGGGTAAAGCTTTAATATTTCATTGGTAGATTCCTTATATATGGTATCAATATCTTAGATAAAGTATATACGATAACTAACTAGTGCGCTTAGCAATCCAATCATACTGCCTTTAGCGGTTTAGAGTTTCTTATACCTCCTGCAAACAAAGTTTAGGGGGTATATAGGAATCACCCTGTCTGTCTGTCTGTCTGTCATAAAGAGTGCTACATTTTGGTACCATGACTTTTGACCCAGTGACCCAGACCTTCAAACTATACAACATTTTATGTTACGAAGTTTTGAAAGCTGATTTCTTTGGTACTTTTAATGGTAGGCCTTTCATATTTCATAAAAAAACATTCACCATTAAGAGAACTACATTTTTGTATCATGACCTCTGACCCCTTGACTTGAGTTTGGGCTTATGTTAAAATTAGGTTAAGAAATTTTGAAAACAGATTTCTTTCAAACTATAAATGGTTGGCCTTTCATATTTCATGCAAACATTCACCACAAAGAGTACTACATTTTGGCATGATGACTTTTGACCCTGTGACCGTGACCTTGAGTTGGGGTTTATATTAAAATTAGGATAATAAATTTTGGTAGGTGAATTTTTTCACCATAAACATGATAAAGAGTGCTACATTTTGGTACCATGACTTTTGACCCTGTGACCTAGACCTTCAAACTATACAACATTTTATGTTAACAAGTTTTGAAAGCTGATTTCTTTTATACTATTAATGGTAGGCCTTTCATATTTCATACAAACATTCATCACAAAGAGTACTACATTTTAGTATCATGACTTTTGACCTCGTAACCTTGATTTTGAGCATATGTTGCAATTTAGGTTAAGAAGATTTTAAAGCAGATTTCTTGCATACTATAAATGGTAGGCTTTTCATATTTCATATAAACATTTGCCATAAAGAGCACTATTTGCATGTGTATTTGTATCATGACTTTTGACCTTGTGACCTTGACCTTACTTGGGCCTATGTAAGAAGTACTGAATTTCATAACCAGGATAATAGTATTTTGGTTATGAAGTTCTGAAAGCAGCATACCGGTACATACCAGTACCGGGCTTTATTTCACATGTAGATTCCTCATGACCAGATCTTTCATTTGATATCATGACTTTTGACCAAGTGACCTTGACATTGAACCTACTTTTAAACTGTAAGAGGTAGGGTTTTGATATTTCACATATATAGATTCCTCATGACCAGATCTTTCATTTGACATCGTAACTTTTGACCAAGTGACCGTGACATTAACCTTTGATCTACTTTTAAACTATATATAGATACCTCATGACAAGAACTTTCATTTGATATCATGACTTTTGACCAAGTGACCTTGACATTGAATCTACTTTTAGACTGTAAAAGGCAGGGTTTTGATATTTCAAATATATATTCCTCATGACCTGATCTTTCATTTGATATCATGACATTTGACCAAGTGACCTTGACCTTTGACCCACTTTTGACTTATAGGTGGTAGGGCTTTGATATTTCACATGTAGAATCCTAATGACCATAGCTTTTTTATGCCCCTGGAATAATTTTGGGGCATATAGTTTTGGGGCTGTCCGTTTGTTTGTCTGTCTGTTTGTCCAAAAAACTTTAACATTGGGCATAACTTTTGAATGGCAGGTGATAGAGTGTAGATGCGTACGTGTATGTGCATACCTTGTGACAAGACCTTTCCTTTAATACCAACATTTTTGACCGTGTGAGTTTGACCTTGACCTTTGACCTACTTTTCAAAAACTTTAACATTGGGCATGACTTTTAAGCTAAAAAGTCATGCCCAATGTTAAAGTTTTTGAAAAGTAGGTCAAAGGTCAAGGTCAAACTCACACGGTCAAAAATGTTGGTATTAAAGGAAAGGTATGGACGAAAAAAGGTTGGAGAGCTAATGCCATTCCCTAGGAGTCGTTGTTGTCGTCCGTGGACAAAACTTTAACCTGGTCTATATCTCTTGAACTATAAGGGAAAGGGCTTTGATATTTCACATGTAGATACCTTGTGACGAGATCTTTCATTTGAGACCATGACCTTTGACTTAGTGACCTTGACTTGGACTTTGACCGACTTTTCAAAAACTTTAACCTAGACTCTGACAAAAACCTGTATAGGTGAGCTATGTAATCTTTGATTACCCTATGTTTAATTGTAGGTGATAGGGCTTTCATATTTAACATGTGTATTCCTTGTGACTCTTCCACCTTGTGATCTTGACCTTGACCTTTGACCTACTTTTCAAAAAAAAACTTTAACATTGGTTATGACTTTTGAATGGTTAGTGATAGTGTTTTGATGTTTCACATTCCTTGTCACAAGAATTTTCCATCAATACCAACATTTTTTTACCCAGTGACCCTGAACTTGACCTTTCACATACTTAACAGAAAATAGTGTTTATACTCATTGGCACATTTTCGACTTCTCCTCTGAAACCGCTTCACAGAATATCTCGAACTTTTACAGGAAGCAAGAACCCAATGCCTTCTACCAAGTTTGTGTTTTTCGAGCAGATGGGAAATCCAAGATGGCCGCCACAGGCTCTGATTGGCTGACACATTTTCGACTTCTCCTCTGAAACTGCTTCACAGAATATCTCGAAACTTCACAGGAAGCAAGTACTCAATGCCCTCTACCAAGTTTGTGTTTTTTGAGCCGATCTGAAATCCAAGATGGCCGCCACAAGCTCTGATTGGCTGACACATTTTGGACTTCTCTGAAACCGCTGCACAGAATTTCATGAAACTACACAGGAAGCAAGTACTCAATGCCTTCTACCAAGGCCGCCACAAGCTCTGATTGGCTGACACATTTTGGACTTCTCTGAAACCGCTGCACAGAATTTCATGAAACTACACAGTAAGCAAGTACTCAATGCCTTCTACCAAGTTTGTGTTTTTCGAGCCAATCAGAAATCCAAGATGGCCGCCACAGGCTCTGATTGGCTTACATATTTTCGACTTCTCCTGAAATCGTTGAACAGAATTTCATGAAACTTCACAGGAAGCAAGAACTCAATGCCCTCTACCAAATTTGTATTTTTCGTGCCGATCGGAAATCCAAGATGGCCGCCACATGCCCTGATTGGCTGACACATTTTCGACTTCTCCTCTGAAACTGCTGCATAGAATTTCACGAAACTTCACAGGAAGCAAGTACTCATTGCCCTTTGACAAGTTTAAGTTTTTTGGAGCCGATCAGAAATCCAAGATGGCAGCTACAGGCTCTGATTGGCTGACACATTTTCGAGTTCTCCTCTGAAACCGCTTCACAGAATATCTCGAAACTTCACAGGAAGCAAGAACTCAATGCCTTCTACCAAGTTTGTGTTTTTCGAGCCGATCGGAAATCCAAGATGGCCGCCACAGGCTCTGATTGGCTGACACATTTTTGACTTCTCCTCTGAAACTGCTTCTTAGAATATCTCGAAACTTCATAGGAAGCAAGTACTCAATGCCCTCTACCAAGTTTGTGTTTTTTGAGCTGATCTGAAATCCATGATGGCCGCCACAAGCTCTGATTGGCTGACATATTTTCGACTTCTTCTCTGAAACCGTTACGCCTATGGAACGCAATAACTTGAATACGCGTCAACGGATTTTTATGAAATTTATACATAGTGATCAGACTGTGGAGAGGAAGCCGCCTTTCGATTTTCAGGTTCATCCGATTTGTCGTTACAGAGTTATGGGACTTAGATTTTTAAAATACAGTGAAAATATACTAAAATATTTAAAAATTATTTAAAAATCTATTTCACGTCGAAATGTTTTGAAATTTGGTATACTTCAAGTAGAAAAGATGTTCTTTGACATATGTAACGGGTTTTTAATTTTTTTGTCGCATAACCGAGATATTGTGTGTAATAGGAAGGGGGGGGGGGGGGGGGGTTATATGCACATACATGTTAAGCTAAGGGCAAAATATAGGCGCATGGAACGCAATAACTTGAATATGCGTCAACGGATTTTCATGATATTCATACATTTTGATTGGACTGTGGAGAGGAAGCCGCCTTTCGATTTTCAGGTTCATTCGATATGTCGTTACAGAGTTATGGGACTTAGATATTTTAAAATACAGTGAAAATATACTAAAATAGTTAAAAATTATTTAAAAATCTATTTCTGGTTGAAATGTTTTGAAATTTTGTATACTTCAAGTAGAAAGGATGTTCTTTCACATATATAACGGGTTCTTGAATTTTTTGTCACATAACCGAGATATTGTGTGTAATAGGAAGGGGGGGGGGGGGGGGGGTTATATGCACATACATGTTAAGCTAAGGGCAAAATATAGGCGCATGGAACGCAATAACTTGAATATGCGTCAACGGATTTTCATGATATTCATACATTTTGATTGGACTGTGGAGAGGAAGCCGCCTTTCGATTTTCAGGTTCATTCGATATGTCGTTACAGAGTTATGGGACTTAGACATTTTAAGATACAGTGAAAATATACTAAAATAGTTAAAAATTATTTAAAAATCTATTTCTGGTCGAAATGTTTTGAAATTTTGTATACTTAAGGTAGAAAGGATGCTCTTTGACATATGTAACGGGTTTTTAATTTTTTGGTCGCATAAGCGAGATATTGTGTGTAATAGGAAGGGGGGGGGGTTATAGGCACATACATGTTAAGCTATGGGCAAAATATAGGCGCATGGAACGCAATAACTTGAATATGCGTCAACGGATTTTCATGATATTCATACATTTTGATTGGACTGTGGAGAGGAAGCCGCCTTTCGATTTTCAGGTTCATTCGATATGTCGTTACAGAGTTATGGGACTTAGATATTTTAAAATACAGTGAAAATATACTAAAATAGTTAAAAATTATTTAAAAATCTATTTCTGGTTGAAATGTTTTGAAATTTTGTATACTTCAAGTAGAAAGGATGTTCTTTCACATATATAACGGGTTCTTGAATTTTTTGTCACATAATCCAGAAATTATGTGTAATGGGGGGGGGGGGGGGGGGGTTATATGCACATACATGTTAAGCTAAGGGCAAAATATAGGTGCATGGAATGCAATAACTTGAATATGTGTCAACAGATTTTCATGATATTTGTACATTTTGATGAGACTTTGAAGAGGAAGCCGCCTTTCGATTTTAAGCTAGGTTCATCCAATTTGTCCTTATGGAGTTATGGGACTTAGATATTTTGGTGTTGTGAAAAAAATCCCAACGGGCGTATCTTGCTGCGTGAGCGTAGGCTTTATCGACTTCTCTTCTGAAACCGCTGCATAGAATTTCACGAAACTTCACAGGAAGCAAGTGCTCATTGCCCTTTAACAAGTTAAAATTTTTTTTGAGCCGATCGGAAATCCAAGATGGCAGCTACAGGCTCTGATTGGCTGACACATTTTCGACTTCTTCTCTGAAACCGCTTCACAGAATATCTTGAAATTTCACAGGAAGCAAGTACTCATTGCCCTCTTAATCTACCAAGTTTGTGCGATCGGAAACCCAAGATGTCCTTTATAGGCTCTAATTGGATGACACATATTTGACTTATCCTCTTAAACTACTGCACAGAATGTCACCAAACTTTACAGGAAGTAAGTACACATTGTCCTTCTCAAAGCTTCACTAAAAGTGATTTTCTTCAGTTCTTATACTGACTTTGATTGAAAACATACATACAGTCTCCTCAGGTGAACGATGTGGCCCCCTTGGGCCTCTTGTGTACAGGAGACGACATTTTTCAAGAGATTTGTCATAATTGTTTACGGTTTTAGAAAAATTTGGAGAAAAATTCTTCGTTCATTATCACACCATGTATCATTTTCTGTTAAAACTGAAAATACATAATTATATATACCCAGGTTGAGTATACTGAAAATATACTGAAAATATATATATATATTGCCCAGATAAGATGTTGTGTGATCAACATGATCAACCAGGGAGTTCTTTTTCAGCCACTTAATTTTGAACCTTGAGTAGTCATGGACGTGTTTCCATCAATCAGTCAGTCTAGACGTTTGTAGCAGCAAGTGTTGCATGCAAACAGGGGACACTGACTCTACCTAGGCACCTGGTCTCGCCCCTCCCGGGGTCTGCTTTGGTTCATTGATTGAGAATATTACCTACTTGTATACTAGTTATAGCCTTTTGAGCTTCAGTAAATTGCAGGTTCTGACTAGCATGAGAGTGTGTATGTTATTTACTTGTGTCCAGACAGAATGAGGGACATTCTGTTCCTTGTTCTGTCTGGACACAAGTTTGTTTAAATTGCAGGTTCTGACTAACATGAGAGTGTGTATGTTATGTACTTGTGTCCAGACGGAATGAGGGACATTCTGTTCTTTGTTCCGTCTGAACACAAGTTTATGTAAATTACAGGTTCTGACTAACATGAGAGTGTGTATGTTATTTACTTGTGTCCAGACGGAATGAGGGACATTCTGTTCCTTGTTCCGTCTGGACACAAGTTTATGTAAATTACAGGTTCTGACTAACATGAGAGTGTGTATGTTGTGTACTTGTGTCCAGACGGAATGAGGGACATTCTGTTCTTTGTTCCGTCTTGACACAAGTACACAATATTTGTTTATCCAGACGGATTAAGGGATGTACTGTCCCTTTCACTGGGTCTAAACAAGTTTTAGTGTCGTATTCGTTTGTACCTTTTTTATGCTATCTATATACCCAGGTACATATACATGTATTAAAAAATTACTGACTTACTCCATTGCCCATTTGAATAAAACTGTAATATAATTATTTTTGTTTATCATTGTTCTTCTTATACCAAATTTAGATACAATTTATTCTTTATTTGTTAAAAATTTCCAGCTTGTCATCAGTCGCCAGTTTCCATAATATTTTCAAAAAGAAAATGTAAAAAAAGTAAATTAGAACCATTTCGCATTGTATGTACCCATCCTGCCCCCCTCCCCCCTTTTGTTTAAAAAAGTTTTTATGTCTAAAATGATCAAGAAGATACAAATGTAGATAAGCCTGCCTTAGTTGTTTATAACAAACAGCTCTTTCTCAAATAAATCCGTGCAATGTCTGAGTTTACTTTTTATTAGATGGTGAAAATTATGACTACCCTATGCACAACGTGCGTATGCGTACACTTTTAAAATTTACATTTATTTATTAAATATCGCCCATATCTAGGGATTGAGGTATTCCAAACGAAAAATGTTTGTGGAAAGGAGAAAATCCTGATAACTCTAAGGAACAATGAGACACTGGAAGCCTTTTCCAATGAAAGGCAATTAATTTTTAGAAAATTCAAGGAATATTAATGGAAGATATTTGTCATAGACTGTTTCAGATTGCTCAACAACCCACTTCCCCTTCCACTATACTTATCTGCCCTACCCCTTTAGTCAACCCTATGGGTCGGCCACTATAGACTAATTATTTACTTTTTGGAATATGCAAGTCAGAGGACGGTCATCGTTTCACTCTAATGACATCATTATGGATTTGCATTTCAGTATTTAAAATTGTCTACAAAGGAAAGTTTGATGACATACATAATAAATGATATATATTCTGAGAGTATCCCTCAGGTAAGAATTGCTGGTAATTTTTTGCCTGGATACCCTATTTTTAGTCCCCTACCGGCAACGCCAAAGGGGACTCTTAGTTTCCTCTTGGTCTGTCCATCTGTTCAATTTTCAGTTTTCCAGATTTTTTTATGCAACTGAAATATATATTCAAGTGAAATTGATACACAACTTCGAATCGATAAAGGAGATAAAACCTCAGAACTGAGCTACACAGACAGTAAGTTTAATTAAAACTCATGTTTAATTGAAGAGTTCTTTATAGGCAGAGTTGCAGGACATAAATATATGCCGCCGGTAGGGGACTTATATCGCTCAGCGATCATAACATTTTGTCTTTTCAGAATATAGTTCAGATTATCAAACTAATATGGCATTGGGAAAAGAAACTTTCATAGTTACATTTTATCACCATTAAAAAGGGATTTTCTTACTTTTCCCACAGGGTCCAATGTTAAAGTTAAAACGGCTTAGTTCTTGGTATAATCACGAAACCATGAATTATATTTTGTTTGTATGTCAGGTTCAACATAAGCTTTGAATATATTGAAATGAAAATATCATAAAAGTAATTTAGGAGATATGAGCATCTGAGACCCAAGGGATGCTCTACCTTAAGCTATTCCCTCTCAGCACCTTCATTGCTTTGATTTCTTAAATACTATAAATAGTTATGTTTTGTTATAACCCCACCCCCCAAACGAAGTTTAGGGGGGTATATAGGAATAACCCCGTCTGTCCGTCCGGGGTTAAGAAGTTTTGAAAGCAGATTTCTTTTATACTATTAATAGTAGGCCTTTCATATTTCATGCACACATTCACCATAAAGAGTACTACATTTTGGTATCATTACTTTTGACCTTGTGACCTTGACCTTCACGCTATACACCATTTAAGTTTTGAAAGCAGATTTTTTTATACTAGTAATAATCGGCCTTTCATATTTCCAGGCTTTCTACTGTTCCTACTTTTTCCTACTATTTCCTACTTTTCCTACTTTTTTAGTCCCCTACCGGCAACGCCGAAGGGGACTCTTAGTTTCCTGTCTGTCTGTCCGTCCGTCTGTCTGTCTGTCCGTCTGTCCCATTTTCAGTTTTCTGGACTTTTTTTTTCGCTGTTGTTGCATAAATTGAACTCATTTTTGGTATGTGGATATATCTCAATGTGATACAGATCAAGTTTGAGTTTGCTTTCGATTGACCTAATTTTACAAGAGTTATGGCCCTTGGACTTAGCAAATTTTATGAAAGTTTCAATTTTCCGGACTTTTTTTCTGCTGTTGTTGCATATATTGAACTCATTTTTGGTATGTGTATATATCTCAATGTGATACAGATCAAGTTTGAGTTTGCTTTCGATTGACCTAATTTTACAAGAGTTATGGCCCTTGGACTTAGCAAATTTTATGAAAGTTTCAGTTTTCCGGACTTTTTTCTGCTGTTGTTGCATATATTGAACTCATTTTTGGTATTTGGATATATCTCAATGTGATACAGATTAAGTTTGAGTTTACCTAATTTTACAAGAGTTATGGCCCTTGGACTTAGCAAATTTTATGAAAATTTCAGTTTTCCGGAGTTTTTTCCGCTGTTATTGGATAAATTGAACTCATTTTTGGTATGTGGATATATCTCAATGGGATACAGATGAAGTTTGAGTTTGCTTTAGATTTACCTATTTTTACAAGAGTTATGGCCCTTGGACTTAGCAAATTTTATGAAAATTTCAGTTTCCGGACTTTTCTTTGGTTCTGTTGCAAATAATGCACTGATTTTTTATGCCCCCGGAATCAAAGATTCGGGGGCATATAGTTTTTGGCCTGTCCGTCTGTTTGTCTGTTTATCTGTTTGTCTGTTTGTCTGTCTGTTTGTCTGAAAAACTTTAAAGTGATATTAGAACATATGAGATAATACTTTTACCTAAAACTTCCCCTAAAAATAAACCATAATACGCCAAAAATAGTTTTCAGCTCTTACCGCACACATACGTAAATCAGTTTTGAAGTTGCTATTTTTAGCCTTTTTACAGAAACCCCGATTCTATAAATGATCACTTCCGGTAAATATGATGGAGAGACTTATGACGTAGAAAGTTGTACATTAAAGACGAAAGTAGTGTAAACAATGCAATGTACCGTTTAGGTATTGAAGCTGAGTTCGCATTTAATTTGCTCAGTTTCACATCTTTTGATAATTTCTTGATCATGTCGAGTATTAATATGTAAATGTTTAATGTTAGTAAGTTTCATGCGACCAAGCATCTGTCCGGCGTGAGAAAAAAAAAGGGGGGGGGGGGGTCTTGAGATGGACGATTTCACACATGATGTCACATCATATTTTCTGTCTGTCCTATTTTACTATTTGTTCTAAACACGCACGATTTGAAACTATTGTTGAATATACAGCCTGACCTGTTTCAAACGCAGAAGGGGGGGGGGGGGGATTAGGTTAACTTGGAATGCGTGCGACTGGAGTTTCAGACCGGGAGGCCCCCTGCCCATCCTTTTATTGAGCTTAGTGAACAACATAGTATTACCTATATTCATATTGTCATATACATTCACTTAAATGACAAATGACAGATGGAGATATCTTTGGCATAGACGGATTCAGGAATCTAAAGTAGGGAGGGCGGATCGCAGTGAACATTGAAAACAATCTTTCGGAGAAGCGTTGGAAGGGGGTGAGAGTTTAATGTCACTAAAACAAAATGTTATTAATTTATTTTTACATATTTTTTTTTTGAATTCATCGTCATAAATAATTATTTCAAAATCCACCTGCATTCCCTGCAAGGGATATAGGGTAGACCTTATTTCACGAGCTCCCTAGTGGGTAAAACACTCAGTAAATTTTAATACTAGTATTATTCTGAGGCTCCGAGTCGATGTCACGGAATCTATTTTAATTAAAATAAGGATCAAATTTTATTCTATCAATATATATGGTCACAATTTTAGGGATTAACAACGCGGAAAAACGATTCGACATTATTCTTTTTTTTTTTCTAAATCATTAAGTTATGGCCACAGTTAGCGGTTTTTAATGGAATAACATAATAATAAAAGAACGAAGCAATAAATCTATACTGATCTGAAAACATTTTTGAAATACGTTTTCATGAGAGGCAATGAATGATAGAAAAGATTGGATGATCTCAATCTCTCTCTCAACGACTCAAAACGGACAAATGTGCGTGTGTGTGTGTGGGGGGGTACCCCCGCAAACCACGATCTAATATTCGGCAAGTGCTAGATCCATAAATCCATATGTATAGATTAAGAATCTATCAAAATTATTGGCCAGCACGATTATTTTTTTTAATCAGAATTTAAATTATGTCAAACTTCTGTCCTAAATCTACAGGTGATCGCCAGCCATGAGCATGTTTAGAAATGGTGCGCCCTTTATTTATTGCTCAATAAATAAAAAACCATGTTATAGATATTGATTGTTTTATTCTTGAAACGGTAATCACATGCGTATACACATGTGCGTGTACAGGCAATCACTTTGTCGTGTACAACTTGTGACGTCATTTACTGAGACACACGAAGAATACAGTCGATCCCGAAAATTTATTTGGTAAATTGACAAAAATGTCGATTTCCTCTAAAACCAGGAATTTTTTTTCTGTGGTTACAGGATGAAAAATTTCATTTTTAAAGAGCTAATGCTATATACTATTTTCACAGATGTTCTAATATCACTTTAACATTGGACATAACTTTTGAATGGGAAGTGATAGGGCTTTCATATTTCACATGTGTATTCCTTGTGACAAGACCTTTCCATTGATACCAAAATTTTTGACCTCGTGACCTTGACCTTGACCTTTGACCTACTTTTCAAAACCTTTAACATTGGGCATAACTTTTGAATGGGAAGTGATAGGGCTTTCATATTTCACATGTGTATTCCTTGTGACAAGACCTTTCCATTGATACCAAAATTTTTGACCTCGTGACCTTGACCTTGACCTTTGACCTACTTTTCAAAAACTTTAACATTGGGCATAACTTTTGAATGGGAAGTGATAGGGCTTTCATATTTCACATGTGTATTCCTTGTGACAAGACCTTTCCATTGATACCAAAATTTTTGACCTCGTGACCTTGACCTTGACCTTTGACCTACTTTTCAAAAACTTTAACATTGGGCATAACTTTTGAATGGGAAGTGATAGGGCTTTCATATTTCACATGTGTATTCCTTGTGACAAGACCTTTCCATTGATACCAAAATTTTTGACCTCGTGACCTTGACCTTGACCTTTGACCTACTTTTCAAAAACTTTAACATTGGGCATAACTTTTGAATGGGAAGTGATAGGGCTTTCATATTTCACATGTGTATTCCTTGTGACAAGACCTTTATATTGATACCAAAATTTTTGACCTCGTGACATTGACCTTGACCTTTGACCTACTTTTCAAAAACTTTAACATTTGGCATAACTTTTGAATGGTAAGTGATAGGGCTTTCATATTTCATATGTGTATTCCTTGTGACAAGACCTTTCCATTGATACCAAAATTTTTGACCTCGTGACCTTGACCTTTGACCTTTTAACCCAGTGACCTCACATACATGTACTTAACAGAAAATAGTGTTCATACTAACAAAGATGCCACCGGGGGCATTCATGTTTCACAAACACAGGCTTTATTCAAGGTAAAATACCTACATTAAAAACTTAAGTCACAGGGTTCAGTTTATAGATAACAAGAAACAGCCGTCACAGCAATTAAGTTTCTGTAGACCTTTATAATGTATCATCACAAACTGTTCATGCGAAATGCAACATCAACGAAAGAGTTTATTGGTAAATGAATACATCTCAGTGTGATACAGACCAAGTTTGAGTTTGATTTCCATTGGCCTATTTTTACAAGAGTTATGGCCCTTGGACTTAGCAAATTTCAGGAAATTTTTAGTTTCCCGGACTTTTTCATGCCTGTTATTGCAGATAATGAGCTGATTTTTTGTATGTGAATACATTATAGTGTGATGCAGATTTGAGTTTAATTTAGATTGACTTATTTTCACAAGAGTTATGGCCCTTGGACTTAGCAGATTTCGTGAATTCAGTTTCCCAGACTTTTCTTGGCTGTTGTTGCAGAAGATGAACTGATGAACAGAGATGCAAGTCATAAATTTATGCCGCCGATAGGGGACTTATATCGCACAGCGATCATTGCATTTTTCAAAAAGGTTGCAGTTGCCATGGTAACCGTGTCTGAAGTTTCAAAAATAGGGAAAATCTAAAGGACGAGGCATATTTGTAGGCTCCGTTACCATGGAAACAGGTACTTTTTTAAACTGAAATTGCTTTATTTTCTTTCGATCATCATTATTATGCATATTTGTAAAGTTTTTTACATTCATCTCGGATGCCTTTTGTATACAAGATGAAAAATTGGGCCAAAAAAGGGTATCAAAAGGCTCTGTTTTGGGCACTTAAAGTCCCTTTTTTGCATGTTTTTACTGTTTTACAAGGTTGAAAATTTCATAAAAGCACCAATTTTTGAAGTCCAAATTCTAATTATCTAATTAGTATCATCTTTGAACTATACATTAATATGAAAAATTAATTGGGCTAATTTGTCCTTTTATATGCAAAGCAGCATCAAATTTAGTTGCTATGGCAACAATCGGCTGAAAGGTTTCCATACGATAGATTTAAACACAACCTCTATCAAACTATCTACACATGATATTGGAACAGAAGTTCATGTATACATCTATCAGAGGGGTTTTAATATAAATATGACCTTGAAATTATTTCAAGGTCACCCACTGAAAATCCAAGGTCATTAAACTTTAAGAAGTGACTAGATTTGACGAAAAATCCTGATTTTTCATAAAATGGAGGTGCCAATATTTAAGAAACCTTGAAATATTGAACTTAAAGAGTGATTTGCCATAAAATGATAAACGTATCACTAATTTCTTAGAACTATTGATAATGTTTCTTCACATCTTCGAATATTTAAATTCTTGGTGAGTATTTTGATAAAAAAGGGACGAAATCTGTATTTTCTTGTTTTTGTGACGAAAAAATATTTTCCCATTAAATTTCTCTAGTTCAATAAATTCTGAGATTTTTCTTTCTTATATACATTTGCTTTCATAAAAAATATGACCTACGAAAATATTCAAATAAAAAGATGAACAAGCTGTTACAGTGGTATTCATGGCAATGAAGTCTCCGGAGCTGGCTTATTTCATGGTCCTAACAGTGCTATAAATAGAATGACTTTGTTACCATGGCAACCAGAGGTCACATTGGCCAAACAGTGTACTTTTCTTGGTCAGTACTTAATATATACCCATTATACCGAAAATCATCAAAATCCATGACATGCCGTGCCGATCGATTTTGGTCCTTACAGAGAATTGCTATTAAAAAAAAAAATTTTACAGGTATATAATTGTGATACATTGGAAGTAAATTCATAGACATGTTATCTGTTTAGAAGGAAGTCATGCCTCCAGATCTCCTGTTGGATCTCCACCCCACAGTGGGTCAGGAAGCCCACACAGTGCCCATTCTGGCAGCCCACAAGGCTTGCCACAGAATGCTGAACACATGAGCCCAGCAGGAAGTGGGTCACCTGTGCACAGTGGATCTGGTAATTCATCTAATTGTTCTTATATTGTACATGTAATTATAAAAAGATTTTTATGGCTCGATAGTTGAAGTTCAAGATTTAGATCTGTCAGTTTGTTTGGTTTGGGGTCCAACTTAACACATTCTGCTCCCAACTTTGTAGCAATCTGGTCACTACTAATACATGTACTATTTTCAGTGGTATACATGCACAATGTCATATACTCATCTTTGTTATCTCTATATATAGGAAGTCCAACTAGAAGTAGATCTGGTAGCCCAAAAAATACGAGAAGTGAATCTAGGTCACCCAGCAGAAGTAGGTCAGGAAGTCCCGCAGGATCTCACAGAAGTAGGTCAGGAAGTCCTGCAGGATCTCACAGAAGTAGGTCAGGAAGTCCTGCTGGGTCACACAGAAGTAGGTCAGGAAGTCCTGCTGGGTCACACAGAAGTAGGTCAGGAAGTCCTGCTGGGTCTCACAGAAGTAGGTCAGGAAGTCCTGTTGGATCTCATAGAAGTGGGTCAGGCAGTCCAACAAGATCAAGAAGTAGGTCAGGAAGTCCAAAATCAAGAAGTAGATCACAAACTCCTGCAGGATCAAGAAGTGGATCAGGAAGTCCTGCAAGAAGTGGGTCAGGAAGCCCAAGAAGGTCCAGAAGTAGGTCAGGGACTCCACAGAGGTCAAGAAGTGGGTCAGGAAGTACAAGATCTAGGTATATGTAGATATAGTTTTTTTTTGGTGTACCATTTCACTATGTAGCATTAAAATTTAAATTCAACTTCTTAATTTTGCCCTCATTTCAATGAGACTTGATTCACCCAGTTACATTTGCCTACATGTTTAAAAAATGAAAAACTAAGATGGGGATAAAACTCGCCTGATAATAATATTGTAGATTTGTATTCCAGAATTTTAAAAAGGTATACATAATATATATCATTTTTCAATGAAAACTTTTGAAAAAACATCAAGGAATCATGTAGTAATTTTGTTTTATGTACTAATTATAGATCCAGAAGCAGATCTGGCAGTCCTAGCGGCAGAAGATCCAGATGTGGTGAGTGATCAGACCTTGTATCAAAGATCAAATTGATGTTTTCACCTTTCTCATATTTCCTGAAGGATTCTGTATGTCTACTTACTGTGCACTGTCTTTTATTCGTGGAATTTTAATTTCACAAACACGAGTGAGGTGACTGGTTTGCAACGTTTTATTTTTGCGACATCGTACTTACTACACATGTGTTTGGACGTATTCACGGCGTTTTATTTTCACGAATTGAAAGTACCTCGCGAATAACACGAAAATAAGATGCTGGTGAATGAAAGACTGTTTACAGTATATGTACTTTAACGCAACCAAAATTGAGCAAAAACAGGACAAAATGGACCAAATGAGGTGTTAACAATATCATGAATCAGTGCACTTGACTTATTAGTCCCCTACCGGCAACGCCGAAGGGGACTCTTACCCCCCGTTTACACTATGTTCCCTGTGGCCACGGTGGCCAAGTTTCAAGCCACCGTGGACGAAACGTGGTGACCGTGAGACAATGTAGGGGAACGGGATTGAAAATCGTAACTAGCCGTGGTTGCCGGGGCTGACGGGCAAATGTTTAAACTGTCAAAACATTTGTCACGGCAGCCCACGGTGCAGATGGCTTACTTTAGAAACCGTAGCAAAACGGGTCGAACGCAACGCAACGTGACAGAACGTTACAGACCGTGACAAAACTTGGGACAGTGTCCATAGCGGAACGGGAAGCAAAAGTATGACTCAACAAATTACGATCCTAGCGAAGTTGAGTTACGGTCTGCCACGTTTAGCTGCGGCTGCTTTAGGGCAGATGCACGTTTTATCAAGGTGAGCTACGGTTTCATACGGCGAGCTAAGGAAGGGTTAGCCGTTTCGTCACGGTACGTCCCGGCTTGTTACGGTTTATTTCAAGTTCTACTACGGCCTGGCAGCTTTTTGAGTCTCCTGTTCCCGGTTAATCGTAGTGGGCCTTGACAGAACTTGGTGGTCGTGGCCAACTTGATTGGATCGTAACAAACCGTGACAGACCTTATCAGAACGTGACAGGTCGTGAGGAAATGTACAAACGTCCGTAACAAGCCGTAGGTTGAAACGTAGTGCGCCGTCAGGTCTCCGGGATTCAGGAGGCGCGGCGTGTCAAGGATACCTTGATAGACTGTGCGAAAACGTAACGAGACTTAACAGAACTTGAATACCAAGATAAAAACTGCAAATCATACGGTGTGCTACGTTTTTGGCCGCCGTGACTGCCGTGGTCGCCGGGAACATAGTGTAAACCTAGGGTTAGTTTCCTCTCGGTCTGTCTGTCCATCTGTCCGTCTGTCCCATTTTCAGTTTTCCGGACTTTTTTTCGCTGTTGTTGCGTATATTGAACTCATTTTTGGTATGTGGATATATCTCAATGTGATACAGATCAAATTTGAGTTTGCTTTCGATTGACCTAATTTTACAAGAGTTATGGCCCTTGGACTTAGCAAATTTTATGAAAATTTCAGTTTTCGGGATTTTTTTTCCGCTGTTATTGGATAAATTGAACTCATTTTTGGTATGTGGATATATCTCAATGGGATACAGATGAAGTTTGAGTTTGCTTTAGATTTACCTTTTTTTAGCTCGCCGGGACGAATGTCCGGAGAGCTATTGTCATACCCCCGGCGTCGGCGTCTGCGTCTGCGTCGGCGTCTGCGTCTGCGTCTGCGTCTGCGTCTGCGTGCGCGTGCACAAAAACTTTAACCTTGCTTATAACTTTTAAACCAATACAGATTGGGCTTTCATATTTCACATGTGCATTCCTTGTGACAAGACCTTTCCATGGATACCAAAATTTTTGACCTTGTGACCTTGACCTTGGAGATTAACCTTCTTTTGAAAAACTTTAACCTTGGCCATATTTTTGGAATGGTAAGTGATAGGGCTTTGATATTTCACATGTGTATTCCTTGTGACAAGACCTTTCCATGGATACCAAAATTTTTGACCTTGTGACCTTGACCTTGGAGATTGACCTACTTTTGAAAAACTTTAACCTTGGCCATATTTTTGGAATGGTAAGTGATAGGGCTTTGATATTTCACATGTGTATTCCTTGTGACAAGACCTTTCCATGGATACCAGAATTTTTGACCTTGTGACCTCGACCTTGGAGATTGACCTACTTTTGAAAAACTTTAACCTTGGCCATATTTTTGGAATGGTAAGTGATAGGGCTTTGATATTTCACATGTGTATTCCTTGTGACAAGACGTTTCCATGGATACCAAAATTTTTGACCTTGTGACCTTGACCTTGGAGATGATTGACCTACTTTTGAAAAACTTTAACCTTGGCCATATTTTTGGAATGGTAAGTGATAGGGCTTTGATATTTCACATGTGCGTTCCTTGTGATAAGACCTTTTTTATTGTTGTTGTTGCAATTTACATATGGTTGCCACCGGCGAGCTATGTTGTCATTCTGACAAGTCTGGTTACAAGAGTTATGGCCCTTGGACTTAGCAAATTTTATGAAAATTTCAGTTTCCGGACTTTTTTTTGGTTCTATTGCAAATAATGCACTGATTTTTTGGTAAATGAATACATGTCAGTGTGAATCAGACCAAGTTTGAGTTTGATTTCCATTGGCCTATTTTTACAAGAGTTATGGCCCTTGGACTTAGCAAATTTCAGGAAATTTTTAGTTTCCCGGACTTTTTCATGCCTGTTATTGCAGATAATGAGCTGATTTTTTGTATGTGAATACATTATAGTGTGATGCAGATTTGAGTTTAATTTAGATTGACTTATTTTCACAAGAGTTATGGCCCTTGGACTTAGCAGATTTCGTGAATTCAGTTTCCCAGACTTTTCTTGGCTGTTGTTGCAGAAGATGAACTGATGAACAGAGATGCAAGTCATAAATTTATGCCGCCGATAGGGGACTTATATCGCACAGCGATCATTGCATTTTTCAAAAAGGTTGCAGTTGCCATGGTAACCGTGTCTGAAGTTTCAAAAATAGGGAAAATCTAAAGGACGAGGCATATTTGTAGGCTCCGTTACCATGGAAACAGGTACTTTTTTAAACTGAAATTGCTTTATTTTCTTTCGATCATCATTATTATGCATATTTGTAAAGTTTTTTACATTCATCTCGGATGCCTTTTGTATACAAGATGAAAAATTGGGCCAAAAAAGGGTATCAAAAGGCTCTGTTTTGGGCACTTAAAGTCCCTTTTTTGCATGTTTTTACTGTTTTACAAGGTTGAAAATTTCATAAAAGCACCAATTTTTGAAGTCCAAATTCTAATTATCTAATTAGTATCATCTTTGAACTATACATTAATATGAAAAATTAATTGGGCTAATTTGTCCTTTTATATGCAAAGCAGCATCAAATTTAGTTGCTATGGCAACAATCGGCTGAAAGGTTTCCATACGATAGATTTAAACACAACCTCTATCAAACTATCTACACATGATATTGGAACAGAAGTTCATGTATACATCTATCAGAGGGGTTTTAATATAAATATGACCTTGAAATTATTTCAAGGTCACCCACTGAAAATCCAAGGTCATTAACCTTTAAGTGACTAGATTTGACAAAAAATCCTGATTTTTCATAAAATGAAGGTGCCAATATTTAAGAAACCTTGAAATATTGAACATAAGAGGGATTTGACATAAAATGATAAACGTATCACTAATTTCTTAGAACTATTGATAATGTTTCTTCACATCTTCGAATATCTAAATTCTTGGTGAGTATTTTGATAAAAAAGGGACGAAATCTGTATTTTCTTGTTTTTGTGACGAAAAAATATTTTCCCATTAAATTTCTCTAGTTCAATAAATTCTGAGATTTTTGAGTTGGCAAAGCCAACTATTCATTGGAATCGAATGCCCCAGTTAGGGCCTGCACGAACCGTGCAACGGTCAAAAATCTGTAGTCTTACTTTAGTAAGAAATAGTACCACTATTATTTGGACAAAAACATTTTAAACGACACAATGAGTGCAAGTTGTAAATGATGATTCCAATGCAATTATTGGAGTAAAAAAATGGTCTATAGAGCTATTTGTAATGAAGATTCGGAGTATAGTTCTCGTATCGCGTAGGAATTCAACTTTTAAGTAGTCCAAAGTAGCACTGCGCTATGCCGGCCATGCGGTATTTTTCCGGGGGAATGACCAGAGGTTAGGCCTAATGATAGTTATTATAACCATGTCGATTTATATTTCATTGATGAAAAGATAGATATAAAATAGTCTGTTGATGTCAATATAAATCGCTATGGTTCTAATCCTGGGCGACATTAATATATGTATGCTAGATGCCGGTAAAAGCATGTCATCTCTAGCATGTAGATATGCGAACATTCTACAGAATTTAGGTCTGGAACAGATAGTGGATGGACCTACACGTATATCGAGGGACACTTCGACATTGATAGATCACATTCTTTGTAATAATAAAGATAAGATATTTCAATGTGGTTCAATATGTTCAGGTTTTAGTGACCATCATTTGATATTTTGCACTAGGAAAATTGTGAAGAAAGCTGAAAATAAGCATTGTACTATTAAAGTAAGGTCTTTAAGAAACTATTGTAAAGATGATTTTATATCTAAGCTAGGAAATGTTGAGTGGAATAATGCTTTGACATCTGATAGTGTAGAGTCAAATTGGTCTATTTTTGTAAATTTATTTACAGAGGTTTTAGATACTGTAGCTCCACTTAAGGAGACCAGAATGAAAGTAAGAACTGAACCATGGATGTCAAATGAAATATTAGAACTTATCCATCAGAGGGACAAACTGTCAAGAATGTATAAGAAACATAAAAGAAAAGAGGATTATAGCATGTATTGTAAAATTAGAAACAAAGTACAGAGAATGATAAAACATGCAAAATCAGAATACATATCTGATCAGGTACAGGAAAATAAAAAAGATCCAAAGAAATTATGGCAGCAGTTGAAGAACATGGGCTATAAAACAAAACCACAAGAAGCTAATATAGCTCTTAAGATCAATGATGTTGTTTGTCAAGATCAGAATGTTATTGTAAACCATTTTAATTCATTTTTTACAACTGTGGCGGCCAAATTAGTCGAAAAAATGCCATCGCCAAAAGGGTTATATAGTGTTATTTCTTCAATTTTTAAGAGCTTTTACATCAGAAGAAATCCTGTTCAAAATAGTTTTATTCTACAGCCTGTGTCTGAAGATTTTGTGTATAAAGAATTGTCATCTTTAAATGTCAGTAAAAGTACAGGTCTCGATGATCTACCAGCCCGCTTTATCAGAGATGGGGCAGCAGTTCTAACCTCTCCTATTACTTTTATTATTAATCAGTCTATACTTACAGAGACTGTACCTAGTACTATGAAACAGGCACGTGTTAAGCCTCTTTATAAGAAAAATAGTCCCTTGGACGTAGGAAATTATCGACCCGTAAGCATACTTAGCATAGTATCTAAGGTTTTAGAAAGGAGTGTATATAATCAGTTGCATGTGTTTTTACAGAGCAATGGTTTATTGTATGAACTTCAGTCAGGTTTTAGGAGTAAATACTCCACAGATAGTTGTCTTATTCATCTTTTAGATTTTATTAGGGGAAATAACGACAAAGGTCTATATACTGGCATGATTATGTTAGACTTACAAAAAGCCTTCGACACGGTTGACCACACTATATTATGTAATAAATTAGAAGGTATAGGAGTATTGTCTGTAAATTGGTTTAAGTCATATTTATCTGATAGAATTCAATATGTGTCACTAAAAGGTCAAGTGTCCGATCCGTGTAATGTCAGTTGCGGTGTCCCCCAGGGTAGTATACTGGGGCCGCTCTTATTTCTTTTATATGTAAATGACATGTCAACCAGTATTGATGAAGACTGCAAGTTACTTTTATATGCAGATGACAGTGCCATTTTATTTGTTCATAAAGATGTAGATTTTATTTCTGTGAAATTAGGTAAAGTGCTTGAAAAATGCTCAGATTGGTTAATAGACAATACTGTAAAACGAGAATATTTAGCGCTCGATTTATTTTAGCGCTATTAGCGCAAAGGCATGGTTGCGCTAAATTAAGTAGTGCGCTAAAATGTTCAGATGCAACATCAAATTTCAATAAGAAATTATTCGACATTTTATTCAAAGTGCATTACACCATGTCCACGGCATGGTCTATCTGGCAACGCTTGTTGTTTTTATAGCTAATTAGATAATTGGATTAACGCTAGCGCTTGGGTAGATAATGATAGTACACGCGCCGTGATTTACATGTACATTCGTTCTGGGTATATCATGATTGTCTGCGTGTCGTAATAACCAATCATGAAAAATAAATAAGAATCGGACGAGATTATTCTTTAACAAAAACAAAAAAAAGAAGTTTTCTTTAATCGGAACAAATTTTCATTCCAACCCAATCAGATAAAAAAATTGTAGTCGTACCTAAATGCAGGAATAGTCGTTCGTATGTATCATTTCTAACGAGAAGACTTCTCTCACGCTTATATTTAGATGGCGTTACATTTGTGTGAAAACACAGTACTTTATAACACAAGGTACATAGACGATAAAAAAGGAGATCTATAAAGAAAAATGCAAGCATACGAATAGGCAATTCAATTGTCCAACACACGTGCCGGCATGTAGTCAATACCTCTATGTACATTAGATGCGCATGCAGTCTTTAAAAGGATTTATTTACACAACGTGAATAAAATCGGGATGTTAGCGCCGTTGCTGTAAAATGATTCGTTACGCCAAGTTGAAAAATTGGGACGATATATATTCATCCATGTTACATACAGAACAGCGTAATTTTCTTTTATCACTTTAAATTGAATTGATAATTAGTTCGTATTACCAACGATCGTCCGAACATGAGACATGACGGATATCTTTTGTCTAACGTTACAAAAAATTACGATTCATCGACGGCTATTTGCTACCGGCGATGTCTGAGAAACAAAGTCCTAAAGTCACTGTGCGCTAATTTTATTGACCAGATGGTGTCAATGCGCTAAATTAAGTTTGCGCCAATAGGTTCTCATCCCTCATTGCGCTAAAATATGTTTGCGCTAAATATTCTCGTTTTACAGTAGGTTATCTTTACATTTAGGAAAAACAGAGTGCATGTTGTTTGGTCCACAAAGGAAATTAGCCAAGGTTACAGATTTTCATATCAGATGTTACGATACTGTCATCAAATCTACAGAAGTTGTCAAATATTTGGGTGTACAAATTGATAAATATTTGAAATTTGACCATGTTGTAAACACTATTGTGAACAAGGTGAATGCCAGATTGAAATTTATGTATCGTAATGCAAAATGTTTAGATTTTCAGTCCAGGCTAACCATCTGTACTGCATTGATTCAATGTCACTTCGATTACGCTTCATCGACATGGTTTAGTAGCATTGGCAAAACTCAGATTAAAAGGCTACAAGTGGCACAAAATAAGATGATACGTTTTATATTAGATTTAGGCCCTAGAGTATCCATATCTGAAGAATACCTCGAAAAGGTGAAAATGCTAAGAATTTCTGACAGGGTTACTCAATTAAGACTCAATCATGTTTTTAATATCGTTAACGGTAGTGCCCCTTCTTATCTTTGTGACCGGGGTGCGTGCAGGGTCGGGGTGTGTGGGACTATCAAGGTCATTGTTTCCACACTAAGTCCTTTTACATAATACACCTTATATCCCCAGATCACTTGTTAACCTAGGAATGTCTAGGTACATATACAAATACAGCTTGTACAGTTTCTCAGTTTATTCACTATTTACAACTATATACACAATGTCCCTGAAGTAACAAATACTAAGACATGGTAATTTCTAATGCTGTATGTTATATAAAATCCATCCGTACTCCTAGATGTATAATTCTAGACTGTCTGTTAAACTTACTGAAGTACCAAGTTCCTTTTTATCCATTACATTACTCTAGATTTCTATGTAATTATGTCAACATGTTTAATTGACCCTAAAGTCCAAACATGTCCAATGTAATTAATTTGATTGATTTGAGTAAAACTTGTCCTGGCATGAGGTAATTGTCTGTCACCTGGCAGGTTACCTGTGGCAGAGTAATTAACTTGTTTGATCACTAAGGGTATTAACAATTATCCAAATCTGAGTATAATTTGCCCTTGAGTTACATTATTCTACAAGATGTGTGAATAGGAAGTAAATAATTAAAACATTACAAAATTGCCATAATATTGACTTAATTGTAAAATGAATTTGGACTTTCTTTTTATTTGGCTATCTGAATTATATTTAGAATATGAATTTAAGAGAATTGTTGACAAATAAAAGATAATTAATCATATGCAAATTATGGATACATAATTTGCATCCCCTATACATTATATACTGGTCATATATCCCCCTTGACCACCTAATTTTACTCCTGTAAAATTAAATATAACAATGAGATGTTTCATGTAAGATGAAATTGTCAGTGAAAATATGAAGATAAAGTGAATTGAAAAAATTATTATCATTATGATAAGAAGGAATAGTCACTTCAGTTCAGTTCAGTCAGTATATTTTGTATCTATCATGTTCAAAGTTTATGTTCAATAAAAGTTCAATGAAGCAAATTAATATACTGTACATCTATATACACGCCGGCTTAATAAAACAAAGTTAGAAAGTCACAATGTCCTGGAATGAAAATGTGCTGCTATGACAAAGTTGAATCGGCTTCATTCGGGATACATGAAGCTACATATCATCTGGTACATCCATTTTCTTTTGATAAATCTTTAATCGGAATTTGTATATTCTCAACATTTCTCTTGTGCTTATACGATAGCACATTTTTTTTTCACATTGAATTTTTCTTGTGCTTGTACTATATAGCACATATATTTCACATTGAACTTCTCTGGTGCTTGTATTATATAGCACATATATTTCACTCTCAATTTTCTTGCACTTTTAATTCACATATTTCATTTTACGGCTTATATGAACTTTTACATTCCTTCTTATATATATTCCGACACTTCACATTATAATTTCACTTTAAGATGATTATTGGCTCTTCTTCATGCAGATTAGACTTGATCTGTAGTATATCACATGCTCATCAGTTGGAATTCCATTGTAATAGATTTTACAGCATCTTCTAAAAAGCAATTACGTCAACCAATTTGGCTTTGTACAACATCAGATTTGTGAAATTCCATTACCAAATTGAGGCTCTATTTGGCTTGAAATTGAACAGCTGTATAAGGAATGATCTTTTCAATAATTATCGAGAATGTCTATATTTTCCTGCAGTTCCTTGGCTCCTGTCTTCCTGTACTACCCACCATTCTTACCACATGGCAACTCTTACATACAGTGACACCATTTAATACTATCAATTATTACCAATAAAATATTCAGTATCTTTTTTACTAAACCAAGAAATTATGTATTGAATATGTACCTTAAAAGTCCACATCAGAAAATTCAATGCTTATAACACAATTTACTTACATGTGAATACTATATATATGTGTAATGGGATTTCAAAATAGCTAGATTGACAGACTAACCTCCCCCCTTCTTATCACTGAAACAACTATCAGAGGTACTGTACCGTTCTCCAGCAGTTTAAGAACACAAAGTCGTGTTCCGCTGGCACATGACTCACAAGTACTCTAATACATGATAGCTACCTAGGCTAACAGAAATAAAATTGTCGATCTGCATCCCCCCAAAAATAATTTAGAAGACCAATTTAGTATGTTAAAAGAAATAAGAGCCTACTGAAAACTATGTTTGTAGAAGAGTTCGAACAATCGACTACAAAACTGCACTATTAATTCAGCTATTATTGCTTTTAATGAAAGACCTAAATAATTGCATTTTAAGGATTATTTATAATTAAATAAATTTTTACAAAAATTTATTTATAAGGTTGTTTGTAAGTATGTTTATTGTGGTACAGTTTTATTTAAGGTTTATTTGATACTATATTGGTAGATAGTGATGATGTTGTATGTAAATTTAATTATGCCTAGAGAATTTGGAAGCAATATCGAGAGCTCTGCATACTGCATGGAATTCATCTTTGACCTTATCTAAGAACCTGTTCAAGGGTGCTAAGGGCACATGTTGAATTTGAGCCCAAGAACTAGGAATGTTTAGATCCTTTGGATTTAACAAAAATACCCAATCACCATTTTCGTTTTTGATTGCTTCAGATACACTGTGAATATAAACTGAGTTTCTGAATAAGGCTCTATCATTGGGTCTTGCCTCCTGCAATTCTTTGATTTTATCAAATTGATCCCTAATGAAGAAATTCAATACCCCTGGTCCACTAAAGTGTGCATGGTCCCAGTTGTGATTGCCAAGTTCAGTAATTGACCTGACCTCTACCTCATTGTTTCTTACTCTAACTCCAGTGGTGTCAATTATATTTACACAGCTACTACTGCCTATCTCTACACTGGTGTACTTGTAGTATGTATAAGGATTGCACATTTTACATGCCCTACTATTTTCATGTCTTTCATGAGAAAATTGTTCTGAATTGGTATAATGTGTAGGTGGTGTAAATTGATGATGTTGATTGGTAACATTGGCTATGGAAGAACCCCTATTGTGTGTATGATTTTGCATGACAGTATGTGTATCTTGATGTGTCTGTGAGGAAGAGTCTTGTGTTTGTACTGAAGTGCTAGAGTTAGTCTGATCTTGATTCTGACTTTGTAGATACTTCAGTTTCTGTGGTTTCTTTTTACGACCCTTCATAGTGTGCTCCACATGGAATTTACTTCTGAGGTCTTCAGGAACGTATGGTGCTTGTCTCCAGTTTGTACCTCTTTTGTTTACATAGTTGACCTTGTACCATGTGATTCCACTTTGCCTTTTCGCTTGTAGGATTTCTTTGATGTTCTTGTCCGGTTTTGGTGCTCCATCTTCAGTTCTTTGGCTATGTTGTCTGTGGTGAGATGCTGTGCTCCTGTCATCATCTGTGTCACTGTCAGAACTGTCATCTTCTGAGCCTGAGCTGTGACCTTGGCTGTGATGACTCTCATCTGACGATGTACTGCTAGCATCACTTTCACTATCATCTTCATATCGAGTCCTTTGTCTTGGATCTTTGAAGATCTTCAGTCTGGCAGCATTCACCAATGTTTTCAGAGCTTTATTTGTCTGACAGTCTGCTAACTTGTACGTGTGATGTGGTCCTTCCTCTAAGATGTAATAAGGACCCTGCCATTTGGAGTGAAGTTTAGGAGGTACACCTGGTGGTACTTTTGGAACAAACAACATTACTTTGTCAAGCACCTTGTATTTTGGCTCTGACGCCTTCTTGTCATGCTGTTTCTTATATTTTTCCTGGTGTCGCTTCAGACTCTCAGTTGCAATTTTACGCGCCACATCCAGATTTTCAATGACTTTACGCAGATGTTCCTTGTGATCCCTGGACATGCTGTCTTTTGGTATCAGGGAAGTGTCTATAGGTATTCTCATCTCGCGCCCAAACATCATGTAAAAAGGTGAATATCCTGTAGACTGAGTGGCTGGTGTCATCCTGTAGGCCATCATGATGGATGGTAACAACTCTGGCCAGTTGTCATAGTTACCATTACAGTATGCTCGTAGTGACTGCAGAATGAAGCTATTCATCCTCTCACAGGCAGCGTTTGTCTGAGGGTGGTACGCAGTAGTGTTCTTTTTGGTGATTTGAAAGAGTTCACATAGTGCCTTAATGAGTTTTGATAAGAATGACTGACCACGATCTGTGACTATGGTCCTTGGTGCTCCATATCGCGTAAATATCTCCTTGTACAAAATGGCTGCTATTTCTGTGCTGGATTCTGAGTACAATGGGAATGCTTCACACCATTTAGAGAAACTGTCCACTACAAGGAGTATGTAGTTATATTTCTGCTTTGATGTGTTGGATTTTTGAATGGGTCCTATGATGTCTATATGGATCCTACAGAAAATGTCTTCTATCGGCATCGGTTTTAATGGTGCAGAATGTGCATGTGTGTCCCTTTTTGCTTTTTGGCATCTGATACAGGTAGAAGTATAATGCAGTATATCTGTGTACATGCGCGGCCAAAAATACTTCTGTCTTATGGCTTCGTAGGTCCTTTCATAGCCTTGGTGACCACCTCCAGCGATAGAGTCGTGGTATGATATCAACAGGTCATCACGTAGCATTCTGGGAACTGCTAGTTGCTTGATGATCCGTTGATCTCTTGGTACCCCTCTGTTTCTATCTTGGTAGAGATGATACAGTATACCATCGATCACTTGGTACGTATGCGATTCGGCTACGGTGCGTCTGGCTGATCCTGCATCCTCTGGGACTTCCCTCTGTACTAAGTACCTATACACATCTTCAAAGTCAGAACAAGACTGTTGTAACTGTTTAAGTGTGTTATTGACTTCAATATCATTTGGGTTTGAAAGAGTGACAGTGTTATCTGAAGGTGACACTGGATTTAGAGCAAAGATTCTTTGTTCATTTTCATATTTGTATGCGAATGTGACTTGACATGTATTGCTGTGTACAACTGAATTGAGTGCTTTAATAGGTGTGTTTGCTATATTTTCTGCGTCGTATACTCTTCGAGAGAGCCCGTCTGCATTTGAATTGTTGACCCCAGATTTGTGTTTGATGTCAAAATTGAATCCTTGTAGGAAAAGAGACCAACGCCCAAGTCTGCCATTCATATTTCGTATGTCATTTAGCCATTTTAATGCTATGTTGTCAGTGAAAACTGTAAATTTCGTATTTGCAATGTATGGTCGAAATTGTTTGACTGCCTCAACTAAGCTTAAACCCTCTTTTTCTGAAATGTGCCATTTCTTTTCATCTCTATGTAATTGTCTTCCACCATATGCAATGACATGCTCTCTACCTTCACTGTCTTTTTGTCCTAACACATAACCAATAGCTGTGTCTGAAGCGTCTGTTGAAATAATAAATTGCTTTTGAAAATCTGGGTAGACCAGTATTGGTGCAGAGGTCAGTTTTTGTTTTAATGCAATGAACGCATGATGTTGATCTGGACCCCATTGAAATTTGGTGTCTTTACGTGTCAGTGATGTAAGAGGTGTTACCATTTTTGCATATCCTTGTATGAACTTTCTATAATAATTGCAAACTCCCAAAAATGATTTGACTTGTTTGACACTTTTTGGTGTTGGGAATGAATCAATGGCTTGTGTTTTGTCTGGGTCAACCCTAATTCCATCTTTACTGATAATGTGGCCTAAGTATTTGACTTCGCTACATGCAAAATTACATTTTGTAGGTTGAAGAGTGAGTTTGGCATCTCTTAGTTTTGAAAATACAAGTTCTAAATCCCTAAGGTGTTGTGAAAATGATTTTGAAAAAATGATGACATCGTCTATGTAGACCAATGCAGTAGTCCATAACAAACTTTGAAGGACTCTTGTCATTAAAGCTTGAAAAGAAATTGGACTGTTCATTAAACCAAAAGGTAGTCTTTTAAATTGATACACACCTTGATGTGTAATAAAGGCAGATTTATGTTTTGTGCTTTCATCCAGAGGAATTTGATAGAACCCACTTGCTAAATCTATGACTGAAAATATTTGGGCTTTTGCTTCACCTAGAGTATCTACTACATCTTCAAATCTAGGGAGAGGAAATGACATGCTTTGTGTAACCTTATTTAGCTTTCTGTAGTCAATGGCCATTCTGTATTGTCCATTTTTCTTTTTGACCATAACTACTGGACTATGCCATGGTGAGGTTGATGACTCTATGATATCATTTTCTAGCAAGTTTTTGGTATGTTTTTCTACCTCTTTCCTTATTTCTGGTGATTGCCTGTAGGGTGCACTAGCTATAGCTCTGTCTGTATTAGTTATGATAGAGTGATGATATTGATTTGTTTGTCCTAACTCTGACAAATCTTTAGCAAAAATGTCTCTATTTCTCCCAATAAGTTGAAGTAACTTTGTTTTATTGTTTTCAGACAGCTCCGAGTTTTCTAAGGATATTCCTAAGTCTGTGGCTACCTTCTTGTAGTTTATGAAAACTTCTTCATCTTGAGAATTTAGAGCATTTATTGAAGCTGTTTTACAAGAATTTAGACTTGAGATTTGTGGACTGTTGTCTAGTTTGTAAGCATTAGCCACCACAATGTTCTTAGGAAGAAATACGGCTTGATTAGTAGGATTAAGCACTCTGAAAATTGCCCTTGATCTATGTACATTAACCAAGCATTTTGCTCCTACCAGTTTATTGTCTACTAGCCTATCGACTGGTTCAAGTAGAATGTTTTTACTTTCATCTAGATTTGAAAAATGAACTTTGATATTTTGTTCAGATCTAGGTTGAATTTTAGTTGAAGATAACACTCTGGCTTGTGAAATACAAACTTCATCTGATAAATTTTGAGGTGCTACTAAGTTTGCTTCTACTGCTCCTTTATATAATGTTAGAGTTTTAGTACTTAAATCTAACTTTGCATTATGCTCTTCAAGAAAGTCTAAGCCTAGAATGATTTTATTGTGTAGTCTTTCAAACACATGAAATCTATGTGGAATTTTGATTCCATTAAAGGAGACATTCAAGTCTACAGTACCTAAAACTCTATGTATTTCACCACATACACCTACAGCATTTTGACATGTAGAGTTGTTCACTATTTGAATGTTATAGTCAATGTCTTTGAGACATGACAGTGAAATACAGCTGAAACTTGCTCCGGAATCAACAAGAGAAAATACATGAAGATTACCTACTTTAACTAGAACCAAATTCTTTTCTAGTCCAACAGTGAATGAGTAGTTAGCAGTTTCTCCAGAAATTTGCCCTACAAAAAATTTACTGCAAATCTCCCTAGAACACTCCATTATCCCTTAATGTCTTAACAGATAAAACAAAAGTTTTGTGTCACTGTATGCAGAAATTCACATGAGATAAGATAAAGCGTGCAGTACTCACCAAATCCTGTCTGCCTAGAATGGTTCTCTCTACGTAGGTTATTTTCTCAGATTCCTTCAGCTGCTTGGGGAACTCGCTTTACATCTGCTGAGGCACAAGGAACGACCTCATTTCTCCACCATCCTGTGACCGGGGTCCGTGCAGGGTCGGGGTGTGTGGGACTATCAAGGTCATTGTTTCCACACTAAGTCCTTTTACATAATACACCTTATATCCCCAGATCACTTGTTAACCTAGGAATGTCTAGGTACATATACAAATACAGCTTGTACAGTTTCTCAGTTTATTCACTATTTACAACTATATACACAATGTCCCTGAAGTAACAAATACTAAGACATGGTAATTTCTAATGCTGTATGTTATATAAAATCCATCCGTACTCCTAGATGTATAATTCTAGACTGTCTGTTAAACTTACTGAAGTACCAAGTTCCTTTTTATCCATTACATTACTCTAGATTTCTATGTAATTATGTCAACATGTTTAATTGACCCTAAAGTCCAAACATGTCCAATGTAATTAATTTGATTGATTTGAGTAAAACTTGTCCTGGCATGAGGTAATTGTCTGTCACCTGGCAGGTTACCTGTGGCAGAGTAATTAACTTGTTTGATCACTAAGGGTATTAACAATTATCCAAATCTGAGTATAATTTGCCCTTGAGTTACATTATTCTACAAGATGTGTGAATAGGAAGTAAATAATTAAAACATTACAAAATTGCCATAATATTGACTTAATTGTAAAATGAATTTGGACTTTCTTTTTATTTGGCTATCTGAATTATATTTAGAATATGAATTTAAGAGAATTGTTGACAAATAAAAGATAATTAATCATATGCAAATTATGGATACATAATTTGCATCCCCTATACATTATATACTGGTCATATCTTACTCAAAATTTTGTTTTTAATGAAGGTAGAACAAGAGGTGCAATTAGCAGAAACTTTGTAATTCCTGGGCACAATCAATGTAGTAAGAACAGTTTTACTTATTGTGCAATTAAAGATTGGAACAAACTGCCCACCAATATCAAAAGCTGTAACATCAAGGCTACTTTTAAACAACTTGTTAAGGATTTTTTAAAAGGTGAGGCAAGAACGAGTGCAGAACAAGTCTATTTGTACTACTGAAATATATTGTCTATGAAGTTCTATGGATTTATAAATTTTTTTTTAGCTCGACTGCACTTTAGTGCAAAAGAGCTATTGCAATACCCCCGGCGTCCGCGTCGGCGTCCGCGTCGGCGTCGGCGTCGGCGTCGGCGTCGTCCGAACTAGATGATAAGGTAAATGTTAAGATTACACATTTACCTTTCCTATATTCATATTCTGTTGGTTTTTTTTGTTGCAAATGTTTAATTATACATCATTTAATATATCCAGATGAGGATATAGCCCCTGGGGTTGGGATTTTTAAAATTATTTCAAATGATAAGGCAAATGTTGAGATGATAAGGTAAATGTTAAGATAGCAATAAAGTCTTTAAAAGCCAATATTGAGCAAAGTATAAGTGCTACATGTACCAAACTTACATATTTGATGTATCTTTGATCAAACTTTCAAAAAATGACCTTGACCTACTTTTTTCCGCTTGAATGATTTTGCCTTTAAAAGCCAATATTGAGCAAAGTATAAGTGCTACATGTACCAAACTTACATATTTGATGTATCTTTGATCAAACTTTCAAAAAATGACCTTGACCTACTTTTTTCCGCTTGAATGATTTTGCCTTTAAAAGCCAATATTGAGCAAAGTATAAGTGCTACATGTACCAAACTTACATATTTGATGTATCTTTGATCAAACTTTCAAAAAATGACCTTGACCTACTTTTTTCCGCTTGAATGATTTTGCCTTTAAAAGCCAATATTGAGCAAAGTATAAGTGCTACATGTACCAAACTTACATATTTGATGTATCTTTGATCAAACTTTCAAAAAATGACCTTGACCTACTTTTTTCCGCTTGAATGATTTTGCCTTTAAAAGCCAATATTGAGCAAAGTATAAGTGCTACATGTACCAAACTTGCATATTGGATGTATCTTTGATCAAACTTTCAAAAAATGACCTTGACCTACTTTTTTTCGCTTGAATGATTTTACCTTTAAAAGCCAATATTGAGCTAAGTATAAGTGCTACATGTACCAAACTTGCATATTGGATGTATCTTTGATCAAACTTTCATAAAATGACCTTGACCTACTTTTTCCGCTTGAATGATTTTACCTTTAAAAGCCAATATTGAGAAAAGAATAAGTGCTACATGCACCAGACTTGCATATTGGATGCATGTTGGGTTAGACTATTGAAATATGACCTTGACCTACTTTTTCCGCTTCAGTGATTTTTCTTTAAATTGGCAATATTGAGCTAACTATAAGTGCTAAATGCACCAGACTTGCATATTGGATGCATCTTGGGTTTGACTATTGAAATCTGACCTTGACCTACTTTTTCTGCTTCAGTGATTTATGATGTGATATATGTTGTTGCCTGAGAAAGGGAGTTTAAATAAATTGGCTGTCATGAGAGATATTATGCTATGCAGTCGAGCATTAGGTGACTCTGGCAACTATTTTTTTACTAGGGACTTACCTTTTTTTTTTTTTTTTTTTTTTTTTTTTCTTTTCATATATTACGTAGTTTGGTTGCAGGGGAGGGCATGTCATAAAGTGTTCCAATCCAGGGTTCTTCCTTGTAATTATCCACATAAATACCAAAATATATACATATATATCTTATAGTATTATACTATCATTGCCTATAAAGATCTGGCAATTAGGGACCCCAGTGGAAATAAGCTGAATAGCTTTTCTGGGTTATCCCAGGTAAAATAAGGCAATTATTGTTTATAGTGCTATTATACCATATTATAAAATTAATCACAAAAATTTGCTCAAATTTCATCTGTGATAACTCATTATTCATGTAGATGTAATCAATAGTCATGGATCCTGTGATAACATGCAATCCAAAGTACTAGTCATTATTGTTCTGTGATATATAATTGCTTTCACCTAAGTCAGATTTGTTTAGGGTTGAATCTGTCTTAATATTGTGATATTTTATATGAATATGAAGGATATTTTATATCATATTTATCTTGTACTCTGTACATGCCTTTTTACCTGAATAAATATTATTATTATTATTAGGAAAAGTACTATTTTTGACGTTTTTGCACATACCGGTAAGGAGAAAAATATTCGACACACTGCGTCGCTTCAACCTTGATCAAAAGATGGCAGAAAAGTAAAGAAAACTTATCGAACGTCAATCACTTGGGTGTGATCATTGATAACGTCACAAGGAAATCATTTAATTTCTATTGTTATTATTAAGAAACGACGATTCCGTTTGGCCGAGAAATTTTGTTGATACCTTTATCAACACCAAACGGAAACTTGTACGTGCTTAGCAACGTCGTTAGCAACACTGTTTCAAAGCCGCAAATAAACGTTGGAAAGCAACAAAATGAAATGATAAGTAATCAATGTAATATGTTTTTGGTTGATCGAGGTATCGACACCAAAAATTGAGGAAAAACTTGTGCATCTTGCGCTATGCGCACAATGCAGTTTTCCCTAAATTTTTGGTGTTGATACCTCGATCAACCAAAAAAAAATAAAAGAATGATTCCTTAAATCTATACCTCTTGTCTGGGATTTGCTTTTGTCCATGACTTGGCAAGTCTTGTCATTGTACAAGCAAATTCTGGACATTTGGAGTGCATTTCCTTGTCGATGCTCACACCTTATGATACATGTAGATTCTATAAGTCTTAATCCTATGGGGTAAGATTTCATTTTCACGTGCCTTTTAACTGTAATGTCAATTCAGACATTTATGATGTCATTCATGAATGCTGCGATGGCTGATCAACATATGAAAATGAATACCGGTACATAAAATTTTATTTTAAGCGCTTTTAGACAATGTGAGAAAAATAAGCATGTACTTGTACATGTAAGACACACTTTAAAAGTTATGACTTAGATTTATGCTGGTAGGGGACTTATATCGCTTAGAGATTAAGAAAAAACACACTTTTTATGCACCCGGAATCGGGGGTATATTTTTTGGCCTGTCCGTCTGTTTGTCCAAAAAACTTTGAATGGTAAATTATATGGCTTTTATATTTCACATATGTATTCCTTGTCACATAATTTTTCCATAGATATCAACATTTTTATGCCCAGTGACCCTGACCTTGACCTTTCACATACTTGGTGAAAAATGGTGTTTATACTCCGCCGGGAGCATTCGTATTTCACAAACAAAGGCTTTATTCAATATTAGACTTTGCCAACCCGCAGGACTTTCAGTCCTTTGATTCTTTCTTATATACATTTGCTTTCATAAAAAATATGACCTACGAAAATATTCAAATAAAAAGATGAACAAGCTGTTACAGTGGTATTCATGGCAACGAAGTCTCCGGAGCTGGCTTATTTCATGGTCCTAACAGTGCTATAAATAGAATGACTTTGTTACCATGGCAACCAGAGGTCACATTGGCCAAAAAGTGTAATTTTCATGGTCAGTACTTAATATATACCCATTATACCGAAAATCATCAAAATCCATGACATGCCGTGCCGATCGATTTTGGTCCTTACAGATAAGATAAGATAAGATAATATAAAATAAGATAAGCTTTATTTAAAGTCGGCATGTCAGATAAACAATACAACACAAGCTCTGATGAGCTTTTAGACCGACATCAACATATTTACAGGTAACAGGTATAACAATTATAACATATATCATGCAAACATTTAAAGTCAATTTGAAGGAGCAAAGCATTTAAAGAAAGCATAGAGCACATCCACGATAAGACACACAGTTAAGACACAAGCATTAGCAGATAGTACAATGTAAGCTAGCTCATAACATAACATACATCAGACATGAGGCAGACAATACTAAGATTACTAGCACAAGACAAAAAATAAAACAAATACAAATATAACATAATGACATAATTACAAATAAAACTAAACTACAAGAAGCACTAAAATGTGGTAGTGTAGACTTATGTAAACATATTAAGAAACTAAATGAAACCAATGGCACAACAAGTATCACAGCAACTATACAATACTAACTAAGTTCTAAGACCAAATCACAGAGCACAAATAAAACAACATCACAGAATACAAATCAAACTAAAAGTTAAATCAAAATCACAGAGACATCATCACATTTGACAAAGACAACATAAGAACAAAAACTACAAACATTCAAATCAACTTAAAACTGAACAACATTTACAGGTATGCTGCAGCCGAAGGAACTAGCGGCACATACTACAGTGACAGGCATCCCCATTCCAATGTTGGATAAGTGATTTAAAATGGTTAAAATTTGATGCCTGTCTGAAATTGTCTGGAAAACTATTCCATAGGACGGCTGCAGCATACCTGAAGGAGTTCTTACCATATGTACTTGTCCTGACTCTTGGTACCTGTAAAATATTTGTATATCTAAAATTATATTTGTTGTCTCTAAAATTCAATAGATCTGTCAAACAAGGGGGAGATAAATGATGTAAGATTTTATAAGTTTCTAAAGCCATGGTGCGTAAGCGCCTTATTTTTAATGAGGGGACCTTTGCTTTGTGTAAAAGTTCATTATAGGTAGAAGCATGATCATCATATACAAATCGCAGTGCTCTTTCTTGGAGTTTTTCTATTTTCTTGGTATTAGTCTCTGAACAGAAATGCCAGGATAAAGAACAAAAATTAAAATTTGATAACATAAAGGAATAAAAAATAGACAATCTGTTGAGCCTGTTCAAGTGTTTTCCAAGCCTCTTCATTACATTTAGTTGAGTTGCAGCCTTCCTACATAAATTTGATATGTAGGTTTCGAAAGACAGTTTAAAATCAATATCAACGCCTAAAAGCTTTACACAATCATCACACTTGATATCTACATTCTTAATGTTAAAAACTGGTTGCAACTCCCATGTGTCTTCTTCCCCACAGCAATGGCCTGAAATTTGTCGGGGTTGGCCTGCATACAATTAAAATCAAACCATTCAATAAGTGCATTGCTGTCATGAACAAGTGATCTTACTAAAATATCAAAATTTGGTGAAGACATTGACAGGGTGTTGTCGTCTGCATAATTGTACAATTTGCCATGCTCTATAAAATAAAAAATGTCATTTATAAAAATATTAAACAATACCGGCCCAAGGACAGACCCTTGTGGCATGCCTTTTGTAACCTCCCCCCAAGTACTAACAATGTTTCCTACTTATATTTGCTGTTTCCTATTTTCTAAATAACTTGACAGTAAATTTACAGCTGTACAAGAAAGTCCGTACGCAGACAGTTTTTCTAATGTGGGGTAAACAGTCAAAAGCCTTGGACAAGTCCATTAAAATAGCAGCTGTATACTTATTCTCATCTAGCGCTTTTCTCCAGTCTTCTAAAATTCTCAATAAAACTGTTTGGCAACCATGACCCTTTCTAAACGCACATAAAAAGTCATTAAAAACATTTTCAAAATATACAACAAGTTGGTCACACATTACTCGTTCAAAAATTTTCGAAACATTGTTTAAAACACTGACTGGACGGTAATTCTTTTTGTCCAGAGGGTCATTCTTTTTGAACAAAGGAGTCACCTGAGCCTCTTTTAGTTTATCGGGAAAAATAGAACATTTCAAAGTCTGGTTTACAATATCTGTTAAAAAAGGGACAAGAGGTTCTTTGCCAGAGAATTGCTATTAAAAAATTTTTTTTACAGGTATGTAATTGTGATACATTGGAAGTAAATTCATAGACATGTTATCTGTTTAGAAGGAAGTCATGCCTCCAGATCTCCTGTTGGATCTCCACCCCACAGTGGGTCAGGAAGCCCACACAGTGCCCATTCTGGCAGCCCACAAGGCTCGCCACAGAATGCTGAACACATGAGCCCAGCAGGAAGTGGGTCACCTGTGCACAGTGGATCTGGTAATTCATCTAATTGTTCTTATATTGTACATGTAATTATAAAAAGATTTTTATGGCTCAATAGTTGAAGTTCAAGATTTAGATCTGTCAGTTTGTTTGGTTTGGGGTCCAACTTAACACATTCTGCTCCCAACTTTGTAGCAATCTGGTCACTACTAATACATGTACTATTTTCAGTGGTATACATGCACAATGTCATATTGTGACCGGGGATTCTGGGAGGTAGGGGTGTGTGGAGTTAGGCCATGCATATTCAAATTGTCCACACTAAGTCCTTGTAATACTATCTCGTGTCCCCAAGTCACTTGTTAACCTAGTTCTGATCTAGGTACATGTATATCAATACATACACAATATATACAGTTTCCAAGTTTATTACACTATATACATGTACAAACTATATACACAAAGTCATTCAAGAGGCAAATACTAAGCCATGGTTATTAATGTTCAGTTTCCTAATTTAATAATTCCATCTATGCTGTTCAGTGTCAAATTCTAAACTCATGATTATTTTAAGAGCTAAACTACATCTGTCATAATCCCATTAGATTAATCTGCCTTCAAAGGTAATTAAGTCAAACAGCCCAATTGACTATAAACATGATAAGAGAGCAAATCCAAACAATCATAAAGATAATCACACCTTATCCAATTTAGCACTGGCATGAGTTAATTGTCCTGTCACCTGTCAGCTTACCTGGGACAGAGCAATCAACACATGTCTGATCCTTAAACTAACATTTACCTACACCTAAGGTAGAATTTGGCCTTAAGTTACTTTTGTTCATAAAAGAGGTGTGAATCAAAGCAAATAATCTCACATGAAAGAAATTCCAAAGAGTATTAAATTATCAGAAGAATTTATATTTATCTTCACAAAGTTAACTTAAATTAGATTTGAATATTAATATAGAAAATTAACATAATTAATGATAATTAATTATATGCAAATTATGAATGCATAATTTGCATCCCATATAATTGATTTACTGGTCATACATCCCCCCTTGACCACCTAATTTTACTCCTGTAAAATTCAAATTCATTGGTGAGATGTACTTAAAACTATATTCTTGAAGACTTTAAACGTTTTTGAAAATATGAAAATTAATCATCATAGATTATTGGCAAAATTACGAAAAGATATTTAGCATAGTCATTTGTTCATGATATATATCAATTATATGATCAGTGTTCATTGGCAATAAAAGTGTCATAAATTTCTATAGTCTATACATATATACAAGCCGGCTGGTTTCTGATGCTTTCTTAAACATCAAAGTTTTGGATATGCGTATCTGTTCTGACCGATCATCTATTTTACATCTTTGGTTGAGAATTCCATCTGGTGTAGAGGATCCTCACATCACAAATTCTCGAAATAATCTTCTTTCTTTTCACAACATATTTCATTAGGAATACATCCACTGAATCACATTTTTATTCCAACAATGCTTCTTTAGAAACTTATTTCTCTCATTTTGCATATTTATGCCACATACTTTAAAACACAATTCACTATATATCTCCACGAATATGATTAGAATATATCGCACAATCTTCTTATATCTTTGGATTTTCTGATCCTTCTTCTATAGTGCTCTGTTTTCCCTGTAAATGACTGCTTCTGTTTTGGGCAACGCATCCGTGATATCTGTGAGACATCTTCTCCAGTATTGTCGTCCATTTTTGTTTCTTTCAAATCTTAGCATCTTGTTGAATTCCCCATAAAAACATCTCTGAATTTCTAAAACTATTTTACTCTATTTCCAAGATTTTGAACTCTTCAGCAATGGTATATTATACTATATAGTTCTACACAAAGAATTGTTCCTCTTGAATATATTGCATGTTAACATCCATGCATACATGTCTGCTTTCCTGGGCTCCAAAGTACTACACACCATTCTTACCTCATGGCAACTCTTACACACAGTGACACCTGATTTAATACTATCAAATATTACCAATAACAATCAAGTATCTTTTCATTTAAACCACAAACTGTATAAACTGTATTGAAATATGCACCATCAGAAAAACCAATTTCAAATCCATTATTAATTTAACATAATTACATGTACATGTATATATAATGGGAATTCAAAATAGCTAGATTGACAGACTAACCTCCCCCCTTTTTAACACTGGAAAAACTATCAGAGGTATTGTACCGTTCTCCAGCAGTTTAAGAACACACTGTTGTGTTCCGCTGGCACATGACTCACAAGTACTCTAATACATGATAGTTATATAGGCTAACAAAAAAAAAATTTGTCAATCTGCATCCCCCCAAAATTGATTTAGAAGACCAATTTTGTTTGTCAAAAGAAATAAAAGCTTAAATTTTAATGTTTGTAGAAGAGTCCGACAATCGACTACAAAACTGCACTATTTATTCAGCTATTATTGCTTTTAAAAAAAGACCTAAATTATGTGCTTTAAATTTATGCAATATTGTGTTTAATATCAAAATTTTTGTAGTTTGGTTAAGTTTAGAATTTAGATTTGTTTTAAATAATGATTTTAATGATCAAAATATGGATTTTTGTTTTGTTTTGATTACAGTTTACATTGTTTTAAGTGTTAATAATGCGATACTGTATTGGTTAATAGTTTAAGGTGACTTATGTAAATATCTATGCATTTTTTAAGTGGAATGCTATAGTAAGGGCCCACCCCACTGCATAGAATTCGTCCTTGATTTTGTATAAGAACTTTTTCATTGGTGCTAAAGGTACCTGTTGTATTTGGACCCAAAAACTAGGAATGCTTACATCCTTTGGATGCACAAAAAAACACCCATTCACCTTCCTGATTTTTCATTGCTTCAGCAACATTGTGTACAAAAATTGAGTTTTTGAATAAGTTTCTGTGATTTTCAAGATGATCTAATACGTTCCACATACACCATAAGCATTTTGATATTTTGAATTGTTTTCGATTTGAACATTGCTGTCTAACTTGTTCAGACATGCAAAGAAATGCAGCTGAAAGATGCACCAGTATCTACTTAGAGAAAAAATATTTTGGTTTCCTACTCTTACAAGAACCAAATTTTTTTCCATGCCAACAGAAAATGAGTAATCTGTAACATTATTTGAGGAAATCTGCCCAATAAATTTACTACAGATATCTTTTGAACACTCCATTGTTCCCTTATTTCATTAACAAGTAACAAAGATATTGGTGTCACTGTAAGCAGAAATTGACATGAGAATAAATAGAGTGTGGTACTCACCAACGTCTGTTACGGCTGGAATGGTTCCTCTGTGTAGGCTTTTCTCAGATACTTCAGTGCTGCATGTGAATTACATCACTTGCTGCTGCTGAGGTGCGGGGAACTACCTCAATTCTCCACCATCCTGTGACCGGGGATTCTGGGAGGTAGGGGTGTGTGGAGTTAGGCCATGCATATTCAAATTGTCCACACTAAGTCCTTGTAATACTATCTCGTGTCCCCAAGTCACTTGTTAACCTAGTTCTGATCTAGGTACATGTATATCAATACATACACAATATATACAGTTTCCAAGTTTATTACACTATATACATGTACAAACTATATACACAAAGTCATTCAAGAGGCAAATACTAAGCCATGGTTATTAATGTTCAGTTTCCTAATTTAATAATTCCATCTATACTGTTCAATGTCAAATTCTAAACTCATGGTTATTTTAAGAGCTAAACTACATCTGTCATAATCCCATTAAATTAATCTGCCTTCAAAGGTAATTAAGTCAAACAGCCCAATTGACTATAAACATGATAAGAGAGCAAATCCAAACAATCATAAAGATAATCACACCTTATCCAATTTAGCACTGGCATGAGTTAATTGTCCTGTCACCTGTCAGCTTACCTGGGACAGAGCAATCAACACATGTCTGATCCTTAAACTAACATTTACCTACACCTAAGGTAGAATTTGGCCTTAAGTTACTTTTGTTCATAAAAGAGGTGTGAATCAAAGCAAATAATCTCACATGAAAGAAATTCCAAAGAGTATTAAATTATCAGAAGAATTTATATTTATCTTCACAAAGTTAACTTAAATTAGATTTGAATATTAATATAGAAAATTAACATAATTAATGATAATTAATTATATGCAAATTATGAATGCATAATTTGCATCCCATATAATTGATTTACTGGTCATAATATACTCATCTTTGTTATCTCTATATATAGGAAGTCCAACTAGAAGTAGATCTGGTAGCCCAAAAAGTATGAGAAGTGAATCTAGATCACCCAGCAGAAGTAGGTCAGGAAGTCCCGCAGGATCTCACAGAAGTAGGTCAGGAAGTCCTGCAGGATCTCACAGAAGTAGGTCAGGAAGTCCTGCTGGGTCACACAGAAGTAGGTCAGGAAGTCCTGCTGGGTCACACAGAAGTAGGTCAGGAAGTCCTGCTGGGTCTCACAGAAGTAGGTCAGGAAGTCCTGTTGGATCTCGTAGAAGTGGGTCAGGCAGTCCAACAAGATCAAGAAGTAGGCCAGGAAGTCCAAAATCAAGAAGTAGATCACAAACTCCTGCAGGATCAAGAAGTGGATCAGGAAGTCCTGCAAGAAGTGGGTCAGGAAGCCCAAGAAGGTCCAGAAGTAGGTCAGGGACTCCACAGAGGTCAAGAAGTGGGTCAGGAAGTCCAAGATCTAGGTATATGTAGATATAGTTTTTTTTTTGGTGTACCATTTCACTATGTAGCATTAAAATTTAAATTCAACTTCTTAATTTTGCCCTCATTTCAATGAGACTTGATTCACCCAGTTACATTTGCCTACTTGTTTAAAAAATGAAAAACTAAGATGGGGATAAAACTCGCCTGATAATAATATTGTAGATTTGTATTCCAGAATTTTAAAAAGGTATACATAATATATATCATTTTTCAATGAAAACTTTTGAAAAAACATCAAGGAATCATGTAGTAATTTTGTTTTATGTACTAATTATAGATCCAGAAGCAGATCTGGCAGTCCTAGCGGCAGAAGATCCAGATGTGGTGAGTGATCAGACCTTACTTGTATCAAATATCAAATTGATGTTTTCACCTTTCTCATATTTCCTGAAGGATTCTGTATGTCTACTTAATGTGCACTGTCTTTTATTCGTGGAATTTTAATTTCACAAACACGAGTGAGGTGACTGGTTTGCAACGTTTTATTTTTGTGACATCGTACTTACTACACATGTGTTTGGACGTATTCACGGCGTTTTATTTTCACGAATTGAAAGTACCTCGCGAATAACACGAAAATAAGATGCTGGTGAATGAAAGACTGTTTACAGTATATGTACTTTAACGCAACCAAAATTGAGCAAAAACAGGACAAAATGGACCAAATGAGGTGTTAACAATATCATGAATCAGTGCACTTGACTTATTAGTCCCCTACTGGCAACGCCGAAGGGGACTCTTAGTTTTTAGTCCCCTACTGGCAACGCCGAAGGGGACTCTTAGTTTCCTCTCGGTCTGTCTGTCCGTCTGTCCCATTTTCAGTTTTCCGGACTTTTTCCCGCTGTTGTTGCATATATTGAACTCATTTTTGGTATGTGGATATATCTCAATGGGATACAGATCAAGTTTGAGTTTGCTTTCGATTGACCTAATTTTACAAGAGTTATGGCCCTTGGACTTAGCAAATTTTATGAAAATTTTCAGTTTTCCGGACTTTTTTCCGCTGTTGTTGCATATTTTGAACATATTTTTGGTATGTGGATATATCTCTATGGGATACAGATCAAGTTTGAGTTTGCTTCCGATTGACATAATTTTACAAGAGTTATGGCCCTTGGACTTAGCAAATTTTCTGAAAATTTCAGTTTTACAGACTTCTCTTTGGTTCTATTGCAAATAATGCACTGAATTTGGTAAATGAATACATCTCAGTGTGAATCAGACCAAGTTTGAGTTTGATTTCCATTGACCTATTTTTACAAGAGTTATGGCCCTTGGACTTAGCAAATTTCATGAAATTTTCAGTTTTCCGGACTTTTTCATGCCTGTTATTGCAGATAATGAGCTGATTTTTTGTATGTGAATACATTATAGTGTGATGCAGATTTGAGTTTAACTTGGACTTAGCAAATTTCGTGAATTCAGTTTCCCAGACTTTTCCTGGCTGTTGTTGCAGAAGATGAACTGATGAACAGAGATGCAAGCCATAAATTCTGCCGCCGGTAGGGGACTTATATCGCACAGCGATCATTGCATTTTTTATTTTGATCCCATTTTTTCCTACTTTTTCTTCAAAACCTCCTTTTTCATCTAAAAAATAAAAAATTACTTGCTTCACTTGTCATCGACATCTGATTCAAAGTTTTTTAAAAAATTCATGCTCACTTCGCTGGCCCATTCTGTATATTTTACATCAAAAATCAATCTGTCCTTATTTCTCTCTGTGATTTCCTCAAAGACGAACATTACCCCTTAGGCTTCTTGTTTTGTTTGGGGGGAGACTTAGATTACAAGGGTTCAGAAATTATTGAGACATGATGTTTTCTTGAAGAATTTGTACGACACTTGCTCTTGTTGCATGACTGCAGATTTGATATACTGATGAAATTTTGTTGTATAATTACTTTGGCAAATTTTTATGCCCCCGGAATCAAAAACTTTAACATTGGTCATAACTTTTGAATGGGAAGTGATAGGGCTTTCATATTTCACATGTGTATTCCTTGTGACAAGACCTTTCCATTGATACAAAAATTTTTGACCTCGTGACCTTGACCTTGACCTTTGACCTACTTTTCAAAAACTTTAACATTGGGCATAACTTTTGAATGGGAAGTGATAGGGCTTTCATATTTCACATGTGTATTCCTTGTGACAAGACATTTCCATTGATACCAAAATTTTTGACCTCGTGACCTTGACCTTGACCTTTGACCTACTTTTCAAAAACTTTAACATTGTGCATAACTTTTGAATGGGAAGTGATAGGGCTTTCATATTTCACATGTTTATTCCTTGTGAAAAGACCTTTACATTGATACCAAAATTTTTGACCTCATGACCTTGACCTTTGACCCACTTTTCAAAAACTTTAACATTTGGCATAACTTTTGAATGGTAAGTGATAGGGCTTTCATATTTCACATGTGTATTCCTTGTGACAAGACCTTTCCATTGATACCAAAATTTTTGACCTCGTGACCTTGACCTTTGACCTTTTAACCCAGTGACCTCACATACATGTACTTAACAGAAAATAGTGTTCATACTTACAAAGATGCCACCGGGGGCATTCGTGTTTCACAAACACAGGCTTTATTAATGAAAATATTGATTGATGCTGGTAAGTTTATTCAAATCTGAACAAAATTTACCTATAAACTTGAAATTGCAGTATCTCAGTCTCAATTTCCAATTATTGGGGTAATTGGTTTTCAATAAAGTATATTTACCTCGCCGGGACGAAAGTCCGAAAAGCTAATGTCATACTCTCGGCGTCGTTGTCGTCGTCCATAGACAAAACTTTAACCTGGGCTATATCTTTTCAACCATAAAGGGTAGGGCTTTCATATTTCACATGTAGACACCTTGTGACAAAACCTTTCATTTGAGACCATGACCTTTGACCTAGTGACCTTGACCTTGGACTTTTACCTACTATTGAAAAAAAACCTGGGCTATATCTCTTCAACCATAAGTGGTAGGGCTTTCATATTTCACATGAAGATACCTTGTGATGAGACCTTTCATTTGAGACCCTGACCTTTGACCTAGTGACCCTGACCTTGGACTTTGACCTACTTTTCAAAAACTTTAACCTTGGCTTTATATCTTGAATTATTAGGGGTAGGTCTTTGATATTTCACAAGTAGATACCTTGTGATGGGACCTCTCATTTGAAACCATGACCTTTGAACCAGTGAGGTTGACCATGGACTTTGACCTTAAGCATTAACCTACTCATTCAAAATCAGTTAAGTTGCGCCAATTTCAACTTCAAAACGGCCGCAAACTTTAAGATCAGGAATATTTCAAAACCATGTTGATTTTGAAGCTTGGTATATATGTGTTTTGGAAAAGGCTATAGAAAAATTTTTCATCAGCATTTTAGCCAGAAATTTAATTAGATGTAGACTGATTTGTAATTGTATGTGAATTACGTTGCATATGAGGGCATATGTTAATAATAAAATTTTCTGACAATGAAAAACGTTGCAATTGTTCAATAGTTTGATTTATCGGTAACTGTAGTCATTATGATGGTCAACGAATGCATTTCGTATAGATTTTCATATATTCGTGAAGGAGAGCAGCTAATTTATAATACCTCAAACCTATTTGTGCAAATTAATCACGAAGTTTAAGTTATTGTTGTTTTGCAATTATGATAGTTTGATTTTAAGGGATAACAGAGTAAAACAGATTCCCCGGATTTTGCTTTTAGTTGATAGTGAAAACATGTAAACTGCAAAATCTACAATAACTCGGAGGAAATGGCTATAAGATAAAGACATACATTGAAAGTACCTCGTAACGTAATTCACGAAACGAGAAATTCTGTCACCTTTTAAGCAAGATTTCACTTGTTTTATCTCTGATAGCATTTTATATCAAGAAGACACGATCATAGAACAGTAAATCGTACTTGAAGAAATAAAAAATATTGCATATTACAGCCAAATGGCCTCAAATATGGTCATGCAATGATTTATGATTACAAGTATTTACATGTATTTAGCTTTTCAAATTCGTTTTATACAGACATATTTTGAGAACCACCGTCCCAAATCTTTTTTAAATGATGATCTGAATTGATATAATAAAAACTTTAACAGAAGACCCCAAAATTATCATGTTTAGTTTCCAATGTTCAGAGTTTTCATACCCCAAAGTGCAATAACGTAATTCACAAAAATTCTTTTAAAATCTAATTGTCCATGAAATAATTATGTTTAACTTAACAGTTCCTTGCCAATCCCTCGCTCTGTAGACTTTCAAACAGGATCTAAATCTATGCTAGATCAAAATATATCACAAACTAGAATAATCTGGCATGTTTTAACATACTTGAAATAGAACATCTTACAGACAAGAAAAGCAAAGTGTGTTTTTGTACATATAACTACTTTATTTTAGTGTATTTCTTTCTTATTTCTAAGCTGATTTCTATCTTCCATATCAGCCATATCATCTTTTGTATACATATGTGTGATTCAGTATTACTCTGTGCAATCATTGTCCTCTGTAATCAATAAAGATACCCAAAAGTGAATTACATTACACAGTGTGAATTACGTTATGGCAGGAATTAAAATCTCGCCTGTTTTGGAAACTTCAGCATTATCTGATGACTATTTTTCTCAATACACATACGTATGAGATACATTCAAATGTTTCAACTACAAACTTTATCAAATAACCTGTAAAATGAAGAATATTTTGATTAAGAAGAACCTACTAGCTAAAAAATTGTAAATTGTATATATTTGACATTTTAAATAGTGTTTCTGTCCACAGACTAAGTATTATCACTAGCTAGCATGTCTTTAAGTAAAATAATTACAATAAATCCCATCTAGACACCTCAGGAATGGATATTTCTCTGAATTTAGTATCTACTACGTAACGTAATTCACCGTCACGTAATTCACGGTCATGTTTTTTTTCTGTGTTTATTACATGTATCTGCCTCTCCGTACGTAAGGGAGCTTTAATCAAATTGTGATTGTCTTTATATAAAGGCATAAGGCACGGTCCATTTGATATTCTGGGGGGGGGGCTTGGGTTTTTTTTCGAAAAAAATAATTTTGCTCTGAATTTTGATGAAAAAAATTAATTTGCTTATGGTGTGACAGAAAAAAATAATCTTGCTCTTACAAGTAATCTGAATTTGAAGAAAAACCATAAAATTTGCTTAAAATTCCTGAAAATTTTTCGGCTCGCTTCGCTCGTCGCAGTTTTTACTTTCTATACAAAAATTTGGGCTCCCTTCGCTCGCCATAGTTTTCTCCTGTAATGGCAAGTTCATATTTGAAAAATATCGAAAAGAATGCATGTAACTGAATTAACAATTCCAACGCTTAAATACATTATCAATAGATCTATAATTTATTACTATTAATAGATACATGTATCACCAAAGTGTCTAATTTTATATACAAGCTTGGAAGGAGAATTTAAATAAGTTTTACACTAGTTTTCATTTCTACATGTAAAAACTTGCATCAGGCCCTCTTACATGTTACATGACCTTATACATGTATACATTTTGTTTCCTAAAAATTATATATCACATATTGTAACAATCTTTCATCTCTCTCAGTTTAGAAGTGAATACAAGTTTTACATAAAAATAATGTTTGGAGTAATTTAAGTAAAAATAAAGAATTTCTGCTGAAAAAACACAAACATTCTTAATATTCACATCAATTGTTATAAAAAAAATTTCCTTGCTCCAACTTTGCAAGAAAAAATAATTTTGCCCCGGTCTGGGGCGAAAAAAATAATCTTGCTCCAACAAAAAACCCAAGCCTCCCCCCAGAATATCAAATGGACCGTGCCTAAGCACCCGATTACGACATGACCATAGTAATGCACTCTGCTATTCTTATCACAGTAAAAGCAGCGTAACGTAATTCACAAAATAAGTGAATTTTTCAGAAAATAAGAAATGAAAGGATTTGTTTCCTAAAATGAAACGAAAGTAAAACATTCAGTGGAAAACTATTAAAGTTTGGTTTATTACAAGTTAGAAAAGTACTGTTATGATATTATATAGTTCTAATTTTAACTCATCCTAGATCTCCAAAGATGGTAACGTAATTCACCGTAAATCTTGTGACAATCAAGTTTAGTATAATTCAGAGTAAAATACTATGAAGCGTATGAACTGAACTCGATTTTTTAAAATACTGATATTACATGTACTTTTATTAAAATATGTGCTAAATATTTTGAATTTTATTCATTTTCGCATCACTGACAACCCATTTTATCATACATCTCAGTTTGTGACATGCATTTTTTGACAAATACAACCCTTATATGATAGGAAAATCCACACATATCGAGTTCAAAGGTAACCATAAGGCATATGGAGGAATAGAAACTAATGCAAGTAAAAAGTAAAAGCAAAAAAATCTCTCCATGATTCAATGTTTCTTTCAAAAATGTATTGTGACACAGTTTTTGCGTATTGGCGCAACTTAACTGATTTTGAATGACTATTTAATTACTCATACTTTGGCTGTATCTTTAGCTCTCTAGGGGATGAGACTAATATTAGATGCATGAAATTCCGATGACAATACTTTTTGTACTTTGGAAGTTATTTGATTTTTGACAAAAACCTGCAATGTAATCTTTGATTACCCTATGTTTTGCAATTCTGATCGATGAGGAAAACTCATTTTGTCTTTGGACATTCTTACTGTATTGTTGCAGATATGTATTCCTAAATCACATTAAATAAATAAATTGGAATACAAAAGTAGCTTAAAACTCCCGCCCAAGCATTGAATATGCAACTTAATTATACCCCCCGCAAACGAAGTTTGGGGGGGTATACAGGAAACACCCTGTCCGTCTGTCTGTCCGTCCGTCCGTCTGTCCATCCGTCCAGTTAAGAAGTTCTTAAAGCTATAACTCTTTAAGTATAAGTGATAGGGCTTTCATATTTCATACATTCATTAACCATAATAAGTACTACATTTTGATACCAAGACATTTGGCCTAGTGACCTTGACCTTGAACTTTGACCTTGTATATATATATATATAGATTCCTATGTCATACATGAATCTGTGTAGAGAAAAACGTCCCGCGGGGGGTATAATTCGTCACTTTAGGGCAGTTCTAGTTAAAGATAAACTGTCAAGATGGAGGCATATTGTTTTTAGCTCACCTCGACGAAGTTGAGTGAGCTTATGCTATACCCCTGCGCGTCCGCGTCCGGTTAAGAAGTTTGGGGTAGCTCAGTATTTGGCAAAGTACTGATGCTACAGTAACCAAACTTGCACAAGTGATTCATCTTTGGATGCTGAGGTGAACCCATGCATCAGATGCTGCATCTGACCCAAATTTTTCCGCTTGAGTGACTTGGTTAAGAAGTTTGGGGTAGCTCAGTATCTGACAAAGTACTGATGCTACAGTTACCAAACTTGCACGAGTGATTCATCTTTGGATGCTGAGGTGAACCCATGCATCGGATGCTGCATCTGACTTACATTTTCCGCTTGAGTGACTTGGTTAAGAAGTTTGGGGTAACTCAGTATCTGACAAAGTACTGATGCTACATTAACCAAACTTGCACAAGTGATTCTTCTTTGGATGCTGAGGTGAACCCATGCATCAGATGCAGCATCTGACCTACATTTTCCGCTTGAGTGACTTGGTTAAGAAGTTTGGGGTAACTCAGTATCTGACCAAGCAGTAATGCTACAGTAACCAAACTTGCACAAGTGATTCATCTTTGGATGCTGAGGTGAACCCATGCATCGGATGCTGCATCTGACCTACATTTTCTGCTTGAGTGACTTGGTTAAGAAGTTTCGGGTAGCTCAGTATCTGACAAAGTACTGATGCTACATTAACCAAACTTGCACAAGTGATTCATCTTTGGATGCTGAGGTGAACCCATGCATCAGATGCAGCATCTGACCTATATTATCCGCTTGAGTGACTTGGTTAAGAAGTTTGGGGTAGCTCAGTATCTGACCAAGCAGTAATGCTACAGTAACCAAACTTGCACAAGTGATTCATCTTTGGATGCCAAGATGGATCCATGCATCGGATGCAGCATCTGACCTACTTTTTCCACTTGAGTGATTTTGCTTTTATAAGCCAATATTGAGCAAAGTATAAGTGCTACATGTACCAAACTTGCATATTGGATGTATCTTTGATCAAACTTTCATAAAGTGACCTTGACCTTCTTTTTCCGCTTGAGTGATTTTGCCTTTAAAAGCCAATATTGAGCAAAGTATAAGTGCTACATGTACCAAACTTGCATATATGATTTATTTTTGATCAAACTTTCATAAGATGGCCTTGACCTATTTTTTCTGCTTGAGTGATTTTGCCTTTAAAAGCCAATATTGAGCAAAGTATAAGTGCTTCATGTACCAAACTTGCATATTGGATGTATCTTTGATCAAACTTTCATAAAGTGAAATTGACCTACTTTTTCCGCTTGAATGATTTTGCCTTTAAAAGCCAATATACATGTATTTAGAAATATGTTTGAATTGAATTTTGCTGCCACGAGGTGAGCTTCGTAATCTGTGATTACCTATGTTTGAAAACTGTGAGTATGAAAAAAGGTCAGATGTTAGCTACATGTATAGTAGAGTTCCTTTGGTGATTTTCGACATATTAAGTGACTAAAATAATCAAACCACGTACTGACTCAATTTTCAAAAGAATTTAGATTTTTGGGACAGTTTCATCAATTTTAGAATTTTTCCATTTGATGACATCATTTGAAGCAATTTTGCTAAATCGATATCGAGAGAATGTTGCGAACTATCTCTGAAAAAGAATACAAAACCTATACCTCATTTTTATTTTATAGGATGAAGAATAGGTGTTGCTTTTTCTTTTTTTAATTTAACTTTACATTTATGTAATAGAAGGAGAGAGATCAGAAGATCTATCAGTATTGATAACATCCGGGGTTGTTGATGACTTGAAGCAGCTGATTTTAAAGATTGACTCAAATTGCAGCCAAGAGCGAATGGCGACAGGAATTGTTTCGTCTCTGAAACAAATTCTATCTGGAATAGGAAAAAATGAGAGGGGTAAGTTAATTAAGGCTTTTTATCTTACCTTAAGTGAGCTATTGTCATCTCATTTTGTCTGGCATCTTCTTCTAAAGATAGATGAAGGTAACTATTTTGATGAAACTTCTAAGGAATGAAGTACTAATGGTTCCCTTCAAGTTTTCTTTTTCTAGATCAGTCTTTTCCAATTTTGTATAAAATGCTCATTTTTTTACTGTTTCTTTGACTTTTATAAACTTCTAATAAGATTAAAGTCATCCAAGTCATTTTGAAGTTGCAAGATTTATGGAAAGCCAAATTAACAGAAACTTAAATAATTAGAGAGCTCTTCAATTAATTAAAAAGCTCTTTAAAATAATTAAAGAGCTCTTCAATTTATTATAGAGCTCTATAAAAGAATTGAAGAGCTCTCTAATTCAATTAAAGAGCTCTTTAATTCAATTATAGAGCTCTTTAATTCAATTATAGAGCTCTTTTAATTCATATATTGCCGATTATTATAATTAGAGAGCTCTTCAATTCTTTTACAGAGCTCTTTAATTCTATTACAAAGCTCTATAATTCAATTAAATAGCTCTCTAATTCTTTTAGAGAGCTCTTCAATTGTATTAGAGAGCTCTTTAATTGTATTAGAGAGCTCTTTGAAAGGGACATCCATATTATGATTGAAGAGCTCTCTAAAAATAGAGCTCTTTAATTGAATTAATGAGCTCTGTAAAACAATTGAAGAGCTCTCTAATTACAAAAAATCGGTTTTGTATGAATTGAAGAGCTCTATAATTGTATTAGAGAGCTCTTCAATTCTTTTATAGAGCTCTGTAATTAATTGAAGAGCTCTTTAATTCTTTTAAAGAGCTCTTTAATTCTTTTCAAGAGCTCTTTAATTCTCATATTTATTGTGCTCATTAAAAGAATTAAAAAGCTCTCTAATTAAATTGTTGAGCGCAATAAAACAATTATTGCCCTCTTTAATTCATTTATTGCGCTCAATAATAAAATTAGAGAGCTCTTTAATTCATTTATTGCGCTCAATAAATGATGCGAATTAAAGAGCTTTTTAAAAGAATTAGAGAGCTGTCTAATTGTATTTATGAGTGCAATAAATGAATTAAAGAGCGCAATAATAGAATTATAGAGCTCTCTTATTCTTTTAAAGAGCTCTTTAATTAATTGAAGAGCTCTCTAATTATTTGAGTTTCTGTTAATTTGGCTTTCCATAAAGATTACCAATAGTGGTGAGGAAGCAAGAACTCAAAGTCCTGACCTCTATTAATTTTTTTTTGTGCTGATCAGTCAACAAACATAGTCACCTGTGGCCAAGGTGAACGATATTGCCCCCTTGAGCCTCTTGTTTTCATATTGCATCAACATCTTAATATCCCTAATCTTTCATCTTTATTCTGACTGAAAATTTAAGCTATATCTGGGATCATAAGACCTTTCATGGGAAGAACAGGTATGATACGTTCTCTCTGACACAGTTAACCAGTTACTTTATAAAACTGATGCAAAGATGACCACCAATTATCAATTTTCTATTGGATTGGTACGGAGGCTGCATCTGACTCTCATTTCATGCTTGAGCAAGTAGGTTAGGCCATTTCTTGTTAGCTCTGCTGGTCTATGAACAGTTGAGCTTATGGGATCGCCCGGCGTCCGTCTGTCCGTCCGTTAAACATTTCTTGTGGTTTCAAGTCCTCTGAAACCTTTGGTGATGGAAAATTAATTCTTTTTGAAACATGATTGGTCTATGGTCTAGTTGTGCACCTGATATTTTGTTTGAGCCCCTGACTGCCAGGGTCTTAGAAAATGGTTGTGGTCATTTTCTCCAATATAACTCTATGTAATCTTGTGGTCACCATTCTCAGAAATTATAGACTATGAGAAGTTAATTCTTTTGGCAATATAAAAGGTCTATGATCCCCAGGGTCTTAGAAAATGGGTATGGTCATTTTCTCCTATATACCGGTACATGTATATTATGCATTCTTGTGAACACCAATTCTCAGAGTACATGAACATGGTTGATAGAGTATAAATTCTTTTTGCATAATACATATATAAAGGGTATGTGACTTGATTATCCACTTGATAATTAGTTTTACCCCCTGACCTCCAGGGTCTTAGAAAATGGATGTGGTTATTTTCTACTATACTATGTAATCTTCAGAAAACCATTTCTTATTAGAAAGTATGACTGATAAAAAGTTTTTTGCATTATGTTTAGACATACGCCTAATGTTACACTTGCACATCTGATATACTTTTTTAGCCCCTGACCCTTGGGTCTTAGAAAATAGTTGTGTCCCTTAGTTGAATTTAACTAAACAACCAGGAGAGCTAATTCAGTCTCGTCAGAGACTTGTAGTTTTTTAGCTCTACTGAGAGCAGACCAGTCAAGCTTATGTGATCACCCTTCGTCTGGCATCCGTCCATCTGTCTGTCTGTCTGTCTGTCTGTAAACAATTCTTGTCCGCTCAACTCCTCTGAAACTATTAGAGAAAGTTAATTCTATTTGCATTTTACTTGGTCCATTGTCTAGTTGTGCACCTGACATTAAGTTTCAGTCCCTTACCCCAAGGGTCTTAGAAAATGGATGTGGTCATTAAAATTCTATGTAATCTTGTCCAGACAACTCTTCTGACACTATAAATGATAGAAACATAATTCTTTTTGCAATATGATGGGTCTATTATAAGTCTAGTTGTGCACCTGATATTTTGTTTGAGCCAATGACCCCAGGGTCTTAGAGAAGGGTGAGGCCATTTTCTTTTATATTATTCCATATAGTCTTGTGCTTACAGCTCTGACACTATAAATGATGGAGACTAAATTCTTTATGCAATATGATGGGTCTGTAGTCTAGTTGTGCACCTGATATTTTGTTCGAGTCCCTGACCCCAAGGGTCTTAGAAAATGGGTGTGGTTGTTTTCTTTCTATTAAACTACATGTGATCTAATGATAGCTAATTTCCCAGAATTTATGGATAAAATTAGTTGATTTATTTCACAATATTATCGGTTTGCAGTTTTGATGTCATTACAGTATTTTACTTGAGTCCCTGTTTCGTAGGATCTTACCTTTAATGCTATGGAAACTCTAGGGGATAGTTTCTGAATTTCCTCTGATCAATTAATCAACTTGAAAATCTTTTCTATTGTGTTTATACAGTGCAAGAAAGATATCAAACAAACGAAATGCATGTATTTCTTACTTATTTTTTTAATTTGTTTAAGGTGTAAGATTTTTGGGAGAGTAGTGAGACTTTTTGTTGTAAGAGTAGAATTTCCTCTTATCACGGACTTGAGCTGTGATTTCCGTTAAATGGAAACACCATAATCACAAAGATTGATCATTTTATCAAATAAAAAAGCAATAATGTATCCTTCACATTGCCAAATGAAAGGAATATTGTGCTTGTGTGAAAAGGCCATACGAAATAAATTTAATGTTTGTCGGATTTTTCTTTGAAAAAAGGGTTTGAGCGAGCAAAAATATAATGATTTTTTAGCTCTACTGGTCAAAGACCAGTCGAGCTTATACGATACCGTGTTGTCCGGCGTCCATCCGTCTGTCAATCTGTCTGTCTGTCTGTCTGTTAACATTTTTTTGTGATCGCAACTCCTCTGAAACCATAAATGATAGAATGCTAATTCTCTTTGCATTTAGTTTGGTCCATGGTCTAGTTGTGCACCTGATATTTTGTTTGAGCCTCTGAACCCCAGGGTCTTCGAAAATGGGTGTGGTCATTTTCTCCTATATATAAGTATATGTAATCTAATGAACACCATTTTTCAGAAAGTATAATTGATAGAGAAATGATTCTTTTTGCAAATGTAATCAGTTTCTGGTCCAGTTGTGCACCTGATATTTTGTTTAAGCCTCTGACCCCCAGGGTCTTCGAAAATGGTTGTGGTCGTTTTCTCCTATATGAGTCTATGTAATCTAGTGGACACCAATTCTTAGAAAGTGTAATTGATAGAGAAATAATTCTTTTTACAATATAGTCAGTCTTTGGTTTAGTTGTGCCCCTCATATTTTGTTTGAGCCCCTGACCCCCAGGGTCTTGGAAATGGGTGTGGTCATCTTCTCCTATATAAGTCTGTGTTACCTTGTGAACATCAATTCTCAGAAAGTATAATTGATACAGAGATAATTCTGTTTGCATTATAATCAGTCTTTGGTCTATTTTTGCCCCTGATATTTTGTTTGTCTATGTATGTGCCTGCTATTTTGTTTCAGCATCTGACCTCCAGACTCTTTGAAATGGGTGTGGTCATGTTCTCCTATTTAACTCTATGTAATCTAGTGAACACCAGTTCTCAGAAAGTACTGTAGAGAGATATGCCATTTTCCATTTCCATGAGTCTGTGGTCTGATTATGTGCCTGAGATTCTGTTTAAGACTGACCCGTCTTTGAAAATTGGTGTGGTCATTTTCTCCTATATAAGTCTTTGTAATCTTGTGAACACCAGATCTCTGAAAGTATACCGGTAATTCATGGAGAGCAAATTCTTTTTGCATCACATGTATTACGTGTCTGTGGTGTAGATGTGCATCTGATATTTTGTGTAAGCCCCTGTCCTTCAGGGTTGGAAAATGGATGTCAATTCAGTGAATGTAACAAAACAGCCAGTAGAGCTTCAGTCTCATTAGAGACTTCTGGTTTTAGATATTGACAATTTTAAGGTGCAAGCTAGTGAATTGATTGAAAGGTTACCCCAGGAGTACATTTCCAATATTTTGTGTACTCGAAAGTATAAATCCCCATAGGAACCCGACAAATATGTTATTAAGGATCCCGCACCCTAATAGAGTACTTTCGGTCGAAATTTATGCACATTTTCATAATTATCCGACAAATGCCGATGATTTCATAATCGGGAATCTTCGAGATGACGGAGTATGTCATTGTATGAGAAGTATAATCCCTAATTTAGCTAGAAAAGCACGTGTAGCATTCTTTTTGAAGAGAACGAAAATTCTTATCTCTGGTATTTATTATTGAAAATGCATTAGGGGTTGAATACCTTAATTTGGTATAAAAAACTATCAGATTGATCTAAACAAGGTGTAATGCATGTCCCTAAGAAAAAGATAATATAAAACACACTCTTGTTCTTTTTGGACCATGTACTGTGTGGTCTCTTTATGATCTTTATTACATAAATTGTGTAATACATAAATGATTGAGAAGACAAACAGTAAGTTCTATCTATGATAACATATTAATTTCTATTTCCTTTTTAAGGAAAAAAAGCTACCAAAAGACCATGTCCATTTTGCAACAAGTTCTTTGTCCGGTTAACCAAACATATAGCGAATAAGCATGGAGAGGAGGATATTGTGAAAAAAGCAATGAAACTACCGAAGGACTTGAGAGTCAAACGATTTGGGTACATGAAGAATGAAGGAATAAGACAATATAATATGGAGATCTTGAAAGGAGATTTTAGTCCTTCTGACCTGCTTAAAGCACGCAAATCGAAAAATCAAAACAAGGAATGTGTCATTTGTTCAGGTTGTGGGAAATTTCTTGTGAAAGATAATATGCTGAAACATGAGAAGATGTGCAGTGCTTTAAGCTCAGATGATACTGTGGAAGGCATTTCACCAGCTGTTTTCAGTGCCCCAGCTGCTGTTGAGATGGACAATACTGAATCAGGATCAGATGATGGTATGATTTTTTTGAGAATAATAGAATCTATCCCCAGATGTGATCAGGGACATCCAACCAAAGTGTCAAGGATTTGCTTGTACCAAGAGGAGGCTTGCCGAGTTGTGGAGAAAAGCAAATTTTGGACAAGAGGGTTGGATTTCCGTGTCCCTGATAACGTATTGGGATTTATTATTTTTCTCTCACTTTTTAAAAGAGCTAAAAAATGAGTTTTTATGTATTCTATTTAATATTTTGACCCGCTTCTGCAGCAATCATGTATGACGTCATACTGACATTACAGTTAAAAGCACTTCCGGAATGAGGTTATCTCACCCTGCAGGATGACACTGTAACTATTAACCATATGTTCTCATCCCACATGACAAACATATGGTTGATCATTTTTCTCCCCATTTCTAGGGGCCTTTCATGAAATTCCAAGAAATCAAGAAAATGTCAACTTTATCGAATTAAAAAAATAAAGGAATATTCGTTTTCAGCGCCCTCAAAAATGGTTTATTCTATAAGAATAAACCGTAGTCCTTTAAGTCTTAGTTGTTCTTAAAATTATCCCCTCGCAACATACTTGCTGTCGTAAGTGTGTACGTCACACTTTGTATACAGCCTAGAGGATACAGTTTTGGTCAAGAATGCCATGGGAGGGGATGCTACGCTTTGCGTTGCCTAGGATTTATTAGAATTAGAAGGTAGAAAAGGGAGTTTCAAAGCAACTTTTTCATTTAGACGTCGCCGCTTTAGGTGCAATAATCATGACGTCACAATAGAGATACGACCCACATCAAAAGTCATGGGGCGGGTCGTATCTTTATTGTGACGTCATGATTTTATGCTTGAGTGAGCAGGTAAAGTAAAATGGGACAGGTCCATTCCCGCCTTACTGTAAGTCCTACACCAACCAAACTTGCATGGATAATGCATTTGAGGATGCTTACTACAATGCATGGTACGGAGGCGGCATCTGACCCACATTTCATGCTTGAGTAAGCAGGTTAGGTAAAATGGGATAGGTCCATTCCCGCCTTACTATTGGTTCTTCATCAACCACAATTGCATGGATGATGCATCTAAGGATGCTTACAACAATGCATGGTATGGAGGCTGCATTTGACCTATATTTCACGCTTGATTGACCAGGTATGGTAAAATCAGAATCTTCATTTCCAGCTTTCTTTGAATTTTTTAATCAACCAAATTTATTTGGATTATGCATCTGGAAATACTTTGTGAAATGTAGGTACAGATGCTGGTCATGGGACAATGATGCCGTCGAGGTGAGCGCTGTCATATCTGATTGCCCTATGTTTATAAAGAACAGCTAAGCAGGTCTGCATTATGCAAAAAATGTGTATAGTTTGTGTATAGGAAATGCATTAATTACTTTGACAAGCTTAGGCCATGTATTAAAGGAAGCCTTAACCCTTACAGAAATAAAAATAGCACCGCACTATTGCAGCACTAGTGCGGCAATAGTGCGGCACTTTAATCTATGCTCCAGAAGGTAAGCGCCAGAATAGTGCAGACTAGCACTACAACATGTGACACTCTGGCACTAAACTCTAATGATACCAGAATAGTGCTGGAAAATGTTGCTAGACACTACCATTTGTGGCACATACTGGTGTCTGAGTAAAGCCACAAACTTACTACTGCTGAAATATCTTGGACACATGTTTCATATGGAGCCAGAGTGGTGCCAGAAAAAGGCATATCATTCTGTAGGTGGAAAAGTAAAAGTATACAAATGGTTCAGTTTGAAAGGAGGGAACAGAAATGTTAGAAATTTGAGGTTTCTTGGTTTAATAGAGTACACAACAATATAGGAAGATTATGCGCCGTACTGTATTGGATCAGACAAAATTTCTAAGGGAGATGAAACTAGTCAGTCATGTAACTATACATATAAGTTTATCATTATTAATTTAAAAAAAACGAAAAAAAAAAATGTGTTTGTGAAACACGAATGTCCCCGTTGGCATCTTTATGTTAAAACAGCTGAAAAGTAGTTCATGTTTTGAGGTCAAGGTCCCAAGGTCAAATATGGTATCCATGGAAAGGTCTTGTCACAAGGAATACACATATGGAATATGAAATCCCTATCACTTACCATTCAAAAGTTATGTCAAGGTTAAAGTTTTTCAAAAGTAGGTCAAGGTCCAAGGTCAAGGTCACAAGGTCAAAAATTTTGGTTTCCATGGAAAGGTCTTGTCACAAGGAACACACATGTGAAATATAAAAGCCCTATCACTTACCATTCAAAAGTTATGGCCAAGGTTAAAGTTTTTCAAAAGGAGGTCAAACTCCAAGGTCAAGGTCACAAGGTCAAAAATTTTGGTATCCATGGAAAGGTCTTGTCACAAGGAAAACATGAAATATGAAAGCCTTATCATTTACCATTCAAAAGTTATGGCCAAGGTTAAAGTTTTTGCGGACAAACAGATAAACAGACAGACAGACGGACGGACAGACCAAAAACTATATGCCCTAGAATCTTCGATTACGGGGGCATAATAATGAAAGAGGAAATTCAGTCTCATGAATGATGCCAGAAGAGTGCAACAAGATGATGCCAGAATAGCGCCACAATATGGTGCCACACTGTTGCCACAAGATAGTGCCACAAAGTAGTGCATATGCCTACATTGTATGTACAATATGGTGCCAGAGTGATGCCACAATAGTGCCGCACTGGTGCCATAAAGATATTGCTGCAAAACTCATTTGCATACGAAAAATGCTAATGCTGCAGTAGTACAGCACTATAATGCCAGAATGGTGTGGCGCTATAACTGCACTAATGCCGCACTATCGTGCTGCAAGCCTAAAATTTCTGTTAGGGTTTATAATGGAAAAAAAAATTGATGAGGACATTCTGTTACAGATGAATATGAAGATGAAGATATATCAGATACAGAAAAGGCAATCTCTCCTAAAACTCATTCAAACTCTGCTAAAGCCAAATTACATGCTGGATTGGTAAAAAACGGAGGTCATCGTACTAAGAAAAACAAAAAAGCAAATAATGTTGGAGATGTACCAGTTGCAGCAGAGTCTAAAACTTCATCATTTGCAGGTATGTTCCCTTAAGAAGATTGTCCTTTACGTTTCTTCCCTATTACGGATTGAAATGATTTGGAGTTGTTTAACCCTCACCCATTCACTTTTCTTTTTTTTTATGCGTCTGCCATGTAATGCTGCTCACAAGCATTTACAATCTGCTGTGTTTGTCAGTCTTTCCATCTGTCCTTCTAATGTTCTGTAACCTTTTCATTGATTTTTTGGTCAATAGGTCAAATGTCAAGGTCGGTTTTAAGAAAAATACTTTTAGCACGCTGGGACGAAAAAGTCCGGAGAGCTAATGCCATACCCTCGGCGTCGTGATTGTTGTCCTTGTCATCATCCGTAGACAAAACTTGAACTATAAGGGGAAGGGCTTTGATATTTCACATGTAGATACCTTGTGACAAGACCTTTCATTTGAGACCATGACCTTTGACCTAGTGTCCTTGACCTCGGACTTTGACCTTCTTTTCAAAAACTTTAACCTGGTTTCTGACAAAAACCTGTATAGGCGAGCTATGTAATCTTTGAGACCCTATGTTTTTTTTCCTTATGATTATTCAAGAACTCTTTAACCTGTCCAAACCTAATTTGGATGTATGCTTACTTATCATCAGGAGACAAGGCCTATTGATTTTGGGGTTAATAAGTCAAGGTCATGGCCATTGTTAGGAAAAATAGAGAAAAATTCTTGGTCCTCAGATGATGATAACCCTATCTGCATCAAATTTGGATAAAGGTTTATTTATAAGGACAGGATGAAGTCTATTGAGTATGGGGAATATCTATCAAGGCAATGTCACTGTGAGGGAAATTTCACTGACAATGATGATTTTCAAATATTGAAACCAAAAGTGGATATATTGTTTCTGAAGAAGAAGTGAAAGGGGTCAAAGGTCATGGTCTTTGTTTAAATAAACCTTAATTATGGGGAAAAGCTTACAGATTTTAGGCTCAAGAGGTCAAGGTTATTTTTCCCTTTGACTGGTTTTTGTCATGAGAGAAATTGTTCAGCAAGGGCTTATGTTTTACAAACTTATTTTGTCTAGTTATGTTATGAGAGAAGTGAAGTGTCTGAAAGATTTTTGTGTAGGATGACCCATGCAGTATGCACAGAGAAAAAACTTGATCAGTGATTATTTTCAGTAATTTGGGAATAGGGTCGGGGCCCGTGCAATTGGGAAAATTAACGACGTTTGGGAATATTTTGGGAAGTAAATTAACAGTTTATACACTCAAGAGTTCAGAATTGAAAGTTTAATCAAATAATTTTCTTTTCAATATGATTTGATTTCTTATGCTTACAAAAATATGGCAAATAATTAGTAAATTCGCTACTTTTGAACTAGTAGATTTCACTAATTTTGTTGATAGTTCCATCTATATGTGATTGGGACATTTTAGAGCCACATTTGGGAAAAAAAGATACTATTTTTCATTGGGAATGGGGCCGAATAACGGCCAGGGGCAAAAAAAAATCCCTGTTGACGTTTAAATATTTAGTCATTATGATAAAGGCAATGTACTACTAAAGTCTGCACAACTCACTTCAGAAACTTGATACGTATATGCTATTCTGTCCACTTTACCAAGCAAAACTTTGGATGACATTGATGCAATTCAATAGATCTCGCTTAATGGTAAATTTCAGTAAAAGTTATACAATCATGGCTGCACACAATGAAATTTTATAGACAACAATCATTTTTGATGGGTCGTTATCCATGTTAATTTTTCCCTTGATGTCATGATGTTTTCCATAGACTCAATGTTAATCTCAGTTACATTTAACATTTAAACTGAACATCGAAAACTCCCTGTTTAAAATGTCTTTTGTCTGTAAAATTTAAAAGTATATAAGCCCAAGACCATATAACATAGACTTTTACCAAAATTTACAATTAGCTAGGTCTATGAATGGTATCAATTTTATTTCAATGTTTGCATGACAAAGTAGCCAAAATTGCATTTTTACCGTTTCGGAAGTGAGCGATGCGGACAGAAACTTTGTTAAAACCTTTCTCAAATTTCCAAATTATGAAGAAATTCTGCAAAAAAATGATAATTATATGAAATGTTTCAGTAAACTTTAGGAAAAAAAGAAGAGTCTCGGAGATTCTTAATTCAGCTCAAGAAGAAAAAGTTGTTGAAGATGTATGTGTACCAGCAAAACCATCAGAAGACAATGCTGAATCTTCATCAGATGTTGATATGCTACATTTAATTGGATTTTCTTCATCTCTCTTAGGCCAAAAGAAAAAATACCTGTGTTTCCCATCACCTGGCCAACTTTATTCAAACCTGCTGACCCAAAAGTTTTTTCCTCTGTTTATTAGTTGCATTTAGGTTTTTCATGCCTATTTCATGAATGTGGCACTGTATGAAATGTATGCCAGAAGTGTTTTAAAAATCTATAGTGTTTCAGAAATTAATGGACCAAAATCACTATCGATAAGGCCAAGAAAATTAAAATTTCATTTGAAGGGCACCTCCGCATTGCCTAAAAACCCACTGCATTTACGATTTTTATACGCCCGTCTCAAGAATGGACGTATTATGTTATGGCGCTGTCTGTGAGTCCATCCATGTGTCCGTGCGTCTCCTCGTCCGAGGTCATGTTTTCCGGACTTTTTTTCTGAAGCCTTTCAAGATATTTGAGTGAAACTTGACATATGACTTGATATCAAGCAGCATAAGATCCAGTTCAAGTTTCAGAAAAATTGACCTATTGTTAACAGAGTTATGGCCCTTGAATATAGAAATTTTCAATAATTATAAAGTTTTCCGGACTTTTTTTCGCAGCCTTTGCAGCTATTTAATTGAAACTTGATATTTGCTTTTATAATAAAGAATTACAGATCCAGTTCAAGTTTCAATAAAATTGACGTATTCTTAGCAGAGTTATGGCCCTTGAATATAGGAATTTTCAATAATTTTACAGTTTTCCGGACTTTTTTTCGCAGCCTTTGTAGCTATTTAATTGAAACTTGATACACCATGGGGTATCATGTGATACACAAATGACATGTTCCACGGGAATCCCCTTTGATTGAACCAAGTAAATACTGCCTAAATCCACTTTATATGAATTTATTTTAGGCCTATCAGATGGTCATTATTATCAATTATATGATTGTAATTTATTCTGGTCAAGAATAGACGTGTATTCGGAGAACACTTAAACAGAAATTTTTCAATGCTCACCACATATTATGATATGGTGCACAGACAGATACAAAATTTTCTGTTTAAGTGTTTTCTAAATATACGTCTATTCTTGACCAGAATAAAATACCATCATATAATTGATGATAATGACCATATGATAGGCCTAAAATATATTCATATGAAGTAGATTAAGACAGTATTTACTTGGTTCAATCAAAGGGGATTTCCATGGAACATATCATTTGTGTATCACGTGATACCCCACAGTGTTGATATATGCCTTTATAATAAAGAATTACAGATCCAGTTCGAGTTTCAGAAAAATTGACCTATTTTTAGCAGAGTTATGGCCCTTGAATACAGAAATTTTCATCAAATATACTTTAATCTATGCTCCAGAAGGTAAGCGCCAGAATAGTGCAGACTAGCACTACAAGATTTGACACTCTGGCACTAAACCATGATACCAGAAAAAATGATACCAGAATAGTGCTGGAAACTGTTGCTAGACTACCATTTGTGGCACATACTAGCGTCTGAGTAAAGCCACACACCATGGAAAGCTCTTGTCACAAGGAAAACATGAAATATGAAAGCCTTATCATTTACCATTCAAAAGTTATGGCCAAGGTTAAAGTTTTTGCGGACAAACAGACAAACAGATAAACAGACAGACAGACGGACGGACAGACCAAAAACTATATGCCCTAGAATCTTCGATTACGGGGGCGTAATAATGAAAGAGGAAATTCAGTCTCATGAATGATGCCAGAATAGTGCCACAAGGTGATGCCAGAAGAGCGCCACAATATGGTGCCACACTGTTGCCACAAGATAGTGCCACAAAGTAGTGCATATGCCTACATTGTATGTACAATATGGTGCCAGAATGATGCCACAATAGTGCCGCACTGGTGCCATAAAGATATTATTGCAAAACTCATTTGCATACGAAAAATGCTAATGCCGCAGTAGTACAGCACTATAATGCCAGAATGGTTTGGCGCTATAACTGCACTAATGCCGCACTATCGTGCTGCAAGCCTAAAATTTCTGTTAGGGTTAATGGAAAAAAAAATTGATGAGGACATTCTGTTACAGATGAATATGAAGATGAAGATATATCAGATACAGAAAAGGCCATCTCTCCTAAAACTCGTTCAAACTCTGCTAAAGCCAAATTATATGCTGGATTGGTAAAAAACGGAGGTCATCGTACTAAGAAAGACAAAAAAGCAAATAATGTTGGAGATGTACCAGTTGCAGCAGAGACTAAAACTTCATCATTTGCAGGTATGTTCCCTTGAGAAGATTGTCCTTACGTTTCTTCCCTATTACGGATTGAAATGATTTGGAGTTGTTTATCCCTCACCCATTCACTTTTCTTTTTTTTTGATGCGTCTGCCATATAATGCTGCTCACAGAGCATTTACGATCTGCTGTGTCTGTCAGTCTTTCCATCTGTCCTTCTAATGTTCTGTAACCTTTTCATTGATTTTTTGGTCAATAGGTCAAATGTCAAGGTCGGTTTTAAGAAAATACTCTTAAGATCATTATTTTTTAGCACGCTGGGACGAAAAAGTCCGGAGAGCTAATGCCATACCCTCGGCATCGTCGTCGTTGTCGTCGTCCGTAGACAAAACTTTAACCTGGGCTATATCTCTTGAACTATAAGGGGATTTGATATTTCACATGTAGATACCTTGTGACAAGACCTTTCATTTGAGACCATGACCTTTGACATAGTGACCTTGACCTCAGACTTTGACCTTCTTTTCAAAAACTTTAACCTGGTTTCTGATAAAAACCTGTATAGGCGAGCTATGTAATCTTTGATTACCCTATGTTTTTTCCATATGATTATTCAAGAACTCTTTAACCTGTCCAAACCTAATTTGGATGTATGCTTACTTATCATCAGGAGACAAGGCCTATTGATTTTGGGGTTAATAAGTCAAGGTCATGGCCATTGTTGGGAAAAATACACAAAAATTATTGGTCCTCAGATGATGATAACCCTATCTGCATCAAATTTGGATAAAGGTTTATTTATAACATGTATAAGGATAGGATTAAGTCTATTGAGTATGGGGAATATCTATCAAGGCAATGTCACTGTGAGGGAAATTTCACTGACAATGATGATTTTCAAATATTGAAACCAAAAGTGGATATATTGTTTCTGAAGAAGAAGTGAAAGGGGTCAAAGGTCATGGTCTTTGTTTAAATAAACCTTAATTATGGGGAAAAGCTTACAGATTTTAGGCTCAAGAGGTCAAGGTTATTTTTCCCTTTGACTGGTTTTTGTTGTGAGAGTGAAATTTTTCAGCAAGGGCTTATGTTTTACAAACTTATTTTGTCTAGTTATGTTATGAGAGAAGTGAAGTGTCCGAAAGATTTTTGTGTAGGATGACCCATGCAGAGAAAAAACTTGATCAGTGATTATTTTCATCAGTAATTTGGGAATAGGGTCGGGGCCCGTGCAATTGGGAAAATTAACGACGTTTGGGAATATTTTGGGAAGTAAATTGACAGTTTATACACTCAAGTGTTCAGAATTGAAAGTTTAATCAAATAATTTTCTTTTCAATATGATTTGATTTCTTATGCTTACAAAAATATGGCAAATAATTAGTAAATTCGCTACTTTTGAACTAGTAGATTTCACTAATTTTGTTGATAATTCCATCTATATGTGATTGGGACATTTCAGAGCCACAATTGGGAAAAAAAGATACTATTTTTCATTGGGAATGGGGCCGAATAACGGCCAGGGGCAAAAAAAAATCCCTGTTGACGTTTAAATATTTAGTCATTATGATAAAGGCAATGTACTTCTAAAGTCTGCACAATTCACTTCAGAAACTGGATACGTATATGCTAATCTGTCCACTTTACCAAGCAAAACTTTGGATGACATTGATGCAATTCAATAGATCTCACTTAATGGTAAATTTCAGTAAAAGTTATACAATCATGGCTGCACATAATGAAATTTTATAGACAACAATCATTTTTGGTAGGTCATTATCCATGTTAATTTTTCCCCTGATGTCATGATGTTTTCCATAGACTCAATGTTAATCTCAGTTACATTACATTTAAACTGAACATCGAAAACTCCCTATTTAAAATGTCCTTTGTCTGTAAAATTTGAAAGTATATAAGCCCAAGACCATATAACATAGACTTTTACCAAAATTTACAATTAGCTAGGTCTATGAATGGTATCAATTTTATTTCAATGTTTGCATGACAAAGTAGCCAAAATTGCATTTTTACCGTTTCGGAAGTGAGCCGTGCGGACAGAAACTTTGACAAAACCTTTCTCAAACTTCCAAATTATGAAGAAATTCTGCAAAAAAATGATAATTATATGAAATGTCTCAGTAAACTTCAGGAAAAAAAGAAGAGTATCGGAGATTCTTAATTCAGCTCAAGAAGAAAAAGTTGTTGAAGATGTATGTGTACCAGCAAAACCATCAGAAGACAATGCTGAATCTTCATCAGATGTTGGTATGCTACATTTAATTGGATTTTCTTCATCTCTCTTAGGCCAAAAGAAAAAATACCTGTGTTTCCCATCACCTGGCCAACTTTAATCAAACCTGCTGACCCAAAAGTTTTTTCCTCTGTTTATTAATTGCATTTAGGTTTTTCATGCCTATTTCATGAATGTGGCACTGTATGAAATGCATGCCAGAAGTGTTTTAAAAATCTATAGTGTTTTAGAAATTAATGGACCAAAATCACTATCGATAAGGCCAAGAAAATTAAAATTTCATTTGAAGGGCACCTCCGCATTGCCTAAAAACCCACTGCATTTACGATTTTTATACGCCCGTCTCAAGAATGGACGTATTATGTTATGGCGCTGTCTGTGACTCTGTGTGTCCATCCATGTGCCCGTGCGTCTCCTCGTCCGAGGTCATGTTTTCCGGACTTTTTTCTGAAGCCTTTATAGATATTAGAGTGAAACTTGATATATGACTTGATATCAAGCAGCGTAAGATCCAGTTCAAGTTTCGGAAAAATTGACCTATTGTTAACAGAGTTATGGCACTTGAAGATAGAAATTTTCAATAATTATACAGTTTTCCGGACTTTTTTTCGCAGCCTTTGCAGCTATTTAATTGAAACTTGATATTTGCTTTTATAATAAAGAATTACAGATCCAGTGCAAGTTTAAAAAAAAATTGACGTATTTTTAGCAGAGTTATGGCCCTTGAATATAGGAATTTTCAATAATTTTACAGTTTTCCGGACTTTTTTTCGCAGCCTTTATAGCTATTTAATTGAAACTTGATACACCATGGGGTATCACGTGATACACAAATGACATGATCCACGGGAATCCCCTTTGATTGAACACAACGGAATAGTGCAGACTAGCACTACAAGATGTGACACTCTGGCACTAAACTCTAATGATACCAGAATAGTGCTGGAAACTGTTGTTAGACTACCATTTGTGGCACATACTAGTGTCTGAGTAAAGCCACAAACTTACTACTGCTGATATATCTTGGACACATGTTTCATATGGAGCCAGAGTGGTGCCAGAAAAAAGCATATCATTCTGTAGGTGGAAAAGTAGAAGTATACAAATGGTTCAGTTAGAAAGGAGGGAACAGAAATGTTAGAAATTTGAGGTTTCTTGGTTTAATAGAGTACACAACAATATAGGAAGATTATGCGCCGTACTGTATTGGATCAGACAAAACTTCTAAGGGAGATGAAACTAGTCATTCATGTAACTATACATATCAGTTTATTATTATTAATGAAAAAAAAAAAACCAAAAAAAACCCCCAAAAAAACATGTGTTTGTGAAACACGAATGCCTCCCTTGGCATCTTTGTCGGTAAGACAGCTGAGAAGTAGTTCACGTTTTGAGGTCAAGGTCCCAAGGTCAAATATGTTATCCATGGAAAGATCTTGTCACAAGGAATACACATATGGAATATGAAATTCCTATCACTTACCATTCAAAAGTTATGGCCAAGGTTAAAGTTTTTCAAAAGTAGGTCAAGGTAACAAAGGTCAAAATTTTGGTATCCATGGAAAGGTCTTGTCACAAGGAATACACATGTGGAATATGAAAGCCCTATCACTTACCATTCAAAAGTAATGGCCAAGGTTAAAGTTATTCAAAAGTAGGTCAAACTCCAAGGTCAAGGTCACAAGGTCAAAAATTTTGGTATCCATGGAAAGGTCTTGTCACAAGGAACACACGTGAAATATAAAAGCCCTATCACTTACAATTCAAAAGTTATGGCCAAGGTTAAAGTTTTTCAAAAGTAGGTCAAACTCCAAGGTCAAGGTCACAAGGTCAAAAATTTTGGTATCCATGGAAAGCTCTTGTCACAAGGAAAACATGAAATATGAAAGCCTTATCATTTACCATTCAAAAGTTATGGCCAAGGTTAAAGTTTTTGCGGACAAACAGATAAACAGACAGACAGACGGACGGACAGACCAAAAACTATATGCCCCCGAATCTTCGATTACGGGGGCATAATAATGAAAGAGGAAATTCAGTCTCATGAATGATGCCAGAATAGCGCCACAATATGGTCCCACACTGTTGCCACAAGATAGTGCCACAAAGTAGTGCATATACCTACATTGTATGTACAATATGGTGCCAGAATGATGCCACAATAGTGCTGCACTGGTGCCATAAAGATATTGCTGCAAAACTCATTTGCATACGAAAAATGCTAATGCCGCAGTAGTACAGCACTATAATGCCAGAATGGTGTGGCGCTATAACTGCACTAATGCCGCAATATCGTGCTGCAAGCCTAAAATTTCTGTTAGGGTTAATGGAAAAAAAATTGATGAAGGCATTCTGTTACAGATGAATATGAAGATGAAGATATATCAGATACAGAAAAGGCTATCTCTCCTAAAACTCGTTCAAAGGCTGCTAAAGCCAAATTATATGCTGGATTGGTAAAAAACGGAGGTCATCGTACTAAGAAAGACAAAAAAGCAAATAATGTTGGAGATGTACCAGTTGCAGCAGAGACTAAAACTTCATCGTTTGCAGGTATGTTCCCTTGAGAAGATTGTCCTTACGTTTCTTCCCTATTACGGATTGAAATGATTTGGAGTTGTTTATCCCTCACCCATTCATTTTTCTTTTTTTTTTTGATGCGTCTGCCATATAATGCTGCTCACAGAGCATTTACGATCTGCTGTGTCTGTCAGTCTTTCCATCTGTCCTTCTAATGTTCTGTAACCTTTTCATTGATTTTTTGGTCAATAGGTCAAATGTCAAGGTTGGTTTTAAGAAAATACTCTTAAGATCATTATTTTTTAGCACGCTGGGACGAAAAAGTCCGGAGAGCTAATGCCATACCCTCGGCATCGTTGTCGTTGTCGTCGTCCGTAGACAAAACTTTAACCTGGGCTATATCTCTTGAACTATAAGGGGAAGGGCTTTGATATTTCACATGTAGATACCTTGTGACAAGACCTTTCATTTGAGACCATGACCTTTGACATAGTGACCTTGACCTCAGACTTTGACCTTCTTTTCAAAAACTTTAACCTGGTTTCTGACAAAAACCTGTATAGGCGAGCTATGTAATCTTTGATAACCCTATGTTTTTTCCATATGATTATTCAAGAACTCTTTAACCTGTCCAAACCTAATTTGGATGTATGCTTACTTATCATCAGGAGACAAGGCCTATTGATTTTGGGGTTAATAAGTCAAGGTCATGGCCATTGTTGGGAAAAATACACAAAAATTCTTGGTCCTCAGATGATGATAACCCTATCTGCATCAAATTTGGATAAAGGTTTATTTATAACATGTATAAGGACAGGATGAAGTCTATTGAGTATGGGGAATATCTATCAAGGCAATGTCACTGTGAGGGAAATTTCACTGACAATGATGATTTTCAAATATTGAAACCAAAAGTGGATATATTGTTTCTGAAGAAGAAGTGAAAGGGGTCAAAGGTCATGGTCTTTGTTTAAATAAACCTTAATTATGGGGAAAAGCTTACAGATTTTAGGCTCAAGAGGTCAAGGTTATTTTTCCCTTTGACTGGTTTTTGTCGTGAGAGTGAAATTGTTCAGCAAGGGCTTATGTTTTACAAACTTATTTTGTCTAGTTATGTTATGAGAGAAGTGAAGTGTCTGAAAGATTTTTGTGTAGGATGACCCATGCAGTATGCACAGAGAAAAAAACTTGATCAGTGATTATTTTCATCAGTGATTTGGGAATAGGGTCGGGGCCCGTGCAATTGGGAAAATTAACGACGTTTGGGAATATTTTGGGAAGTAAATTGACAGTTTATACACTCAAGAGTTCAGAATTGAAAGTTTAATCAAATAATTTTCTTTTCAATATGATTTGATTTCTTATGCTTACAAAAATATGGCAAATAATTAGTAAATTCGCTACTTTTGAACTAGTAGATTTCACTAATTTTGTTGATAATTCCATCTATATGTGATTGGGACATTTTAGAGCCACAATTGGGAAAAAAAGATACTATTTTTCATTGGGAATGGGGCCGAATAACGGCCAGGGGCAAAAAAAAAATCCCTGTTGACGTTTAAATATTTAGTCATTATGATAAAGGCAATGTACTACTAAAGTCTGCACAATTCACTTCAGAAACTGGATACGTATATGCTATTCTGTCCACTTTACCAAGCAAAACTTTGGATGACATTGATGCAATTCAATAGATCTCACTTAATGGTAAATTTCAGTAAAAGTTATACAATCATGGCTGCACACTATGAAATTTTATAGACAACAATCATTTTTGGTAGGTCATTATCCATGTTAATTTTTCCCCTGATGTCATGATGTTTTCCATAGACTCGATGTTAATCTCAGTTACATTACATTTAAACTGAACATCGAAAACTCCCTATTTAAAATGTCTTTTGTCTGTAAAATTTGAAAGTATATAAGCCCAAGGCCATATAACATAGACTTTTACCAAAATTTACAACTAGCTAGGTCTATGAATGGTATCAATTTTATTTCAATGTTTGCATGACAAAGTAGCCAAAATTGCATTTTTACCGTTTCGGAAGTGAGCCGTGCGGACAGAAACTTTGACAAAACCTTTCTCAAACTTCCAAATTATGAAGAAATTCTGCAAAAAAATGATAATTATATGAAATGTTTCAGTAAACTTCAGGAAAAAAAGAAGAGTATCGGAGATTCTTAATTCAGCTCAAGAAGAAAAAGTTGTTGAAGATGTATGTGTACCAGCAAAACCATCAGAAGACAATGCTGAATCTTCATCAGATGTTGGTATGCTACATTTAATTGGATTTTCTTCATCTCTCTTAGGCCAAAAGAAAAAAATACCTGTGTTTCCCATCACCTGGCCAACTTTAATCAAACCTGCTGACCCAAAAGTTTTTTCCTCTGTTTATTAATTGCATTTAGGTTTTTCATGCCTATTTCATGAATGTGGCACTGTATGAAATGCATGCCAGAAGTGTTTTAAAAATCTATAGTGTTTTAGAAATTAATGGACCAAAATCACTATCGATAAGGCCAAGAAAATTAAAATTTCATTTGAAGGGCACCTCCGCATTGCCTAAAAACCCACTGCATTTACGATTTTTATACGCCCGTCTCAAGAATGGACGTATTATGTTATGGCGCTGTCTGTGAGTCTGTGTGTCCATCCATGTGCCCGTGCGTCTCCTCGTCCGAGGTCATGTTTTCCGGACTTTTTTCTGAAGCCTTTATAGATATTAGAGTGAAACTTGATATATGACTTGATATCAAGCAGCGTAAGATCCAGTTCAAGTTTCGGAAAAATTGACCTATTGTTAACAGAGTTATGGCCCTTGAAGATAGAAATTTTCAATAATTATACAGTTTTCCGGACTTTTTTTCGCAGCCTTTGCAGCTATTTAATTGAAACTTGATATTTGCTTTTATAATAAAGAATTACAGATCCAGTTCAAGTTTCAATAAAATTGACGTATTTTTAGCAGAGTTATGGCCCTTGAATATAGGAATTTTCAATAATTTTACAGTTTTCCGGACTTTTTTTCGCAGCCTTTGTAGCTATTTAATTGAAACTTGATACACCATGGGGTATCACGTGATACACAAATGACATGTTCCACGGGAATCCCCTTTGATTGAACCAAGTAAATACTGCCTAAATCCACTTTATATGAATTTATTTTAGGCCTTTCAGATGGGTCATTATTATCAATTATATGATTGTAATTTATTCTGGTCAAGAATAGACGTGTATTCGGAGAACACAAAGAGAAATTTTTCAATGCTCACCACTCATTATGATATGGTGCAAAGACAGATACAAAATTTTCTGTTTAAGTGTTATCTAAATATACGTCTATTCTTGACCAGAATAAAATACCATCATATAATTGATAATAATGACCATATGATAGGCCTAAAATATGTTCATATTAAGTAGACGAAGACAGTATTTACTTGGTTCAATCAAAGGGGATTTCCATGGAACATCTCATTTGTGTATCACGTGATACCCCACAGTGTTGATATATGCCTTTATAATAAAGAATTACAGATCCAGTTCAAGTTTCAGAAAAATTCACCTATTTTTAGCAGAGTTATGGCCCTTTTAACACAGAAATTTTCATCAAATATACAGTTTTCCGGACTTTTAAGCTCACCTGAGCGAAGCTTAAATGAGCTATTGTCATCCGTCTGTCCGTCCATCGTCTGTCTTTAACTTGTCTAACATTTTCGACATCTCCTTTGCAACAGAATTTCACAAAACCTTACAAGAAGCAAGTACTCAATGTCCTCTACCAATTTTGTGTTTTTCGTGCCGATTGGTCAACAAATATGGCCGCCGAGTGCTCTGATTGGCTAACACATTTTCAGCATCTCCTCGATAAATGCTGTACAGAATTTCAGGAAACCTGACAGGAAGCAAGTACACAAGGTCCTCTACCAAGTTTGTGTTTTTCGTGCCAATCAGTCAACAAATATTGCCGCTGAGGGCTCTGATTGGCTGACACATTTTTAGCTCTACTGGTCTCTGACCAGTCGAGCTTATGTCATCACGCTTCGTCCGGTGTCCAGCCGTAAACAATTCTTGTGCTCGCAACTCCTCTGAAACTATAGGAGATAGAAAGTAAATTCTTTTTGCATCCTACTTGGTATGTGGTCTAGTTGTGCACCTGACATTTGCTTTCAGCCCCTGATCCCCAGGGTCTTAGAAAATGGGCATGGTTATCAAAATCTATGAAATCTTGTGCTCGCAACTCCTCTGACACTATAAATGATGGAGACTTTATTCTTTTTGCAATATGATGTGTCTGTAGTGTAGTTGTGCACCTGATATTTTGTTTGAGCCTCTGATCCCAAGGGTCTTAGAAAATGGGTGTGGTCATTTTCTCCTGTATAACTCTATGGAATCTTGTGCTCACAACTCCTCTGACACTATAAATGATGGAGACTTAATTCTTTTTGCAATATGATGGGTCTGTGGTCTAGTTGTGCACCTGATATTTCGTTTGAGCCTCTGACCCCAGGGTCTTAGAAAATGGGTGTGGTCATTTTCTCCTAAATATCTCTTTGTAATCTTGTGCTCAAAACTCCTCTGACACTATAAATGATGGAGACTTCATTCTTTTTGCAATATGATGGGTTCGTGGTATAGTTGTGCACCTGATATTTCGTTTGAGCCTCTGACCCCAGGGTCTTAGAAAATGGGTGTGGTCATTTTCTCATATATAACTATGTAATCTTGTGCTCACAACTCCTCTGACACTATAAATGATGGAGACTCAATTCTTTTTGCAATATGATAGGTCTGAGGTCTAATTGTGCACCTGATATTTGGTTTGAGCCTCTGACCCCAAGGGTCTTAGAAAATGGGTGTGGTCATTTTCTCCTATGTATCTCTTATGTAATCTTGTGCTCGCAACTCCTCTGACACTATAAATGATAGCAATTAAATTCTTTTTGTAATATGATGGGTCTGTGGCCTAGTTGTGCACCTGATATTTTGTTTGAGCCTCTGACCCCCAGGGACTTAGAAAATGGGTGTGGTCATCTCCTATATAACTCTATGTAATCATGTGCTCTCATCTCCTTTGATGCTATAAAAGATGGAGACTTAATTCATTTTGCAATATGATTGGTCTGTGGTCTTGTCATCACCCTGATATTTTGTTTGAGCCCCTGACCCCCAGGGTCTTAGAAAATGGGTGTTGTCATTTTCTCCTATATAACTCTATGTAATCCTGTGCTCGTAACTCCTCTGACACTATAAATTCTTTTTGCAATAAGATGGGTTTTTGGTCTAATTGACATTTTTTATTGTACACCTGATATTTTGTTTGAGCCTCTTACCCCCAGGGTCTTAGAAAATGGATGTGGTCATTTTTAGCTCTACTGGTCTCAGACCAGTCGAGCTTATGCGATCACCCTTTGTCCGGCGTCCGTCCGTCTGTCCGTCTGTCCGTCTGTCCGTCTGTCTGTCTGTCCGTCTGTCCGTAAACAATTCTTGTCCGGACAACTCCTCTGAAACTGTAAGAGATAGAAAGTTAATTCTTTTTGCATTTTACTTGGACCATGGTCTAGTTGTGCAGCTGACATTTAGTTTCACTCCCTGACCCCCAGGGTCTTAGAAAATGGGCGTGGTCATTAAATTCTATGTAATCTTCTCCGGACAACTCCTCTGAAACTGTTAGAGATAGAAAGTTAATTCTTTTTGCATTTTACTTGGTCCATGGTCTAGTTGTGCACCTGACATTTAGTTTCAGTCCCTGACCCCCAGGGTCTTATAAAATGGGCGTGGTCATTAAATTCTATGTAATCTTGTCCGGACAACTCCTCTGACACTATAAATGATGGAGACTTAATTTTTTTTGCAATATGATGGGTCTGTGGTCTTGTTGTGCACCTGATATTTTGTTTGAGCCCCTGACCCCCAGGGTCTTAGAAATGGGTGTGGTCATTTTCTCCTATATAACTCTATGTAATCTTGTGCTCGCAACTCCTCTGACACTTTAAATGATGGAGACTTAATTCTTTTTGCAATATGATGGGTCTGTAGTCTAGTTGTGCACCTGATTTTTTTTTTGAGCCCCTGACCCCCAGGGTCTTAGAAATGGGTGTGGTCATTTTCTCCTATATAACTCTATGTAACCTTGTGTTCGCAACTCCTCTGACATTATAAATGATGGAGACTTAAATCTTTTTGCAATATGATGGGTCTGTGGTCTTGTTGTACACCTGATATTTTGTTTGAGCGCCCTGACCCCCAGGGTCTAAGAAATGGGTGTGGTCATTTTCTCCTATATAACTCTATGTAATCTTGTGTTAGCAACTTCTCTGACTTTATAAATTATGGAGACTTAATTATTTTTGCAATATGATTGGTCTGTAGTCTCATTGTGCACCTGATATTTTGTTTGAACCCCTGACCCCCAGGGTCTTAGAAATGGGTGTGGTCATTTTCTCATATATAACTCTATGTAACCTTGTGTTCGCAACTCCTCTGACATTATAAATGATGGAGACTTAAATCTTTTTGCAATATGATGGGTCTGTGGTCTTGCCTGTACGAAAAAATTCAGGCGTACTTTAGACGGAACACAAGCGTAATTTTTAGGGGGATTTCAAGTGGAATTTTATCTTATTCTAAAATATTGCTTAGATGGAACTTAGACGGATCTTAGACGGAACTTAGGAGGAAATTAGGCGGTATTTAGACGGAAAATAGCAAAGTTAATATGCAAATTTTTTACGTCTAAAAATATTCCGCCTAAAATCCTGCTGAAAACCCGCTTAAAGAATCCGCCTAAAAATATTCCGCCTAAAATCCTGCATTAAACCCGCTTAAAGAATCCGCTTAAAGATCCTCTTAAACTCCCATGCACCCAAGTCTAATTTCAACAATTATGAAAAAAAATTAACTTGTAACATGAACATGATGAATGTATAAATGTCTTAACTTTTCTTTATAACAAGACATATTCATCTTTTTAGTGTACATTTAAGGCTGTACATTGCTGCAGTGTAGTCTTGGATTATAGTGCCTGAATCACTCAAATTTCAGTTGGTCAGAACACATTCAGACTAAATCTAACAATTCTACAATAAATATCAATTTAGATATCATTCATATGTCAAAGGACAGATTGAGATGATAGTGAAACAAAATTACTTACTTTTGACAGTTTTGTTCAATAAAATTATGATTCCAAACACATCTTGGCCTATATCATTGTAAATTTCTTTAGTGTCTTAGTTTTTAACTTGGAGCCAAGTTTAAATTGATTTCCCAAGATGCAATAGCTTAGTCATGAGCTTTTAGAATTCCGTCTAAGCATTAGCAAGAATACGCTTAAGAAATTTCTCAGAAATGACTTTCAGAATTCTGTCTAAGCATTAGCAGAAATACGCTTAAGAATTTAGGCGAATTCCTCTTAATGGTTAGGCGGAAAGTATAGTTCGCCTAAAGTTCGCCTCAAATTAAGCGGATTCCTCCTAATTTCGCTCAAAGTCCGCTTGAATTCCTGCTGGAGTCCGTCTAAACATTTCATACGGGTGTTGTACACCTGATGTTTTGTTTGAGCCCCTGACCCCCAGGGTCTTAGAAATGGGTGTGGTCATTTTCTCCTATACAACTCTATGTAATCTTGTGCTCGCAAATCCTCTGACACTATAAATGATGGAGACTTACTTCTTTCTGCAATGTGATGGGTCTGTGGTCTGGTTGTGCTGATATTTTGTTTGAGCCCCTGAACCCCAGGGTCATAGAAATGGGTGTGGTCATTTTCTCCTATATAACTCTATGTAATCTTGTGCTCACAACTCCTCTGACTAAATTCTTATTGCAATATTATGGGTCTCTGGTCTAGTTGTGCACCTGTTTTTATGTTTTAGCCCCTGACCCTTAGGGTCTCAGAAATGGGTGTGGTCATTTTTCCTATATAAGTAAATGTAATCTTGTGCTTGCAACTCCTCTGACACTATAAATGATGTAGAATTAATTCTTTTTGCAATGACTATACAGGTCTGTGGCATAGATATGCACCTGATATTTTGTTTTAGCCTTATTCCCCTAGGGTCTTTGAAAATGGGTGTGGTAATTTTTCCTATATAGTTGTGCTCTCTTCTCGTTTAAAGCTATTTATGATGGGGAGTTAATTCTTTATCCAAGTCTTGATGTGTCATTGGTAGTTCATTTGAGCTAGCAGTCCTTGGCCCCTAGGATCTTGGAAAATGGGTGTGACATTCTTTTTAGAAATACTTTATCTCGGATATTATGAATTATATGAGTGCTATTATAGTTGCAGTATAATGGATATGTAGTTTTGTCATGCTACTTATAATTTGTTAGAGCGCCTGCTCCCTATGGTTTTGGTTTAAAAAGAAAAAAAAGGAAATTGATGTTTTAGAAAAAACAAACCAGGAGAGCTACAGTCTCGTCAGAGACTTCTGGTATTTTTTCCTATATAAAACTTCATTTGCAAATCACAAGGAAAACTCTTAATTTTTGTCTATGTAATCTTGTGCTCACTCCTCTGACTTTATAAAGGATGGAAGCAGCATATATCCCACTTGAAACACGTTCTGAAAGGGATCCAAACAATGGAAAACAATGAATGACATAACCGAAGACAATTGGGGCAGGCAACTGGAAATTTGGTAACAAAAAATAGGGCAAGGTCAACACTTAAAACACATTATGAAAGGAATCCAAAAAAATGGATGCATTGGGGGCAAAAATGGGAAAACCGATCAGGGATAAGAAATCCATCATGCAAAAACTCGGACAGGGACGCCACCTGCTACGTAAAACTTCTTCATGCAAAAAAAAAATCGGGCATTTTTGTCTATGTAATCTTGTGCTCACTCCTCTGACTTTATAAAGGATGGAAGCAGCATATATCCCACTTGAAACACGTTCTGAAAGGGATCCAAACAATTGAAAACAATGAATGACATAACCGAAGACAATTGGGGCAGGCAACTGGAAATTTGGTAACAAAAAATAGGGCAAGGTCAACACTTAAAACACGTTATGAAAGGAATCCAAAAAAATGGATGCATTGGGGGCAAAAATGGGAAAACCGATCAGGGATAAGAAATCCATCATGCAAAAACTCGGACAGGGACGCCACCCGCTACGTAAAACTTCTTCATGCAAAAAAAAAAATCGGGCATTTTTGTCTATGTAATCTTGTGCTCACTCCTCTGACTTTATAAAGGATGGAAGCAGCATATATCCCACTTGAAACACGTTCTGAAAGGGATCCAAACAATTGAAAACAATGAATGACATAACCGAAGACAATTGGGGCAGGCAACTGGAAATTCGGTAACAAAAAATAGGGCAAGGTCAACACTTAAAACACGTTATGAAAGGAATCCAAAAAAATGGATGCATTGGGGGCAAAAATGGGAAAACCGATCAGGGATAAGAAATCCATCATGCAAAAACTCGGACAGGGACGCCACCCGCTACGTAAAACTTCTTCATGCAAAAAAAAAAAAAATCGGGCAAGATCACTCCATAACATCATTTCCAAGATGGCTGCCACAAGCTCTGATTATCTTACACATTTAATTTCGACTGCTCCTCTAAAACCGCTGCACAGAATCTCTCGAAACTTCACAGGATAACCACACCATTTGCTACTTGCGTGACAGATGGCCATCCAAAGTCGGCACCGGTTACCCATTGGTCTCGTCGGTTTATGTGTAGTCTTTTGTGTTTGATGTTTACATGTCGTGTGTCTCTTTTCCGTCTCGTGCTGTACTCGTCTTTTGTGTTTTTGCATCGGGTGTTTTGGTGTTTTACTGTTGATGCTGCAACGGGGTCTTGTTGGAGATCTCCTCCCTTCTTTTCACAGGAAGCAAGAACTCAATGCCCTCTACCAAATTTGTGTTTTTCGAGCCGATCGGAAATCCAAGATGGCCGCCACAGGCCCTGATTGGCTGACACATTTTCGACTTCTCTTCTGAAACAGCTGCATAGAATTTCATGAAATTTCACAGGAAGCAAGTACTCAATGCCCTCTACTAAGTTTATGTTTTTGGAGTTGATCGGAAATCCAAGATGGCTGCCACAGGCTCTGATTGGCTGACACATTTTGGACTTCTCCTCTGAAACTGCTGCACAGAATTTCTCGAAACTTCACAAGAAGCATGTACTCAATGCCCTCTACCAAGTTTGTGTTTTTCGAGCTGATCGGAAATCCAAGATGGCGGCCACAGGCTCTGATTGGCTGACACATTTTCGACTTCTCTAAAACCGCTGCACAGAATTTCATGAAATTTCACAGGAAGCAAGTACTCAATGCCCTCTTCTTAGTCTGTGTTTTTCAAGCCTATTAGAAATCCAAGATGGCCGCCACAGGCTCTGATTGGCTGACACATTTTCGACTTCTCTGAAACTGCTGCACAGAATTTCACAAAACTTCACTGGAAGCAAATACTCAATGCCCTCTACCAAGTTTGTGTTTTTCGAGCCAATAGGAAATCCAAGATGGCCTCCATAGGCCCTGATTGGCTGACACATTTTCCACTTCTCTGAAATTTCTGCACAGAATTTCACGAAACACAAAACGTCAAAAATGTGTCAAAAGAGTTGAACCAAAAATAACACCACTTCTTAAGACATCCCTTTAAATCATTTTGATGCTTTCGGTTTGCACATTTAATTTTTAACGTGTTTTTGACGTCTTTTTCAACTTGGGTATTTTAATTTTGGTATCAATAGAAAGTTCTTGTCACAAGGAATACACATGTGAAATATGAAAGTCCTATCACCTCCCACTCAAATTTAAAGTCCAATGTTAAAGTTTTCCGGACAAACAGACAGACAGACAAACAGACGGACAGGCCAAAAAGTATATGCCCTCGAATCTTTGATTCCGGGGGCACAAAATAGAAATGTTGATATGAAAGATAAATAAGATGTTTTGTAAACATGCATACGGACAGGAAACCTTGTCTAGATACAATAACTTAGTTAAAGTAGATGTACATTTTTCAGCAGAATAGGAACTCCAAGTTTGACATTTTTGTGTCGCCTGCGAAGCACAGCGACACTTAGGGATCACTTTGTCCGTTGTCCGTCTGTCCGTCCGTCTGTCTGTCTGTCTGTCTGTCTGTCTGTCTGTCTGTCACACTTGGGTGTCACACCCCATAACTTTTGATTGGTAAGTGATAGGGCTTTGATATTTCACATGTGTATTCCTTGTGACAAGACCTTTCTACACATATCATAATTTTTGACCTTGTGACCTTGACCTAGATATTTGACCTACTTTTCTAAAAATCTAATATTGGCTATATCTCTTGATTGGCAAGTGATAGGGCTTAGATATTTCACATGTGTAATCTTTGTGACAAGACCTTTCTACGCAAACCATAATTTTTGACCTTGTGACCTTGACCTAGATATTTGACTTACTTTTCTAAAAATCTAATATTGGCTATATCTCTTGATTGGTAAGTGATAGGGCTTTGATATTTAACATGTGTATTCCTTGTGACAAGACCTTTCTACACATATCATAATTTTTGACCTCGTGACCTTGACCTAGATATTTGACCTACTTTTCAAAAAATCTAAGATTGGATATATCTTTTGAATGGTAAGTGATAGGGCTTTGATATTTCACATGTGTATTTCTTGTGACAAGCTCTTTCTTCACATACTATATTTTTTGACTTTATGACCTTGACCTAGATATTTGACCTACTTTTTTAAAAAATCCATGATTGGCTATATCTTTTGATTGGCAAGTGATAGGGCTTTGATTTTTCTCTTGTGTATTCCTTTTGACAATACCTTTCTACATATACCATAATTTTGACCTCGTGACCTTGACCTGGATATTTGACCTACTTTTCAAAAAAATTAAGATTTGCTTTATCTTTTGATTGGTAAGTGATAGGGCTTTGATATTTCATATGTGTATTCCATCTTATGACAAGGCCTTTCTACACATATCATAACTTTTGACCTCATGACCTTGACCTAGATAGTTGACCTACTTTTAAAAAAATCTTAGATATGCTATTTCTTTTGATTGCTGAGTGATAGGTTTTGATATTTCACATATGCATTCCATGTGACTAGACCTTTCTTCACATACCATCATTTTTTACCTCGTGCACTTGCCCTATATATTTGACCTACTTTTCAACAAATCTAAGATTGGCTATATCTTTTGAGTGGTAAGTGATAGGGCTTTGATATTTCACATTTGTATTTCTTATGAAAAGACCTTTCTAAACATTCCATAATTTTTGACCTAGTGACCTTGCCCTTGATATTTGACCTATTTTCAATAAAAAAAATCCGCTTCGCAGGCGACACAAGCATTCCTTGGATTGCTATTTTTATTGGAAAGGGGGGGGGGGGGCATTTATTTACCCAGAGAGTAGGAAGCCCGCCCTTGCATTTCCCCTCCAAACATTGGCAAAGAACAGTCCTTTTAGTCACTTATATGCCTAATGTGAAAATAGTGTCGATTATTCCCTGCCCTGAGATGCAAGAAAAATGGAGATGGGGAGGGGGCTACATTCATTTACCCACAGAGTAGGTAGGGAAAGGGGGGACTTTATAAAATTTAGTCCAATGGGAAAAGCTCTTAAGATCTACTTTCTTCAAAACCTTTTTCAATAGCGCAGATCAGAATGAGATGCTTCTTATTTTAATACACCGTACGATTTCATGATTAACATTATTGCATACAAATCTAGGCCTTGGTAGTAGTTAATCTTATACGCAGTACAAATATTTTATACAGTAACATCCCCAAAAATGGTCCCTCCCCCCATTTAATAAATTCACCCAAAATTGCCCCCCCCCCCCCCATTTCCCTTCTCAGTAATTTGAGGGATTTACCAGCTGGTCATGAACAGTCCTTGACAGTCACATATGCCTTATGTGAAATTCCCAGTGATGTGAAATAATGCCCGGTTTGAAATTACCCAGCGCGAAAAAGTTTTGGTGCATTTATTCTTGTTATTTATCATGTTTATGTAACACCCAAACCATACTCGGTGAAATCCGGACCTTGATAATTAAAAACCGAGATAATTAATAAAATAGAGCACAATTGAGGATAAAAAGATGAACTCGTCTTAGCGGCCATTGGCCTTGTAACTATCAGCAATAAACTGAAAATTAACTCTTCGCCGATGCAGTGTGGAACTGGCTAAAAAATTAACTCTATTTATTCAGTGGCATAGATGCTTCCAGTCGCTTGATTTCTTGTACATGTATAAGCAATAAGTTGGACAGGGGCATATCGTTGATCATTGATTTTTTTTCCTATAATTAATTGTGTAATACATATTGAATGGTTGAAAAAAAAATCTGAAATGAGCATCTTTTATTACAATTTCATATCTTTTGTTTAAAGGAAAGAAGTGTTTGAAAAGACCATGTCCATATTGTGGTGAGTTCTTCTGCCGACTGACAAAACACCTAAAACGTAGGCACCGGCTTGAGGATAAGGTGAAAAAAGCAATAAAATTACCCAAAAACTTGCGAGACAAACAGTTTGAGAGCCTGAGGATTGAAGGAATAATAAATCACAATATGGAGATCTTGAAAGGAAAATTTAGTCCCTCTGATCTGATTAAAAATCGCAAGCCAAAAGTTCAGAACAAGGAATGTGTCATTTGTTCAGGATGTGGGAAGTTCCTCATGAAAGACAATATGTACAAGCATCGAAAGACGTGCAGTGCCATAAGTTCAGATGGCAGCTATGTTGAAGGCATTTCACCATATGTCTTGAGTGCCGTAGATAGCAATTTTTCAGACAGTTACAAAACCTCAGTTTTAGAACGTTTTCATAGAAATGATGTGGGTAAACAGATCCAGGAAGATGATTGGATAAAAATGTTTGGCTATCTGCACTTTCAGGGTACGGAAAGAAGTATTACTAGAATAGAAAAGAGGAAGTACATCATGGCAAGAATGAGGAGACTTGCAAAGCTATTCATTATATTTAAGAAAGTGACAGCAGGGAAAGATGTAGATACCAGTTCGTCTGTGTTAATGTTCTGTCGAGAAAACATTGAATATCTATTAAAAGCTGTCGGCATAATGACAGTTGCTGATGATGAAGGTCAAACTATAAGACGAAAATTTAACATATTGATGAAGTCTTCAATTAACGATGTTTGTAGACAACTGGAGGAATATTATTTGGCAAAGTTGACAAAAGAGGATGATCTAAGGAAGGAGGAACTCAAAAATTTTACCAGTCTTTTAAATAGGAAGTGGACAAAATACTTCTCTGCAGCAGAGGAAGAGGACTTGTCAGAAGAAAATTCAGATTCTGAACTTAATGAACCAGAAAAATCACCGCAGAGCTTCATTCAGCATAGTGAACCAGAAAAATCACCACAGAGCTGCATTCAGCATAGTGAACCAGAAAAATCACCACAGAGCTGCATTCAGCATAGTGAACCAGAAAAATCACCGCAGAGCTTCATTCAGCATAGTGAACCAGAAAAATCACCACAGAGCTGCATTCAGCATAATTCCAAAATAGCAGAACTTTCTGAAAGTTTAAATGCATCTAGTATACAACATTATATTGCGACAGAACTTTCTACAGGTGAAGAAGTTCCAAATGATGAAGGACAATTGATGATCAAGCATTTTGGACAGCCTGAGATTATGAATAAAAACGTTAACCAGAGCCCACGGGATGTAAGAGAAATAATGTGTGTGGATGCACACCTTTCTTCATTGGATAACACTAAAGGTAAGATTATAGAGGAATATATCCCTACCATGATCTGTCTGAGGGGTCTCAAAATCATGTAAAACTTGAGGTTTTTGCACAATCTTGAGATTTTGAGGATTTGTAAAACATGTTTGACGACTTGCCTACATTTACGATTTTAGTGTAATTTTTACGATTTTTGATCTTCAGATATGCTCTATGCTTTTGCTGCTCGTTTTTACCCCTAAAATTATCTTTTAAAATATTCAAGTCAAATGGATAAATTTGACTATATCAATTCATTGCAAGTTGAGGGTTTGATATCATATAAGAAAATGTGTAAATGAAATGAAATTTGTACAAATGTCGTGATTTGTACAAAAATAGGGAAGACAATGCTTTTTTTTTTTCTTAAAATTACAATCAATTGTTTATTCCCTAAATTACTCTTTCTGTAGCAGCATTTTACACTTTTCATAAGAAACAGGTAGGCAGGTCTGTGTTTGCCCCACGTAATTGGAGATTGGGGACATTTAGTTTTTGTTCTGTCTTTTTGTCCGCAAAAACTTTAACCTTGGCCATAACTTTTGAATATTTTAAAATGAACATATCTTTTCCATAGATATCAGAATATTGACCTTGTGATCTTGACCTTGGATTTTTACCTGCTTCTCACATTACAGCTGTTGCTGACACACTGTGTAGCATCACGTGACTTTAGTTGGTGAAACCACGAAAAAAACAAAATGCTCAGATTGAGGAAAGAAAACAGGAACTGCAATAATTGCTTTGATTAGATTCTATCTTTTCATAGCCTATATCCTTGTCTTAACTGATACTTTTACACTTGTTGACTCTTTAGAAAATAAAACGCCGTTGTTTTTACAAAACATTGTGACAAAAGCCGTAGATACGTGTGTGGAAACTGCCATAACATTGTGTTCAACATATTTCGACCACGACATTCCTTTCATCAGAATGTTTGTAAAAGCTACAATGATTTCTTGATTGACAAACTAAGAATCATCAAAATATAATTTTTTACTAGGACATCGGCTATGAAAAAATAAAATTGAATCAAAACAATCATAACAGTACCTGTTTTCTTTCCCCAAAAGGAGCGGTATACCTCCATTTTGTTGTCCCCCGCTTTCGCGAAAGCGCGGGGACATTTAAACCGGTTCGTCTGTCCGTCCGTCTGTCCATCTGTCAGTCAGTCACAAAAACTTTAACCTTGTGCATAACTTTTGAATGGTAAGTGATAGGGCTTTGATATTTCACATGTATATTCCTTGTGACAAGACCTTTCCATGGGTACCAAAAGTTTTGAACTTTTGACCTTGTGACCTTGACATTGGACTTTGACCTACTTATTAAAAATTTTAACCTTGCCCATAACTTTTGAATGGAAAGTGATAGGGCTTTCATATTACACATGTGTATTCCTTGTGATAAGACCTTTCCATGGATACCAAAATTTTTGACCGTTTGACCTTGACCTTGGACTTTGACCTATTTATCAAAAACTTTAACCTTGACTATAACTTTTGAATGGAAAGTGATAGGGCTTTCATATTACACATGTGTATTCCTTTTGACAAGACCTTTCCATGGATACCAAAATTTTTGACCTTGTGACCTTGACCTTGGACTTTGACCTATTAAAAACTTTAACCTTAACCATAACTTTTTAATGAAGAGTAATAGGGCTTTCATATTAGACATGTTTATTCCTTGTGACAAGACCTTTCCCTGGATACCAAAATTTTTGACCTTGTGCATAACTTTTGAATGGTAAGTGATAGGGCTTTGATATTTCACATGTATATTACTTGTGACAAGACCTTTCCATGGGTACCAAAAGTTTTGACCTTGTGACCTTGACCTTGGACTCTGACCTACTTATTAAAAATTTTAACCTTGCCCATAACTCTTGAATGGAAAGTGAGTGATAGGGCTTTCATATTACACATGTGTATTCCTTGTGATAAGACCTTTCCATTGATACCAAAATTTTTGACCGTTTGACCTTGACCTTGGACTTTGACCTACTTATCAAAAACTTTAACCTGAACTATAACTTTTGAATGGAAAGTGATAGGGCTTTCATATTACACATGTGTATTCCTTTTGGCTTTCATATTACACATGTGTATTCCTTTTGACAAGTCCTTTCCATGGATACCAAAATTTTTGACTTTGTGACCTTGACCTTGGACTTTGACCTACATTTGTGACCTTGACCTTAGATTTTTCATGCATTTTCAATGTCAAACCTTGTCATCGCAGCTTCCCCAAAACTATTTAATGGATTTCATTGAAACTTTACACAATGACAGATCATGATATGAAGATGTGCATGAAGAAAGGGGATTGCTGTCAAAAAATTAGACCTGAGTTTTGGCCCTTGGACCTAGATTTTTCATGCATTTCAATGTCAAACATTGTCATTTCAACTCCCCCCAAACCATCAAATGTATTTCATTGAAACTTTACACATTGAAAGATCATGATAGGTAGATGTGTATGAAGAAAGGGGATTGCTGTCGAAAAATTAGATCTGAGTTATTGCCCTTGGACTTAGATTTTTCATGCATTTTCAATGTCAAACCTTGTCATCGCAGCTTCCCCAAAACTATTTGATGGATTTCATTGAAACTTTACACAATGACAGATCATGATATGAAGATGCGCATGAAGAAAGGGGATTGCTGTCGAAAAAATTAAACCTGAGTTTTGGCCCTTGGACCTAGATTTTTCATGCATTTCAATGTCAAACATTGTCATTTCAACTCCCCCAAACCATCAGATGGATTTTATTGAAACTTTACACATTGAAAGATCATGATAGGTAGATGTGTATGAAGAAAGGGGATTGCTGTCGAAAAATTAGATCTGAGTTATTGCCCTTGGACTTAGATTTTTCATGCATTTTCAATGTCAAACATTGTCATTGCAACTCCTCCCAAACCATCAGATGGATTTCATTAAAAATTTACACAATGAAAGATCATGATATTTAGATGTGCATGAAGAAAGGGGATTGTTGTTGAAAAAATTAGACCCGAGTTATGGCCCTTGGACCTAGATTTTTCATGCATTTTCAATGTCAAACATTGTCATTTCAACTCCTCCCAAACCATCAGATCGATTTCAATGAAACTTTACACAATAAAAAATCATATTTAAATGTGCATGAAGAAGGGGAATTGCAGCCAAAAAGGTTATACCAGAATTATTGCCCTTTGACTTAGATTTTTTAATGCATTTTAAATGTTGAATCTTGTCGTCGCTCATCTCATAAGACTGTCTTATATATATTATAAAACATTTAACATACTAAGCATTATGTCCCCCCCCCCCCCCACTAACGGGGAGGAGACATATTTGTTTTGCCTTTGTCGTCCGTCTCCGTCTGTCACACATCGTGTCCGAGCTATATCTCCTGAACCGTTTGCCCGATCATTTTCATATTTTAGTATGTTGCTGCTTATGACCCGAAGGTTTCACATCACTTTGACTAAAGGTCATGTGACCAAGGTCAAAGTCACTTAGTGCATTTTTAAAGAAATTATGAATACATTCCTGTCCGGGCTAGATCTCTTGAATCGTTCGCTGGATCACTTTCATATTTTAGTATGTTGTTGCTGATGACCCAAAGATTTCACATCACCTTGACAAAAGGTAATGTGATTAAGGTCAAGGTCACTTAGTGTATTTTTAATGAAATTATGCATACATTCCTGTCCGGGCTAGATCTCTTGAACCGTTTGCCGGATCACTTTCATATTTTAGTATGTTGATGCTTATGACCCAAAGGTTTCACATCACCTTGACCCAAGGTCATGTGACCAAGGTCAAGGTCACTTAGTGCATTTTTAAAGAAATTATGAATACATTCCTGTCCGGGCTATATCTCTTGATCACTTTCATATTTTAGTATGTTAGTGCTTATGACCCGAAGATTTCACATCACCTTGACCAAAGGTCATGTGACCAAGGTCAAGGTCACGTAGTACATTTTTAATGAAATTGTACAATGCATTCCTGTCCGGGCTATATTTCTTGAACCGTTTGCCGGATCACTTTCATATTTTAGTATGTTGTTGCTTATAACCTGAAGGTTTCACATCACCTTGACCCAAGGTCATGTGATCAAGGTCAAGGTCACGTAGTACATTTTTAATGAAATTGATTCATATTTTAGTATGTTGTTGCTTATGACCTGAAGGTTTCACATTACCTTGACCCAAGGTCATGTGACCAAGGTCAAGGTCACTTAGTGCATTTTTTATGAAATTATGCATACATTCCTGTCCGGGCTAGATCTCTTGAACCCTATTCTGGATCACTTTCATATTTTAGTATGTAGTTGCTTATGACCCGAAGGTTTCACTTCACCTTGACCCAAGGTTATGTGACCAAGGTCAAGGTCATGTAGTACAATTTTAATGAAATTGTACATGCATTCCTGTCCGGGCTATATCTCTTGAACCGTTTGCATGATCGCTTTCATATTTTAGTATGTTCTTGCTTATGACCCAAAGGTTTCACATCACGTTGACTCAAGATCATGTTCAATTAGTATACATGTATTTTAAATGAAATTGTATTTGTTACGTGTATTATGTCCAGTCTTAATCTTTTGAACTGTGATCGTATCATTTCATATTTTAGTATGATGGTGCTGATGACCCAAAGGTTTCACACCACCTTGATCCAAGGTCGTATGACTAAGGTCAAGGTCAAATATTACATTTTTTAATAAAATTGTAAATGCTATTGAGTCTTTGCTATATCTGTGGAATCATATACTGGATCACTCTGATACTTTAGATTGCTGTTGCTCAGGATTGGAAGGTTTCTCATCATCTTGACCCAAGGCAGTAAATGTATATTATACAATTATTGACTGGGAATGAGGGCAATGTATGATTTGTTGGACCTGAAGATAAAATATTGCCCGAGGCCGAAGGCCGAGGGCTATATTTTGTCTGAACATTGTCTGTACATTAATACTGCAGCAACGAACCGATTAACCCGGCATGTTTGCGTTCATTTTCTTCTTTAAGAGAAAGAGCGCGGAAAAATAGGTAGAGCTAATAGCGTCATCAATGACGTGACGTCAAAAACGATGTACCGTTTATCGGTCAATATTTTTTGAAATATTGCCCTAGGGCCAATATTGATGTAAATATTGACCGCTTGGTCAAATATTCCAATTTATAGGCATTTTTCTTACGGGGATTTTATAAAGAGATACTGACAAGGGTATAACAACATGATATGCTTTTCTTATTACTTCACAGTAATAGAATGTCTTTATAAACTGCATATATCTGATATTAGGCATTACTTTAATTTTGAACAGCAAAAGATACGGCTTTCAAATTTCTTATGCATTGATTTAATTTTTGGCAAACCTTATCATTATCATAAACTGTTAAAGGGGGCATGGTCAGATTATGTTTAGCCAATTCAGACAACAATTTTCAAAACAGGTTGTCATTTTAAAAGAACATGACAGGAAATAATTCACCAGTTTTTACTCTCACAATGTTGGGATGCCAATAACTGCATCTGTTTTCTCTCAGTCAATAAAGATAATTTTCTTTTATTCTTAGGACCAGGGAAAGGAACATCAAAAGGAGCCTTTACACAGAGTAAGTGTTTTACATTATAATTCTAATTTAATACTGGCCCATGGATTTTTCAATTTCATGATATTTAATTTCAGTTAACGACTTTCTTCGTTTTTGCTGATATTGATTTTAATGGGCAAACATTTTGATCATTAATAATTGGAAAAGTTAAAATCTTTGATTTTAGAAAGCAAAGGAAATGAAACAGAGAAGATTTAGGTCAAATCAACTATGTAAGTATGTTACATTGGTATTATACGTTAACTTTCTTTTGTTAAAAGCCTCTGTCTTTTTATATGACTTCATCTTAGTCAAAAAACGTGTTGCTCTTTGTGTTGTTTTCTGATTTCTGTTCTTCAGCCAATATATATTAGTATATATTAAAGCCTTGCATGACAATGCTGGAGCCATATAGAAATCATGTCTTCCTCATTTCTATCTATCTGTCTGTCTGTATGTTAGGGCTGAGCGGTTTTATCGCGGTACCAGTATATTGCAATACGAGGCTTCGCAATACATACCACGGTATTTTCAAAAACAGGTTTTTGACGATATTATTTTATCTTCATATTTTTATGTTGTTTCTTCGAAAATTATGGTGAAAGCGATCAGTTCTCCAATTTTCTGACTAGCCACTTTTAAATATGACGAAGTGACCGTTCTATGCTGCACAGTAAAATAGATTTCAAGAAATGGGTAAAATAATGTTTCTTCCACCTTAAGAAACGTTCGTCAACACACTGCACATTGGTATACTAATTTGCAAGAAAGACTTTATCATGTTAGCTTGATTCTTATATTGTGTTTATAGTATAAATTGAGTTATGATTGTTTAAACATACATTTTAAGTTTCCTAGTGACTTTTAACACTATCTGTCTGCAGATATCTCAGCAGAATTATTACATCGATAGCTTAAAATAACTGGATGAATATTATTTTTTCAACCAGATATCCATGCATGTATGATTGACTTTTTATATTATAGAAGGACTGTCAATTATATCATGATGAAGACATTTTCAGATTTAAAAATAAAATTTTGAAAGGAAAATTGAAATTTTGAAAGGAAAATTGAGCTTGGAAAGAAATAACCATTAGGACTCTTGATGTTATATAAATATTGCAATACATGTATATCGCAATATTTTTCCAAATATCGCAATATATTGCAATACATATTTGAACCGCGATACTCAGCCCTACTGTATGTCCATCCATCAATAATTTGGTCTTGATGCTAGAGCTCGAGAAATTTTGAATGTACAGCTTTGATATTGAAACTGAAAGGTTAGATGTGGAGGTCACACTCATGCAAATTTCAAGGTCACAATCAAGCAAATGTCAAGGTCACAATCAAGCAAATGTCAAGGTCACACTCAAGCAAATGTCAAGGCTTTGGTTTCAGTATCAATAGCTCAAGAAATTTTCAATTTATGGCTTTGCTATTTGATACACATAAAAAAGTTAAATTATAGGCTTAATTGAATACAGATACAGATTATGATTCTATAACAATAGATAATATATTTTATTACATGTATATACTATTATATGTAATTGCATAGCAAATTATGTCTCCCCCCCCCCCATCGGGGAGGAGACATATTGGTTTTGCCTTCATCGTCCGTCCGTCTGTCACACATCGTGTCCGGGCTATATCTCCTGAACCGTTTGTCCGATCACTTTCATATTTTAGTATGTTGTTGCTTATGACCCGAAGGTTTCACATCACCTTGACCCAAGGTCATGTGACCAAGGTTAAGGTCACTTACTGCATTTTTAATGAAATTATGCATACATTCCTGTCCAGGCTATATCTCTTGAACTGTTTGCCGGATAACTTTCATATTTTAGTATGTTGTTGCTTATGACCCGAAGGTTTCACGTCACCTTGACCCAAGGTCATGTGACCAAGGTCAAGGTCAATTAGTGCATTTTTAATGATATTATGCATACATTCCTGTCTGGGCTATATCTCTTGAACCGTTTGCCGGATCACTTTCATATTTAAGTATGTTGTTGCTTATGATCCGTAGGTTTCACATCACCTTGACCCATGGTCATGTGACCAACGTCAAGGTCACTTACTGCATTTTTAATGAAATTATGCATACATTCCTGTACAAGCTATATCTCTCGAACCATTTGCTGGATCACTTTCATATTTTAGTATGTTTTTGCTTATGACCCGAAGGTTTCACATCACCTGGACCCAAGGTCATGTGACCAAGGTCAAGGTCACTTAGTGCATTTTTAATGAAACTGTATATACATTCCAGTCGTTGCTATATCCCTTGAACCGTTTGCCGGATAACTTTAATATTTTAGTATGTTGTTGCTTATGACCCAAAAGTTTCACATCACCATGACCCAAGGTCATGTGACCAAGGTCAAGGTCACTTAGTGCATTTTTAATGAAATTATGCATACATTCCTGTACGAGCTATATCTCTCGAACCATTTGCTGGATCACTTTCATATCTAAGTATGTTGTTGCTTATGACCCGTAGGTTTCACATCACCTGGACCCAAGGTCATGTGACCAAGGTCAAGGTCACTAAGTGCATTTTTAATGATATTGTGCATACATTCTTGTCCGGGCTATATCTCTTGAACCGTTTCCCGGATCACTTTCATATTTTAGTATGTTTTTGCTTATGACCCGAAGGCTTCACATCACCTTGACCCAAGGCCAAGGTCACTTACTACATTTTTAATGAAATTGTAGATACATTCTTGTTTAGGCTTTATCCCTTGGACCGCATACTGAATTGCTTTCAAGTTTAAGAATGTATTTAGTCATGACCAAAAGGTTTCACCTGGACCCATGGTCATTTGATCAAGGTCAAAGTTACTAAGTTCATTTTAATGAAATTGTACATGCTATCCCATTGTGGCTGTATCTCTTTTAACTATTTATCAGATCAACGTCATATTTTAGTACATTTGTATGTTGTTGCTTATCACGTAAAGAAAGGTTTCACATCACGTTGACTCAAGGTCATGTGACCAAAGTCAAGGTCAATTAGTATATTTAAATGAAATTGTATTTGTTACGTGTATTATGTCCAGGCTGAATCTTTTGAACCGTGATTGGATCACGTCATATTTTAGTATAATGGTGCTGATGACCCAAAGGTTTCACACCTCCTTGATCCAAGGTCATATGACTAAGGTCAAGTATTACATTTTTTAATGAAATTGTAAATGCTATTGAGTTTGGGCTATATCTGTGGAATCGTATACTGGATCACTCTCATACTATAGTATGCTGTTGCTCAGGATTGGAGGGTTTCTTATCATCTTGACCCAAGGTCATGTGCCCAAGGTCAAGATCATTTAGTTCTTTTTAATGAAATTGTACGTACTAATATTGTCTGGGCTATATCTCCTGAACCCTTCTTACAATTGTTTTAATATTTTAGTATGTTGTTTCTAAGGACTAAATGTTTCTTATCACATTGTCCCAAGGTCACATGGTTAAGGTAGCTTCTTACTTTGGTAATGAAATTGTATATGCTAAGCATGTCCAGGCTGAAATTGTCTATGCTAATAATGTTTAGGCTTTATATTTTGAACCGTGTATCCAATCACTAATTCAGTTTTTTGTTGCTCATGATCCATACAATGTTAAACGTCTTCAAATTCAATAGCATCATTTAAAAGCAGTTTGCAGCATGGACCAGACATGCATGTTTCAGGTACTTAACCCTCGTCAGTGAGTGTAGGTTTCAGATCACCTATATCCAAGGTCATGTGACCAAAGTCAATTTCTTTAAATATGCTTATAATGAAATTGTATATGCCAATCATGCTTGGGCTTTACCTCAAACAATGTAATGAATCACTTTCATGTTTTAGTATGATGTTGCCCATGACTCAAAGGTTTCACATCATTTTGCATTTTGGCCTAAGGTCAAAGTAACTTAGAGGGAGGGGGAGACATCTTTATGAAAAACATTTTGTTTAATTTTCTCATATTTCATATGAGTAATTTAAGGGGATGTCACAATGAAATGTAAAATCTGCCTTAAAAAATCGAATTTAAAAAGAAAAAAAAATCAAAATGCAAAATTTGACAAGATTCTTATGCTACAGACGCAACTAAGAAGATCCAGCTAGATAAATTGTCATTAATTATACCTAATATACCTATTTACCAGAAATAATTTTAATGTGTTGTCTTTTGCAGATAAATTAATCCAAGCTTCACAAGAAATTGCGTTCACTGCATGCCTATCAAACAGCAACCATCTTGGAGATAATAATAATATAGAGTATGACGTGTGACCAATATAGGTGACAGTTACTACACAAGACACTCACATTTCACAGCGCTGGTATCTGGGGGCTATAGGTTCACAGTAACAGTGATGATTTATCAAAACAGGGTCAATCATTTACCTATTGTCATGAACGTATTAGCATTTGTAGTGCATCCTCAGCACCTGGATATTTGATGAAACTGGTACAAATGTAGTGAACCTGCACTTACAAAAAGGTGACATGCTTCGAGTTCAGGGTTTGGACTCTTGAAGTCAACTGGAAGGAGGACATTATACTTGCTTCTCTGGAGCATTAGTTCAAGCGGATGTTAATTTTGATAAACTTCATTTTGTTTTATATATTGCAAGAGAACTGTACAAATGAATATGTCATAATTAATCAATTAAACAAAAGCTGTACAAATCCTGACAAAATGTGTCCTGCAGGTTTGAGAAATAACTCGCATGTATTACTACTGTACAAGTAGGGTATCTCATTTTGATGATAAATAAGAGAAACAGATTAATTATACCCCCACAAACGAATTTCATTATACCCCCCACAAACTAAAGGAGGGTATATAGGAATCACCCTCTCCGTCTGTCTGTTAGTCTGTCCGTCCGGTTAAGAAGTTTTGAAAGCAGATTTCTTTTATACTATAAATTTTAGGCCTTTCATATTTCATACACACAATCACCACAAAGAGTACTACAGTTTGGTACTATGACTTTTGACCCCGTGATGTTGTGACCTTCACCTTCACCCTATACAACATTTTATGTTAAGATGTTTTAAAATCAGATTTCTTTTATACTATAAATTTTAAGCCTCAGGCTAGCTCATATTTTACATTCGATCACCACAAACACAATCAGATTTCTTTTATACTATTAATGGTATGCCTTTCATAATCCATATACATAATCACAATAAAGAGTACTACATTTTGGTACCATGTAGTGATGGGAAATCGGTTTAGAATCATAATCGATAATCGGTTTGAATTGGTTGGTGTATCCGATGCGATTTTACCGATTATAATCGGTTTATCAGTAATATCACATTCTACTCAAATTTACTATTTTTTATCAAAACAAAACCTACCTTTGTAATATACGCAATGCATATATATTTGATCATTTGATTTATTTAATCTTGAATAAACTTAATCTATGAAAAAATAACCCCCTATACCCTTTTCATTGTTTCATGAAACAATCATTTTTCAGTTGTGTTCGTTGAGGAGTGGAAAGGGGGGGTCATAATAGCATTTGCAAAGTATCTGTCAACATAAACAGTAACATGAAACAATATTGTCTTCAACTATTCTCATTCAAGTAATGAAATCAGTTTACCTAAAATAATTGACTAGAATTGAAGAATTTACCGTCATGGTCGGTCCGTCAACAATCCCTAAAAGTCTGGTGTGAAAATTGTCATTAAATTAATTAATGATTTAGTAGCTTTTACAATTATTCTCTCTAATTTCATGCTGCTAGCTTCTGTTAGTCTACAACATCATAACAACAATGATTTAGTAGAGAAATTATTGGAAATACTATAGACAATTTGACAGAATTTCCTCTGATCCCTGAGCGCCCCCCCCCCCCCCTTCTGTACTTTAACGCTATCAATTATTTATTTTAAAATCGATTATCGAAATCGGATGACTTCAACACGCTGCTAATCGATTATTATCGATAATCGGCCCATCACTAGTACCATGACTTTTGACCTTGTGACCTTGACCTTCACCCTGTACAACATTTTATGTTAAGATGTTTTGAAAGCAGATTTCTTTTATACTATAAATTTTAAGCCTCTAGCTCATATTTTACATTCGATCACCACAAAGAGTACTACAGTTTGGTATTGTGACTTGTGACCTTGACTTTGGACTCATGTTACAGTTTAAGTTAAGAAGATTTGAATGCAGATTTGTTGCTTACTATAAATGGTAGGCTTTTCACGTTGCAACATAAATGGTCCCATTTATAAAAACGTCCTACGGAGGGTATAATTTGTCTACTTTATGGCAGTCCTAGTTCGGATAGCTATAAATTTTAGCAAAGTGATGAAAAAATCAAATTGTAAAATGATGACTTCTGCATTCCAGTCATGTAAAACATTCACACAACATATCTTTATACATGTAATTATGTAAAAATTGTGTTTGAAAGGCTCATCATTGCTTTAAGTAGGCAATGTCATTTATCAATTATTGTATTCAAACTTATAATCAATTAGTTTAAATTGTTATCCAGAATTCAATTTATATTTGAGTAAGAAAGAATGAACAATGCTCATTCATTCAATATCCCATTTCCTTTAATAGGATTGTCTGTGTTCGGACCCTATTATAATCTGGGCTTAGTCTAGCTTAATAATGACTGAGCGATGATGGGTGTATAGATAAAGTGGTTTGTAAATATTACTACTACTACTTGCCATTTTACTTCTTAACCCTAACATAGTGGGATATGCTCCAAAAATATTGATTTAATTTACAATTCCAGCATTGTGTAAGGAATATACAGTTAATAAGAGATCAAACTTTTCAATTTTGAAAAAAAAACAATATTCATGAAAATATTAACTAAGGGTTTCAAAGCTTAAATTTCTGATAAATTTCATATATAAATATATTTGTTATACCCTTGTCAGTATCTCTATATAAAAACCCCATAGGAAAAATGCCTATAAATTCGAATATTTGACCAAGCCGTCAATATTTACATCAATATTGGCCCTAGGGCAATATTTCAAAAAAAATATTGACCAATAAACAGTACATCGTTTGTGACGTCACGTCATTGAATACGCTATAAGCTCTACCTATTTTTCCGTGCTCTTTCTCTTATAGAAGAAAATGAACGTAAACATGCCGGGCTAATCGGTTCGTTGCTGAAGTATTGATGTAAGGTATAACAAAACAATTATTGACTGGAAATTCGGGCAATATAAGATTTGTTGGACCTTCAGCCAAATAAAGCACTCAGCCTTCGACCTCGGGCAATATTTTATCTTCAGGTCCAACAAATCATATATTGCCCTCATTCCCAGTCAATAATTGTATAATATTTTATTTCTATATTTCTACAATTTTGGTATTAAATGTGACTGGGCAGCCCATGAATCATGTAAACTGTGTAATTCAGTGTATTAAGGTATACTGTTAACATCAGGGTATTACATCAATAGCTCACACATCAACAAGACTGTTCTTTGTATTGATTATGTCATAACTGACCCTTCCGAACGCGGGAAAAATTTGAGAAATTCCATGACATCACAATGCAATTACATGTACGTTTGTCCGAGGTAAAAGTATTGTAACGTCACAAAATTCTGCATTTTTTTCCCGCAATCGGAAGGGTCAATTATAACCAGCTTATTCATTCTCTGTTAAATTGTGCTTGCTACATGTATACATGTTGTTAATGTTTGGGTGAATTTTGGGATGTCCTTCGACAACACTACCTTCCTCCCTTTCATTATCAAATGTTCATATAGTGTGAATGTTATGTATTGTATCAAATTCATGTACTGCTGTTTATGTGCAAACTTTTTGCTATTGTGACTGGTTATGCACCAACATTTTAATTAATGATATAGATAATCTGTTTTAATTGTGTCATTGGCTGGGATAAGTGTTCAGTTCTAGTCGACTTTATCTGTTAGAATTATGCTATACAATATTTTCGATTTTTATCATCTTACATATCTTATCCTAGCTTCTATTTGTTTCAAGTCATTGTTCAAGAATAAATTACCAATCCTCATTTCATTTGTTTATTGTTAGTTCTCCATAGATTTAAAGATGTATATTTTAAGTAAAACCAGCTACTTCAAATTTGTAATTGTCTGTCTGTCAGTTGGTCACTGATGAGCCCTGTGAAATTAAACAAGATTTGACTCCAACAACCTGTTCTCTATGAATACTGGTCAAACTTCTTGGGTGCATATTGCATAATCAATTGTCAACTATTTGACCCACATTTCACACTTGAGTGAGCAGATTAGGTAAAATAGGACAGGTCCATTCCTGCCTTACTATAAGTCCTACATCAACCAAACTTGCAATTATGCATCTGATGATGCTTACTACAATGCATGGTACGGCGGCTGCATCTGACCCACATTTCACACTTAAGAGAGCAGGTAAGCTAGAGTGGGACAAGTCCATTCCTGCCTTACAACAAGTCCTACATCAACCAAACTTGCATGGATGATGCATCTGAGGATGCTTACTACAATGCATGGCACGGAGGCTGCATCTGACCCACATTTTACACTTAAGAGAGCAGGTAAGCTAGAGTGGGACAAGTCCATTCCTGCCTTACAACAAGTCCTACATCAACCAAACTTGCATGGATGATGCATCTGAGGATGCTTACTACAATGCATGGTATGGAGGCTGCATCTGACCCACATTTTACACTTAAGAGAGCAGGTAAGCTAGAGTGGGACAAGTCCATTCCTGCCTTACAACAAGTCCTACATTAACCAAACTTGCATGGATGATGCATCTGAGGATGCTTACTACAATGCATGGCACGGAGGCTGCATCTGACCCACATTTCACACTTAAGAGAGCAGGTAAGCTAGAGTGGGACAAGTCCATTCCTGCCTTACAACAAGTCCTACATCAACCAAACTTGCATGGATGATGCATCTGAGGATGCTTACTACAATGCATGGTATGGAGGCTGCATCTGACCCACATTTTACACTTAAGAGAGCAGGTAAGCTAGAGTGGGACAAGTCCATTCCTGCCTTACAACAAGTCCTACATCAACCAAACTTGCATGGATGATGCATCTGAGGATGCTTACTACAATGCATGGCACGGAGGCTGAATCTGACCCACATTTCACGCTTGAGTGAGTATGTAATGTTAAATACGACTGGTTTATTTCTCCTTACTATTACGTCCTACATGAACACAACTAGCATGGATGATGTATCTGAGGATCTTGACTTCATTGCATGGTACGAAGGCTGCGTCTGACCCATATTTCATGCTTGAGCGACAAGGTTAAGCAAGGACTTATAAATCTGTTTATAAGTCCTTGGGTCAAGTCCATTCCCACCTTATAAGTCCTACATCAACCAAAGTTGTGCTGAGTCTGACATATTTCACGCTTGATGACCAGGTAAGGTAAAATTAGAATCTTCATTTCCAGCCTTCTTTAAATTCTTTATCAGATGTAGTTCCACGCATTTAAGGACAAATTGGAAAAATACCCATACATTTTATTAACATTCAATATCATATTTATAGCATCACAATAAAGAATAGCCAGTGTATGCCCCTACCAGCAAAAAAAAAAAACTATCTTTTACAAATGTTGGCATAATAAAGAAACAAAATTACAATGCGTCTGACACTGATTTAAATACATCAATAAAAATTTTACTTTTGTATTTTGTTCTTTGTAATATTTGACAATACTGAGAAGGAGATGATTTAACGTACTTAGAGATTTCAAGAGTAGTTACATTTTTCTTTAATAATCTACTTTTCATTTTATATTTATAAATCTTGAAACTAACAAAAGATAATAATAGAATAAGCGTTTATGTTTTCTTATTATTTTCTAGATAAATCACAATTGATATGTGTTTGTAAAGAATCTCAAAATTAATTGTATTTGATATTACAGCCCAAATATTACGTACCAAATCACATTCATATATAAGATGCTTCTTTCTGTAGATGGTTTCAGAAATGTGGACTTCTTGTTTATAATAGCACAAATAGGAAACGACGCTTAAGAATTGCCTTTAAAATTCTACATTAGTTATCTAATAATCAGTAACTTTGAGAAAATGTCATTGTTTACTTTCGAAGCGGAACGTAATTTATCTTCCTTTACAGTCAATCTTATACAGATTTTAAGTTAGTCCAATTATTTATGGTATTAAATTCTAAATACCAAACTCTTCAACCTGCAAAAGTGCTTGACCTGCATTAAGATTACCTTACACAAGTGTCTTCACATGAACTGATTCAATAATCTAAAGATAAACATTCATTCAGAAGCTTGCACTGTATAATTAAGATTGTTCATTACATAAAGTTGTCCGTCCTTTGTGTCTCTATGGAGATAGCTGTGTTATTGTCTTCGTCCAAGTGTTCGCTTTTCTTCTCGTAAGAGAGTTATGTTTTATATGTTATTCAAGAATTTGCCAGTCTTTTGATGTGATTTTTCGGATCTTATTTTGAGTTTTGTGTTTGAATTTCACTCACTGATTGCTAATGGTAGTTCTGTGTACAATTCTCTCCAAATCAGATATTTATCAGTTATTTACATAATTAGAATTATTTTGTCAGTATATGTGCGTATGTGTTGGTAGGAAGATTTGTGCATTGATAATTACTTTAAGTAAAAAGAAAATTTTATTATAAACCACTCATATCTGTGTTTCAGTTTTGTGTCTCTTCGGAGCAAACAACGTTAACAATTAAGAAAACATTCAACTCAGTTTTGATATTGTCGTTGCGCATTGATATTAATCCTTATCCGTTACCAAATTGCACATTGCAGGCACCAGATAAAATGAATATAAAATAAACGTAAAACACTAGCTTATGTCAATTGCAATCGATATTTTGATTAGTTAAGGTCATATATATTAACATTTCATCAATTCGTCTTCGGTCTTAAGAATTGAAATGTTATCTGGAAACTTCATAGCAATATTCTCCAATGATAAAATTAATTAATGATATTAGTCTAATTTATACATCTGCTTGAATGAGATTTCCAGAGAAACAGTTGTACCCAAAACCACCTTCCAATGAGCTACTCGTATCCATTGCCTGAACCCACACCCTGTCATTTTTATGTAGGTGCACGTTTACGACATTTGTTCCCGTTTCGTCCCAATGTCCTGTACTGAAAACCTTTACCAGCTCTGATCCGTTCTTGACGATACGAAGATGTATTATGGTATTCATCCCAGACATAACCGTCACCGTGAATTGATACAGCCCTGATAACGGTGCAGAGAATTGAAACTGATTAGTGTCATAACCACCTCCAAGATTGGTAACCACATGGTCGTAGGCTACAGTTTGACCGTTGCTAAGTTGAACTCCAGTTGTTCGGCACGCTGTAAATGCAATTTGCTGTGAATCGTTGATTGAAATATCTGCAAAAAGCACGATAATATTTTTATATTTTTAAAATCTAAACAGTTTTATAAATGCATAGCTTTATCTATAAAGTTCGATCAACTTCGGTTGATCGTCTCTTCAACGCATTCGAAAATTTCTGTTATCAAAATTTCTTAAAATTTCTTAAACGTGGGCCATGTAGCATCATATCCCACTCATCCTGCTACGTGTTTCGGTAATTTTTTGGACATAATAATTTTCACACTCTTAGGTAGTATTGCATTGTTTAGATTGAGGATCACTGACGAGGGTTAAGTACCCGAAACGTGTATGTCTGGTCCATGCTGAAAATTTATCTGTTCTTAAATGATGCTATTGAATTTGAAGACGTTTAACATTATTATAGAATATAAATGTCCATATTGGAAATTTCAATTACAGGGCTGGTACATGTATGTCTGCTGATGTGTTGTTTAGTCCCCGAGTATTCCCTCCGCCTAGTTTTGCATTGGTTAGGCACTTGACTTGAAATATATCTTTAAATTCTCCGTCACATAATTGAATGAAATTTTTGTAAAACTAGGGGGTATCTTCCTGTTGCATTGCTCTGTCCTAAGCAGGTTCTTTGACAGAAAGTTGAGGTCAAGTTTAGACTTTTATCCTTCATAATTTCATATTATTTGTATTTCCTCTTTTTTTCCTCGGGCATCTGGTTAGACATACCTTGTTGAAATGCTGATATGGTGGTCGAAGATTTTTCTACATTGACTATGACAAATATGGATAATGACCATATCCCTGTATACAGCACAAAATCGATAATTCAGAAAATCAGAAACCGAAGGCATACAAAATCAGGATAAAACAGGAACCAAAGCAAACAAATAAAAACTTCCACCATATGAAAAGAAGCGAACTCCCGATATGGGAGTGAGACTAGGTGCCCAGGAAGAGTAAGCATCTCCTGCTTGCACGCAACACCCGCCGCTTCAATTTCAACCATTATTTCAATATCTCTACCTGTGCATTTTAAAGTCATTTCATTCGCCTAGGTTGCAGTGTTTCGGCGCATGACTCGGAATTTCTTTTAATTCGCCATTCCAAAACCTATTAAACAAATTCTAAAACTATGGGTATACTCTAGCTTTAGATGCAAAAGCGATGTATTAAATATCATCGCTTTGGTGAAAACGGTAATGTTCACGGGAAGGTGAGCGCAGACATGTATGCGCGCAAATTATTTCCTATAAGAAAAATGCTATACATCCCATTTGTTTCAAGACGACTCTCTTGTGATCTAAGCATATCCTAGGCATGGATAATTTTACCTGTTAATGTCTTAAAACTTGTTAATCCACATACATTTATTTTAGACCCAGTTCTAAACATAAATGACTGCCATTGTACCGGATGTACAATATCTAGTCAATTCGACCTACCCATATTTCAATCGGAAAGCACCTCTCCTTTGTAGGAGCACTCACCTCAATGGATCAAGGTCAAACCAAGACAACGTATACAAAATCATTCCTTCAAATGTTCCAAGCTCTTTCTTGTTAATTTTCAGGTTTATAATGTCAGTACATGCGAAATACATGACCCCATAGAGTGAGAGCACCAACAAAGGAGATGTTCATACAGATTGAAATGCGCAAAGGTCGAATTGATCGGATCTTGTACATCCGGAAAAATGGCAGACATTTCTGTATAGAACTGAGACAAAAACAAATGTTCGTGGATTTACAAGTTTTAAAACATTAACAGTTAAAATTATCCATGCCTAGGAAAAGTTGAGTAAATTGATGAGCTGATTTGAAAAATGCAGGGCACAATATTCCTCTAAAACTAATCTTCCAACCAAACGAACCTGTTGCACTAACGCTCTGTATATAACATAACATACAGTAGCGTTTATCTAGCGCTAGGTATACTCCTGCTTAAATAACTCTGTCCCTAAAGGATTCTTTGGCAGAAAGATAAGGTCAATGGTAAACGTCTTCAAATTCAAAAGCTTCATTTCCGAAAGACGTAGCAGGATGGGTGGGATATGATGCTACAGGACCCACGTTTTAGAAATTTCAAGAAATTTTGATAACAGAAACTTTAAAGTACGTTGAAGAAACGATCAACCGAAGTTGACCGAACTTGGCTACATGTGCCCTCGGAGACTTTTGGTCCACCAGCAGTTACACTCACTTGGTACAAATGGTAAACGTCTTCAAATTCCATAGCATCATTTGAGATCAGATAAATTTGCAGCATGGACCAGACATGAACGTTTCGGGTACTTAACCCTTGTCAGTGATCCAGAATTCTAAGCAGTGTAATACATATGTAAGGCCAAATAGTAGAGCAACCAAGTCGCTAGATTTGAAAATTTAATCAACACCCCTAACACAGGGCTAAATTTCATATCAAACGGAAGGATATAACGTGTACCATCAGTTTGAAGTGTCGTAAAAAAATTCGTATGGTCAGAATTTCTGTAATTTCACAGAAAAGCGGAAAATTAGTAAAATTCTAAATCATAGAATTTTGAACAAAAACTTACTTATTTTTACAAATAGATAGTCCAGTTGACCGAAATAAATGTCATTATACTTATTGAAGTCAAAAGAAACTTTTTGGATAAAATTGATTTTTCTAATTTCAACTTCATGGATGAATGATCACACATTCTAAGATAAATAGGTAAAATGGAGAAATTCAATTCTTTCACTTAAATTTTGAGAATGTTGATTCAAACATAAAAATTACCAAAATGAAACGATATTTTGATATGTGAATGTGTTTTTTTGGAAAGTTTGATAGAGATCGATTCAAAAACTTTAGAGTTACAGGAAATTAAACTGCCCCTCCCCATAACTTTGTTAATAACAATTCACTACAAAATAAACTAGATGTTTCCTCGATACTGTTACGGAGTTAAACACCACATATAATTACAGCAAAGTCTAATTTTAACATATAAATATGAATAAAAGTATTGTTTTATTTCAAAGAAGGCGACAAATTTACATCAATAGTTTTGAAAATAATGTTTTTTCTTTCTGTACTATCTCTATTCTGATGAACATTGTGATATGGAAGCCTTTTGTCCGCCCAATTATAGAAATAATTTAGTAAAACAGATTTTGCGATCAAGAAAACAAGGAAATGCGCATTGTATTTTACTTCCACAAGCTTCAAGTGAGATAAGCTGCGTAGCTGCCTATACGACCCCATCGCATTCAAGGCAATCATTGCATTTTCTTCCTCTGTTTGACGGTGTGACAGCACTTGTCGCTAAAACGCGACTTAAAGGCAATTGTACTACAAGTAGATGATAATGGAGATAAACTCTAATTTCTAGTTCTGGATCTCTAGTTTCTGATTGGCTGATCGTTGTTGGACATTATACGATATTGACCGCTTACGAAAAATATGACTTTGTATGCATTATTTGTTTAGAGTTTTGACTGACTGTTCATCATTTTCCATGCTTCATCGATATTGAAATAGAAATGGCCATACTTTAAAGGATGCTCTATTCTATAGAAGGTCACCTTCTATGCACATAGTAAATTGTTTTCTTATCCGAAGTACTTCCTCTCACATTTTCGCATATAACACCCGACTATTACTTCTGATTTGAAAAATGGAATTGCTCGACCAAAAAAAAAAAAAAAAAAAAAAAAAAAAAAAAACACTTCAAAATAATAAATGAGTGTAACCAGATGCAAAATAGCTTTTCTCTCGGTTCCAGTATTACAGTTGGAAATAGGACATTCAAATTACTCAATAGACACCTAAAATTGCGGACATATATTACACTTGTCTCATGATGCAATCGTAGTGTTGTAGCTATTTGGACTTTTGTTATATATATATTTTTTTCAATCGGCTATTCATTTTATCTATTTCCTTTTAAACCGTGTTTATTCACTGAAACTTTCTTGTTGATCTTCTTTTTGGTACTGACATCTGACGCTGAGCTGACAACATCAGTCTCGCCGTTATAAAAGTTTGATTCTAATATTGTTGTATCGTATCTTGGACTCTGTAATATCCGTAGTTGAAAATCGGAACTTGGATATATTGCACTGACGTAAGTCATACTTTTCATACATTTTATCATACTTTTATTTCATTCGGAGCGCTTCGGGAAACACGGCTATCGACGCACCAAAATCCCTTGCTCCTGTCGATCACACTTTCGGTTTCAACAGACCACTGGACACATTTTTCTCTGCTTTTTCTCTCCGAGTCTTCAAATTCAATAGCATCATTTAAGAACAGATAAAGCAGCATGGACCAGACATGCACTTAACTCTCGTCAGTGTTCCTTTCAACAAAAGTTATTATATACCGAGAGACGTGGCAGGCATATTACTTCTCCTCTTTCCAGATTTTGTTGAACCGAAATGATTAATGCACGCGACTGCGGTAGAATTATCAATATGAATTTTCACGTGCTTGTTTTTTAGATCTGTAGTAAATGACTTTAATGCTAAATACACTGCGTAGAGTTCTAACTGATTTATGTGCTCGTATTTTCTTTTATCTTCAGACGACCAATTTCCCCCCGTTTTGACATTTTCTAGCGCAGCGCCCCATCCAATTAAAAGTGACGCATCTGTGTAAAGTTCTGCGGATGGTGGTTCTCGTCGGATACGATTAACAGCCTTTCCAATGTTATCGTACCACCACTTTATGTCATTTAACGAATGTTTTGAAAGAATTACTGGGGATTCAAAATCCCCGCGATGAATCTGAAGAGACTTTATTTTATCGATCTCAATGGATTTGGAAAATAATCTACCAACTGGTACGGCAATTGTGTAAGCCACCATGAGACCTAGCAATTCTGAAATTTCTCTGATTGCAACAAAGGTATCAAGTTTCTTGTGTATCGAGTCTATTTTCTGTCTTAGTTTATGCACCTTTTTGTCCGTGACTCGTATTGTCATGTCTCTCGAATTGATGATAAATCCTAGGAATTTTACTTCTTGAGAGGGTATCAGTTCCGACTTTTCCTCATTTATTACAAATCCCAGTGATGTGAGCAGGCGTTTTGTTTCATTGATATTGTTTTTACACTCATCGTAAGTGGTGCCCTGAAGATAGGAGTCGTCTATGTAAGTTACTGAAATATGACCCTGTGCCCTCATATAGGCAAATACTGGTTTCATGAGCGTTGTGAACAGGCGGGGGGCGGAGCTCAAGCCGAATGCTAAGCACTGATACTCTAAAACACGCCCCTTCCAAATAAATCTAACATATTTTCGATGATTTTCATGAAGGGGAACGGTATAATAAGCATCTGTTAAGTCAATGCTTCCCATAAAACAGTCACGAGTGACAGAAAGTAGAGCGTTATTAAGATGCTCCATTTTGAAATGTTGGTATTTGACAAATTGGTTTAACCCTTTCAGATTAAGTATTATTCTATGAGATCCGTCAGGCTTTAGGCGGAAGAATATAGTAGATTTGAACTCATCAGTGTCATGATCGACTTCTCTGAGTACCCCTTTGCTTATTAGAGTAGCGATTTCTTGATCTGCCAAATTGGATTCTTGAGCATTTAACTTAGTTTCTCTGGCAACACATTGAAATGGGTTACTTTGAAGTTCTATTTCACACCCACGCACAATGCTTAATATGGTGGTATCATTTGTTATTGTTTTCCAATTTTGATAGAAATGTTTTATTCTACCGGCTATCTGTACATGTTCACTAACCTCTAATACTTTCGCTTCAGTGGCGCTTGTTTCCGAGGCCCGCTCTGGGGATTCCTCAGTGGTTGGCTGCTCTGAGGGGGATACCGGGACTTTCCCCACCCTCCTTTTCCCTTCCTGGACCCACCTGTCCAGGAAGATCTTGAGCCTAAAAAAGGATGTGATGATGGAGTTGAAGAAAACTTTTTTCCCCACTTTGTTGGTGTCTTGGATCGTTTTAACTTGTTCTGAGATGTTGTCGCCAAAAAGAGATTCTGTTACCGGGGTATGACTTGAACAAAGGCTTCTAAAGTCGTGGTTTAACTCATGTTTGTTTTTCCTTAGTTGGTTTAGATCTTTATTTGCATAAGCTAACAGTGAAACTGATTCCATTAGCTTATCAACCATGGCGGTTGAGTGTTCACCTTTTCCTTCTGGGTCTTTTTGAAGAAGGTTGTCGACCACATTTACTATTGGTCCGATCGCTCGTAGTACAACATTTTGTGTTTTTTGATAATCTAAGTCTCCGGATCTTGCTGTTGATGATATATTGGTCCAAATTTCTTTGTTTACTTTAGCGGGTGTTAAGACGTCACAATTTTCTGGTCGCAGGTTTTTATCTAAGATGTCAGAACGCTTTTTGTCCTCATCTTTTTTGGAACCCCGCGTTCCCTGATAACGGATTTCAATAAATCTGCCAGCCCCTCAGATATTTGGGGACTGTTTTCTCTGTGGGCGTGAATTTGTCGGCCAACCGAGCTATCATTGATGTAGGCGGAGTGTTTTCGCTTGTATCTTCCGCCTTGTTGCTGATATCAGCAGATTTTGGAGTGTCTGCATTTTTTGTGGGAACTGGGTCAGGATCCCCCGTGTCGGCAGATTTCGCCGCCGAAATTTCTGACGCCATGTTGGAACTATCTAATATCCTTTGTTTTTTCGATGGTGGTTCGTCCGAAATCACCAAGTCTGCCACAAGATTATCAAAACGTTTGTTTGTTGCTTCAATTTCGTGCTGAACAAAGGATTTGAGCTCTTCAAATTGGCTCTTTTGTGCCTCCAATAGCGTTTTTAACATTTCGTTTTGAAAGTTTTGTTCGCTAACACTGGGAACAGACTGCTGTTCATTTTGTCCAGTGGAGGAGTTCTGCCCAGCGACTACGTCGATCTGGTCAATACAAATCGGCTCTTCAAGACTGCTTGAAGTTTGCTTAGCCTTTTCTCACGTAATAACCTCTTGTTCCTTGGTGCCTCGGAGAATTTCAATCAAAGTTCGCCTTACAGGTAAGTCTCCTTTAATTTTCTAATTATATACCGAGAAACGTGGCAGGCATATTACTTCTCCTCTTTATTATAATCATTTCAATTGAATTTCATCTTTTTTCAACCTCGAGCATTGCTGATAAGACATTATGTTTTGAAATGCGCAAACGGTGCACACAGATTTTTTTATAGAAAATATATATTTCAATATCGACAACTTGAATAAATTTCATTATTCAAATCAAATTGTATTTCATGGAAATTTTAAAATTTGTTAAACAATGTCTGTTACAGTCATCTATATCTCTTTATAGAACAGGTGATTTTCTAAGTCAGGGCGGTGAAAATTCCTTGAATTCAAAATATACTCACCCCCCCCCCCAAATAAAACCAAACAAACAAGCATACATACAAACAGACAAATAACATACAAAAAAAAATACACAAGTAAATAAAACGTGAGGGTTATCAATCTGAATTTTTAATATTTATTTTGATAGATTTAATTTTACAAACGAAAGGAGGCGATATCCAAGAGGATTCGCAAACAGAAAAGCGAAAACACAAGTATTCAACCACAGCAAGAGACATAGTACACAAGTGGTTATTTTCACTGAGGGAAGTTTCGCGATTTTAAGCTCAAGATGTTTCGCGATAAAAAATGTCTTTCACATAGTAAGAATGCAGCGGGGATATTTTCGCCTGGGGAAACTTATCGCAGAATCCCTCGATTCACGAAAATTACTCGAACGGGAAAATTTCCACGTTAACAGTAAGTGAGACAAGGAAGACCAAACACTTAAGACAACACCGACACACCAAACACTTCACATAAACCTGTGATTGATTGGAACTAACTTCCCGAAGCAGTAGTGCGAGCCGGCTCACTGGAGGCCTTCAAAACAGCTCTACAGGAGCACCACGAGCAATAAACCGGCGCTCTCTCCCCGTTGCATAAAAGCCAAAATTGGATACTGCGACGTATTCTATACAAATACAGAAACCAACGAGACCAATGGGCAATTGGTGTCGATTAAGGACGGTCATCTGTCACGAAAGTAACAGATTGTGTTATCCGTTGTTTGTTATCTGGATACCCTGTTTTCTCGAAGAACGCAGATTCATATTTTAAAATAGCCTCACCACCATTAAGTAACATTGGTTTCATTTAGTATTGATATGAGCACTCTTCATTTTGTTGTTAGATAATCTTCTGTCGAATTTCTCCGATAAGATAGACGCTAGACGCATCTCAAATAGTTGAAAATTATCCTCTATGAACGGTTACCGAGCTGAGATGTTCCCCTCAACATTCGCCCGTCTTACACGTTGTTTATATTCTCTTATTTTTGTTTTCACACAGAAAAATAAGCAAGTAGAAACAACGCGCGAGAAGGGCGAAATATTGAAGCTAAGATGTTCCCATATCTTATAGTAAGACCCAATAAGGAGGTAATGAATAAGTAAGTAAATATTGAAGCTAAGATGTTCCCGTATATTATAGATAGACCCAATAAGGAGGTAATGAATAAGTAAGTAAATATTGAAGCTAAGATGTTCCCGTATATGATAGATAGACCCAATAAGGAGGTAATGAATAAGTAAGTAAATATTGAAGCTAAGATGTTCCCGTATATTATAGATAGACCCAATAAGGAGGTAATGAATAAGTAAGTAAATATTGAAGCTAAGATGTTCCAATATCTTATAGTTAGACCCAATAAGGAGGTAATGAATAAGTAAGTAAATATTAAAGCTAAGATGTTCCCATATCTTATAGTTAGACCCAATAAGGAGGTAATGAATAAGTAAGTAAATATTGAAGCTAAGATGTTCCTATATTTTATAGTTAGACCCAATAAGGAGGTAATGAATAAGTAAGTAAATATTGAAGCCAAGATGTTCCCATATTTTGTAGGTTGGTCGTTTCTCCAAACGCTTTTGAAAATTTCTGTTTCCAAAATTTCTAACACCTGGGTCCTGTAACATCATATCCCCGCCATTTTGCTTTGTCTTTCGGTATATTTAGGACATATTTTTCACAGATTTTGGTCATATTATATTGTTTAGCTTTTCAAAAATGATGCTAATGAATTTGAAGACGTTATACATATAAAAGAAAACCAATGAACGAACACATAGCGAGGAAAGAAACATAGCTGTACTGCTTACCTGTAATATTTTTCTCTAGGTCCGCCAATTTGCCCTGAAGATCCTTGACTTCTTTATAAAGAGCTTTAACAACATCTATGGCAGTCCTAGATGAAAAGTTTTCGCATCCGTGTTCATGGTCTAGGCAACGATATCTGTCTACAACAAGGGATTGAAGTTCCACGCATTCCAAAAGAAATGGGAAAAATGCCCATGTGTACATTTTATTTATTGATGTTGTAGATGGTTTCAATAAACACGGTAGGTACCTTAAGGAAATGGCGCTACAGAATTGCTTTTGAACATCTAATCTAATTTTGTCCGTAACTTTGAGCAAACGCTATTGTTTACATTCGAAGCGGAAGGTATTTTATCTTCCGCTACAGTCATTATTACACGGATAAGCCCACTTATTTATTGTAATGAATTGTAAATATCATACATTTGAATGCAAAAGTGCTTGACCCCATCCAACTAATCTCTTTTTTTTTTCACATTTATGATTCAGACAGCTTAGGGTGTACAGTTTATGTAGACACAAATGTTTGTAGATAATCGACGATAAGACTTTCTTTGGTACAATATTGTAGCTAGACAGGTAAATTCTAGAAGACAGCGCCCCGACCATCTGTTCTATCTGAATGTCAGTCGGACTCATTGGGTGATAACATGCATGAGCTAGCTACATCCGAGATCACGAACTGTATTTCGTACTCCCTATGAATTTTATATACATTTTGTGCTGCCTTAAGGGGTCTTGTTGGAGATCTCCTCCCTTCTTTTTGGAATCTTTCCTATGCTGTCTGTTTATATGTTCATCATGCATGCAGTGAGATTTTTACAACGCAATTCTGCGTTCTCGATACTACTGAGTAATCGAAACAGAGGGAGGGTTCTGTGCACGTAATCCGGATAACCCCAATATCTGCTGCTGGCGGGCCAGATGACCGTCCTAAGTCGGTACCAATTGATCATTGTTCTCGTTGGTGTATGTGTAGTGTTATGTGTTGTTTTCTATGATGTTATTTGGTGTTCCTTGTCCCTTTGCGGTTTTTTTTTTGTGTGTGTGTGCTCTCTCTTCTTTCACGGGATGTTTTGCTGTGGTTGTTGCAACCGAGTCTTGTTGGAGATCCCCTCCTTTCTTCTCAAACATGATAATGAGAAGCTTCCTTGTAGTTCCTTTGTTCCTTACGTTATTTAAATTTTGACAGTTCCTCTCATAGAGAGATCGAATGGAGATACAAGGTAATTGAGCACTCTCAAATTCTACAGGTAAATTTCATTAAGAATTTGTCTTTTGACGTTTGCTTTACAATTTGTAAACAAAATATGTTTTTTTCTTTCTTGATGAGCAATGTTAAGGTATAGGCTCAATTTTGGCTTGATAAGTAAGAGAAGCGCGGGGAACTCCAACCAAACCCTGCTCCAGTACCAACAGCAAAACACCCAAACATCCTATGCGAAAACACAAAGACAAGCACAGCAAGAGACGAAAAGGAAACGTACGACATAGAAACATCAAATACAAGGGACTACAAATTTAAACCAACGAGACAAACTGGCACCCAGTGCCGACTTAGGACGGCTATCTGCTACGCAAGTAGCAAATGGTGTGCTTATCCGGATTAATTGCGCACAACCCTCCCACTCTTCCGGTTACCAAAAGGTCTCGAAGAACGCACAATAACAGTGTAAAAAAACCCTCCTCACTGTTAGATATACACAAACAAGACTAGTAAAACGCAAGGACCCTACGAAACACAGATGAATATGTAAATGGATATATAAAAAGGGGGCGTACATAATACAGTCCATGCTCTGCCGGCTGTAGCTAGGTCATGCATGTTATCAACCGAGGAGTCCGACTGACAATAAGAGAGGACAGGTGGTCGGGGCCCTGTCTTCTCTAAAGAGGTTTGGTTAGGGCCTGTCATGGAGTCCCATCGTCATAGTCAGCCAGAGTGCAAGTCTTAAGAATGCGAAAAGGCTTAAGAATGTAAGTCTTAAGAATGCGAAATTCTTGAGAATGCAAAAAGTGGCTTGCATCTCGCCTACCCGTTTACATTTGCATGTTTCTAATAATGATTTCTTTCCTTTGTTGTAAAGGACATTGGGAGAACGCGGAATAAAATTATGAGCAGTCGTAATGATCACAGCGGAACACACATACATGAGACTAGAAAAGGGAGGACAACTCGTAAATGTACCATGTCAACAAACTGAAGGAGTTAATGAAACAATATTATCACAATAAAGATAAGGACCTGCTGCGTCTTTTGGTACATGTTTAGACAAAATAATTCTCACACTCTTTGACCATATTACATTGTTTAGATGTTTTGAAGGATCACCGACGAGGGTTAGGTACCCAGGGCGTGCGTATCTAGTATATGCTGCACATTTATCTATTCTTAAATGATGCTATTGAATTTGAAGACGTTTAACTCCTGGTCCATTCAATTACAAGACAGCACGTGAAATCATCAAAGGAGACAAATGACTACATTGCACTGCCTAAAAAGTTTTTCAATTTAGTGTTGGCACAACCGACACGAAGGCAAATGTATGCTAAAGCAAACAGATTTTACAGATAATTGCCCCCCCCCCCCCCCAATTGCACAAATTTGAAAAAAAAACCAGGAGGGCGCTACTGAAATGAATTTTGGCTGTGTCTGAAAATAATTTATAAGGATTTTACTATGATCCGAAACACGTGTATAGTGCATTAAATTGGTTTGAAATTTTCTACTAGAAGGTAAAGAGTTGGAGCATTTCCGTATAATTGTTATCGTATTAAAACCTTCGATTAAAAAGCATAAAGTTGAACAAACAAATCATTTTCTCACGGCTTTGCAGTCGATGTAGTTGTCGAATCTTGACAATGAAATACATATGTACATCTGAATTTCAGGGAAAAAAGGTTACAAGTGCCAAAATGTACTACATGAGCCAGAAATAGTAAAGACTGAGGACTTTAAAATTCTGACGATCAACTTAAAAATTACCATTAAGCAATAGATATTCAACAGCAACATCAACAAGCATGTCGAGGAACAGAGCAAATGTTTACGAAATAATTATCTTATTCATTATGAGAACTACTGTCCTTTTCACTAAATCAAGAGAATCCAGTATTTGAAATGTATTTTTCCGTCCTCGGAATTTTCTAAGTATGAAATTTCCATCAACTTATCTTTCTACTGTTTTCATACAGAAACATATAATGTCTAAGAGAAATTACAATGTGCAATTTAAACGCGGTCATCATATGGTTCTCTTTATCATTTAATTTCCATTGTTCTTATTAAGAAAAGAAGATTCTGATTGCCTGAGAAATTGTTGATATATGGTTAACTAAACTTTTCACGGACGTCTATTTTTAGCACTAATTTTGGAACCGAGGATTCCCTATAAAACGTATCAAGTCGTAGCTGAAAATACTATGTGTTGATATTTGTTTGAATTTTCAAGGGTAACATTTCTTTACTAAAAGTGTCGTGTGCATGTAGAACTTCCTCAAACTGATTCTTATTCCAAAGATATTCGCTGTTTGAATCATGGCGGCTTCCATAACTTGTTTTCGTCTTAGGAGGAAATTATATCACTGCGCTTATATTCAATAAGAATCGAGATTCAAATATGTCGTTCATCATAATTAGTTATTTTTATAAAGGGACTCTGCTTCTAAATGTGATGTAACTCGTTCTTGTCTGCTTCTTTTCATTACTTGTCCCTGTCATAACTTGTTTTCGTCTTGGAAGGCAATATATCACTGCGCTTATATTCAATAAGACATATAGCAGAAGTTATATGATGAGTACATAGTTTGGGTCGAGATTCAAATATGTCGTTCATCATAATTACTTATTTTTATAAAGGAGACTCTGATTCTAAATGTGATGTATAAGACGCTCTTTAAAGATGAAACGTAAGTCTTTTCTAATTAGTTTTGACATTTCACAATTATTTTCTCATATCTTCTTTCGGCGCGAAGGGCCATCTGAATACCTAACTATATGACAAGCATGACGATGTCAGCTTCCAGATAGCTAACTTCCCTTTCAAAAGTAGCAACATTCCGTCTTCTCCTGCTTATGGCGTTTTTGTTTCTTAGCTAATACGGTACGCCAGGGCATGTTCCAAATATGAAAATTTCATCATTAGAGTCAGACGGCTTGCAAGTAAGCTACTTGCTCAGGGTTATATCACACAACGGCCTGAAATCATCATTGAGGAAGTTTTTCGGTCGCTACGGGGATATAATAAAAGCATATCAGATCCCCTTTTCCAGAATGATTCTCACATTCTACATTGTGATTGAATAGCGTCGTCATCACCTACAAGACATACTTACCTGATCTGCACATCAAAATGTACATCGAGAAAATCGCCGAATTTGACAGGTTTCCATGGAGCTGTTGCAGCGGGTGTTGCATGCCATCAGGAGACGCTGACTCTCCTAGGGCACCTGGTCTCACTTCGAGTGTTGTTCGTTCAGGGGTTCGCAACCGTTCCGATTGGAATTCTCATGATTTGGCATTGCCTTCTCGACTTTTAGACTGAATAACTCTTTTATGTTTATTCAATTACATTATTGTCACTGCAAAAGGTTTTTGTACGCGCCATTTGATTTGAAATACTCAATAATAATAAACATTAAAGAAGTACCGATCAGTTATTCAGTCTCAAAGTCGAGAAGGCAGGGCAAAATCATTAGATTTTACTTAGGAACGGTTGCGAACCTCGGAATGAATAAAATTCCGAAGTGAGACCAGGGAGAGTCAGCGTCTCCTGATTGCATGCAACACCCTTCGCAAATGAGTTAAACACACGGACACTTGTCAAATTCGGTGATTGTACATATTGGTGTACACATCAGGTAAGTCTTTTTTGGTGATGATGACAGCCATTCAATCACAATCCAGAATGTCACTGATCATTCTGGAAAAGGGAATCTGATATGCTTTTATTATATCCCCGTAGCGACTGAAGAACTTCCTCAAATAAATTATTTCAAACTTCGGTTCTTTTAAATGATCTTTTTTCCTTGAATACCTTCATTTCAATGTGAAAAAAAGTTACCTAGTTTCCAGCTACAGAGACAGAGAATTTCAAGTGTTTTTCAATTATTTTCCAACATTGATATAAAGTACACATTAAAACAAGATTATGGAAAAATCAGCAGTCTGGTTCACAAAAATGCTTACGAAACTTTTTTGGAATATTCGTAATGTTTGATTTCTTAATACTCCTTCGAACTTAAAATCGCGATGTTTTGTCTGTAAATTAATATTTATTATGTAGAAATGATAATAGATATCACAATATAAACTATACAATGAAAAACATTTTAAGCTTCTATTTGGTGATGAAAGTTACGAAAATTCCTGAAAATTTTCGTAAAAATATTTGTAAAACTTGACACTGGTATTATGAATCATAAAATTGTTCGACGGGATATTCTCGTAGTGGTATTTACCAGATGTGTATTTTAAAGAATTCGAAGGGACTTTTAGAACTTCTGAAATCCACTCAATTTAGTAGAGTCCATTCGATCAAAGCCTTTGATTTTTCGACACTTTACAATACAATCCAACATTCTAAATTGAAAGAAAGACTCGCAAAAATTATAAGTAATGCGTTTACAAGCAAGAACGGCAGGAACGGCAATCGCAAATACAAATTTATTGTTGTGAACTATGAAAAAACCTACTTTGTAAAAGAAAAGTCCGATTCTGAAAATAAATACACCGAAACAGATATTATTCAAATGTTACACTTTCGAAATTCCGATGGGGACCATTTGTGCCCCACTCATTGCCGACATTTTTCTTTATTCAAACGAAGCTGAATTCATTCAATCTTTGGTTCATGAAGGGAGAAGATACTTAGCGTCTGACTTTATCTTCAGTTACAGATATATAGACGATGTGCTTTCCATCAAGAATTCAAAATTCGCGGATTACCTTAGCAGAATCTATCCTTTGGAGCTTTATGTCAAAGAAACTACAGAGACAAATAAGCAGACATAATGTTGTCCTACGCCACTGATGATCATATGAACACCTCACTCTATGACAAACTATGACCCTATGACGACTTCAGTTTCAGCATAACAAACTTTCCTTTTCTGAGTAGCAACATCCCTTCATCGCCTGCTTACGGCGTGTTCATATCTCAATTTATACGTTATGCCAGAGCAAGTACCAAATATGCAGATTTTGTTTTGAGAGCTAGTCGTCTTTCAGACAAGCTTCTCAGTCAGGGATATGTTGATGAACGACTAACATCGTCACTGAGGAAGTTCTACGGTAGATACGGGGAACTCGTCATACACTATGATGTCCCATTGTCCAGAATGGTGAATGATATTCTGTCTTAGAACATTACAACCATCCAAAGACAGACTTGTATCTTCCGAAATGGAAGTAACCGGATGTGATATTTTTGCCGAAATGAAGAGACGAGTGTCGCATGCAGGGAGGAGATGCTGACTCTTGCCGGGCACCTCAGGTATCACTCCCATATTGGGAGTTCGCTTCTTTTTCATGTGGTTGAGGTTTTTGTTTGTTTACTTTGTTCCTGTTTTATCCTGATTTTGTATGCCTTCGGTTTATGATTTCCTGAATTATTGATTTATACTATGTATCAGGATATGGTCATTGTCCATATTTGTCATTGATACATGTAACTATATCATCATACAAGGAGAGGTAAGAAATGGTGGACTTTCTACTTTAAATATTTCAACTAAATGATGAGGGTCACTTTTAATTTGAATTACTGTAAATTGGTTTTTATTCGTCAGATACCAATTTTCGTCATTTTGGTCAGTGCCTTCCTTGACGAAATTACGTACCGACGAATATAAATACTCCTGAAAAAAAAGAAATTGTAGTAAGGAAAAATTGAATCAGTCTCTTGGTAAACTTAAATATAAACCAGGAGCACTGTGGATGAGGGAGGAAGAGGCAGAAGGTTCCGAGTTTTAAGGCAAATCTATGAACACAAAGTCGCATATAATGTACTTCTAATTACTAAATAATTTATTTTCATAGCAAGGTAGGTGATATACATGTCTAATTGTATGTTTACCGATAATTGTTAAACAAACAATGAAAACAAACACATACGAGGGATTTACTATTTGACGGCGGATCCAAATGTTAAACTGGCATTTGAGCAGACGAATTTACATTTTAGGGACCCTTGGATGACGAATTTACGTACTGACGAAATGGTCATTTTTAACGAATTGACGAAAATTGGTACTGACGAAAATAAAGCAATTTACAGTACCACTGTTGATGATTCATAAACGTACAAGCCTTGTGCACATAATTTGGGGTTGGTTTTTTTATCATTGTCCAGTTTCATAAATTCTTGAAAAGACGTTTTCTTAAACTTGTTTATTTGCATACATATGAATTCTTTAAAAAAATGAAAGTTCTCTTATGTCATTATATAAACTTAATATTTGATATAGTAAATTGAATGTTAGATGCTACATTTGTAAATTGAATGTTAGGAGCAAGTTCAAACATCAGCTTGAATCAAAATTCCAGAAAAGCAATTCCAGTTGTCTGCATCTAGTAACGCATCAGGATCTCTGTCCATATTCTGTACCCATACCATATCTCCTTTATTCAAGTGTACATTTACTTCATTTGTGCCAGTTTCATAGTCAGCCGCTGCGCTATAAATCCTGATAAGCTCCAATCCGTTTTTAACTATATGTAGATGTACATCTGACGTCGAGTGTGACATCACAGTTGCTGAGAATTGAAAGAGCCCTGATACAGGCGCTGTGAAATGGGAATGTCTCGTATCATATCCACCGCCGATGTTGGATATTACGTGGTCATACTCCACCGTCTGGTGATCACCGAGATGGTCTGCTCTAGTAAGACAAGCAGTGAAAGCTACTTCTTGAGACGCTTTTACCAACTCCTCTGGAAAAAAAGAATAATAAGAATTACTGCCCTGTTTACCAAATCATGAACAACATATGACCTGTTTTGGGTATTTATTCTCTTGTCTTACGAATTTTCCAATTATGTAATTGTGTCCGTAAATTTGCCTCCTTAATTTGGTCGTAACAGAAAATGTGCATGAACTCACGCATTCAATTGTTGATAAGCTGCTATACGGAAATTTAAATGTCTACGGGAAATTTCCAAGTAAATGTGAAGTTCTGTACCAACAATAGTGAACAGTGACATCATGGTGTCCGATGTCACGTATTTTAATTAGTTTTACTTTAGAATATCCCCGTAAACATTTGATTTTTCCGGCGTATTTGAGAACTTAGCTACGCACAACTTAACGGGAGGCATTTCCTGTTTCGACCAAAATTGATCTATAGAATGGGTATCAGTTGATAAGAAAGAAAGGAGGGGATCTCCAACAACACCTAGTTGCAGCATCAACAGCAACCTCCCAAAACACCCACTGTAAAACACAAAAATGACATGCACAGAAAGAGACGCAGTAGTACAATGAACGTCAAATCACAGAAAAACATAAAACACAAATGACTACACATAAACCAACGAGACCAATGGGTAAACGGTGCCGACTTAGGACGGCCATCTGCCTCGTCAGTAGCAGACGGTGTGGTTATCCTGGATTACGTGCGCACAACCCTCCCACTATTCCGATTACCTAGAGGTCTCGAAGAACGTACAATTGTGGTGTAAAACAACCTCCTCACTGTCAGATGACCACACACAAACAAGACCGCAAGACGCAGGGGCCCAAGCAACACAGATAAATATGTAAATTGATATAAAAAGAGGGCATGCGTAATACGACATGTGCTCTGCCGGCTGTAGCGAGCTAATGTATATTATCACCCGAGGAGTCCGACTGACATTCAGAGAGGACAGGTGGTCGGGGCCCTGTCTTCTCTAAAGAGGTTTGGACAGGGCCCGTCATGGAGTCCCGTCGTCACAGTCAGTCAGCGTGCAAGTATTAAGGATGCGCTGGTACAAGACTGTAGATTGGTCAAGTACCAAGCCTAGTGTCCGTCTGGTGACATTAGGATCATATCCACGGTATAAGAGGCGTTTGATGATTCTGACGCATTTTCGATAGTAATTCTGTCTACCTTTGATCCTTCTAATTTTGTTGATCATGTCACCATAAAATGCAGGTTGCGAAATACCCAAAGTAATATACTCTGTTGCTTGTATGGGTCCGAATTTCAAAAGTAGTTGACAATAATTTTTGTAAAATTTCCAGAATGTCTTGACAAGTTTGTGAAAGCGAAAACCTTGACCTAAAAGTTTCTTTGTTATTTGTAAATTTCTATCATGAAAATCCAAAACATCAGTACATGCTCTAGCATACCGGATGAGCTGCGAAATGTAGATACCATAAGACGGTAATCTAGGAACATCACCGTCAAGCCAGGGAAAATTTACTATATTGAATCCAAAGTCATCTCTTTTGTCATACATCCTTGTATGAATCTCTCCATTAATAATTTTGATATTCAGGTCCAAAAATGGTGTTTCTGTGTTTGTGACGTTCGCCTTGTTTAGAGTCAGTTCCTGTGGATAAATGACATTTTTATACTTTTCAAAAACAGGATTGTCGATAGTAAGGATATCATCCAGGTACCTAGAAGTACCATTGAAACATTTCACATCATCATGTTTTCTTTGTTTTTGAAGATTTTGGATAAATTCTTTTTCATACGTGAATAAAAATAAATCTGCAACAAGAGGCGCAAAATTATACCCATAGGGATCCCTACAACCTGCTTGTAGAGATTCTCACCAAATCTTACATAAATGTTGTCCAAAAGAAAGGACAAGGCAATACAAAGGTCACTACATGTCCATGATTTATATGATTTGTATTCTGTATTGGAAAAGAAACCCTTTGATTCAGATGTACAAATATAAGTTTTACCCTCTCGGTTAAAGCACCATTTAATGAGTTTGGACAATTGATCATTAATCTTATCGTGAGGAAGCGTGGTGTACATATTTGAAAAGTCGTACGAAGAAATCGAATTGGCTTGAAAATTTCTCGATTTCATTTTGTCAATCACATCCCCTGAATTTTTAATAGACCAAAATAAGTTTACATCATTCCTGTTTAGAACAGTTTCACAATATTTTGCAACGTGTTCCTTTATCACCGTGAGTGCTGAAGTCAGATTTCTAGACAAAATTGTAGTTGAGCAGTTGCTAGAATTAGCAATGTATCGAAATTTGTAAGGAGACTTGTGCAATTTTGGTATGCAGTATAGTGTAGGAAGATCCAGTTTAGAAATAGGGATCTTGAATGAAGAAATTTCACTGTTGTGTTTGTTCAAAATGTTAGGAACACTTTCATTGCTTTTGATATAAGTGTTTGTAGACGAAAGTTCCGAAACCAAAGTTGATATGTAGTAACGTTTTCAAATGATAAGATAAGATAAACACAGTTTATATAGGAGAAAATCGCCAAAGCAAAGCGCTTTGGATTTAGTGAACAGGACAGTAGATAAGATTGGAAAGGAAATCGGCATCAGAACTCAACCAAGATTTCTCATGAAACATCTAATTTGAAAGCAATACATTTGTTTACGGAAATACAAACATGTGACATCAAAATCTTATGAATAAAAAAAAAACAACCAATTTAATTTTAAAGAAAAGTTGGTCACAGAAAAGATCTTTATTAGCTCAAAAGTAATGTGTTCCACATAACGTTCTTATCAGAACGAATACGTTTGTAGAATATCTTAGTCTTTAATTAAATAAATGTAGCTTAATGTACAATTTTTCAAACCCTTCAGGGTCAAGAGGTAAAAAATTGGTGATGTCCTTGTCAGAAGAAATGCATGCCTGTTTTGAGAGAAAAAAATCTTTAAACTTTCAGATATATATGTCAAAGTCACGACATCAAATGTTTTGATATCAAATATGTATGTGGAATATGACCCTATCATTTATGGTCAAATTCTAAAGGAGTAGATCAAACAATAAAGTCAAGGTTACACTGTCAAATGTTTCTTTTTCATAATCATTCCTTTCACAATGCATACACAAAAGAAAAAAAAAATAAAGGCCTTCTCACTGAAGTATCGCTCAGCAAGTACCATTACAATGATTTACCCTTACATACATCAAAGAAAACATCAAAGAAGCACCGTTGCTGTACATTTTTGTACGTACTTCTTTGATGTTTATACTAAGTCTTGATGTTTCTACTTATGACTCTTCTTAGCAAACAAAAGATATGCAAACTTCCTTTAAGACTCGGTATGGATTATAATGTCAGGGAACAAAAAAATTGTTATTAAAGGAGATAGCTATTTCAGATTATTTTTACCGGACTTTATTATGAACTTGACATTGACTCTCTTTTGTTTATGTTATGCTGCTATTGAAGAAGTTAAAAAGGACATCTGAATATAGGCTTATTTCAAATGTACTTACCAACAACACGTTGAAGAAAATTCGTTCTTTTCGTCGATTCAGTCTGTAGATGCAAGGAATTGCACAGTGTTGAGAAGCAGAGGAATATATTGACTTTGATAACAATTCCATCCATTATGTGATGATTTAAAACTATCGAAAGGAGTATGTTGTTTTGCAACTCTGGACGCACAAACTAAACCAGAGACAGACCACCAATTTAGATATATCTAGAAGGTGACCATGAAGTCAGGATAAAGCGTTATGCAGTTATCTAATTTTACCAGAGTATTGTTTTGATTGAGAATCAATTATCTTTATTCAAAGCCTATTTTTATCTCTAAGTCCTCTGTTGAAGATGGATTAGTCTATGAGATGTTTACAGAACAATCTGTCTAGTATCTTGTACATGTACCACATAAGATAAAAAGTTATCTCTTCACAAGCTGGACTATGCAATATGACTTCTTTCATTTCTTTATATCCATTTTGAAGTGTTTATTATCACTCCTCGTTGTAATAATATTGTGTCAGTATATCTTCTGCATACCATCCAAACTAAAGACAATGTTAGCCGCATAGATTTCTTCCATAGATAAGAATAACATAATTTGCCAGTATACTGAATCAAGTATAAACTGATAATAAAATTTGTTAAAAAAAAAAAGACAAATAAATTGATTTGCGAATGTCTCTAATCCACTTCCCACAATAATCGGTATATATAAAACAAAATCAAACAAAACAACAAAAATATTTTGAAACCCCCTTCCCAAAAGATAACTCCAATCGGAGATGAGATGGGCTTCTTTTGGTAAGTAAGCCTTGCATGTCATTGTCGTGGTCATTGTCCGTGTCTCTTTGTGCAATTCAAGTCTTTCGATTGTGGTTTTTAGAATATGATTTCGGCTTTTGTATTCGACTTTCATTCGCTCATTGTTAGAAACATCCGTCATTTGAGTCGTGCTGAAAAGGTCAGAATCGATTTGATTTATTTGTGAGTATTTGATGTTGTTTGGATTGTCCAAAATTGTATAAGAATACAGCATAGGTAGGTAACTGCATCATACAGTTGGTGATATAGTGATGTGACAATAGTAAATGACATGTTTTAGGTGTAGATAAAAGGGGCGTTAGTAAGATTACCTCCATGGATGGAAGTGAAATGTAGTGCATGATTTGCCTTACAGGGATTTGCTTTTACTAAAACCAAGCCACACTCCTTTCAAATAACCGCCAAGGGCTTTGATTTGGTAAGATATTTATCGACATAATAAATCCTTAGAGCAATCCTTGACAAACGATGAACTAGTATGTCAACAAACTTTGCACTTGTAATGACACTTCATACCTTTATCCTACGTTTAAAATATCTTCGAAATTAAAAGAGGTTAACATTCCACCACCATCCCTCTAATGCTCTTTTTCTCATATGCTACTGAATCGACCCTACACAACATTTAAAGTTGTGCACTTTTGCAAAGTAGATTCACAAAGGACCTGTAACATTAAGAGCCGTAATCTTCCCAATTTTCATGTGCAACAGCAGATCAACCAATATTAATAAAAATGTGTCCTGTACTTGAAATTATTTCATTACAATTGTCTTTAGCCACAAATTAGTAGTTTTGTCAACATAACTATGATAAATATACGAAGAAGTGAGGGTGGTGTCCTTTTTATGATACAAATAATATGAGTGTTATGTCGAAAATTTTCTTACAATGGGTCGCTTTTATTGATCGAAATTTCAAAATGGACTACATAAAAAAGATTCAATAAGATTTCTCGGACCGTAAACACGTGGCCAAAGATATATAATCGAACACCTACTCTCATTTTCATTGTACAATTAAACGCCGCCGTCATAGAAATAGTTTATGGACACTTCTTTTACATTAAGCATGATTACATTGTCTAAATGCACTGTGAATGTTACATGTATGAAGGAAGTTTGAACATATCACCAAGATTTGTTGGTATTACAGTCGTCAACCCTAATTGTTCACTTTTTTTGCGAGGGATTGTTGGATTATCAGTGCCGAAAAGTAAAATTCAGGAGCTTTCAGTAAGAGTCAATAGCAACGAATATTCTTTTCTGAAAATTGATTTCTATTTATAAGCTATAAATAAAGAAGTTTATTATTTCCCGAAGGCGAATAAATTGCCACTTACTAATTTTTTGTTAATTCCAAATCTTCCCACGACCCCCAACCGCCCAGTCATATCTCCATAAATTGTTCCACCCCGAGAAACACAAATCCGCATTTACAGAAAAGTTGTATCATGGAAACACATCTAAAGTAGAAGTGGTGTTGTGTTTCACGGAGGGGAGAATGTTTTATAAAAATGTTTCCGTTTTTCTTTGATTTCTATACCAAAATTTACCAAATAAGCACATTTATATTCCAATCTTTCTCTATTAGAGCAATTTTATGAATTGTTTTACTCAAGATTTTGAAGAGATTTTATCTTTTGAAATATTTCATCATCTCGATTGAAAAAAAAAATCAAAAGTACCTTGAAATTTCATTATTTGTTGGCATATTTTACGTCTTATCGTTTCAGGTCCTTTAAATTAAAGAAGTAAGACTAGAAGGCACTTCTAATGACAACTATTGATAATGACCATATCCCAATACACAGTACAAAATCGATAATTCAGAAAATCATAAACCGAAGGCATACAAAGCCAGTATAAACAAGAACCGAAACAAACAAAGAAAAACCTCCACAATATGAAACGAAATGAACTCCCAATAAGGGAGTGAGACCAGGTGCCCAGGAAGAGTCAGCATCTCCTGCTTGCATGCGACACCCGTCACTTCAATTCGGTAGAATTGTCACATCCGGTAACTTCCATTTCGGAAGATACAAGTATATTCGGTGGTTGGATGGTTCAAATGGTCTAAGACAGGATATCGTTTACCATTCTGGAGAGTGGAACATCATAATGTATGACGAGTTCCCCATATCGACCGTAGAACTTCTTCAGTGACGAGGTTAGTCGGCCACAAACGTATCCCTGACTGAGAAGCTTATTTAAAAGACGCCTAGCTCTCAGAACAAAATCTGTATAATTGGTACTTGCTCTGACATAGCGTATCAACTGAGATGTGAACACGCCATAAGCAGGCGATGAAGAAATGTTGCTACTGAGAAAAGGAAAGTTTGTGATGTTGAAATTGAAGTCATCACTTGTGTCATAGAGTGAGGTGTTCAAGTGCCATCAGTGTCGTAGACGACATAATATCCAGATAGGTTGCTGAATTATTTGTCTCTGTGGTTTCTTCGACTTCAAGATCCAAATGATAGATTATGCTGAGATAATCCGCGAATTTTGGATTATTGATGGATAGCACATCGTCTATGTATCTGTAAGTGAAGTTCCCTTCAGAGACCAAAGATTGAATGAACTCAGCTTCGTACAAGTTAAGAAAAATGTCGGCAAGGAGTGAGGCACAATTGGTTCCCATTGGTATTCCGACAATTTGCTGGAAGACCTTTCTTCCAAACACCACAAAAATGTTGTCGATCAGGAAGTTTAACATATGAGTAATATCTGCTTCAGTTTACTTACACTCAACTTTTTTCCACCTTGGAATTTGTCAGGTCAATGCGCACGGCAATTTAAATGTACTCACGAATGCTTTGTATCCGTCATCCTGATTGGTCAAGTGGCAAAGTTGTTTTGTTTATTATTTATATCGGATATTCGTTAATCTAATTAATACCATAGTCAATAATGATCGAATCAAACGATGAAACTGTCATTTGTATGAATTTAAAATGCATTTTAAGTAAGGGGAAAGGTTTTAAAACGATAAGAAAACTGTTGAATCGCATGCTTGTTGTTGAAATACTATATTTATTTTATGACAGATCTACAGTAAGTGCATGTACGTGATCTTCTTTCTTCTAATATCATAAAGTGGTTGTAGATTGATTCTCATTTGTGATTTTTTTTCTTAGTGTGAAATAAAAGCAGGTACGCACATAAATAAACCGGGGAAGAGGGGGTCATCGTGCCTCCCGGTGGTTTATACATGGACGTGGCCAGGCCTACATCTGTACGCAAAAACGTCCACATCGTTTTCGAAAATAAATGACATAAAAAAACAGAGAGAGAGAGTGAGAGAGAGAGAGAATATTGTTCTTTATACAAAGTGTTGGTCTCCGGAAATTCTGAATCAAGATACACAATATCATCATTAAAGTTTAGCTTCAAATCTGGGACAAATATTCAGATCTTCTGACTTTGAGCGATGAAGGTTAAAAAGTGAATTTGTCTAGTCGTCTAAAAAGAAAAAAAAATGATAAAAATGTAAAAACAGTGCCCCAGAATGCCGAAAATTTGCTTCCGGATTGTCTAGAATCCATAAAAGCTATCCCAAATCTCCGTCTCTTTACAGTCGTGAGCAGTGCCCAAATAAAAGGTGAGGGGGGGGGGGGGATATGACATGCTTTAAAAGCAAACTATACTGTTTCGTGACACTAGTGAGTAATAACCGAACTACTCTTCAAAGACCACCAATGTGAATACATTTTTTTTTGATAATTTACACGCAAGGATTGCTGACAAAGTGCAACTAAACGACCATTTGGGAAGGCCGGATGCAGGGCTGTCATGTCCAATATCTGAATAAAAGTATTCTTTGCGCACACGACACGGACACGTGGTTTTGTTGTTGATTTTAATTGAGTTGAGTTCACCCGTCCGTCTGATGTAGTTTGTCACGTCACGCAAGTAGGTGGGATTTAAATTGACACCCAATCAAAAGTGTCCTTCGATGAAGCTTCGGTGAGATAACATGGGTTAGCAAATTCCAAGGTGGAAAAAAGTTGAGTGTATTTTTAGGATCGGACTTTTCTTTATCAAAGTAGGTTTTGTCATAATAAACCACAATAAATTTATATTTACGATTGCTGTTCTAGTTTGTAAACGCATTACTTGACAGGGCCCCGACCTCCTGTCCTCTGTGAATGTCAGTCGGACTCCTCGGGTGATTACATACATGAGCTCGCTACAGCCGGCAGAGCACGGACTGTATTACACATGTCCTCTTTTTATATCCATTTACATATTCATCTGTGTTTCTGGGGCCTCTACGTTTCGCGGTCTTGTTTGTGTGAGGTCATCTTACAGTGAGGAGGTTGTTTTACACCACAATTGTACGTTCTTCGATACCTCTGGGTAATTGGAGAAGTGAGAGGGTTGTGCGCACGTAATCCAGGATAACCACACAATTTGCTACTTGCGTGACAAATGGCCGTCCAAAGTCGGCACCGGTTGCCCATTGTTCTCGTCGGTTTATGTGTAGTCTTTTGTGTTTGATGTTTACATGTCGTGTGTCTCTTTTCCGTCTCGTGCTGTACTCGTCTTTTGTGTTTTTGCATCGGGTGTTTTGGTGTTTTGCTTATGATGCTGCAACGGGGTCTTGTTGGAGATCTCCTCCCTTCTTGTGAATTTGGCGAGTCTTTCTTTCAATTTAGAATGTGGGATTGTTGTGTAAAGTGTCGAAAAATCAAAGGCTTTGATCGAATGGACTCTCTTGAAATGAGTGGATTTCAGATGTTCTAAAAGTTCCTTGGAATTCTTTAAAATCCACATTTGGTTAATACCGTTTTGGAAATGAATATACCGCTGAACAATATTTTTGAAGTCCAGATTTGATTTCACTTAAAACGTTGGTGAGTAAGATCGATACAGCTTTGGTTGAATATTTTGAGGAACCAGCGATGAAACGTTGTTTGTGCGGGTTTGGCTATGTCTGAAAATCACTTTGGCTTCAAGAAAAGGAGAGGATATCTAACCAGACATGGCTGCAGCACCAACAACAAGTACCATTGATGATGATTTTAATTATCCGAAACACGTGTCTGGTGCATTAGATTTCATTTGAAATTTTATTTGATAGGGTAATGAGTATGGACACTCCAACTTTCATCAAATTACATTTTATACCATGGACAGCCGACAATCAACATGGCCAATCTACAGCCTTGTACAGTACCAGCGCATTCTTAAGAATTCTAAGAAGTCTAAATGACTGTGATGATTGTATTCTTGACGAGCCCTTAATAACTTCGTTAGAGATGACAGGGCCCCGACTACCAGTCTCTTTGAATGACGTATGGACTCCTCGGATGATTACTATTTTGTATGCCCTTTGTTTTGTATATCCAGTTACATATTTATTTATTTGTTACTTTGAACTTTGCGTTGTGCTGGTTTTTTTTAATGGTCATCTTTCAGTGAGGAGGATTTTATACACAAGCTCTTTGAGCTCTCATGGTAAACGGAAAAAATGGGAAGGATAATGCACATGTACATTTTGTGATCTGGATAACTACATTTTGCTACTCACATGACAGACGGTCGTCCTGGGTCGGTATCGACTGCTATTTAGTCTCATTTTCTATTTCTTTTCTTTATTTTTATTAAGGATTCCGACTATATTCCCTCGGATTTTTTTTTCTGTTATTGCAATGTCTATTCTCTGTTCTTATTATCATCTGTGTTGGTGCATGTAGGCATTGGGGGCCTTTTATTGAAAATGCCAGTCATGACCATTGTAATAGGTTGCTTTTGACCTTATGTCTCCCAACTCACTTTGGGATGGATAGGAGATATTGCCGATCTGTGAGAGTTGTTCCTATTATGCCGGAGACTTTCTATGCCGCTAATTTCAGAGAGCTGTTATAAATGCACATCTGGTAATAATAGTAAGTTCTTCTGTGGGAGAAGAAGCACTATTTCTAGCAACATGGAGTAAAATGGCTGTTTGTGCCACGCTGGTGCTATGAGAATAAGATCTGATTTTTCCTTTCTTACTTTTGCCAATGACCTCGAAAACAGACAAAATGGGGGAAATGTATAGCGTTATCCCCTTCCAATTTATCGAAAACGCATCTTTTCCTATCAATAATGGGTTCGATTTCTAGCTTACGTATCGAGCTACCTGAGAATTCTTTCTCTAGGCGAATAAATCTAACTCTATTAGACCCATCTGACATTCCAACTGTTTGAATATCTGTGGATTCAGCCTTCAATTATTCGAGCTCGTGCTGCATACATGTCTGCTATCCCAGTCTGCTATCTGATTGAGAGCTCCAGACAGGTGTTCTGTAGTTATTTTTATCCCTTTTGCAAAACAATATTCCCATATTTGGTTTGTTATTATAATACGGAAGTGTTCCAACTCTATACCTTCTCAAAGAGAATTTCAAACCAACTTTTATGCACCAGACACGTCTTTCGGATATTAAATCCTCATTAGTGATGCTTCCAACCAAAGTGCTTTTCATAAGCCAACAAAATTTTCTTCACTACCGGCCTTTGGTTTTATTTTTAGAATTCAAATTTGTGCATTTACTTTACAGAGAGTGCGCGGCACCTAATTTCGATTCAGTAGCATATCCAAATCAAATCTTTGTTCAAAATAACATTGGTGGGATGGTGCTAAGATGTCAGCCTCCTTTAATTTCGATGATATTTTTTCATGAAATGGCAAGTTTCCGAAATAGAAACAAAAAAAAAAAAATCAAAAACAAAACAAAACAAAACAAAAGCAACATAATGTTAAATTGATAAGGGGTCAAAACAAAGTTTCTTTCAGGCTACAGAGCTTAAAAGAAGTAATAAATACACTTAACAAACATCCATGTCACGGGAACGAGTTTAACTGCGTCACACTGCAACAAAGAAATAAGTGTTTATACATTGTATCAATAATACGATTGTGTTACAACTCGTTACCTTCTTTAACACAATTTCAAACCAATTTCCATGCACCAGACACGTGTTTCGGATATTAATCCTCATCAGCGATGCTTCCGTCCAAAGTGCTTTCCATAAGCCACCAAAATTAATTTCACTAGCGTCCTCTGGTTTTACTTTTAGAATTTAAATTTATGCATTTATTTTATAGCGAATGCGCGGTTCCAAATTTCCTGTAAGGTAGATTCAGTAGCATATCCAGATAAAATCTATGTTCAAAAAAGCATTGGAGGGAGGTATTGTGTTGGTTTCTGGACCTTGGTTCCCCCATTTTGTTCACATACCTGACTGTCATTATGTTGTCTGATTTAACATGAACATGAATATATATTTTGTCATAGTTTTGTTTCAGAGTGTACTGCTATTTTCACTGCCAGCATTTCTAGCATGATTATCGTGCGCATTCCATGCCCGCCCCCCCCCCCCCCCCCCCCCCCTGAGCGCATATCTAGTTGTGGACAATTGAACCCCTACCCCTGTAATGATGCGTCGGTCTACAGAACTATATCTGGCTCTTGAGTAAATATTTCTTTCCCATTCCATTGTGTCAGGCTCTTAATCCACCTGTAGATCTCTTCTTTGCAATAGCTTGGAAGAATTACGTTCGCATTGTATGTTAACATTGGGTTTTTAGAAGGTTCTTTTTGTGATTTGTAGCTTCCGAACCTACAATGTGGCAGGTGTTACTGCCTCTGCAGTAGCATACGATGATCCACTTAAACTTGCCAAGATTTGGATCGTTATGTGGCCTGATTTTACAGTCTTCGCATTTCTTGATTAGGCTGTGTAGTTACGTTTTAGTAAGTGATAATTTTATTGGATTCGAGTCTATTGTCAAACCAAGAAATTCCTTTGTCTGAGCTGGTCTCAGAACTGATTTCTTCCAGTGTATCAGCCATACCAGAGGATGGAGATGCTGTATTTAGGTATCTCAGTCCCTTATCAGACCGGATTCACTACTAGAATATCGTCTAGATAAATTATCAGACGGATCCCTATCCTCCTGAGAAAAGATACCATGGGTTTTATTATTTTCCTGAATATTCTTGGCCGGCACGACAAGCCGAAAGCAAGGCTTCTGTACCGCATGATTTTGTCTTCCGACTCGAACCTCAGAAATTTCCTGTGAGTCTCGTCTTTCGGAATGCAAAAGTATGCGTCTTTGAGATCTACTTTGATAATGAAATCTTCCTGTAAGGCCATACCAAATTAATTAAATGTTCTTTGGATTTTCTTGTGAAAAAAAGGTTGCGAGCGGGCGAAAATATAATTATTTTATTTTTTTTTTTTAAAGTATTGCAGTTTTTAAGGTGCGGGCGAGTAAAATAACTTAATTTTTGATACAGGTTACCCCAGTAATACATTTCTGATGTTTTTCGTACTCAAAAAGGAATCCCCATAGAAATTTGGTGACTAGGAAGCCTGGCACATAGCTCTACGGAAAAGATTTTCAAACATTCTCCCCTCCTTGACTTTCGATGGGACAACAAATTTGCTCCAAACATAATTTTTCAAACACAAGAAGTATCATTTTCTTCGAAATTTGCACAATCTCAGACTTCGAGAAGATTTAAGATTTGCAGAAGTCAGAACCGACCCCAAAAAATTCTTGAGCCAGAAATTTCGTGGTGCGGGCGAGCATTTTATTTTTATAATATTATTTTTTGAATTTTGAAAAATATGGTGCGGGAAATCCAAAGAACATTTAATTAATTTGGTATGGCCTAACAGATCTTTCACCCTCCCTTCCATTTTGAAATATTCGTAAACAATTGATTTGTTAAGAGCTTTCAAATTAAAAATGGGTCTTACTTTTAATTATTCTTCGGACGAACGAATAAAGTACTCAGAAATTGATTTTTCCACCGGACTTGCAAGAGGGCGCTAGTGAAATTAATTTGGACTGCTTATGAAAAGCACTTTGGCTAAAAGCATCACTGATGAGGATTTAATTTTCGAAACACGTGTCTGGTGCATAAAAATTGGTTTGAAATTTTCTTCATGAAGGTATAGAGTTGGAGCACTTCCGCATTATTGCAATATCTTCCGCTTTTCAGCATCATTATTTTGATTTCCACATCTATTTTTTTTCTTTTGTAGAGAAATACATCACTGGCTTCTCTTTTTGCAAGGGTTGTATCGAGAAATTTATTTTGTAACCGTTTACACAATAAAAAAAGTCAACTCTGTTACTGTTCGGTGGAAATTGCAAAAGTCCGTTTGCATGAGAGCAGCTTGATGTGCTGCTATGGAAAATTTCCGTTCGACTTTACCTTCAAAAGTCTTTGTGGTTGATTAACCTGTAGTAAATAACCTGTTTTAATTCCGTTATAACCCCATCATTCACTATGTTCCAGGCGGCCACGGAGGCCACGTTTCAAGCCACCGTGGACGAAACGTGGTGACCGTGAGACAACATGGGGGAACGGGATCGACAAACATAACTAGCCGTAATTGCCGGGGCTGACGGGTTAAACGTTTAAACTGTCAAAAAATTTGTCACGGCAGCCCACGGTGCAGATGGCCTACTTTAGAAACCGTAGCAAAACGGGTCGAACGCAATGCAACGTGACAGAACTTTACAGACCATGGGTGCGGCTAGCCAAACAGAGGATGTCTACTTCTCTCGGGTACCTGGTTTCACCTCTAGCTTGCTAGGGGTCCGTCGATGCTAAATGAAATGCTCTATTGTGAGTGCTATTGATATTGTCGTCAGGATCTTCTTTAACTCATGACAAAACTTGGGATATTGTCCGTAGCGGAAAGGGAAGCAAAAGTATTACGATCCTAGTGAAGTTGAGTTACGGTCTGTCACGTTTATGTCCCATTTGGCTGAGGTTGCTTTATGGCAGATGCGCGTTTTATCAAGGTGTGTCACGTAGAGCTGCAACGATTAGTCAAGGTGCATCGAGAATTGCGATTCTTAGCTCCGACTCGAATCGCGAGCCGTTGTGGTCAGAAACGATTCGAGTCGAATAGTCTAAATTAAAAGATTTAGAATAAAAAGTGAACCTTTCAAATGCTTTTTACCAAGCAATTCGTACAGAAAATACAGGATTCGGGGGTTGTCTTTGAATAATATTTCCACATAATACATAAACATATACAAATGTGTATCATACGGTACCTTCACTTGAATATTATTTTTTTTTCATTTAGATGTGATTTTCAATTGAATTTTCAAATAAATGGAAAAAATGAAATATCCAGGGAAAATTATAGCGTAAATAAATCGAAGCGAAAAGAATCGAATCGAGACACAAAAATCGAAATCGAACCGAATCGAGAAGTTCCCGACTCGTTGCGGCAAGCGAAGGAGTGTGTTAGCCGTTACGTCCCCTCAATCTCGGTACGTCCCGGCTTGTTACGGTTTATTTCAAGTTCTGCTACGGCCTGACACGGTACGCACGGTCACACAAAACGTATAGCAAGACAAACATTTTTTGCAACTTTTTATGTCTCCTTTTCCAGCGATCACGGTTAATCGTCCTATGCCTTGACAAAACTTGAAACTTGAGTGGATCGTAACAAAGCGTGAGAGACCTTATCAGAACGTGGCAGGTCGTGATGAAACGTACAAACGTCCGTAATTAGCCGTAGGTTGAAACGTAGTGCGCCGTCAGGTCTCCGGGATTCAAAAGCCGCGGCTCGTCACGGATACCTTAATAGACCGTGCGAAAACGTGACGAGACCTAACATAACATAATACAAAGATAAAAACTGCCAAAAATCCCACGGCGCACTACGTTTTGGGCCGCCGTGACTGCCGTGGTCGCCAGGAACATAGTGTAAATCTAGCTTTACTAAACGTACCTTTTATTTGTCGAGTAAGCTCGGCGGTTGGACCATTTGCCACTTTTCCCAGAGGGTCCCTGGATAGCTCTCTAGTTCGTTATTTGTTCTTGGCTTTCCTATCCATCACCTTGTAGAAGGGCCCAAACAGTTTATCGCTGTCCGCGAACTCCTTATCGTTTTTTTATGGTGACATAATTAACAAAATTAGAAGGATCAAAGGTAGACAGAATTATCATTTAAATTTTGTTAGAATAATCAAATGCCTTTTATACCCTGGGTATGATCCATTTTTTTTTACCAGACGAACACTTGGCTTGGTACTGGATCAATTTTAAAACAGCTTTATACCAGCTCATTCTTAAGAATTGCACTCTGTCTGACTGACGACAGGACTCCATGACGGGCCCTGTCCAAACCTCTTTAGAGAAGACAGGGCCTTGACCAAATGTCCTCTCTCGATCTCATACGGACTCCTAGTGTTCACATGCATGAACTCGCTACAGCCGGCAGAACATGGACTGTATTTCATGCCTTCTGTTTTTTATATCCATTTAAATATCCATCTGTGTGTTTCTTGGGCCCCTGCGTCATGCTGTATGTTTGTATGTTCACCTTACAGTGAGGAAGTTATTTTACACCACCATTGTGCGTTCTGTGGGTAATCGGATAACCACAAATTCAGCAGATGACCGTCCAAAGTCGGTACCGGTTGCCCATTGGTCTCGTCGGTTTATGTGTTGTCTTTTGTGTTTCATGTTTCTATCGAGTGAGTTGGTGTTCCTTGTCTCTTTGTGTCTCTCTCTGTAAGTGCTCTGTGTTTTTGTCATTGGGTGTTTAAGAGTTTTGCTGTGGGTGCTGCAACAGAGTGTTATTGGAGATCCCATCCTTTCTTTCAAAACGGTTATTGCTTCTTTATCACTCTACATGATTTTGACTTTGAATTAAGGCGTCTCTCGTACAAGCACTAGGTGTTGGTTTTTCTAAGCAGCAAGATAGTTTTTCAAAGACTTATTTCATGTCGTACATTTCAATTAAGGGTTAGCTGTTTGTAAATCTTTGGAGTCCACTTTCTCCTATAATTTCGCCAAAAGGCCGCATGATTTTCGCAAAAGGCCGTCTGTCTCTTCAACGCATTTGAAATTTTCTGTTACAAAAATTATGGAAATTTCTAAAACGTGGGTCCTATAGCATCATATCCCACCCATTCTGCTACGTCTTTTGGGACATTTTTTGGCATAATAATTTTCATACTTTTTGGCCATATTACATTGTTTAGACTGAGGATCACTGACGAGGGTTTAGTACCCGAAACGTGCATGTCTGGTCCATGCTGTAAATTAATCAGGTTTTAAATGATGCTATTGAATTTAAAGACGTTTAACATTTGAACTACTTGGTGAATGTCGCTGCTGGTGGACCAAGAGTCCCCGAGGGCACATGTAGCCAAGTTCGATCAACTTCGGTTGATCGTCTGTCTCTTCAACGCATTTGAAATTTTCTGTTACAAAATTTATGGAAATTTCTAAAACGTGGGTCCTATAGCATCATATCTCACCCATTCTGCTACGTCTTTTGTGACATTTTTTGGCATAATAATTTTCATACTTTTTGGCCATATTACATTGTTTAGACTGAGGATCACTGACGAGGGTTTAGTACCCGAAACGTGCATGTCTGGTCCATGCTGTAAATTAATCAGGTTTTAAATGATGCTATTGAATTTAAAGACGTTTAACATTTGAACTACTTGGTGAGTGTCGCTGCTGGTGGACCAAGAGTCCCCGAGGGCACATGTAGCCAAGTTCGATCAACTTCGGTTGATCGTCTGTCTCTTCAACGCATTTGAAATTTTCTGTTACAAAATTTATGGAAATTTCTAAAACGTGGGTCCTATAGCATCACATCTCACCCATTCTGCTACGTCTTTTGGGACATTTTTTGGCATAATAATTTTCATACTTTTTGGCCATATTACATTGTTTAGACTGAGGATCACTGACGAGGGTTTAGTACCCGAAACGTGCATGTCTGGTCCATGCTGTAAATTAATCAGGTTTTAAATGATGCTATTGAATTTAAAGACGTTTAACATTGGATATCTTCTTTCGTTTGTATCTATGACTAAAGTCCTGAAGCTTCAGAAAGCGAAAAGCCCTGTGGTCGTTGGCAATATCCTCCATGAAATCATCGGTCTCTGGAGGGAAGAGAAAAATGTTCACATGCACTGGAGATGATTTTAGAATCTCCGACTGAATGGCATCGTCTGGTATACTAGAGTAGAAATATTAGTACTATGATCCGAATGTTCATCACTGCGGCTGGCGTCAGATCCATCCTCCTCATAAAGAACTGTGTGACCTGTATCCCAAAGAATGCGAGTCTTCAGAGGTTGATCGCCTGTTCTTTGGAATTATTTGATACCGCAGAAAATCAGACTTGATGCCAGAACGGCCACTTTCTTTTGCATGAAAATACTTCTCAGCACTGCCCAAAGGGCTGTATTCGTCCACATTAGTATATCCCCCGCAACGAAGTAGGGGGGGGTATACTGAATTCACCCTGTCCGTCCGTCCGTCTGTCAGTCCGTCTGTAGACGAAAGCTTGTCATCGCAACCCTTCCCAAACCATTGGATCACTGAAACTTTATACAATGAGAGATCATGATATGTAGATGTGCATGAAGAAAGGGGAAATGCAGCCAAAAAGGTTATAACAGAGTTATTGCCCTTTGACTGCATTTTAAATGTTGAATCTTGTCATCGCTCATCTCATAAGACTGTCTTATAAATATTATGAAACATTTAACATACTAAGCATGTTGTTTAGTGACCTTAACCCTGAATGATTACTTTATATGAGAGAATATCGATTTTGAAAATTTAATGTCAGGTCAGGTCATAAAATGGATCTGCTCAGAAAAAGTATTCAGCGGGGGGGGGGGGGATTATAATTCGTCACTTTAGGGCAGTTTTCATTTGACTCAGTAGACATCAGTAAAAGTCCAATACTGGATGGCGATTCACTGAAAACGCAATATATTCGCTGATGACAGTAGATTGGAAAGCGTATTTCGTCAACTTAGCCGACAGAATGAATGAAACCTCGAGAGACTCGATATCTATTTTTGAACAGCTTGGATTACCGGAAGTGGGAAAAGAGTGCCTATTTATAGCTTACTGCAGTTACGAAATAAAATTGGTGTTTTAACGTCGTATTTGAAGTTTCTTATCCAATTTACGTCTCTTGCTGTGCATATGTCCATTATGCACTGGGTGGGTGGTTGTTTTGCTGTACGTGTAGGTGCTATAATCGAGTCTTGTTTCAGATCCCCTTCTTTCCTTCATATAAATATTATGTTAATCTCTATCCTGACGGTGAAGTAATTGTACTGAAATTTATACAATAGAACATATCTAAATATTTATAATTTCTACCGCTATGTTGATGTATGTGTTGGTGAACTGTTGCTTAAATTAAACTCTAGATTACTTGATTGCACCGAATTTGGATACTCTGATTTATATTTGGATGAATATTTGTAAAGCTTTGTTGCCTGAATGCTTTTAATGAACATGCAATCTGAAGAAAGCTTTCGACAACGACTCCCCTACTGCAATTGTAGTCGTAGTGGAGTCTTAGAAACATTTGGAAAGTGTTAAAAAATGGTTATGGACTGTTACAGATTTCTATGTCTGATCAGGACTCACGTCGACTCGAGTTAAGGATAAATACGAATAGCTACGGATGCGTAATTTACCTCGATTCGTGGCTATTTCCGGGCCCGATCCGCGAAAATATGAAAAGGCTTAAAATTGAATTATTTTTGTTTGCTCTTGAATATTGCAGGCCTTCAAACACTGCGTTTCCTTGATCTGTTATATACTTGAAGTCAAAAAAATTCCTGGACTGCTTTAATACGGATACTATATTTATGAATCTACGTAAAATATTTGTTAGGAATTTGATAGCTCTAGTATATGATTTATTTGAAAACTCGAAGCATTGTATTGTTCTCTCACAATAAGGAAATAGGCAACTCATAAATTATACATCGGCTTGAATTAAAGTTCCTGAGAAACAGTTCCAATGCCCACCTTCTAGTTGGCTGCCGGTGTCCAAGCCCTGTACCCAGACCATGTCATCTTTTTGTAAGTGCACATTTACCACATTTGTACCAGTTTCATCCGATATCCCGGTGCTAAAAACCGATACAAGCCCTGATCCGTTTTTGACGATCTGTAAATGATTCACCCTACCTAGCTTTGACATTACCGTCACTGCAAACTGATAGAGCCCAGTTACCGGTGCTGTAAAATGTGAGTGTCGTGTGTCGTAACCGCCACCTAAATTAGTCACAACAAAGTCATATTCTACAGTTTGATGATCTCCAAGATGGTCGCTGTTTGATAGGCATGCAGTGAATCCAATTTGTTGTGAAGCTTTTATCAATTTATCTGCAAAAGAAAATGGTCATACTGAATGATAATTTTAGGTGTTAGATTTATTATAATTTTCGGTAGATGTCTATTTTCATTTATGTTGCCATAGTAAATTATAACGTCGAAACTCATTAACGATATTTCAAGAAATGAGGGTATCTCCATTAAGACTCGGTTGCAGCGGCCACAGCAAACCATGTGAAACAGAAAGACTACACATTAACCAACGAGATCTCAATACTAATGGGCAATCGATGCCTACTTAGGACGGCCATCTGCCACATTATAAGCAAACAATGTAATAATCCGGATTAGTGCGTACAATCTCCCACTTTCCGAATTTTTTAAACAATTTTGATTGAGAAATGTCTATATAAAAAGAAAACAAGAAACAAAAAATTATATTTATATACGAGTAACGTATTGCAACTAATTTAGACTAAATAAAAAAATGAGAATATAACTGAGATTTACGTTTATACAAATAATTCTCCTTACAGCGGATAGGAATGTAAGTATACATGACCTACCGAGTTTTTGTTCAAGAAGCTGCACATAGGCTGGTTTCTCTGTAACGTTTGGAAATATAGGCAGACTACAAGAAAGTCCAAAGCTCAATAAAAGGATAAAACATATTGGAAGCATTTTAATTACTGACAGTAACCAAGTAAACGTGCTACACGATAGGAGGTTGGTATAAATTACTTTATAGTATGTATATAAATATTTTCATCATTGACTGATAACAAAATTATTTCGTTGAGGGAAACGTTTACATGATCAAAAGACGGAATTCCTTCTTATCAAATAGAACGTAAAGTAGTGAAATTTTACGTGATAAATAATATTTCAATATTGAAAAGATAGTATGAGAGTTTTAGTGGACTTAGTTTCTAAAGTATGCCGATTTTATCCGTGTTGTGAATTTAGTTATGCAATTTTATTTTGTTATACATGTTTTGTTTAATGTAATTGCAACACGAATACAGGTAAATGGATTCTGAAATATAAACAAAGCAGCAAAGAAGAGATGTAGCCAATTATTGTATGTTTTTAGTTGTACGTTTTTTCTTTCATTCTTTTGCGAAGAATAAACTTAGGGATTCACTTTCAAAAGTCAATGCAATTAAAACGACACAAAGGGATCTCTATAATTGCTTTTCAAGATTTGAGATAAAGAGAAATGTCGAAGAAAAATACGAACGAGCTACATATTGCAGTGATCATAAAGACTCACGCAAGACAAAAAAAAAAAGGCGAAAATGCATACAGAGACAACAAGAATAATCCCATCTCATCATTCAAACATGAAAGGCAACACTATTTTAAAAAAAACTTTAGAATGAATAAGATTGACCACCTTCGAGGCTTTAGCAGAGGATGAAATTCAAATGTCACAGGATTGAAAGCGAAAACATTTGCACTAAATGTAGATACATGTACGTGTAGTACCTTTTTAAAGGTAACATTAGGTTTTGAAATATTACGACGAAAGGGAAAGAGCATTTTATGTTACGCTTCTAAAATTACAGTATCTGATTATAGAACATTGTTTATGGTCATAGCCGGGTAGTTAGAAAAAAAAAGAAGTTTGTCAAGATTTTCCATACTAGCGACCTTTCGTGTATAGCACATTCGTGCGCGGAAAGTAAAGTGTATCAATCTTATAATATATTTATGTGTATTTGCACACATACACACACACACACAAAGAATAAACAAGATAAAATACAACGATACCGTATTTTATTATAATAGAATTAATATTTGTAACATCCAATGGAAAACAGGTTACCGTAATGGTAACAAATCCGGTCTCTTCTGTGTTTTAAACGACATAAGGGGATCTTTTTAACAACAGCACTAGGTTGCGGCGCCCCCAGTATAACACCAAGACACCTCCATGCCAAATCACAGAGGAGACAGATACACAGATACACAAAAAGAACACCAAATAGAATATTGAAACACTGAACACAAAAGACTACATATAAAACCAACGAAACCTATGTGCAATGTTCGTGTCGATAAAGAAATTCCATCTGTCACGACAGCAGCAATGTAATCTTCAAATTCAAAAGCATCATTTAAGAACAGAAACATTTCCAGCATGGACAAGACATTCACGTTTCGGGTACTTGACCCTCGTCAGTGATCCTTAATCTAAACAAATTGATGTAATATGGCCAAAGAACTTGAAAATTATACTTTCCCTAAATGTACCGAAAAACGTAGCAGGATTGGGGGGATATAATACTACAAGACCCACGTCTTATTCGGATTACGAAAAAGCATTCCCACTATTCTGGTTACCGAGAGGTATCGAAGAACGCACATTAACCTTCGCACTTCTCACTGTTAGATACCATAAAAGCAAGACAGCAAATCGCGGGGACCCAAGCACTAGACGGATAGATATGTAAATTACTATAAAAACAGAGGGAGTACAACATACAGTCCGTGTTCTGCCAGCTATAGCGAATTTATGTTTGTTATCAACGGAGTCTACTCTTTATATTATACAGGAGATCATACGATGAAATTTGACAGCATATTCAGGTTTATTTTGAAGACGTAGCATTGAAACAGTGTGAAGACTGTCAACGAGCGCATACATTTGTAAATACAAAACGAACATTTGCATTCACAATGTACGGAAAAAATAATGAACGTTTGGTAGATCAATTTGCACTGTATAAAAGATCAAATTTGTCAAATTAAGCATCAAAGAAGTACCTATCAGTCATCAGTCTTGAAGTCGAGAAGGCAAGGCAAGTCATTAGAATTTCCATTTCCATTTCAAACACATGCATGTTTACTTCCGTGTAAATTAAGTTCCACAAGAAGTTGACTTGCAATTTAAACGTTTGCAAATCAAATATTAACCTCTTGTTGGTTTGAAAACAAACAAAAGTTCTCCTTAAGAACTTAAATTGCCGATCGATTTTAAACCTAAAGGGATAGATATAAGTCCTACTTCCTGGTCTGAATGGCAAGATGGTAAGTTTAGATTTTATCAGAGTGTTGGCTGGAAACATGAATTTTATATTAACAACTCTTAGTGGTTAATTCAATTTAATTCAAAAATAGATTTACGAATATGCTTGATAGATGTAGTAAGTTCAACTATTTTACCGTATGCTATTCTTTTTGGACATTGTAACAATCTATGTAAATTTACACTGTACAAATGTGAGAGCAATACTATTTTCGTTCTTGAGGGAACTTTAGCGAATAGGGAATGATGTACATCGTATGGAATGACAAATATGGATAATGACCTTATCCCTGTTTACAGCACAAAATCGACAATTCAGAAAATCAGAAACCGAAGGCATACAAAATCAGGATAAAACAGGAACCAAAGCAAACAAACAAAAACCTCCACCATATGAAAAGAAGCGAACTCCCGATATGGGAGTGAGACGTTGATAAATTGGGTTATCGAATATTCTTAAAGTTATACAAAGAATTCCATTGTTCCTTCTTCTCGCTCCATCACTGTAATATTGATGAGACATCACAAGTCGAAATGCGCATATTGTGTACTGAATCATGACAGTAGAACATCTATATGCATTTCAATATTGATTTGCTACGAAAATATTGAACATTTCTAATTCACTACACTACCTTATACAGCCAATTGTGCCTCACATGAAATTCATATGAAATGAGCATCATGTAAATTTCACATGAAAGTTCATGTAAAATTCATATAAATTTCACATAAGATTTACGTGAAAAATATTTGACATGAATTTCACATAAATTTCCTTCACATGAATTTCACATGAATTTTTCTAAGTGACCTTCACAGGAAACTGAACTCACATAACATCCATGTAAAAATCTTCACATGAATTTCATGTGAACAATTTCATGTAAATTTCATGTTCGTGCTCGTTTCACATAAATTTCATGTGAACTTTCATGTAAAGTTCATGTAAATTTCACATGAATTTCATGTCAGGCACAATCGGCTGTGTATTCGGTCATGCAGATTGCATTATACGGAGGTGTTTCAACTCTTTATCTTCTTGAAGAAAAATCTAAACCAATATCAATGCATCACACACGTGTTTCGGATAGTAAATCTGCATTAGTGATGCTTCAAGCCAAAGAAATTTTCAGACACAGTTCAAATTCATATCAGTAGCGCCCTATAGTTAGATGATTTTTTTTTTCAATTTCAATTTATGCATTTTAAAGGATTGCACGGCTCCAAATTTCTTGTAGGCTCGATTATCGATTTTGTACTGTGTAGTGGGATATGGTCATTGTCAAAATTTGTCATTAGTATTATAGTTAAATGAAATCTATCAGGACGGTTTAGCACAGTGGTAGTGACTCGCTTCTCACCTCAAAGGTCCCGAGTCGAATCGTGGTTCGGCAAAGGGGTCTTATGTCGAAGGGTATGGCGGTCACCAACCCAGTCCTAGGTGAATTTTTTACGAGTATTTCGGTTTCCACCCCCTTACGCCAACATCTGAGCCAACATGAGACATAAGTTGTTTGTTAAACGTTGTAAAATAAATAAAGTTTACAGAATCAATGTTCAAAATAGCACTGATGGGATAGTGCTAGGATATTTACCTCCTTTAATTTCGATGAAATTTTTGGATGAAATAACTAGTAAAATTAATGTATTTCCTACTATATATTTCATTATTTTAATATCCAACTTAGATGTCCTCCAGTTACATATGAAAATGATTTTCAGTTCTTCATTTTGATGATGGCAGAACTAAGCTAGCTTAAGACTGACATGTAATTTCTTCTTTGCTTTAACAGATACTTAAAACGTGGATAGCTATCGGTCTTTTCTTAGTACAGTATTCTCATCAATACCAATCAGGTAACAATTTGTAGAATTTGCTTTGTGATTGACTGAATTTTAATGTGATTGACATGTAAAATTTATATTTTATAGTAACTATTTAATAGGCAAGTCGTCGACTTTGTTTTTATATCGGTCCCTCTCTTTTATAATTGAAAGCTTAATGACTTCATTTATAATATGACCCATCGAGTGGCACCCATGTTACCGATTGATAGTTTATCTACGCATACTTTATGCATAATGCAATATGTGCATACATTTCTTTGACAAATTGATTTTGAAAATTGGTCGATCTCATTCAGTTTTTTTTAAGTTAAGGTAGATTATGTCAATGCATTTTGAATCATGAATAAAGGACACTCCACTCAGACCCGATAAACATCTTATGATTATTTTCTTAACATTTTTTCAGCAGACATAAAAATCTCCCTCAATTTTCTTTTCCTTTCATGTAACGTTGGACCCTGACCTTTTTACCGAATTACACAAAACATAAAAAAACTCCCTTCGTTTCCTTTTAAACCTTATGCCGATAGGTTATCTTCGTATGGTAATCAAGTTTAACATATTGACCCACATGGGATAACCCTTAAGGCAGAAGCAATATATTTATTTAAAACAAGTTTCAGAACTATAGGACAAGAATTACTCAAGTTATGGTGCAGAATTGTTCTACAATACTATTTCAGATATATGTTACCCTCAAATTTGACCTTTAATGCTGTGACCAAAATTATAAGGGCTCCCAGTCTCTCAGTAACAAATGTATGTAAAAGAATTAGATATTCATTACATTAGGTAAAAATATATGAGTTATTACGCGGAACCGAAAGTTTCTATATACAGACAGACAGACACACAGACAGACAGACACACACAGACAGACAAGAATGAACCGAAAGTTTCTATATACAGACAGACACACAGATAGACACACAGACAGACAAAAATATGGTGAAATAATTTATCCCCTCTTTTTTCTCTAAAAGATCTGGATGGTATCCTTTTCTCCCATCAATTTCACGCAACTCTTGAATTTTACTTTAATATACAGTTGAAAGAAAGCCAACATTTTTGAAATTTGAAGTGTCATCGTAATTCTTTTTTTTCAGCGAAAGAAGTGTACAAGTCTCAAGATATTCATACGTTTGATCCAGTTATCCATAAAGTGAAAATTTCAAAGGACGAAGCATTTTCCTTTCTTGAGTCATCAATTAGGAGATTTAAACGATCAGATGAAAGATGTAACATTAATGAACCCTATTGTGAACAGCATAAAGAAAGTTGTATGGTGAGAAAGAAATACCATTCTGCTACGTCTTTTGGTACATTTTTGGACATAATAATTTTCATACTTTTTGGCCATTTTACATTCTTTAGACTGAGGATCACTGACGAGGGTTAAGTACACGAAACGTGCATGTCTGGTCCATGCTGTAAATTTATCAGGTCTTAAATGATGCTATTGAATTTGAAGACGTTTAACATCTAGTGGAGAGAAATTTAGGGAAAGGGCGCACGTAATGTTGGGAAACTTTCGTCCAATTCCAATTTCTTTATTCATTGAGAAATGAAATATGTTTAAACTAAAGAAATCTAGTAAACTATGAACTTTTTAACGCAATCCATTTTTTGACATACTTTATTACTACTGAAATATATGGTCTATTGTCTTCAGAGAGATACGGTAACCCTTGTATTCATCAATTTTGGCGACGAAGAATTTGCCAATATATTTCAAATCAAGTTTCCTTATATTTTGAAACAAAAGAAACGAGATCCCCGGGGATATCAACCAAGTGATTGAAGTTTTCAATATTGAAATATATTGTAAGAAACTTGGCGAAGAATATTTTTTAGCGAATATCTCAATTCATTCTGTGCGCCTCCTTGTCATATTAATTTAACATTAACGCATATTGAAAAAAAGACGCAATCAAAGACTTTGAGACGCAGACAAATTAAGTTAAACAATCAATAACAAAACATTTTTCAATCTCCATTCCAAACATGGATTCCTTCTCTTATTTCAGATTCATGTATAATGAAAATAATTTTGATTGATTTTCAGCTTCAGAATGAAAACTCAAGAGAATATTTCTGCTCGCTTCCAAATAAAAATCCAAATTGTGCAGCCGGACAGACATGTTATCTTTCGACTCCATGTCCTGCTCATTACACGCTCGGCTGCTCGGGTAAGTGTCAGCAGCTTGGAAGCAAGAAGGACATGAAATTTTATAAAGTATTTGTATATTTAAAATGAAAGAAAGTTATCTTCATGTAATGGAAATACTCCTAGCGGTGGGAAAGGAGAGTAATAGTAATTTTGTCAAAGTCAGGTACATGCATTTCAGGCTATAGCGTGCTGTGTCATAATTGTAATACATCAGATACTTTTCTGAATGAAAACAGTTTCTTAGTAGATATTTCATAATTTGGATTAATGATCACTGTCGATAGGTTAAGTTACCGAAATGTGCATATCTGGTTTCATGCTGCAACTTTATCTATTCTGATGCTATGAATTTGAAGACGTTCAATCAGATATGTGAAATTTAATTAAATATCTACGTGTACATAAATTTGAACTTTGTAGACAACCCATGTGATGGAATTCCCTGTCAAAACCTTGGAACATGTACGCAGACCCTTACGGGATATAGATGCAATTGTTTTCTTGGATTTGATGAACAGAATAACTGTGAAATAGGTACTGTGATATATTTAACATACTTGTACTTTACAATGTCTTTATATGTTATTGTGATGGAAAAAAATATGTTTAAACTAAACTAATAGATTTCAGCTATCTTATCAAATAATACTTACTAAGCATGAGTTGATTCAAATTAAATGCATCAGACAATGTAGATAGTGATAAGTTCTTTGTATCGACTATGGGACTTACCAAGATATATAATCTGGAACTTATTCGTATCCCGCCTATTTTCAGATAACATTGCTTTTCTTGCATAGCATAGAAAGTTAATATGCTTTTAGACTCCCACTGTATACAAGGTACTTGATAAGACTTTATTTCCTAGAATTTGTATATCATTTCACTGAAGAAGAAGGGGAGGTTAGGGAAAGATGAAAAGGAGGGAGATGGATGTGGCGGCGGGAGGGGGAGGTAAGGGGGTGGGAGGGGGAGAGAAATACCCCCCTGTCCACCCCAACTGATCTAGTTGGTTTATGTGTAGTCTTTTTCTTCTTTGTTTGGTTTTTTGAGTTCGTATTATAAGTGTTCCTTAACCCTTTTGCGTCTCTTGTTGTGCTTGTCTATTCTTTGTTTTCGCATAGGGGTGTTTTTAAATCATGCTGTGGGTGATACAACAAAGTCTTGCTGGTGATTCCCTTCTTTCTTTTATTGAATAAGGATATCTTTTAATAGATTTTTCTTCAGAATTTTTAGAGTGAAATTTCAATAATTCTTTCTTCAAACAGATTGTGTTCCAGGACCAGCTGACGTTGTATTCCTACTAGACACCTCAGAGAGTGACATTCGAAATTTTAACAAAACACGTGATGCTATTTCAAACATTGTGAGAAGACTTCCAGTAAATGAAACAGATTTTAGAATTGCAGCAATGTCATACTCAACACAGACAACTGTTGAGTTCTTCTTTGACGAGCATATGACTAAAGAGTCTGTTTGTGCGGCGATTGATGCAATACAACCAAAGTCGGGAGCAACGCTTACAACAAAAGCACTCGAAAGAGCAGAGGAGGTAATTTAAGTACCGTCTTTAAGAAAGATATTAAGCATTTACTTCTTTTCTCTATCAATGAAATAAGGAGGAGATCCCAACAATGAAAATCAGAGAGTACATTCTGAAAACCTAATTACATTATGTATATATGGACTCTCAGAACAACCATACAGGCTTTCCTTACACAGTACACAGGACCTGGTCTCACATCGGAGTGTTGTTCATTCCGGAGTTCGCAGACGTTCCGATGAGAATTCTCCCGATTTGGCCTTGCCTTCTCGACTTTGAGACTGAATAACTATTAGGTACTTCTTTGATGTTAACAGTAAAGCGGTAGTGACAACCTGCCGTGCCTGCAAGTACGTTCTGTCTACATGCAAAAACGTAGACAAACCTTGGGTATACGTACGGTGTCTGTGTGATATCCGTACGTGTCCCGTATGGCCTCCTTGCGGTTTTGTGAACAAACAGACAGGACGTAGCAGTTTTAGTACACACTGAATGTTCGCTGCGTCCTGACTACGAATTCAACAAGAAGTACTACACGCACGTTGTAAGAACGTTGCAAGTACGTACAACGTAACTTTAACGTAAAGAAGTGAGGACTCCGTGCGTTTGCAGTACGTGTAAATTCGACATCCTTACAATAACGTAATATAGTAGAAGACGTAAGGAGAAAGTACGTTTTAAGCAAGTTGCACGCAAGTCGTCAGTATGTACAATGCACATTTTGTGCAACAAATGTTGCATGTTACCACTTAAGTAACCGTGCGTTTACGCACTCCTTCCGTCCTCTTGCCACTTCCTTCCTTGCGTTTTCAGAAAAAAACGTAGCGTACGTAGCCTCTACAAAGACGCACATCCAAAAAGCACGCACGGCGAGTTGTGACCAGGCATATAGGGTCATAAGTAGTCATTTAGTAATCAATATTGTATAAAAGAAAGGAGAGGCAAACTTGTCTGACTAATGAATGCCACAATACCATAAAATGACAACGTGTGCTTAATTTTTTTAAGCTTTTAATTACTTGTCGTCGAGAAGTCAAAACTGTGAACTTGTACCGACGTAAAGACGTACCGATTATGAAAACATCCGAATGTATGCTTTAGACTTTATGTGATTCACCACAGCCCGCCACAGAAAACAAAGTCGTGACATAGGAAATGTATACATAAGTTTAGCATTTTGAAGAATTGAACGACTAAAATTTGTTGTGTTGTCATGAATGTCCTTATGATATATACTGTCTACTTATTGTTGCCCAAAGAATTCAGCTCATTGTTAAGAATGAATAAACCGTGCGTAATTTGTTTTTCTACATATTGCTGTCATAAGATTTCGGTAAGAGATTAATAATGTCTGACAATATAAGTCATAGAGGCAAAATGGTGATGTTAATTTCAGATGCTGAAAGATAATAGCACCGGATCCCGTCATTTGAAAGCGTATCAATACATTGTCGTCGTCAGTGACGGTTTGTCCACGGACCGCCATGTAGCTATTTCTAAGGCGGTCAGTATAGCCTCTAGGGGTATAAATGTGTATGTACTGGGAGTGGACAGAGAGAGTGATCACAAGGAGTTCGTACAATTGGCTTCTGAAACAAGTGTTGGCACCAAAGGAGTATTTTCTACTTTGAATGACGATCTACTACATACTCTGTATTTGGAGACTATCAACCATAATTGCAACGGTATGCTGTGTGATGAATATTTTTGATAGGTTAATCATATTCAAATATTTTTTTCCAGATGTGAAGGAATAATACAAATAAAAACAAAACGCAGTGGCCTAAAATGTGTGTACTTGACTGTTTGAATTTGTTTTCGCTTTAGTTTTTATTTATTTGATTTTATCATGATTTTTTAAAAAATACTTTGCATTTACTTACTACTCGTAACGAACATCGAAGGTATGAGAGATATGATTGAAAGGAATTTATACTATCTATTTCAAAACTTATAAATACGAGAATTTGAATAGTCTTTTGAAAGTCGACGTTTTTACAAGTTTGCAAGATTATGATTACTAATTGTATCGTTTGTAATATTAAGCAATTACAGATGTCTCTTGTAATTGTTAGATTTTAATATTTTCCTTGAAGGTTTTTTTCATAACAGATATAATATATATTTTCAGAAACCTGTATGGAAAATTCAACTTCAGACATAATGTTGGTAATGGACCTATCTCGGATCTCTCAGTCTGTGGCAGATATTCAACTGACCCTACAGTCTGTAATAGAGCTTGTTACAACACTAGATACACGGAATAACAACATTTCTCTAGGGCTCATTTCCTTTGGTAACACATCAAGCATAGAAGTTCCGATCAGAGGAATTCCAGATGCAGATAAATTTATCTCTGCATCACAGGCTTTGAAATTGAAAAATGAAGAAAGCAATATAATATCTGCTTTAAATCACCTCAGCCTATCCGACGCATTTTCAGCTCAAAATGGCGCTCGAGTTGATTCGAGAAAGCTTGCAATAATATTTTCTACCGGAAATTGGACAAACATTCCAAAAGTGACAAAGAGAATGATAGAAATTGAGGCTACTGGAATTAGTTTTATATTTGTAGCTATTGGAGAAGATGCCAATTTTGATATATTGACTGAAATTAGTCGAGACAATCATAATATATACTGGATAAGATCCAGAGAACACAACAGCATATTTAGTGCTTTAAAATCAAAAGCAGTATTTGTCTCCTGCAAACAAAACTTCTTTTAATTCAAAATGGAAAAATTACAGTCAATAAATCTGTATAATCATATACTGTAAACAATCGAATTGACAAAATTCTATATCAGGCAACCTCATCTTCATCTGCCTTTTCCATCCATTGTGTTTTTGTTTAGATCCAACACTATATATATATATATCTTTTGCAATCAAAATATTGGCTAGTCTTCATAATTAGGCAGCACATTTTCATTAATGTGTTGAATAACACTGATGATGATGAAAGCACATGGTTATTATGACTTAGTGTCTTGAATGATACAGAAGAGCTGGAACAATTCGTTCCATTTTGACAATTTTTGAGAGCAGTTTTAATGAAAAAGAAAACTGAATTTGAAGACGTTTAACATTTGTACAACTTGGTGAGTGTCACTGCTGGTGGACCAGGAGTCCCCGAGGGCATATGTAGCCAAGTTCGATCAACTTCGGTTGATCGTTTCTTCAACACATTCGAAAATTTCTGTTATCAATTTTTCTTCAAATTTCTGAAACGTGGGTCCTGTAGGATCATATCGCACCGATCCTGCTACGTATTTCGGTAGATTTTTACACATTATATCTTACACACCTTTTGGCCATATTACATTGATTAGATTGAGTATCACTTACGAGGGTTAAGTACCTGAAGCGTGCATGTCTGATCTATGCTGTAAATTTAAATGCTCTTAAATGATGCTATTAAATTTGAAGACGTTTAACATTAGCAGTCAAACTTATAGTTGAAAGAAACCCTACAGTAAAAGTAAATTCTTATCGTGGCGATAAGATCAAGAAAAGAAAAATGACCGTTAGTTACTATACTAGCAGAATCGAATTAAGGCCATTCAAGGGCTTAGGAACTTAAATTACAAATAAATTTTAAATTGAGAAGTTTTTCTACAACATTGTTCGAACCCGAGTTATAGAATGCCACTTTCACTAAAGGTGTATATCACTAAAACAGATTTCTGACCAAGTGGGCTTCTGTAACTCGGGCTGGAACAGTGTCCCACAAGCAAAAAACGAAAAAAAAAATTGTATGGGCAATTTTCAAAATCCGGTCTTTCAAGCGGTACGTTAATTTGATAAAAGTTGCCGATTTCGTCTATTTATTTAGTGAAAGAAACCATTTTGAGTGCAATTTTATGAAATAGACAACAGGTACAAATGAAATAAACGACCAAATCTGTCCATTTCTACACAGTGTGTATTTCGCGCCTACAAGCTTAGAATGTGGTTGTTTAGTACAAAATAGGACGGTTTTCAATTTCCGGATTGCGGAGTGAGCCGATTTTACGGATAAACTATCTTCAAAATTACTCTTTCTTTTTCACTTTAAATATACAAGGGTATCGAAACCTAACACACAAAAGTTCTTGTAAGTTAATGCGTTGCTTGTTAAGTTCAGTTCGCTATTTGGCGTTTTCCGACATTGTTACCCCCTACAGTACCTCTTCAAATCGTAATAAAAACAATTTTGCAACCAATCTTTTTAAACATGATACCTACAACATGTATAAGGGGTCTTCTGATACATTATATTTTCATCTTGACCATCTTCTACCTTCAAAGAGAGAACACCGTATGAGAACTAATTGAGTGATTTGAGGGCTAAATCAGGCCCTTATTCTTACAGCTTCTTACCTCATTTTTAAAACTCTACAACAAACATACATGTACATGAAAGAAGAAAATTTACAGGTTAGAATTCAGGGCCCTCAAAATACATTAATTTTTACTCAATTACATTTAGTTGACGCAGATGGCTGATCATAAATCAAACTGAATGAACTGAATTACGTAATTCGAATTCAGTTTTTGTGCTAGTGTAAAAAGTTGGTTTATGGACTAGTCTAACACTTTTCGAAAAAAAAAGTCCAACGGTTTATTTTGAGGTCCAAGGGTCATGGTAAAATAACATTATTGCCTGCAAAATATTTTCCGGAAAAATCTTATGATATATTTCCTTTAACAGAGTCAAGGATATGCCCGATAGAATGTCAGGGCTGAATCAGCAACAGAAAATGCATGAGGTGTATATGTATATTCGAAAGATCATCATTAAAAGGTCGTACACATATTACACAAAAGTGCGTGATATGCCTTAATTTGTTTATATACAAGGCACAGATTTCACACCAGCTGACAGTAAGATACAGTGGAAATACTAATAGAATCGATCACGACGTTGAGACTGAGACAGGGGAATCTCATCCGAGTGTAAAAGATTTGCAATCCACGACGAGGCTTGCCGAGTCGTGGATGTAGCAAATCTTTTGCACGAGGATGAGATTCCCCTGTCTCGGTGGTAACGTCGTGATTGATTATTTTTCTCACTCACCTCATTTTATCTTCACTTTAAGGTTTTTTTTAAAACTAGAATCGATACCAAAACCTACACAAATCTAACGATGGCGTGACATTACTTTCTATGACGTCATAATAGGAGTCACGTGGAGTGTGAGACAAGGAAATCTCAAACTGCTACGTCTACGTTTTTTCTTTTGTCTCACGACGTAAGTGAGTGAGAATACCATATCACAGCTAGAGACAGACGAAATACAATACATAAACGGGAGGAGATCAGTATGTTCACGGTAGCGACTTTTGACCATCCTCTACATTATAGCAGATTGTGAGGTTATTTGTATTACATGCGCACAAACACCCTTCTTATCGTAATAAAGAGAAGTTTCGAAATCACACCGTAGATAACGAGACCTCCATACATACCGTACCGTTCCATTGTCTGTAAAAAGTTTCTTTTGTAAAACACGGTGGGTAATCTTGCAACGCAGAACAATCGGGTTTTCGACATTTTTGCGCAATATACATGTAGATCATTTATAACAAGAAGCGGTATGTGATTTAGTTTAAGAATGTCTTAGATATTAGCTTTTCATAACGTATATATTAAAAGTATCTATATTTCACAGCTCATCCGGTATGCTAGAGCATGTACTGATGTTTTTGATTTTCATAGTAGAAATTTACAAATTACCAAGAAACTTTTAGGACAAGGTTTTCGCTTTCACAAACTAGTAAAGACTTTCTGGAAATTTTACAAAAATTATTGTCAACTTCTTCTGAATTTCGGACCAATACAGGCAACAGAGTATATTACTTTGGGTATTTCACAACCTGCATTTTATGGTGACATTATTAACAAGATAAGAAGGATCAAAGATAGACAACATCACTATCGAAAATGCGTCAGAATCATCTAACGCCTTTTATACCGTGGATATGATCCTAATGTCACCAGACGGATACTAGGCTTGGTACTTGACCAATCTACAGTCTTGTACAAGCGCATTCTTAAAACTTGCACTCTGACTGACTGTGACGACGGGACTCCATGACGGGCCCTGTCCAAACCTCTTTAGAGAAGACAGGGCTCAGACCACCTGTCCTCTCTGAATGTCAGTCGGACTCCTCGGGTGATAACATGCATGAGCTCGCGGCGGCAGATTACGGATTGTATTACGTACGCCCTCTTTTTATATCCATTTACATATTCATCTGTGTTGCCTGAGCCCCTGCGTTTTGAGGTCTTGTTTGTGTCTGGTCATCTGACAGTGAGGAGGTTGTTTTACACCACAATTGTACGTTCTTCGAGACCTCTGGGTAATCGGAAAAGTGGGAGGGTTGTGCGCACGTAATCCAGGATAACCACACCTGCTATTTCCGTGGCAGATGGCCGTCCTAAGTCGGCACCGGTTGCCCATTGGCCTCGTTGGTTTATGTGTAGTCCTTTGTGTTTGATGTTTCTGTGTTGTGCGTTGACGTTCCTTGTCCCTTATGCGTCTCTTTCCGTGCTTGTCTGCTTTGTGTTTTTGCATTGGGTGTTTTGGGGTTTTGCTGTGGGTGCTGCAACCGGGTGTTGTTGGAGATCCCCTCCTTTGTTTTGTATCGGCGTTCTCCTTTCACATTCATCTACATGAGACACGCTGATCGTTTTTCAGCCTTATATTCTTTATCTTATTTTGGGTAAAACTGAGAGCTAAGGCATCCTGACACGGCATCACATTCTTCTTTTTAAAATGAATAGTTTCATTTTACACCAAATTATAGGAAAACCGAATGTTCTAATTTGCGATATTACCCACCATGTAAAAGATAAAAGACATGAATGTTACTATCACACAGCACTTGCGTATGAATTACTCATAAACTACGTCAAAAAGTTGGGGCAAACGTGGAGATACGTAACCCATGCGCAAATATACGTAATTCATAGGTTTTTCATAAATTTCAAGTGAGTTTCATTCGCCAAATGGGTTTCAAGTAACAGTTTAAGTACCCGAAATGTGCATGTCTGGTCCATGTTGTAAATTTATCTGTTCTTAAATGGTGATATCGAATTCGAAGACGTTTAACATTTCATTTGCATTTCATTACTCGCTATGAGCAGCGAATGGAGTCCGAGATGAGAATAGCGCGTTGATGCACAAGTTTTCTATCTAATTTTTTGGGTGATACCTGCATCAACAGAAAAAAAATATAAGATTCATTTCTTTTCATTTAATTATCATCTATTTATGGAAAACAGACTGTTTTCTTGGATCTAAAAACAATCAATCACCGCACTATATTTCGTAAGTCGGAGGGTTTCGCAGTGATACGTCCGCCAAAACAAGTTATTACAGCTGCCATGATTTAAACAGCGAACGATCGTCTCTCTATATCTTTGGAATAAGGACCAGTTTCAGCAAATTCTACTTGTACTGTTAATTTTTGAGTAAGAAGAAAAGAAATGGTACGCTTTAAATGATAAGGAAACATCAACAAATTGTATTTTCAGCAACGAATTTATTCCGAATCGTGTTTGAGGGAACCCCCGGTTCTAAAAATAGCGCTATATATAGACTTCCGTGAAAAATTGTGTTGATCGATGTATCATATAATAAAATTTCTCAGCCAATCAGAATGAAAATGAAATGATACGTATATCTACGGAAAAGCAAATTTTATGTGTAGTTCTTAGCGGTATACGCAATCTATGAGTAATGCATTCGTGTTTTATGCGTGGAAGTTTCGTTTATCATTCGCAGACATACATGGACGTGAAAATCGCCAACGTTGTGTAAGAATTTCGTATTCATTGCGCACATACGCATATGAATTGCGTAAGAAACTACGTTAATTACGCATAGATCGCATTAATCCAAGAGGTCGAAAAAGTTTAAGTAGCTCAAATCCGTTTTCGCGTATGTCCACGTATTCTCTTCCCGGAATCCACTCGCTGTGCATGGCGACGAATGAAATGTGAATGAAACTCGCTTGAAATTTATTAGAAACGTATAATTTACGTATATTTGCGCATGGATAACGTATCTTCACGTATGTTCACGTTTGCCCCAAATGTTTGACGTAGTTTATGCGTAATTCGTGCGCAAGTGCTGTGTGTCGTAGTCTATGCGTTATTATTAAGTTAACTTTTACGCAGTTCTTACGCAATTTATCCGTAATTCATATGCGTATGTTCGCAATGAATACGAGATTCTTCAGCAAAGTTGGCGATTTTCACGACCGTTCCACGTATGTCTGCTTATGTTTAACGAACCCTTCACGCATAAAACACGCATATTTTGCGAATGCATAATTCACACATGTATTTTAATATATACATAATAATTATTTATACCGGATGAAATGAGAGAATGCTGATCGGAAGGTCTCAATATTTATTTAACAAGGAATATAATTATTTGCAATGTTTGCTTTTTACAAAGGGACCCACGAAAGGGTCTAAGTCCATTTGTTGGGTTTCTCTCGTGTATAATAATGAGATAGCGTAAACACACTCCGCATTTACCATGTTACACAGAGATTCCGCCGTGAACTGTCCGATTATACATGACATACATGTAAGCTTCCCTATGCTCTGGTTGTATTTAAATGGAAATTAATAACTCGAAATGGTCTTTATGGCTATCCAGCTTCTTTTAAAATGCAATGTTTTATTTTCGTAATGAGCTTTGAAACTAAGAATAACGTTTTCGCAATACTTTTGTTTTCTTAATTAGCTAACGTAAAACTGACGTCGCGAAAGGTTAGAGCTATTTTTTTTAACTCGCACGATTTCAGAAAGGAGGGGATCTCAGAAACATGTAAAAGCTACAGTTGATATATAAACATTTTTTTAGATTAAGGAGAGCTTACTCTCTAATTCATTCGCTCATATATTTATTCAAAATAATTTTTTTTCGATAACATTTAACTTTAAATCGAGATGTTTCATTGATTTTCGATCAGAGTTGTGCATTTTTTGACAGAAAATTATAGGTAAAGAGTTGTAACATAAAAATAATATAATTTTAATCAACACAGACCAGCTATCTTATTTACTCACATATATGTATGAAATGTAAATGTTTAACAATTCATATTGAAAGTTTGGCTCTCTAGCTATATGCAGACTAAATTTGGTACATCACGCCAAATTTTGAATCAGACCAACAACTATTTTAAAAGCCTCTGATAATGTTTCATACATGTATAATTCCTTGAAAATTACGGAGATGTGTTTTATAACTTATCTGTTTTTCAAGATCTAGAAATAAATACCGACGCTTTCTGACGGTACGTTGTTATATATACATTCAAATAAAGAGAAATACCCCCCCCCCCCCCCCTAAAAAAACAAATTAAAAAAATATTAATAAATAACAAATCCGTTTGATGTATATGTGCATTTTGTATACGTAATAGTATTTTAGACATTCGATCTAAGTTTATTTTTGAATTGGTTTGCAATTTTACAAGTTAAAATACATGTAAGTATCCGATTCGGTATTTACAATTTGACCTTTAAAAATAACATTTAGGATGGGTTATGGGATTCCCCTTTAAATTTCACCATCAGACTGCGCTTTGCCATGCATCATTGATTAACTTCATTCTTTAGAAAACTTGCTCGTCACTCTACGTTTTTGTATGTTTACGCCTAAGTTTCGCTGCTTTTTTGTGTGTACGTGTATTTTGAAAGGATAACTTTCTTTGATTCTTGATAATGTTGATGGTTCTGTTTACAATTGGACTTTGTCTTATTTTTATAGTTTCCACTAGTGGTAAGTCAAATTGAGGTTATATTTTAAGAGTTAGCTCGTTTTCTTTTTTGGTTCATTTCTAAAAATAGAAGAAAGGTAAATTTGAAATGGGGAGGGGGGAGGGGGGATTTAAAGATGACCATGACATTGAAACATAAGACCTCATATGCCTCTCTCTGATTGTAAATGCAATTATCGTGTTACATGTAGTTGTCAGATTTCATAAAACTATTCCATTCTTTACAATATGAAAAAGAACATTATTGAAATAGAACCATTCCTTGAAAATTTTAAAAGACTCTATGGAGTTAACTTGAATTAAATACCGACGCTTTCTAACGGTACGTTGTTATATATACATATAGAGAAATACCCCCCCCCCCCCCCAAAAAAAAAAAAAAAAAAAAAAACCAGTCCGATTGATGTATGTGTACATTTTGAACATGTAATAGTATTTCAAACATTCGATTGAAATTGACCTTATATTATAGCAAGTGTGCATTATGTTTGATCATACAATCCCATAAAAGTTCGAAATGTGACTATCACACATTCCTTGTTCACCCCCTGTCTTAAAAACAGTGGAATAGATTGATGATGAATTGGTATAATATGTATTCGCTCAAGCATCAACTTTTCCCTTGAATTTCAACGTTTTATAAATTCATTTATTTCTCTATTTATTTATTAATTTTCTTTAAATAAATTGTAAGCTGAAATTCTGAAAACATTGAAGAAGTCACGTTCGCCACATCTACGCCGCAAAATTGAAGGACGACGGAATCGTTTAAGTTTAGCCATCTGTGAAATGATTTAAACATGACCTGTTAAACGGTTAGGAATACAATAAAATGTGTATGTATATCGTGTAACTACCTTCCGTCTTTGATTAAATACCTGTGCTCATGTTTGTTGATGTACGCGTAGATCATTACTAATTATGTATCGCTACGTCTCAAAAGTAAATAAAATAAAGAATGAAAGGAATACAGAAAAATCAGAGGAAATATGATCATTATGGAGTTGATTTTATAAGATGTTTGAATACATGTACATGTATATTTGATATTTGATCATCATGAAGAAAAACAAAACAAACAACCCCCCCCCCAAAAAAAAAAAAAACCAATAATAATGATAAAAAAAAAAAGAAAGACAAAAAAAAAAAAAAAAAAAAAAGAAAAAAAAAAAAAGACACCACATGAAAAGCTGTCTTGAGCAGGATTTCATTTCCCATTTCGATTCCAAATATAGAATATCATATGTACTTGTTTTGATGGCGAGGGAAGAGGGTGTTGGTTCCTACACGATCGGATTAATCAATGCCTTCTTCAAACCACATATAGGAGGAAAGCGTGTTCTGCTTATATTATTCTAGACGAAAGGGGAATCAATGAATAGTATATACCCACAGCTAAGATTATACAAGACATCAAATTAAGAATAACTTTAGAGCGGGTGGAGTTGGAGGCTTTTTTCATTTTTACTTTTTCTGCATCAATGCACCTTAACCAATTAACACAAAATATACCCCTTTCTGAAAATTCAGGAAATTTCATCAGGACCCCAAAAGACGTGACGTCTTGTTCAGGAAATGACATCATACTAGACTGGCTGTTTTCCGGATCACCATCTGTTGTCACGTGGGAGCTGTTGCCGGATACCCAGATTATGTCCTACGTTTCAATTATTGGTCTTGCAACTCCGAACGAAAATTACCAAGGTCGAATCTCTCATAACGGAAACGGAAGTATAACTCTAAAAGGTGTTACTGAATCTGAGTCTGGCACGTATCAGTGTAGTCCGGTTTATATCCTGTCAGCTCCAAAAGACCAAGTGGAAGTTATAGTATACAGTAAGTATTGTTTGATGGGTTTCTTAAAATTTTAGAGAGGAGGAAAAGACAACATCTATTGAGTGTTTGGATATATCATTTTTTGTTTTAATTCATAGTGATAAAATGTAAATAGAGTGCTAGTAAATGGAAAAGAACCAAATCAGTGAAATAATTACTATTCGCATCCTCCTGAATTGTTTAGAGGTTAAAATGTACATTCATTTAAGCTGAAGAAATAATTACATGTAGATTTATCCATGTACTTTGCATTTTTTTTAAATATGTGAACGAGGACTTTGTCAAACTATTAGAATATGTTGTAAATGCTTTTCTTTGAGTCTTATTGTTTATTTTTAGATAGAATGAAGGTCGCTCCGGATATTGAGTATAACGTCACAACGAACAAGTTGTCATGTAATGTACTTGGAGTGTCGATAGGAGTTTCTTTCAAGTGGACGGTAATTCATTTTATAATAAAACACCGCTAAAGACTGTATGGCCGGATTGAAAAAGTAAGTTTTTGTCACCAACTGGGTCAAGGTCACTAAGTCAAATATTACAGCATACATTGAGAGGTCTTGTCAGAGGCAACCTACATGTATAATATAAAGTTTCTACTGTATACAGTTCCTTAGATTTTGCTTAAACCAGGAACTTTAACCAAAGTCTTTAACTAGGTCTAAGTCCAAGGTCAAGGTCAAGGTCACTAGGTCCAATGTTACGGCATAAATTGAAAGGTCTCGTCATGGGCAACCTAAATGTATAATATAAGGTTTCTACTGCATACAGTTCCTTAGATTTTGCTTAAACCAAGAACTTTAACCAAAATCTTTAACTAGGTCTAAGTTCAAGGTCAAGGTCACTGGGTCAAATGTTACAGCATAAATTGAAAGGTCTCATCATGGGCAACCTACATGTATAATATAAAGTTTCTACTGCATACAGTTCCTTAGATTTTGCTTAAACCAGGAATATTAACCAAAATCTTTAACTAGGTCAAAGTCCAAGGTCAAGGTCACTAGGTCCAATGTTACAGCATAAATTGAAAGGTCTCATCATGGACAACCTAAATGTATAATATAAGGTTTCTACTGCATACAGTTCCTTAGATTTTGCTTAAACGAGAAACTTTAACCAAAATCTTTAACTAGGTCAAAGTCCAAGGTCAAGGTCACTAGGTCCAATGTTATGGCAAAAATTGAAAGGTCTTGTCATGGGCAACCTCTATGTATAATATAAAGTTTCTACTGCATACAGTTCCATAGATTTTGCCTAAACCAGGAACTTTAACCAAAATCTTAAACTAGGTCAAAGTCCAAGGTCAAGGTCACTAGGTCAAATGTTACGGCATAAATTGAAAGGTCTTGTCATGGGCAACCTTCATGTATAATATAAAGTTTCTACTGCATACAGTTCCTTAGATTTTGCTTCAACCAGAAACTTTAACCAAAATGTTGAGGGCAGACGGACAGACGGACAGACGGACATCGTCAATCTATAGACCGGAATTGCTTTGCAATCCGGCCAAAAAAACCAAGTAATTCCTAAAGAATATATATGGATATATATAAGAACAGACGGATAAAAATTTGATAACAATGCAGCGCTAAGTCGAGCTTTTTGCCTACTGACTTTATACTATCAAGATATGTGGAGGTGAGTGGTCAAAATATGCCAACTTAGCATGCAAGATGTTTCTCACAATATACAAAAAAAAAAGAAGAAAAAAAAAGAAGAAAATTTTATACATGTGTATCAACCTAAACAAATATAATCGTTATCCGTTCATTTAAGAAATGAATCTTCTATTTTTTCTGTTGATGCAGGTATCACCCGAAAAAATGGACAGAAAACTGCATCAATGCACGTAGCGCGTTGATGCAAAAGTTTTCTGTCAAATTTTTCGGGTGATACCTGCATCAACAGAAAAAATATAAGATTCATTTTTTATCATTTAATTATGGAAAACAGACGGTTTTCTTGGATCTAAAAACAATCAATCACCGCACTATATTTCGTAAGTCGGAAGGTTTCGCAGTGATACGTCTGCCAAAACAAGTTATGGCAGCCGCCATGATTCAAACACCGAACGATCGTCTCTCTATATTTTTGGAATAAGGACCAGTTTGAGCAAATTCTACATTCACTGTTAATTTTTGAGTAAGTAGAAAAGAAATGGTATCCTTGAAATGATAAGCAAACATCAACAAATTGTATTTTCAGCAACGAGTTCATTCGTGTTTGAGGGAACCCCCAGTTCTAAAAATAGTGCTATAAATAGACTTCCGTGAAAAATTGTGTTGATCGATGTATCAACAAAATTTCTCAGCCAACCAGAATCTTCGTTTCTTGAGAATGACAATGGAAATTAAATGATCGGACGATAATATTTTGTTGTAAACTTAAGATCCATAACGGCATGATTTTACCCAAAGAAGTCAAAGGGAAAGGGGGATTTGTTGGTTTTAAAGAAAGTATGAATAAACGCCTGGTAAAATCAGCATTTTGAATAAAATTTAGAGTTATCTTGATCCCTTTCTAGATCCGCGCTTGATAAAGCTTGAGTGAAATACATCTTCTTAATAAGCTTTATTGTAAAGGACAGTGCTTAAAATAATAAAAAGACAGACTACTCTAACAATTAAAAATTTTGTTTTAGCATTCAGGGAACGAGATAGGATCTAGCAATATAGTAACACCGACACAATCAGGGGATTATACCTGTAGTGTAGCTGGAGACGCCATAGTCTTGTGTAAAGGAGAGGGTGTTATAACTTCAGCAACTCTATCAGTTCATCTAGGTACATCTACTATCAGTTACAACGACATTCGAATGTTGAATGTTGAACTGCGCGTTCCAAAATCACACTACCGATTTTATACCTCTAAAGTCTCATTTCTCCTTTGCCTTGCCTTCTACATTTTGAGACTGAATTACTTCTATAGAGATAACAACCCTTAGATCATTATGCTTCAAGTGCTAAACTGGATCAACAATATAAATATTCCTCTATTAAGAACCTTGTTTAATTTTATTTCATTTCACTTATCAGTATATCTTTCTTAGTGAAACTTAAACTGTCGCAAATATATAATTTCTTTCTGGGACATCGTGTGCAAATGGCACTCTTTCAACATTCTGAAAAAAGGCTTCTTCAAATTAAGCTTTAAATGTATGTTTCTTGGGCCCCTGCGTCATGCTGTCTGTTTGTGTGTTCATCTTACAGCGAGGAGGTTATTTTACACCATCATTGTGCGTTCTTCGAGTCCTCTGGGTAATCGGAAAAGTGGAAGGGTATCCGTATAACGACATCTTCTGCTACTTTCGTGGCAGATGGCCGTCCAAAGTCGGCACCGGTTGCCCATTGGTCTCGTTGGTTTATTTGTGGTCTTTTGTGTTTGATGTTTCTATGTTGTCAGTTGGTGTTCCTTGTCCCTTTTGCGTCTTTTTCTGTGCTTGTCTACTCTGTGTTTTTAATTGGGTGTTTTGTAGTTCTGCTGTGGGTGCTGCAATCTAGTGTTGTTGAAGATCCCCTCCTTTGTTTTACTCTAAATTCAAGAATATTTTTTTTAAAAATATGTATCTATATCCCATTAAAACTTTACTAACAGGAACATGTTTTTTTTTTTCACAAATCAGAGAAACCCGTCGTTTCGATTGACCATCAGATCTTTAACACGGCAGAAGGACAAAGCATAACACTCCAGTGTAATCTGGAAAGGGCTTCTCCTGAGATCATACTAGAATGGCGATGGTACAAGATAGGACATGAAGAAAATATATTGTCCAAAACACCTTCATTCACCATTGATTATATTTCACCTGCGCATGCCGGAAATTACTCCTGTATCGCTCGGAATATTATCGGAGAATCTGACCCGGCTGCGACAACTTTAAACATCTTTGGTACGTTTCATTCGATATGAACCATGAATACATGTGTTTGTAAAATATTATGCATGTAATTATAAAATGAAAGACATTTGAATGCTATTGCTCTTAAGCATTCTTAGTTTTCTTTGCATCGAAGAGATATTTTCTCATTTGGTTAGAGTCATTACAAATTTTGTAAGGTGTATTTAGCTTTACTACACATTTTAACTTCGTATTCTATCCTTCTTTTCAGTACCTCCAGTGATTGCTGTCATGGAAAACAACACCCCTACAGAGGGTTCTTCATTGACATTGCTCTGCAACATTACTTCAAATCCAGTACCCTCTAACAATCAAGTGTTTTGGACAAAAGTAGACGAGATGTCGTTCAAAGTAATTGGACGTACTCTATCGTTTCAAAACATAAACCGTCAAGATACCGGGATATACTCTTGCAATGTGAATGTTTCAATGGTGTTAAATTCTGGACAATGGATATCAAAATCAGCCACGGAAAATGTACGAATTGACGTCTTATGTGAGTACATGTATGTCAAATGCTTATTACTATCTCATAGTATATAATTATGAAATGTGGATGAGGACGACCTAAAGAAAAAAAATCCCAGGCTTGGACTCTGGCAACATTTTGTCTCCCTCTTGAAAGCCCTCTCCAAAACCGATGTAAAAAAAAAGAATATGCTTGCTACTTTTGGTCCGAGTTTTCAATTTTTAGTCTTTTACTTTACAGCTTTTGTCAGAGAAAATTAATGTAGGTATTTCATGCATAATTTAAGATATTAAACTGCATGTCGAATAAACGCATTAGTTTTTATAAGAATATCTTTATAATAAATAATGTCTTTGGATGTTAAGCAATACACATGTATCATATCACCTGGTATTAGAAAAAAATTCCATATGCTGTATCTTTTCCCTATAGATGGTCCAGGTGATTCCATGAAAATTTCGCCCGATTCCGATGTAACGTATTACTATGAAAATGGCAGGACAAATCCTGTGGTATGTGATGCTGTCTGTAACCCTACATGCAGGATATACTGGAAAGATCCCTATGGAAACACATTAGATGGGAATACTTTGAGACTTGGCAATGCCTCAAGAAGCATGAATGGAACATACACCTGTATAGCTGAAAATGTTATCGCGTCTTTATCCTATTCATCAAATACATCCATTGTAATTATAGTCTATTGTAAGTATTTTTCTTAATGTAAAATGCTGAGGTTGATCAAGCATTCAACAATTTTTAAGAGATAACATGAGATCTCCAACAGTACTCAATTGCAGTACCCAGCGCAAAACACAGAAAAAAATATTTGTGAATTTTCCCATGGTCACGAAAACAATATGCCTTCCGACGGAAGTCGGAAAGACTTAAAAAATCAAAATAAGAATACACAGATGTGAACAAGTTCAAAAGACACCAGGGGGACAAGAACATGTACACAAAGGAGACAAGAACGATTAAACACTACAATAAATCAAAGACGATATCAAAGGGCATACCAAGATAAAAAAACTAAAAAGTCACAACACAAAGGACTGCAGTGAGAAAAATTGGATAGGACGGCAAACTCTCTATGTTAGAAGCAAATGGTGTGGTTATCCGAATAACATAGGCACATATACAAGTGTGTTTTCTTACATTAAACAAAAAAAAAAAAAAAAAAAAAAAAAAAAAAATATGATTCACATCTTGAAGCGATTTCATTGATGTAAATATATTTCAATATAAATCATTTTAGCACAAACGATTTTAAAGATCTAGTCATTTGATTTTTTTCGGTTTTGTATGAAATTTCAGTGTTGCAAGAGAGCATCTATCAAAATCTATCAAAATAATACTTACAAGAGATGCATAATTCGATACGTGATCCTCATCTGTGGTTCTTCTTGCAAAATTGTTTCTGAAAAGCACTTCGTTTTATTAAAAAAAATTAAACATTCTATTGTCATAAACTGAGCATTTAGAATTCCAGTCATAAAAGTGCAAAGATACAGAGTAAGAAGTAAATAATATGGACCCTATATATGGTAAAGCGGCTGGCTTGAATCTTTTTACTTTTTCATTTTGGGAGATGACGTACTTATAGATTAAGAGTACATGGAAAGGAGGAATAACTTGAATTTGAAGACGTTTAACATTTTAACTACTTGGTGAGTGTTACTGCTGGTGGACCAAGAGTCCCCGAGGGCACATGTAGCCAAGTTCGATCAACTTCGGTTGATCGTCTGTCTTTTCAATGCATTTGAAATTTTCTGTGACAAAATTTCTTGAAATTTCTAAAAAGTGGGTCCTGTAGCATCATATCCCACCCATTCTTCTACGTCTTTTGGTACTTTTTTGGACATAATATTTTTCATACTATCATGACTATTAGGCCATTTTACATTGTTTAGACTGAGGATCACTGACGAGGGTTTAGTACCCGAAACGTGCATGTCTGGTCCATGCTGTAAATTTATCAGGTCTTGAATGATGCTATTGAATTTGAAGACGTTTAACATTTTAACTACTTGTTGAGTGTCACTGCTGGTGGACCAAGAGTCCCCGAGGGCACATGTAGCCAAGTTCGATCAACTTCGGTTGATCGTCTGTCTTTTCAACTCATTTGAAATTTTCTGTGACAAAATTTCTTGAAATTTCTAAAAAGTGGGTCCTGTAGCATCATATCCCACCCATTCTTCTACGTCTTTTGGTACTTTTTTGGACATAATATTTTTCATACCATTTGGCCATTTTACATTGTTTAGACTGAGGATCACTGACGTGGGTTTAGTACCCGAAACGTGCATGTCTGGTCCATGCTGTAAATTTATCAGGTCTTAAATGATGCTATTGAATTTGAAGACGTTTAACATTTTAACTACTTGGTGAGTGTCACTGCTGGTGGATCAAGAGTCCCCGAGGGCACATGTAGCCAAGTTCGATCAACTTCGGTTGATCGTCTGTCTTTTCAACTCATTTGAAATTTTCTGTGACAAAATTTCTTGAAATTTCTAAAAAGTGGGTCCTGTAGCATCATATCCCACCCATTCTTCTACGTCTTTTGGTACTTTTTTGGACATAATATTTTTCATACCATTTGGCCATTTTACATTGTTTAGACTGAGGATCACTGACGTGGGTTTAGTACCCGAAACGTGCATGTCTGGTCCATGCTGTAAATTTATCAGGTCTTAAATGATGCTATTGAATTTGAAGACGTTTAACATTTTAACTACTTGGTGAGTGTCACTGCTGGTGGATCAAGAGTCCCCGAGGGCACATGTAGCCAAGTTCGATCAACTTCGGTTGATCGTCTGTCTTTTCAACGCATTTGAAATTTTCTGCGACAAAATTTCTTGAAATTTCTAAAAAGTGGGTCCTGTAGCATCATATCCCTTCCATTCTTCTACGTCTTTTGGTACTCTTTTGGACATAATATTTTTCATACTATTTGGCCATTTTACATTGTTTAGACTGAGGATCACTGACGTGGGTTTAGTACCCGAAACGTGCATGTCTGGTCCATGCTGTAAATTTATCAGGTCTTAAATGATGCTATTGAATTTGAAGACGTTTAACATTCCAAAATGCAAATGTTACAATTATGATTAAAATGATTATCAGCAAATGAAAATTATGTATCAAATTACCTGATGTAAAGGGAATTCCCTCATTTATTTACAGATACTACGTCAATCATATCAACGATTCCAGAAGGACCAATATTGGTTCAAGAAGGAAATGATATCCTGTTAGAATGTAAAACAGATGGGTATCCCATTTCAACTCTGATATGGAAGAAAGATAAAGAAATATTCGACAGAACTGATGTAATAAACAATGACGAAGGCTTGTATTTCTCAAATGTGAATAGATCTGACGCTGGTCAATACACATGTGAAGCTACAAATGGAATAGGAAGTACCAAAACAGCTGAATTTAACCTTATTGTTCAGTGTGAGTTATCTTTCCTGTCATGTTTTTCATTTATTTAACATGTACAATGTTGATTGAACGCACAAATGCTCGGACATTTTGATATTTTTTTCTCAATTTCAATAAAATACATTAGAGAAATTGCCTATAATTTGATTTTAAAACATTGTCAACCATTAAAGAAACCTTTTTAATGAACTTCTTTGAAACTTGGATCAGCGCTCAAAGTTTGAGAAACTCTTCAAATGGAGTACCAAAAAGATGGATATTTGACAAAACCTGTAACACTTTGGCCTTATAAGAATCAAGGAAATGAAAAACAAAAGTTATTTACTCTGAAAATGATTTAATATCGAATGTAATATTTAAAGACAATCACACATAATTCATCTATATCTTTGAATTCATTGTTTGAATAGAAGATAATTGACATTGCCTTCTGAACACGTGAAAATTCAAGCTGACGCGAAAAAAGTAAGAAATTTGTTAATGAAAATGTATCAGTTGTGAATCTTGTTTTTGATATTATTAAAAAATTCAAGCTATTTTTTGGTAAAGAATTATCGTGGCTTTAGGTCAACCCATAGAGCCAAATACACTTGGCGTCCGAGCATTGGTACGATTAGTCTATTTAAAGAAGAAGTTAGACACTTCAGTTCTGTCTGTATAAGCCGAAAAGAAATATATATGAAGGAAAGGAATATGGCATATAAATGACATTTATGCCTCTTATTGTGATAGTAATTAGAATCTTTCCTTCTCAAGCCATTTCCTTTGATATATTTGTTTTGGCCTAAGAAATATTTTTAATTTTTGTTTATGCTACAGATCCCCCAGGAACATCTATCAGTTTAACAGGTTCTTCTCGTACCATCAATATAATCGAAGGAAATGACTTACCGGATATTACCTGCAATGCGCAGTGTGTTCCAGAATGCAGCTATAACTGGATTTATCCCAATGGCTCTTCCGTCCCTGGTAGAGTACTTAGACTCAACAAGGCAGCTCGACACATGAATGGAACATATTTTTGCTATGCGCAAAATGAAATAGCATCCGAGAAACATTCTTCGCGTATCGACGTTGCTGTTATCGTTTTCTGTGAGTAAGCAATTTTATGTCATGTTAGTGTGCATGAAGCAATATATATTTCATGTTAATGTGCGAATTAGCGTTGTTAATTCCTCATATTTTATCTACAATCACGTTTATCCTGAAATCAATCATCCCTTTTATCCTTTTCAGATCCTTGTGAGATAGAAAGATTGTTTGTGAGAAGTACTCACAACGTAGATGTTGGTGCTGATGTCACTATAAACTGTCCTATCGAGGGAAACCCTGAACCACTAATGACTTGGTCAAAAGATGGCAAAAACATGAATATAGATACGACTGAAAAGTATCTCCAATTAAGGAATGTATCCTGTGAAGACAGCGGGGAATACACATGTACTGCTGACAACAATATTGGTCAACCTGTGTCTCAACCATTCAATGTATCTGTATTATGTGAGTTTTATCCTCGATTTGTTTTTACATCGTTTTTCAAATCATTGTATGTAAATTCTGTTAATTACGAATCGTATTAGACAGATTCCGGGTAAAAAGTGATATGTGTAGATCTTTTGGTTGCTTCTACAACACTGAAGAAGTAACAATAAACATTAAACTCCTCTTTCTCAAACACAGACATTCAAACATTTTAACCAAAAATGTTTTAAAGCAAAGCTGTAGAACATGTTCGTATGGGCGCTATATATTTGTAAAACTATTGACCTTTACAATGATTTATATCAATTCTTAAAATAAGTTTAATTGTGGAATTTATTAACAATCTTTACTTTAAAGGTAAAACTACAGAAGATACAGAAATAGAAAAATCTGAAAGAAATGGTAAGCATTTGTACTACAAAATATAGATTAAAATAGATACCAAAAATGTTGTACATTGTCATTATTGAAATACATGTTCTATAGTTCAAATTTTATTGTACTACACACGTGTTTTAGATATTGAATCCTCGTCAGTAGTACTTAATGTCAGACAATTTGAATAAAGCGAATGTAAATTTTCCTAGCGCCATCTACAATATATACTTTTAACTTCCTCTTGCCAAAAATGAGGAGCTCCAAATTTTATGTAGCCTCTGTATATTCAGAAGCGTATTTTAGTGAAAAATATGGCCAAAAAATCGTTGGAGGGTAGGCGCAAAGAGCTTAATTCTAAACATGATCAAAAAATGTATTCCGAAATCCAGCTATGTAGCCTGTGTGTATTAAGAAGCGTATCTTAGTGAAAAATATGGCTAAGAAATCGTTGGAGGGTAGGCGCAAGGAGCTTAATTCTAAACATGATCGAAAAAAAAAAAAACCGAAACCCAGCTATGTAGCCTGTGTGTATTCAGAAGCGTATCTTTGTAAAAAATATGGCTAAAAATATCGTTTGAGGGTAGGCGCAAAGGGCTTATTTCTAAACATGATCGACAAACCAAGCTAAGGACATAGCAATGAGGGAAATACCCCTTAGTTAATGCAATTCAATTATGTTCAAAGGATTTTGTTTGCTGTGATAATGGGGAGAAATAGCATTTTCTGAGACTAGAAAAGAATGGAACGAAATAAACTATAGAAGGACTTCTTTCACAGTAGATAAAACTGTATTGATAATCTTCATTGTTTAGATGAATCACAAATAGATATGATACATTGCCTACATATGAGATTCAGACATTCAACTGTTTATAACCGTCATTTCTTGCAGATAGTCTTGACGACGATACTATCATATTTGCTGCAGTCGGTGCCGGATCAGGTTTTCTACTTATTGTCATAATATTCCTCATCTGTGCTGCTGTGAAATGTAGAAGTAAAAAGTATGTTGCATTTTATTTATGTTTTCAATTTCAGTTTGAAATACCTGACGAACTTTAAAAAACTAAATTAAAAAAAAACGTGGAAAAGATCTCCAGCAAGACCAACATGCACTGACCACAGCGGAAGACACCAAGAGTAAAGAACAAAATGGACATAAGACAGAACAACCTTTACGAACACGTTACACTAATAAACTAAAAAATCAAAACAGTCACAACCTATCAAAATTTGATACGTTGTGACTGTTTTGATTTTTTAGTTTATTAGTGTAACGTATCCATAAAATAGATACATTGAGGGAATCAAACATACACCCTGCTCCGACGATATTTGATGGCCATCTGCTATTGTATAATAAATTTAAAGCAATTTGTAATTTCCGATATTCATGCGCACAACCTTTCTTCTCATTCAGATGAACATTGGTATTCCATGTCACAAAGCTGTTCTATAAAAAAATGCTTATTGAAATATGAGGTGACTTACAAACAAGACAGGAAAATAACAATGACCATTCAGATGCGATAAACCATATTGACTGAAAGTAGGCATCACTTTGCCCACTTATCTGCACCTCCTTTTAAGTAATAGTTTTAAAGTCAAAATCATCTTACAGTTACGAGGATTAGTTTTCTTCTTCCTCATCAGGACTTTAATTTAATATAAACTTTATATAAAAACAATATGTGAATCATATCACTTTCTTTTATTTAGGGAAGATCCTCACGACAGATCACAAGAGACAACACAAGTGGCAGAAAACCAATCTATTCATCATATTTATGACACGATACAAGATCAACCAGGTATGTTAAACGTCTTCAAATTCGATAGCATCATTTAAGAACAGATAAATTTGCAGCATGGACCAGACATGGGTACTAAACCCTCGTCAGTGATCCTCAACAAATAAATCATGTAATATGGCCCAAGAGTGTGAAAGTTATTATGTCCAAAAATATATCGAAAAATGTGGCAGGATGGGTGGGATATGATGCTAAAGTCAATATTAGCTTATGCATCAAGGTTAAAATTTAATTAAGATTTTTTCGCTTCTGTCGTTTACTGATTAATTGACTATAGCCAACCAACTACAATGTAACTTAAAAATGTTTACATCAGTGAGCGAAATCTATCATAATGCTAAAATTCACAATCAATAGGCATACAGTCCTGCAACCCACTTGTTTTACAAAAAAGTTGATAGGATAGAATGTAGGATGCAGAGTGTAGGATAGATAGTGGATAGAATCTTATCTTATCCAATCCTATCCTATCCACCTCAATCCTATCCACCTCAATCCTATCAACCTCAATCCTAACCATTTTTATCCCATCCTATCCTACATCCTATCCTACATCCTATCCTATCCTACATCCTATCCACTTCGTTCTTCAATCCAATCTTTCTTTTTTAATTCTTAGTTATTAGGAGACAAACATACTTATTTGATTAAATTCGATCCATTAAAAATTTTCACTTGACTTAATGGATAATATAAATTTGATTTGAATAAAAAAAGAAACTTGGAGGTTTTATTGTTTTATTTTTGTTTCGTTCACTTCAAATGCAAAAATGGTATTTAATGATCTAAATAATTTTCATTTTTATAAAATCCAAACAACAGCAATACTTGCAGATAATTTACTACTTATGAATGACTTTGTATCAAGTAATTAAGTTTTTATCATAATCTCTAAAGGTGATGATAAGTAGATAAAGGTGGATAGGATAGGATGTAGGATAGGATAGGATGTAGGATAGGATGGGATAGAATTAAATTGGAATGGGGTGGATAGGATAGGATATGATGGGATAGGATAGGATAGAGTGGATAGGAGGTGGATGTAGGATGGTGGATAGGATATAATAGAATTGTCAAACAAGTAGGTTGTAGTACTATAAACAACGAAATCCGCAGTTCCGTCTTTTCGATTTTACAGACCTATGTTCGAGTTGTTTAGGTATCGGACACAAAGGCATTGTGACGCAATTAATTTCCTTTCTTTTGAAAACGTTATATCTGTAACACCTAATTTTTACACTGGTTTCCATAGAATTCGATGAGGTGACAATACGTTTTACGTCAGATACCAGCACAAATGGGAAGTAACTGTATATTTCGAAAAGACCACATTGAGACAGATGAACTCACACTTACAAGACGAAAAAAGGAAATATACATATGGAAAGATCAAACTATCGAAACATGAGGTTCAGAAGATCCATGAAAAATGTACATAGAGGAGGGGGTGGACAGGGTGAAAGGGAGAGGGAGGAAGGGGTGGAAGATGGAGGGAAGGGGGATGGAAAATTGAAAGCGAGGGGGAGGGAGGCCAGTGGCAAGAGGGGGAGGTATTGGTGCGGGAGGGGTTAGAGAGGTACCTACTGTGCACTCCCAATGAGAATTGCTTGAATCATTCTCATTTAAAATTAGTTCAATAGAAAGTAATGTAAAACGTTTAAATGAATACAAACAATAAAATGATGTAAAAGTTGTAGTATTGTCTTGGAATCGATACGTATATGATAATCGATTCCTCTTAAAATGTAATTTTAGAAGGATATTACAAAATGCATATTTTATACTTTTTTCAATCTGTTTTTCAGATGTTGCTGTAAATCCTTATAGCGTGTAAGTAAAACTTATTTGAAATTTGGGTATTCAAGTATGTACCAATTGTAGTGTTTTTTCCATAAAAAAGATGACATTTAAAAAAGGATATATAGCAATTAATTTTCTTGAAAATCGACTAATGGTTTGATTCCGTTCACACGGAATCACAAGCAAAAATGCATTAATTGATAAAATAACCAAATAATTTTTAACTCCAAGTACATGAAAACGTTTTCAATCAATCGTGCTATATGCAAATGGCATATGTAAAAGCAAACAAAAGAGACTGTATCAACAACTTATGTCTGGATATCACCCATGAGTTAAAGAAGATCCTGACGATAATCTCAACAGCACTCACAATAGAGTACAAAATTAAACATCGACGGACCCCTAGCAAGCTAGAGGTGGGATCAGGTGCCCGGGAGGAGTAAGCATCCCCTGTTGGCTAGCCGCACCCGCCGTCGATGTTAATAAAGCATGGAAATGAAAATATATAAATTCATGCACTGTCTGACGTTATGTCTATATAGAAAGTGCTATGGCGACAATGTCAGGGAAGTATATTCAAAACACTTACTGTCAAACCCCTCGCGGGGAACTTTTTTTACGAGCTCCACACGGCCCAAGGCATAAGTGTGACACAAATGAGTTAAAGAAGATCCTGACGATAATCTCAACAGCACTCACAATAGAGCACAAAATTAAACATCGACGAACCCCTAGCAAGCTAGAGGTGGGACCAGGTGCCCGGGAGGAGTAGGCATCCCCTGTTGGCTAGCCGCACCCGCCGTCGATGTTAATAAAGCATGGAAATGAAAATATATAAAATTCATGCACTGTCTGCACCTAAATAAGATGACAAATATGGATAATGACCATATCCCTGTATACAGCACAAAATCTATAATTCAGAAAATCAGAAACCGAAGGCATACAAAATCAGGATAAAACAGGAACCAAAGCAAACAAACAAAAACCTCCACCACATGAAAAGAAGCGAAGTCTCGATATGATAAGATTTCAGACGGCAATCTATTATACCAAGAACTTATAAATAGAAGGAGTGGGATCTCGTATTTTTCTATTAACGTTAACATGCGTGCCCTATTGACATGCAAATTAGCTAACGAGATGTTAGGGCTTTGATATTCAAAACCATTATGCCCTGAATATGTTAATTATACTGACATGAAAATGCCCAAAATACATAGACTAGATTAACCTGATTTTTTTGGTACATGTGCAAAGATTCATACGTGCACAAATAAGGTCTATTTCGCTGTAAAATGATGCCGAATGTTAAATAGACTGAGCAATGGTCCTAGATAAGAAAGCACTATGTAAATGGATAGAATAGCATGGGACATACGGCAAAGAAGCCAACCTTTGTTTGTTTCCTTGAGAAGTCAAAATAGCTTTCCGAAGGGACGAGAGATAAATTGTTTTGCTCCCTTGGTAAGATTTTGACGGTGATTGTCTTCGATTCCTTTTGTCATTGTTCATTTTTATTGTTGGTCTGTGTGTAATACATGATAAGCGCAATACAGACATATTGTAGTATTCTTACTGTAAAACATATAATGATGTAATAAACTCTTTACCTTCTAGAAGAATGAATTATAATGACCTCAGTCTTATTTTTCTGGTAAATCATTATTTTCAGAAAGGGTGATAGGAAAAATCCGAATACGAATTGAGTTGTTTATCTCTTTTGATACCTTGAGATCACGTTGATCAAGATGAATATATAACATGCAATTTCATTCAAATACCAAACAATAAAAGTATCTGGTTTTTGGCTCTGATTTGATAGTTTTGTAATAGATAAAATCGGAGTCTGTCTCTACTTGGCTTCTCTTATTGTCTTTTGAAATGACAAATATGGACAATGATCATATTCCAATACACAATCGATAATTCAGGAAATCACAAACCATACAAAAACAGGATGAAACAGGAACCAAAACAAACACCTCCATCATATGAAAAGAAGGGAACTCCCAATTTAGGAGACAAGCGAACTCCCAATTTAGGACTATGACCAGCGAACTCCCAATTTAGGAGTGAGGCCAGCGTACTCCCAATTTAGGAGTGAGACCAGCGAACTCCCAATTTAGGAGTGAGACCAACGAACTCCCAATTTAGGAGTGACACCAGTGAACTTCCAATGTTAAGCGTCTTCAAATTCAATAGCATGATTTATAAATAGAAAAATTTCCAGCATGGAACAGATATGCACGTTTCGGGTACTCAACCCTCGTCAGTGATCCTCAATCTAAACATTTTACGTGAAATATGGCCAAAGAGGGTGAAAATTATGATGTCCAAATTTAGGAATGAGACCAACTCTACTAATGTGTAATTTATACTCATCAATATCTGATATTCCAGTAGATTCATTGAGCGGGCAAACACCAAACATCACGAAATTTGGCGACGTTTTCATTGTGACGACAAAATAGAAAACTTGACAACGCATAAAGTCAGTACGATCCAATATGACCTCAAAGTAGAAAAATTTGCCATATGATGTGATGTCTGGTGTCTGTGGATATAAATTCAAAGTTTAAAACGGACATAAATATTTTCTGGAAAATGGACTATTGAAATGGAGGTGTTCCCACTCGTTTCCTTCTAAAACAAAGTTTCGGTTAGTAAATCCTCATCATTGGTACAAAACGTGCTTAAAGCCAATGTGATTTTCAGATAGTTCTATGCTTTTTCGATTTATGTGTATCTACTTTGCAGGGAATGCGTGGCTCCAAATCTTATGTAGGGTGGATTCAGTAGCATAGTTAAATGAAATCTATGACCAAAAAAACATTGAAGGGATGGTGCTAGGATGTAAGCCTCTTAGCCTCTTTTTTTTTATTTTGTAGGATGAATGAAAAGCTTCCAAAAAAAAGCCAATTTGTTTATGATAGTATTCACTTGTTCATACATTTATACTTTATATGAAATGACAAATATGGATAATGACCATATCCCTGTCTACAGTACAAAATCGATAATTCAGAAAATCAGAAACCGAAGGCATACAAAATCAGGATAAAACAGAAACCAAAGCAAATAAACAAAAACCTCCACCACATGAAAAGAAGCGGACTCCCGATATGAGAGTGAGACCAGGTGCCCAGGAAGAGTAAGCATCTCCTGCTTGCATGCAACACCCACCGCTTCAATTCGGTAGAACTGTCACATCCGGTAACTTCCATTTCGGATGACATAGAGTACAATCTTTGGTTGGATGGTTCAAATGGTCTGTGACAGAATATCATCCACCATTCTGGAGAGTGGGACATCATAGTGTATGACGAGTTCCCCATATCGACCGTAGAACTTCCTCAGTGAAAAAGAAGTCAATGTAACTTTGAATGGTACTGTAATATTTGTATTATTTCAGTGGCTATGTAAGGTATTATCCGGATAACAGTTCTTCAAGGGATAGTCACAGTACAACATCTGGTGACGGTAAAATATTCTTATACAGTATAATATTGGATATGTTGAAATATCAAATTTGTTTTTTTAGCTCACCTGAGCCAAAGGCTCTAGTGAGCTATTGTCATAGCGATCCGTCCGGCGTCCGTCGTCCGTCGTGTGTCGTCCGTCGTGTGTCGTCTGTCTGTCGTAAACTTTTCACATTTTCGACTTCTTCTCAAGAATGGCTAAAGGGATTTTGATGAAACTTGGTAGGTATAAAGTACTAATGGTCCCCTACAAGTGTTGTTGTTTTTCGTCCGGATCCCTCAACAGGTGGCGCCACCACAGGCAAAAGTAGGTCACGGGGGGTACCCTCCTTTGACAAACTTCTTCTTCAGAACGGAAGCACGTATCGACAAACCGAAAGCATCAGGATGATCTAGAGAGATGTCTTAAGAAGTGTTGTTATTTTTGGTTCCACTCCGAACTCAAATTTTTGACGCTTTTTTGACGTCTCTTCGGACTTAGTCAGAAATGCTAATTTTTGCACTATTTCTTTAAATAACTCAATAAGTGTATGATTTTACACACTCATTTACTGCATAATTATCATATCTAACTTAATATTTGCTTTGATATGAATTTTATGCTTAAATTTTATTTTTTTGATTTTTTATGAATTTTTTTCTTATGTAAAAAGGAAGGGGGGAGTGATTTTCATACATTTTCTGCTTCTTTTCTATAACCACTCTTCAGATTGTCATGACATTTTGTAGATATGAGGTACTCATGCATGGTACCCTTCAAGTGAAAGAATTTTGTCAAGATATCCACTTTTGGATTTTTAAGGAATATTTTTTAAGATTGTACATAGGTATAGTGTATGTTTTCCATGCCCAATGGACCCATTGGGAGTGGCTCCAAACCCCGGCGGGACCCCAACAAAAATTGTTCTTCCCTTATTAGCTCACCTGAGCCAAAGGCTCTAGTGAGCTATTGTCATAGCGATCCGTCCGGCGTCCGTCGTCCGTCGTGTGTCGTCTGTCGTGTGTCGTCTGTCTGTCGTAAACTTTTCACATTTTCGACTTCTTCTCAAGAATGGCTAAAGGGATTTTGATGAAACTTGGTAGGTATAAAGAACTAATGGTCCCCTACAAGTGTTGTTGTTTTTCGTCCGGATCCCTCAACAGGTGGCGCCACCACATGCAAAAGTAGGTCACGGGGGGTACCCTCCTTTGACAAACTTCTTCTTCAGAACGGAAGCACGTATCGACAAACCGAAAGCATCAGGATGATCTAGAGAGATGTCTTAAGAAGTGTTGTTATTTTTGGTTCCACTCCGAACTCAAATTTTTGACGCTTTTTTGACGTCTCTTCGGACTTAGTCAGAAATGCTAATTTTTGCACTATTTCTTTAAATAACTCAATAAGTGTATGATTTTACACACTCATTTACTGCATATTTATCATATCTAACTTAATATTTGCTTTGATATGAATTTTATGCTTAAATTTTATTTTTTTGATTTTTTATGAATTTTTTTCTTATGTAAAAAGGAAGGGGGGGGGGTGATTTTCATACATTTTCTGCTTCTTTTCTATAACCACTCTTCAGATTGTCATGACATTTTGTAGATATGAGGTACTCATGCATGGTACCCTTCAAGTGAAAGAATTTTGTCAAGATATCCACTTTTGGATTTTTAAGGTATATTTTTTAAGATTGTACATAGGTATAGTGTATGTTTTCCATGCCCAATGGACCCATGGGGAGTGGCTCCAAACCCCGGCGGGACCCCAACAAAAATTTTTCTTCCCTTATTAGCTCACCTGAGCCAAAGGCTCTAGTGAGCTATTGTCATAGCGATCCGTCCGGCGTCCGTCGTCCGTCGTGTGTCGTCTGTCGTGTGTCGTCTGTCTGTCGTAAACTTTTCACATTTTCGACTTCTTCTCAAGAATGGCTAAAGGGATTTTGATGAAACTTGGTAGGTATAAAGTACTAATGGTCCCCTACAAGTGTTGTTGTTTTTCGTCCGGATCCCTCAACAGGTGGCGCCACCACAGGCAAAAGTAGGTCACGGGGGGTACCCTCCTTTGACAAACTTCTTCAGAACGGAAGCACGTATCGACAAACCGAAAGCATTAGGATGATCTAGAGAGATGTCTTAAGAAGTGTTGTTATTTTTGGTTCCACTCCGAACTCAAATTTTTGACGCTTTTTTGACGTCTCTTCGGACTTAGTCAGAAATGCTAATTTTTGCACTATTTCTTTAAATAACTCAATAAGTGTATGATTTTACACACTCATTTACTGCATATTTATCATATCTAACTTAATATTTGCTTTAATATGAATTTTATGCTTAAATTTTATTTTTTTGATTTTTTATGATTTTTTTTCTTATGTAAAAAGGAAGGGGGGGGGGTGATTTTCATACATTTTCTGCTTCTTTTCTATAACCACTCTTCAGATTGTCATGACATTTTGTAGATATGAGGTACTCATGCATGGTACCCTTCAAGTGAAAGAATTTTGTCAAGATATCCACTTTTGGATTTTTAAGGAATATTTTTTAAGATTGTACATAGGTATAGTGTATGTTTTCCATGCCCAATGGACCCATGGGGAGTGGCTCCAAACCCCGGCGGGACCCCAACAAAAATTTTTCTTCCCTTATTAGCTCACCTGAGCCAAAGGCTCTAGTGAGCTATTGTCATAGCGATCCGTCCGGCGTCCGTCGTCCGTCGTGTGTCGTGTGTCGTCTGTCGTCTGTCTGTCGTAAACTTTTCACATTTTCGACTTCTTCTCAAGAATGGCTGAAGGGATTTTGATGAAACTTGGTAGGTATAAAGTACTAATGGTCCCCTACAAGTGTTGTTGTTTTTCGTCCGGATCCCTCAACAGGTGGCGCCACCACAGGCAAAAGTAGGTCACGGGGGGTACCCTCCTTTGACAAACTTCTTCTTCAGAACGGAAGCACGTATCGACAAACCGAAAGCATCAGGATGATCTAGAGAGATGTCTTAAGAAGTGTTGTTATTTTTGGTTCCACTCCGAACTCAAATTTTTGACGCTTTTTTGACGTCTCTTCGGACTTAGTCAGAAATGCTAATTTTTGCACTATTTCTTTAAATAACTCAATAAGTGTATGATTTTACACACTCATTTACTGCATATTTATCATATCTAACTTAATATTTGCTTTGATATGAATTTTATGCTTAAATTTTATTTTTTTGATTTTTTATGAATTTTTTTCTTATGTAAAAAGGAAGGGGGGGGGGGGGTGATTTTCATACATTTTCTGCTTCTTTTCTATAACCACTCTTCAGATTGTCATGACATTTTGTAGATATGAGGTACTCATGCATGGTACCCTTCAAGTGAAAGAATTTTGTCAAGATATCCACTTTTGGATTTTTAAGGTATATTTTTTAAGATTGTACATAGGTATAGTGTATGTTTTCCATGCCCAATGGACCCATGGGGAGTGGCTCCAAACCCCGGCGGGACCCCAACAAAAATTTTTCTTCCCTTATTAGCTCACCTGAGCCAAAGGCTCTAGTGAGCTATTGTCATAGCGATCCGTCCGGCGTCCGTCGTCCGTCGTGTGTCGTCTGTCGTGTGTCGTCTGTCTGTCGTAAACTTTTCACATTTTCGACTTCTTCTCAAGAATGGCTAAAGGGATTTTGATGAAACTTGGTAGGTATAAAGTACTAATGGTCCCCTACAAGTGTTGTTGTTTTTCGTCCGGATCCCTCAACAGGTGGCGCCACCACAGGCAAAAGTAGGTCACGGGGGGTACCCTCCTTTGACAAACTTCTTCAGAACGGAAGCACGTATCGACAAACCGAAAGCATTAGGATGATCTAGAGAGATGTCTTAAGAAGTGTTGTTATTTTTGGTTCCACTCCGAACTCAAATTTTTGACGCTTTTTTGACGTCTCTTCGGACTTAGTCAGAAATGCTAATTTTTGCACTATTTCTTTAAATAACTCAATAAGTGTATGATTTTACACACTCATTTACTGCATATTTATCATATCTAACTTAATATTTGCTTTAATATGAATTTTATGCTTAAATTTTATTTTTTTGATTTTTTATGATTTTTTTTCTTATGTAAAAAGGAAAGGGGGGGGGGTGATTTTCATACATTTTCTGCTTCTTTTCTATAACCACTCTTCAGATTGTCATGACATTTTGTAGATATGAGGTACTCATGCATGGTACCCTTCAAGTGAAAGAATTTTGTCAAGATATCCACTTTTGGATTTTTAAGGAATATTTTTTAAGATTGTACATAGGTATAGTGTATGTTTTCCATGCCCAATGGACCCATGGGGAGTGGCTCCAAACCCCGGCGGGACCCCAACAAAAATTTTTCTTCCCTTATTAGCTCACCTGAGCCAAAGGCTCTAGTGAGCTATTGTCATAGCGATCCGTCCGGCGTCCGTCGTGTGTCGTCTGTCTGTCGTAAACTTTTCACATTTTCGACTTCTTCTCAAGAATGGCTAAAGGGATTTTGATGAAACTTGGTAGGTATAAAGTACTAATGGTCCCCTACAAGTGTTGTTGTTTTTCGTCCGGATCCCTCAACAGGTGGCGCCACCACAGGCAAAAGTAGGTCACGGGGGTACCCTCCTTTGACAAACTTCTTCTTCAGAACGGAAGCACGTATCGACAAACCGAAAGCATCAGGATGATCTAGAGAGATGTCTTAAGAAGTGTTGTTATTTTTGGTTCCACTCCGAACTCAAATTTTTGACGCTTTTTTGACGTCTCTTCGGACTTCGTCAGAAATGCTAATTTTTGCACTATTTCTTTAAATAACTCAATAAGTGTATGATTTTACACACTCATTTACTGCATATTTATCATATCTAACTTACTTTTTTTCTTAGATTGTCATGAAACTTGGTAGGTATGAGGTACTCATGGTTCCCTACAAGTGAAAGAATTTTGTCAAGATATCCTCATTTGGATTTTTACGGAAAAACATTTATAGATACAATGTAGGTTTTCCATGCCCAATGAACCCAAGAGTAGTGGTTCAAACCCCGGCAGGACCCCACTTTTGCAGGTTTTTTTTGTGTCGCCTGCGAAGCATAGCGACACTTAGGGATCACTTTGTCCGTTGTCCGTCTGTCCGTCTGTCCGTCCGTCCGTCAGTCCGTCTGTCTGTCTGTCACACTTTGGGTGTCACAGCCCATAACTTTTGATTGGTAAGTGATAGGGCTTTGATATTTCACATGTGTGTTCCTTGTGACAAGACCTTCCTACACATACCATAATTTTTGACCTAGTGACCTTGACCTACATATTTGACCTACTTTTCAAAAAAATAAGAATGGATATATCTTTTGATTGGTAAGTGTTAGGACTTTGATATTTCACATGTGCAATCCTTGTGGCAAGACCTTTCTACACATACTATAATTTTTGACCTTGTGACCTTGACCTAGATATTTGACCTACTTTTGAAAAAAAGATAAGATTCGCTATATCTTTGGATTGGTAAATGATAGGGCTTTGATATTTCACATGTGTATTCCTTGTGACAAGACCTTCCTACATATACAATAATTTTTGACCTATTGACCTTGACCTACATATTTGACCTACTTTTCAATTTCTTTTTAGAATGGATATATCTTTTGATTGGTAAGTGTTAGGACTTTGATATTTCACATGCGCAATCCTTGTGACAAGACATTTCTACATATACCATAATTTTGACCTTGTGACCTTCACCTAGATATTTGACCTACTTTTGAAAAAAAGATAAGATTCGCTATATCTTTGGATTGGTAAGTGATAGGGCTTTGATATTTCACATGTGTATTCCTTGTGACAAGACCTTCCTACACATACCATAAGTTTTGACCTATTGACCTTGACCTATATATTTGACCTAATTTTCAAAAAAAATTCAGAATGAATATATCTTTTGATTGGTAAGTGATAGGGCTTTGGTATTTCACATGTGTATTCCTTGTGACAAGACCTTTCTACACAGACCATAATATAAGACCTTTTGACCTTGATCTAGATATTTGACCTACTTTTCGAGAAAAGTAATATTGGCTATGTCCTTTGATTGGTATGTGATAGGTCTTTGATATTTCACATGTATTTTACTTGTAACAATGCCATTCTACACATACCATATTTTTTTACCTTTTGACCTTGACCTAGCTATTTGACCTTCTTTTCTAAGGTTGTATATATCTTTTAATTTGTAGGTGATAGGTCTTTAATATTTCTTATGATGAGACCTTTTTGTCACCAATTTTTACGTAGTGACCTTGACCTAGATGATTGACACTCTTTTCTGAACATTTGAGAATGACCTTATCTTTTAATTTGTAATTAAGAGGTCTGATATTTCAAATGAATTTCATTTGACAAGACTTTTCTACTGATGCCAATAATTTTGATCCACTTTCTAGAATAATAAACCACTTCGCAGGCGACACAAGCATTCCTTGGATTGCTATTTTTTCTCCTTTTTTATATTTATCGTTAGAATAGAAAGTGTGAAAGAATTCTGTCAAAATATCTACTTTTAGATTTAAACAGACAAGCTAGTTTGGCTTTGTGTACTTATTTTCGTACGTCGAAATAACTCAGGCACACATGCAATCAAATATATATAACTCTGAATTTATTTTTGAGATGTTGACTTTTTCCATACATGCATATTATATAACAATTTCCTTATATAATGATTATTTTCTCCGCTTTATTTTTGTATCTATGGTAAACAAAGTCGCCATATATCTTGTGTTACAGATTTGATTGGTTAATTCCTCCACGCCCATTTAATAGTCACGGTGGGTAATCTTGCAACGCAGAACACTAGGTTTATCTAAAATTTCGTGTATTACAAATTATTTTTCACAAAAAGGGGAATGTGATGCAGTGTAAGGATGCCTTAGATACGAGTTTTATCGAAAGTAAGAGAGGTAATATCCTTTTATAAAGCCGAAAAACTATCGGCATGATTGGTGTAGATGAAAGTGACAGTAGAACGCCGATCGTGTTTGTGCATTATAAAAAGCTATAATATCCACCTTATTTTGGATAAAACTCATAGTTAGGGCATTGTTACACTGCATCACATTTCCCTTTTTGTAATAAATTATCTATTTTGCGCAAAAATATTGAAAAATAAATTGTTCTGCGTTGCGAGATTACCCACCGTGTTAGTACTGTACAAGTGATACATTTCAGGAGATTAATAGATGATCTATCGTGCAAACAAAATAGTACTGCCGGTATTTAATAGATTTTATTTAAGGAGGCTCAATAATCGTTTGACGTCATCAGATATCGAGTGCAGTACTTTTATATGTGGCCTTTTTCAGTTTTCGGCCTTCAAACTCCTCCATAATTCGCTTGTTTCTTGACGGATTCCGACATGTTTGGTATCGATGGAAACAGAAAATTACCATCTACAATCTGAGTGTAATAAATATTTAGTCAAATGTATCGATTAATTTATATATACAAAAATATCCCGTAAGTGAGACACCCTGGCTAACGCCGTAAACGTATCGTTTTTAGAACGTCATCGGCGGAACTGTTGCCTATGAACAAATACTTAATTTCATGATAAAACAAGATATTTCTTGGAGATTTTAGCGATATTATAGATAAGATATTTCAAGTTTGGTTTCTCTAATAATCTTTGGTTTAAAGAATTTTTCTTCAATTTTGTCAACTTTCGTACTTTGCAACAAGATGTTATCGAATAAAGTTTCCCTATTTGAAAAATTTAAGCGAATGAATTTTAGTTTTAACCCTGCTTTGTTCAAAGATATATCCATTTCACAGATAACTGCACGCATTATCGAGAACGAGGGAGGGGATTGACGTCCACTTATTGACCTTGAACGTCAAAATGTTTAAAAACACTTCCGTTTACTTTAGTTCTATTTCTCTTATATATATTTCCGTATCTCTAAATAGGATGATGGAATCAGATATGAAATTTTGAACAAAACATTTTTTAAAGCTTTGACCCTAACTTGAACTTTATTTGACAAAACTCATTTAACTGACACTAACAAAACATGAAAGGTGAGTTTATAAAAGAAAAGGTCGAATAACGCTTAGCCAAGCACATGTTACTCTCCTCTTCTTGTTTATTTTTTCGACAAATCATTTGTAAACTTGTTTATTCTTATTTAATTTCGATGATAAATGATAATTGTGTAAGTATTCTTAATTCCTTGTATCAGAATTTGAAACTTTCACTGAATGTTGGGAAAGAATAATCTCGACTAGGAGTATCTGATTTCTAGCTCGCCTGAGCTATAGTCATATAGCGTGCCGTCCGTCCGTCCGTCCGTCGTCTGTCGTCCGTCCGGCATAAACCAAGTAGATTTTTACAATATGGAAACGAGGTAAAACGGAATGTCTTGTACTTTTGTTGAACGATTAGAGTCTGATCTTGAAAAATATGTCAATTATAACAGTTTTAACAAATATTTCCATCGTTATAATGTCAACTAAGGGAACAGGGCATTTTAATTTGACTTGTTGTAAATTGTTACAAAATCGTTACTATGACAACCAAATTTTTTAAATCAGAATGAACGATAACATGTACTTTTTTATATTTCTTTTCGAAGGACAGAGTTTGTCGTTGAGAAATATGTAAAAGAAAATAACTTCTGACAAAGACTTCTGATCACTTTGATGTCAAATAAGGCTCCCGAGTCCTTTTTTTTTAGATTCTCATTTTGGGGTGGGGGTACCCAAAGCGTACTTTTCTGGAACAGTTTTAGCTATTTCACTCTTTGAAATCATTATCTATAAAGAAATATACATATTTGATGATATTATCGTGAAAATGATCACAAGAATGGTTTCAGTCTGGAATCATTATCAATATATCATGGTTTTATCTATCAAAATTCATTGTTTTGCGACATATCTCGGGGTTGGTTTACATATGTATATTCAGAGGACCACTGGTCAGTCAAATGGTCGATGATATGTCATCTTAATAACAAATATAAATCATCAGATATCAATGTTAAATAAACAGAATATTTTTTTCTCCTCTGACAAAGAATTCTTGGATTATTGAGCCACCTTAATGTGCATATACTGGGAACACTTTCATGCTTGTTATTATTCATGTACTTGGAACAATTCCATACTTGTCATCATTTATAAACTTGGCTCGAATTTCCTTTGTCTTAGACTCTCTTAGATGAATTGTATACGGACTGATCTCTTGAAGAAACATCTAATGAGTAATCCCTTCCCGAGGATTTTGAGAATGTATAGGACATTTGATATATCTGAAATTCTTGAAAACAAATGAGTAATTTCTTCCCGAGGATTTTGAGAATGTATAGGACATTTGATATATCTGAAATTCTTGAAAACAAATAATTCAGTTCAGAGTTCTTGAAATCTTTCAATGAAATGTTGGACCACAGGAAGCTGTTGTTTTAAAAGAGGAAATAAATTATGATTCACAACCTTAAGCCACTGTGTTCGACATCTTGTATGTATACAACATTTCTAAAGACGAACACAAGAGGCTTTAAATTGAAGGTCGTGAATAATAAAACATTTCTCTCATAAAACGACAGGTTCCTGTGGTCAGACATTTGGGAATTTTTATCTGTCCAAATAATAGATAGAACATGAGTTTTTATCGGACCAAATGATTTTTTATCAGCAAATCCGATGCAGCTGATACTTTTCATGAACTCTGTCAGCTAATAATTTGTCCATGTAACAGTCCTATCATGAGGCGAAACATAGTTAACAGTAAATAACGATGTGGTAGGTCTGCTAGTTGGACAAGCTTTACAGTATCATGGGCCTATTAATTTGTTTCCCTAAAAGCAGCATACACCAGAGTATTAAGTTTATTTCATTGTTTTATTCTTTTTGTCTGTTTCTTCATCACTTGCTGCACATTAATGTGGAATTTTACAAAATGATTTTTTTGATGTTGAATAATTGAACTATACACTAGCTGGGCATATGACTTTGGATCACATTATCCGTCTATTCAAATCAGTAAAAAAGATAATGTTTTGAAATGTTACTATTTCTTCTTGTTTGTACTTTTAAAGGCTGTAAAAAAAAAATCTTGTCTGCATCCGGCAAAAATCTTTTTAGAAAGAATGTAGGCTCAAATCGTGATACTGGCACTATCAATTTTACGTCTTATTCAATGTCAGTATGTCAATTAGAGCACCCATGGGTATCAGGTGAGCGTTGTGCCCTCCTGGGGCTCTTGTTTATAAGAAGTTGCATTCGTCCGAAACGTGTAAATGAATCTGCAGTTACACTTCTTTATTCATCATATACATGTACATGATTTGCCATATGAATTTTCGTTGTAGGTTCCAATAGTAGTTATTTTTCCATCTTACCAATGTGAAGGCAATTTTGAATAATTAGACTAAACAAAGTGTAAGGAAAGCAGTGCAATATAAACCGTGCAGTATTTAGGTACAAATGCCACACCGACTACAACAGAACGAATGAAAAGGACATTGAACTTTATAGAACATAAATGTCTGTTACTATGGATGTCTTCTTCTGTTTGTGGACTTTGTTATGTTCAGATTGAATTTCATTATTAGCATCAGGCAAATTCGACCTGTGATGATGCATACATGTATTGTTGGTAGAGTTGGTTTTGTATTGTCATGAGCAACTTTCACTATAAACAAAAGAGGCAAATTAATTTAAGATATGATCAACATTACAATTTTTTATGGTAAATGATATAAAATGTTATGACCTACAAGACGTTTGCATTTTGTGTTAATAACATCTAGCCGAAAATGGATCGACCAGACCTGGAGTGAATTCAATTCTCGATCTAGACTTCACTTGTACAGAACAAAAATAATTTGATAGTCTTGAAATCGAAAATGAAAGAGATATACATTTTAACGATCCCTTTATATAGAGAAGCTTCAAATGCCCATAACATTTTTAACATGTAATGTGAAATAAAATATGTTTATCATAAATGTAAAAGGAGCTGATCGATCAATATGAAAGGAAACGATTGAGATAAATGTACAATTATAGTTGTAGTAAAGCATTAGTAGGACATGGTAATGACCACCAAGAATATAGAAAGAAATGGGCCTCCCCATCAATGTTCCCAGAAATGATACCAAACTGTAACTTTAACATTAACTCTGGGGAAATTGTTAAAGGATTGTTTTTCAGCATTTACGTTCTGTGTATTGGTAATAGGGAATGGAATCAAAATATGTAGGTCAAAGAAGATCCTGACGATTATCCCAACAGCACTCACAATACAGCACCGAACCCAGCAAGCCAGAGGTGGGACCAGGTGCCCGAGAGGAGTAAGCATCCCCTGTTGGATAGCCGCACCCGCCGTCGATGTTCATGCACGAAAATGAAAACAATATCTAAAATATATGCACCGTCTGAGGTCACATCTTTATAGAAAGTACTATGGCGACAATGTCAGGGAAAATATTCATAACACTTACTGTCAAACCCATCGCAGATGCTGTTCATGAATTTTTATTCCATTCCCTACTGCCAATACACACTGATAAAGCGCAAAAAGCTGAAAAACGATCCTTATATTTACATTTCAAGTACTGCCAATACACACCGATAAAGCGCAAAAAGCTGAAAAACGATCCTTATATTTACATTTCAAGTGTTAAATTGTTTCTGTCGTTTTCCATTCCGTTTTTTATATTTAAAATATCATAGCGGAAGGAGAACGTCACTTGACGTAACAGCAAAAGAACACTCGACGTTATCGGAAGCTTCGAAAGAGTACCTTTTGTACGGAAACTTTTGCAGAAAAATTAGAAACTGAATTTTGTCATTTTGTTGTATTTCGAACATTTTAATTAAAAGTGAAAATTTTGAATCGTAAAAATTTGCGATTTCTGTCCAACATAATTCAGACCAAGCGGAGGGTTAAAGTGGAGAAATTTCACATAACTTGGAGAGAAAACATTTGAAAATTCATTGTAACACACTGTTAAACGCTTAATAAGACATATGAAATCTATCGATAAAATTATACAAACTTCTCTAAATGTACCCTGTTTCTTCTTGAATTAAAGAATTAAATTAAAGAAGATCCTGATGATAATCTCAACAGCCCTCACAATAGAGCACAGAGTTGAGCATCGACGGACCCTTAGCTAGCTAGAGGTGGTAACAGGAGGAGTAAGCATCCCCTGTTGAAGTAATTAGAATAATGCAAAAGTCGAGTACAGCCATGGAAAAGATACAAAAACGCGAAAACTTGATCGATATTTTCATAACTTACCTCAACCTTGGATCTAGATTTACCGTACCTGTACTGTATACCAAAAATGTACAAAAAATCCGTATAAACAACGTTTCATTGCTGGTTCCCAACAACATGCTCGACCAGATCTTACTCACCAAAAATGTGTCTCAAACTAAGTAAGGCCTTCAAAAGTAAGTATTGTTAAACCGTGTATTAGCGTAGTGGTACAAAAACAATGTGGGTCTAAAAAAAATTCGAAAGACCTTTCAGAACACCTCAAATCAACACAGTTCAAATGAGTCCACGCTATAAAATCGTTTGATTTTTCGCAACTTTACACCACAATTCCACATACTAAATTGAAAGAGAGACTGTCACACATTTACGAGAAAAAAGGTAATCGTAAATATAAATTCGTTATCGTAAATTACGACAAAACTTAATTTGTGAAAGAGAAATCTGAGTCAAAAACAAAGAATACCGAATCAGATGTCATTAAGATGTTGAATTTTCCGATCGATAACATTTTTGTGGGCTTTGGAGGTAAGGTCTTCCGACAGGTTGTTGGCATTCCAATGGGAACCAATTGTGCCCCGTTCCTTTCTGACATATTTTTATTCTCATGCGAAGCTGAATTTATTCAATTCTTAATTTCCGAGGGCCAAAAACAGATAGCTCTTAACTTCAATGCAATTCACTGTTAAACGCTTCAGACCTATGAAATCAATCGATAAAATTGTATAAACTTCTGTAAATTTACCCTGTTTCTTCTTAAATTAAAGAAGATCCTGACGATAATCTCAACAGCACTCACAATAGATCACAAAGTTGAGCATCGACGGACCCCTAGCAAGCTAGAGGTGGGATCAGATGCCCGGGAGGAGTAAGCATCCCCTGTTGGCTACCCACACCTGCCGTACAGATACATTGATGATCTACTGAAACATTGATGATTTACTGTCCGTCAGTAATCCAAATTTGCAGATTACCTTGGCGCAATCTATTCCGTTGAACTTGAAGTTAAAGAAACGACAGAGACCAATAATTCAGCGTCCTATTTGGATATCATGTTGTCTTTTGACGCCCATGGTAATATGAAAACTTCACTCTATTACAAAGGTTACGACTTCAATTTCAAATATGACAAATTTTCATCTTCTGAGTAGCAACATCCCGTTGTCACCAACATATGGTGTTCTTTCATTTCTCAATACGTTATGCTCAGGCAAGCTCCAAGTACTAGACGGCTTTCAGTTAAGCTTCTCAGTCAAGGATACATTTGTGACCGACTAACATCGTCACTGAGGAATTTTATGGTGGATATGGGGAAATGGTAGCACACTGGTCCATGTCTGGTCCATGCTGTAAATTTATCAGGTCTTAAAATGATGCTATTGAATTTGAAGACGTTTAACATTTGAACTACTTGGTGAGTGTCACTGCTCGTGGACCAAGAGTCCCGGAGGGCACATGTAGCCAAGTTCGATCAACTTCGGTTGATCGTCTGTCTCTTTAACGCATTTGAAATTTTGTGTGACGAAATTTCTTGAAATTTCTGAAAAGTGGGTCCTGTAGCATCATATCCCACCTATTCTGCTACGTTTTGGTACATTTTTGAACATAATTTTCATACTTTTTGGCCATTTTACATTGTTTAGACTGAGGATCACTGACGAGGGTTTAGTACCCGAAACGTGCATGTCTGGTCCATGCTGTAAATTTATCAGGTCTTAAAATGATGCTATTGAATTGTAAGACGTTTAACACTATGACGTCCCCTTGTCCAGAGTCATAAATGATATTCTGACATATACCTTTTATGCCATGATATACCAATTTCATACGTTTAATTTTCTTTGTTGGAGTTACCGATTGTGACTTTTCTACCCAATATGGGATTTACCGATTGTGACCTTTCTACCGAAATGATGTTGCGGGTGTTGCATGCAAGCAGGAGATGCTCACTCTTCCTGATCACCTGATCTCAGTACTTAGCAGGGAGTTCCCATCTCTTCATATGGTCGATATTTGTTTTTAGCTTCTGTTCATTTTCCTTATCTCTGGTTTTATCATCGTTTTGTATGCCCGTGGTTAGATGATTTTTCGATTAACGATTTTGTACTTATTGATAGGGATATGGTTTTTCTTCCATAGTTGTCATTGCTCAAGATTCGCTGATACTCGAAATATTTCCTGATATTATGATTCTATAGGTGGATCAAACCCTAATCCTAAATATCGAATATTTGATCCACTGATGCCTGATCTCTCATCCAAACATAACATCTTTCTGTAGGCGGCAGTGCAGGTCGTCCTTGAACTTCGTCTGGTGTGACGCGGGAGCGACTCACTACGTCACACTTCTTGGAAGTGTACAAATGGGTGACCTAGATTTTTACACATTTTTTTATCACTGTGAGTAGACGGCGTTGTTCGATAATGGAATATGCAAGTTTTGAATCTGTGTAAAGCAATAAATAAAATGTGCATTTTATCAGAAATTAATCCGCGTATGTTCTAAAGCTAAACGTCCTCAAATTCAATAGCATAATTTATAAACGAGATAGGCCCTTGCGGTTATAGAGAATTAAAGAAACATGTGGTTTTGTACCTTGATATAAGGGAAACGCAGTAGGAATGTTAATATTCATAAATGGTTGCGAACTTTTGCATTATCACGTAATTACCATGTCATAAGCAGGAGTGATAGGTGGATTATAATGTTAAACACTTCAAGTTCAATAGCATTCTGAAACCTGATAAATTTACAGCATGGACCAGACATGCACGTTTCGGGTACTAAACCCTCGTCAGTGATCCTCAGTCTAAACAATGTAATATGGTCAAAAAGTAAGAAAATTATTATGTCCAAAAATATACCAAAAGACGTAGCAGAATGGGTGGGATATGATGCTACAGGACCAACGTTTTAGAAATTTCAAGAAATTTTGTAACAGAAAATTTCAAATGCGTTGAAGAGACAGACGATCAACCGAAGTTGATCGAACTTGGCTACATGTGCCCTCGGGGACTCTTGGTCCACCAGCAGTGACACTCACCAAGTAGTTCAAATGTTAAACGTCTTCAAGTTCAATTTTAATGCATGTTTAAAATTCTAATTTTAATATGTCATAGGACAGCATCATTTAAAACCTGATAAATTTACAGCATGGACCAGACATGCACGTTTCGGGTACTAAACCCTCGTCAGTGATCCTCAGTCTAAACAATTAAGAAATGACTGTCTTACTTTTGGTGTTCATGGGTGTATAATTCTGGTTGGACACGTGCAAATCTTCCGAGAATCGCTTCGCTTCGCGATTCACGGAATTTGCACGTGTCCAACCAGAATTATACACCCATGAACACCAAAAGTAAGACAGTCATTACTTATATTTACATTTATTCTAAATATCGGTCATTTTTATTTGCATGCACTTCGCATATTTTGCCTGTTTTAGTGTTAAATGTATTTGAACGTTGGTAAATTCTCCCTACATGCCAAACTTGCACGTGAGCAACCCAAGTTATTGGAATATAATTCTAGTTGCCTAATGGGCGTTTAACATGGGGAATCTACTAGTAATGTAAATATTGTAATATGGTCAAAAAGTATGAAAATTATTATGTCCAAAAATATACCAAAAGACGTAGCAGAATGGGTGGGATATGATGCTACAGGACCCACGTTTTAGAAATTTCAAGAAATGTTGTTACAGAAAATTTCAAATGCGTTGAAGAGACAGACGAACTTGGCTACATGTACTATCATATCATACATGTACTATGGGTGGGGTATCTACCACCTGCGATTTTTTTCTGACAGCCATATCTAAATACAGAGAAGTCAGGGACAGTCCGTAAGAATAAAATCAGAGGAGCTGCATTCCTAGCAAGTCTCGCTTCAAACTGCATGTATATGATTCATGTATAATTCTAAATAATTATAATAACATCAACTCAAGAAGTTTCAAAGTTGTTAATTTCATAAACCACTAAAAAGGAAGATAAAATGAGAATACAGAAAAACGCAAAACACGAGTCTGATAGGACCCTTTACTTGTATTCACAACAAAATTACAGCTTTGTGTAAGTAAATTCAAATCTGAAGGACCGGCACGGTAGTTTAAATTCTGCATTGTGATTGAATAGCTGTCATCATCACCAAACAAGCCATTGTATACTTACAGATAAGGAATAGTTAATCTTAACAACTCTCACGTTAGTCCTCATTCATTATTCATATGTATTCTTAGTTCACGATTTTTATCGTTTAATTAACCTTAGTTATTGATTTGCTCACGATATTACCAAATAGTCCTTAGTCATTTGTATGAATACTGATTGAAAAACGTACAATGGTTAGCGTTTATCTCATTCACGTTTGTATTCAATTTTTCTTATTCATAGCGATAGTATCAAATTATCTGTATTCATTGTATCGTGATAAATGAGTAGCGCTAATTATCCATTCTATCGTGAGCGTACGCGGAAAAAAAATTCTATCGTGAGCGTATGCAGAATTAACCGTTAGCGTATGCATAATAAACATTACTATGGAGAATAACGTGAATGAATTAATATTACGACTCATTTCTTGCAAAACGAATAAATCTTACCCAGAATCCGAATTTTGTTTATAATCTTATGAAATTTGTACATTTTTATCGGGTTTATCGGATATTTTTTTTATTTGCATTTTTTTATTATACGTATTTTATATTAATCTGAATGCATACAACGATAATATACACGTAATACACATGTATTTCTCTACCAAAGTGGTTCAAGCAAATTAGACCAGTCGATAAAAAAAAATTAGTTTACACACTGTTACAAAGAGTTGAAATGCCTGTATAATTATAAGATCTGTAATTTTGACATCTTGTATCACCTGCCTATAATGAACTCTTCCGATGACCAGGTAAAACTATGCTTCGCCCTGCCACAACAATACCTGTGTTATTTCAACAATTACCTGTCATGTGACACGAGCTGTTTATCGTGTGTATCCTACGTGCCAAATCGCCTTATTTTATTTTTAATGCCGAAAATAGTTTAAAATTTAGTTTAAAAAAATAGTTTAATTTTACTTTATTCTAAATTAATATGGTACAACAAGCTGCTGTAAATATTTAGGGAATTTTCTTTCTCGGCGCTTTCCCTTTTCTCTAATTCTTTATATTGATGGTTTTGAATAATTTAATTTTCACATGTTTAATTCAGTAATTTTGTCTCCCGTTTATGTTAATATACATTTCTTTTTTATTTTAATGCAAGATGTAAACAAAGTTACATGGTGGACAATCTCGCAATGCAGAACTTTCGGTTTTTCTCTAATTTCATGTACTATTATAATAGATTATTTATTAATTTCTTCCTCCCGACATTTGTTCGTGTTGAGTGATTGACTGACTTTAATCTTTTATCTTTTGATTTAAATAACCCCTTGTCATCATTGTATTTTTTTCAAAGTCTTTTTAACTCCATACACTACAGAGTACCCCGCCCTTTCTCCCACCATCACCGCTATACCCCGTGAGAATAGTAAGATAGACACGTTAATAATGGAAATAATACATCAGACACAGAATATATTTGTACAAAAGTATCGGACTATAGAAATGCATGTATCTCCGCTTCTTTCAGATCATGAAATCCCTCATAATTCAAAATTATTTATCACCATGGCCCGCCTCTGGATCCACAAGCTTTTCAGTTTTAACAGCCAAAGAAATTGTAAGAGTGTTGAATCATGATTGCTAAATTTTCTCCCGTAATACCTGGAAAGAAAATCGAGAACATCCCATTTACAGTTTCCTTTTAGTTAGGGCCATGGCTTCTAAAAAAAACCCCATCCTTCCCCTCCTTCGACAAATATGTACATATAGATCCGCGTGTATTACGGAATACCTTAACAACATTTTGATTTTTTCACTATTAAATCGTATAGGGCCAAAAAGGCAGGTTACCGCACCTTCTCCTTTCAATTCATGAAAATAATGGTGAGAAAAAGTGTTTATACAAACTCAGGATCATTAGTCGCTTCGCATTTTTTTTATATATATGTATATACTAGTATTTACACAACTAGCCCCAAAAAATCAGACTCAGATAAAGAGTTGTAATTTTCTGTGATTTAATAAATGTTACTTTCTTGGTGTCTTTCAATGGCCTCATACAGTATCGACAACGTTATCTTACATGCGTTAATCGTTTTCGTTCGTTTTTTCTTAATCGTTTTGCGTTATGCGTTCGTTTGCTCTGAATCGTTAATCGTTTCCGTTCGTTTAGGGGTGCTCTGGATCGTTAATCGTTATCCGTTAATCGTTATCCGTTTTTCGTTTTGCGTTATGCTTTATCCGTTATTCGTTATTCGTTAATCGTAATCCGTTTTAAGTTATCCGTTAATCGTTAGTATCGTTCCCGTATATAACGTATACTCATGATAGCTTAGAAAGATGACAAATCGCTGTTCAAGAATTTCTAATGTTTCTTAATTGATGTAATTTTAGTATACTGAAAACAAAGTTCTTGTGATCAAGCTGAGGGTGTCCGGATATTTAATAAATGATCAACGAATGAAAGTGTCAAGAGGGGAATTAACGTTACTTAAAAAAACTTTATTGAAAAAAAATAAATAAAACACCGGGCGCATGTCCGTCGTTAATAAATATTTGTCTACCACTTCTTGCTTCTTTATTTACCACCTGTCACGTTCTGCATAATATACATGGATTTAATATACATAGCACAGCCTCTTTAACAACCCTCGATTGCTGAGCGATTTAAATAGCAGACGGTGTTGATTTAAAATAAGATGTACAGTCAGTGGCGGATTTAGGGGGTGCGGAGGGGGCGCCCCCTCGGCACTGACCCAAAATTTAAAAAAAACAGGTATATTTTGGCCCATTTTCGGTAAAAATCGGCAAAATTCGCCCCTTGACCCCCCCCCCCGGCAAAGGGGGCGCTGGATCCGCCACTGGACTACATTTATTTATTTATTTATTTATTTATTTATTTAGTCGAAGTATATTTAGTACATATACATAAAAATTAATACATGGAATACCCCCCCCCCTCCAAGAAATTGCATAGCGTACACAACCCGGCTAATATGCATCTTAGCTACATATAGGTAAAGTGCAGAAAACGAAGCCAGTACATTATTGCTGAAACAATAAGATCAATATGATGAATCAGTCATAAGTACCGTACATGTAAATAATCAACTTAAATATCAAGTTTCGCTAATTAGCCTCAGTTCAATGCCCGTGCGCTTCAAAAATTATGCCGCCTCTTTGATTTCACCGATCAAAGTACCGCTTCAGTTTTATTTTAAAACTGCAATATTTTGACATTTGTTACGAAAGTGTTATACACATGTTTATTGCAAAATAGTGTGCAAGTACGTTAAAGAATTTTGAACATATACAGTGGCGGATCCAGCATTTTCAAATTGGGGGGGGGGGGTTCCAAATGTACCTACTAAAACTGACAGTACCTTAAGTAGAATAGAAATAAGTAATTGTGATGTGCTTGATATTCTAAAAAATCTTAAATTAGGAAAAGCGTCTGGTCTTGATGAGATCAGTCATCACATGCCGAAACAATATGCATTCCTTTAAAGCTACTCTTTAATATGTCTCTTTCTGAAAAACATTATCCGTCCCTATGGAAAAAAGCGCGTGTTATGCCTCTCCACAAAAAAGACGAGCGTCATTTGGTATCTAACTAAAGACCCATATCTCTATTAAGTACAGTTAGCAAAGTCTTTGAACGTTGTATATTTAAATACCTTCACAGTTATATGTTGGATAATGGGCTATTTTACAGATTGCAATCCGGATTTCTTCCAAGTCACAGCACAGTCTATTTAAAAAGAAATTTATCACAAAATTTGTATTAATAGAGAAAATAATGAATTCACATGCCTAATATTCTGTGACGTATCCAAAGCTTTCGATAGAGTGTGGCACCGCGGACTTCTTCAAAAACTTAAATCTTATGGCTTTGTTGGACACGTATATGATTTTATAAAAAATTATCTTGAAAACAGAGAACAGGCAGTAATGGTCCATAACTCTTCTTCTACCTTTCTCCAGACTAACGCCGGCGTGCCCCAGGGGTCAGTCCTTGGTCCCTTCTTATTTCTAATTTTTATAAATGATATCGCTGAAAATTTAATTAGTATTGCTCTTCTTTTTGCAGATGACACCTCTCTTCTTCACTCTTCCAAACGTATAAATGACATTGAAAGAACTCTAAACTCGGACTTAGAAAAGATAAAGTTATGGGCAGATAAATGGATGGTAAAGTTAAATCCTTCTAAGACAGAAGTACTCATGATATCTAATCGGCAAAATGAAAATATAGAACTTAGATTTGGTTATACCTCCCTTCAAAACACTACTACTCATAAACACTTAGGCATTACTTTTAGTGCTGATGGAAGGTGGTCATCACATATAAATTCTATATGTGAATCCGCAAATAAAAAATTAAACGTTCTTCGAAAATTAAAATATACTCTTTCTCGGGATTCTTTAAACAAAATTTATAATACTTTCATTTTACCTACAAATGATAATTATTTTATTTGCAAAACAAACCAATTACCGTCACTTCCACCTATACCAATTAAGGGTACAACAGTCCCAGGTCAAAGATCCCCAGGGTACAACGGACCCCTAGTTCAAGGTACCAGAGGGAACAACAGTCCCGACGCCAAATAAATTAGACATAATCCAACATCAAGCAGCTCGTATCATCACAGGTCTTCCTATGTACGCTAGCATCGAATCACTTTATATGGAAACAGGTTGGATGTCTCTTGGTGAAAGGCGCGAAATGAAGAAAATATCTCTATTTTACAAAATTCGTCATAATTTAGCTCCAGATTTTTTAGTAGATCTTCTCCCCGGACAAGTTCAGGACTCTTCTAGTTATAATCTTAGAAACAGCGATAATTACAGGATACCGACGTACAAACTCCAGAGTTCTCTTCTTTCCTTCTTTCCCTCTACTTTACACCTATGGAATTCTCTGAGCCCCGAGATAAGAAGTAGTCCGACATTGAATCAATTTAAATACGTTCTTCAGCGCAAATATTCATCATACAATGTTCCAAAATATTTTAAAGTCGGTGACAGGAAATATAACATTATTCTCACTCGTATACGGAATTTATGTAGTAATTTGAATGCCGATTTATTCCGTGTTAATTTATCTAATACTGCAAATTGTTCCTGTGGATACTTCTCGGAAGACTTAATTCACTACTTGTTCGAATGTAATATTTATTCTAACCAAAGACAAATACTTTTTAGGAAAATACATGACATAGCTAGTTTAACATACGAAGATATCCTGTACGGCTCCGATATGATCAGCCTGTCTGACAATATTAAAGTTCAAAATCATGTTATCCATTACATTAAAAGTACTAAAAGGTTCTAGGTCATTATACAGGTAGACATGGTGAATCTATAGGCTCTAGGTCTCTCTCTCTCTCGCTCGCTCTCTCTCTCTCTCTCGCTCGCTCGCTCTCTCTCTCTCCATAAGGGAATTATATATAAGTAGTACATTGTATATATACAGCAGTCTATTCTTGTTTGTTTTGTTTGTTTTCTTTTTCATCCTTTTCATCATTTTCATGTTATTTATATTCAAGTGCATTATTTGTGTATGCCTCTTATGACGAAATTGTATGATATATATGTTAGGGAGAGGGCGTTTATATTGTTGGCATAACTTTTGCCCAATCCCATTTTCATGTTTTGGAAAATAAAATATGTTTAAACTAAACTGGGGGGCGTAAAGAATTGGCGAGGGGTCTGGGGTCCGCAGCGGGTCCAGGGCAGAGCCCTGGTAGGGGGACCAGGGGGGGGGGCAAAGCCCCCCGGAAGCTCTTGAATATCTTCATTTTAGGACCCATTTTCGTGACTGTAATTGATTAAAGAGTGAAAATTGATGCATTTAACAATTATATTTACTAACAGGTACAAGTACATGTACTTAATATTCACTAATATTTACTATTTTTTGATTGAAAATGATCGTTTTATCCATGATTGGAAAATTTTAGGGGGAGCGTACGCGCCCTACGCCCCCCCCCCCCCCCCCCTTGAATCCGCCACTTATATAACCTCACATTCGAAAGAGAAATACGTATATGTAGTGAAACACTTGTTGACTTGATCAGTTCTTCTACAACACCGTCAACCAAGGACTTATAAACAGACTTCCTGTGGCGCCGTGGTCTAGCGGATAGGGATTCTAAGATTGCTGGTTCAAGCCTTGCTAGGACCACGTGTCGGCCGACATATATTCTTGTCCTTGTCAATGAATTGTACATGTCTGCGTTGTTAAACAAAAATATACAGACATCCTTGTGTCAACATTGATAGACATGATATGATCATATGGATATTGCCAATTAAAATTTGAACATGCAATAGTGACGAATTTTATTTAATGTTGATCGATAGTTGAGTGATGAGAACACATGGATGGAGGCTCAGGGATACAAAAAAAGTAAGAGCGTAAGCGTCGTATGGAAACGAACCATAATAAATCACCTTTTTTTCTTTTTCTTAGGACGATATGGATCTTCATCATCCGATTACACCAAAAATCCAAAATCTAACACTGAACAGATTTAGGATCCAGTGGGAGAACAAGGGCTCCCATTTTCGAAGAATTTGCTGCAATCACTTATTTTCGCTTTTTTAGTACATGTATATTCTTTTCAAAGCAGGATTGGACCCCCCCCCCTCTTGACGGCTTTGCCCCCTCTCCCCCCGTGGAAGAGTTTCTATAGCCATCCATACATAATATATACCAGTAAATCTTTTGCATACTGAATTTCGCTCTTAATATATTATTACAAGTAAATATTGATTTCAAGCATGCATGTTTTTTATGAACAGATACCGTTTAAAGGGATCGGGAAGGCAAACTTGTTTAATGGGACTATAGCCCCTTCCACTTGAACTTAAATGAGCCACGCATTCTCAAAAACAATGGGCTATTCTTAAAAACTATGGGCCATCTTTCCTCACGAAAGAGCAATTCCAAAAATAATCAATTTTCGAAAAGCTTCAATACATCGGACAAATCTGTTTAACAATGAATAGAAATTCATTTTTTTTCTTCAGTACGTTTTATTTTTATTTATTATCATTATTTGGGGGGAGGGGGTTGAAATTCCAAATTTTACCATTTCCAATGTTTAATTCACAGTACATTTTTTAACAGCCAAGTCCAATTTCATGTCGGTGCGTTGAGGAAGAGGGACTCGACTGTGATTGACATTTCTGTACATTTTTATTACTTCAATTTGTACCCATTGATTGCATGACCACTTCAAAATGACATGATAATTTTACAGACGAACGCATACACAGATAAGGTACGAAAGTGGAAGTTGGATATTTATATCTCAGGCGCAGAACAAGGATAAAAAAGAATGTCGGAGAAAATTCAATATATTTCTGAATAAAATCAGATCTACGTCAAGTAGTATATATTAGTACTAAACTTAAATAGACCAAAAAGTAAATAAATAAATAAATAAATAAATACTAATTTTAAAATGGATACCGCAGAATAAAGCGCACCAGGGCGCAGCGATTTGCAGATGTAATGGACAATTTTTGATAGGAATGAGACTATGATGCAGGTCGCAGCTTTGCCAATCCCTGCCGGCTACCAAACAATTTTAATCATGTACCAAGAAAAAAGAATAAATAAATAAATAAAAAAAAACAACGCTCACCAGACTGGTGGATCCAGCGTCTCTTTTGCAGGTGATAGGAGACTATATTTGAAGATTTATTGACATGTATTGACCCAAAAAATTGCCAAAAGGTTTGAGGGGTAGACTCCGAGCGTAATTCATTGCCGGGATGGGGTCAAATTTCGGCACAAACTTAAAGAAATCTCCCTCTAGTGCGCGCGAAAAAAAAAATCATTTTTTACAAATTAATCGTTGATTTTATGTATAATTATGGACATATAAAAAACTTAGTTTCTTTCTTTTTTAATCAAAATTTGATATAGGTATGTGAATCTAGAAAAATATACGCCGAAATAGAAAAGTTTCTTTGCTGGACATATTCACATACACAACATACATTCGTTTTAATAACTAACTTATCGCTTTATTTACAATGTACTTATTGGCAAATACGTTCCCCGTAGAGGGCCCCATTTAATCGTACCTGGTAACTATAGTAACAAGGTTCAGGGTATTTTATATCGCGTAGTTTACCAGGAAACGTGACACTTTCGGGATGTTTATTCAACAATATTGTACGGGACAGGGATAAATGCCTTATAGACGATATGCATGTCAAAGAGTCACAGCAATCTTGTTTTTATGAATTATGTTGTACATGTAAATGGGACAAGAAACAAAGTAAAACATATTGTTAGAAATCCAAGAAAAAAAAAGAAAGAAAGAAAACCTATAACCCCCCCCCCCCCCCCCAAAAAAAAAAACATTGCAAATAGATTTTCTTATTTAATGATATATGGACCATATAAGGAGAAGAAAATTAATCCTACAGTATAACAATCGGGATATGGTGTGCAAGTACATTGATGCACCCTAGTATAAAATCGAAACCTCTTCGAGCGCGTTTCCCGTCCGAAATTAAGAAAAAGGGAATATTTTACTTATTTTACAGAAATTTCCTTACACTTTTCTGATTCGTTCAAGATTCAGATAGATAATAAGTTATACATTCTTTGGGGCCTCCACCGGACTCCGGCTTACATATTGCTGATATTTATTTGCATGATTGCAATTTTTCATTTAAAAAAAGTCGTATTCACAATTTTGAGTGCTATGATAAAACTAAGACATTCTTGTATATCAAAATTAAGATTCTTGCTACGAAAAATCTCCCCCCCCCCCCGGTTTGGGGCGAAAAAAAAAACAATATAGCCCAGAATCAACCCAAGTGCCCCCCCTTCCCCTATCTCTAGAATATCATATGGACCGTGCCTAATATATAGCTCTTCGGAAAACCTATAGCGGAGTTTGATAAAGACGGAAAAACCAGTGACACAGCATTTGGTTTATTAAAAGCTATTCAAATTTTAATACTACCTTCATAAAAGCCATGTTTCTAGTTTATCTTGTGTTTTTTGTCTTTGTTTTGATTTCTGTGCAAGCGCGGATCCAGAGGGAGGGGGGTGTCGAGGGTCCGGAACGCCCCTGGAATTTTATTTTTTTTGTATAAATGTATATATTTCATAGAATAAGCGCCGCTTATTCTATGAAACATGTAAATTCGCGATGAATTTGTATTAGAAATCTTTCATTTTGATTATAGAATTTCAGAAAATTTCTCTAGCTCGCTTCCGCTTGTCAGAATTTATTACAGCTTTTCTATACACCCATATACATTACACCTTGGTCAATAAACAAGGGCACTAAGAGCAATGGAACTGAAAAGAATATTTATATAAACGGCATTATTGTCTAACCGTTTTATTCCGATTCTGAAAAAATGCGGGTTTTTTTTTTTTTTTATTGATTTACATGATTCATCATTCATGAAAAATCAATTTTTTACGAACTTGTTTGGAGTCGTTTGAAGTACATGTACCAGAACAAGGCGCTAGCATTTTTTTTTTTTTTTGTTTTTTGTTTTGTGTATGTGTGTGTGTGTCGTTTTTGGTTTTTTTTTTTTGTTTTTGTTTGTTTTTGTTTTTGTTTTTTTTTTTAATTATTGGATGCTTTTGGTTTTTCTGAAAATCTTATCGTAAATAACAATTATTTTTTCCTATCAGAAGACTTCATAGGCAAGATACTATACAAGAAGCCATATTTAGTTTTAGGAGCTTTTATTGAAGTGTTTACCTGAGACTATATTTGGTTTGTTCGTTTGTTTGAAAGAAGGAAGGCGTGTAAAAGAAAAAAAAAAGAATTGGGAAAAAAGAAACTAATTAATGAACACACGAACATTTTATAAAATAATTTACTATCTAAATTAGTGGGAAATGTTGTACTATTCAAGAGTTAACCTGTCTTCCTCGCTCTCGCGGACCAATAAAAATCTTCTGCCAATATGTATATGTGTGCGTCCGGAGAGAGAGAGATGTATATGTGTCCGTCCGGAGAGAGAGCGAGAGAGAGAGAGAACTGAATTTATTTTCGATGTGCGTCCGGAGAGAGAGAGATGTATATGTGTGCGTCCGGAGAGAGAGAGAGAGAACTGAATTTATTTTTGATAAAGGCCGGCTTGTTCTAACTGTGAAAATGCGTGTTTCCGATGTTGGCTGAAGTTAGTCGTTGTAGACGTTGTACAACTGTACGTACCTGTACTCAATGGCCATACGTGCATTGTTTATGTTGGAGATTGAAACGTCGTTTATTTAATCAGCTTTGATTACATTAGATTTAACAATAACTCAAATTATGAAAAAATTAAAGATACAGTGTCGCTGAAAATAAATTTTATTGAAAACGTAAAATTTATTCCGAAGGGTCTAGATTGAAAATAAAAAGGAGCCATAAAAAAAGTTTTATATATTTGAAAATATGCAGTAGTCACCATAATATTGTCGAGTTTATAAATTTAAATCTCCATTACAATGTATACCTCTATTGTAAAAACGCAAAGCATTGTAGGTGGCGCTAGTGTAATGAATTAAAGCTGCGCACCCCAAATTAAAAATGACGTTTTCAAACGGCTATAACTACGAATATATGGGTTAAATTCGCCTGAAAATTACAAATACAAATAAGAATGTAAACTTTAATATGAAAAGAAAGATTTTGCATTATAAGATTTTGTAAAATTAATTAATGTTTAGGGACACCGTACTTTTAATTAAGCTTTTCCATACGGGAGAGGGAGCTCGACCGGGGAGTTTGCTATATAAATAATTTTTATTTATCTAACGATTTGGCCTTGCCTTCTCGACTTTGAGACTGAATAACTGTTAGGTACTTCTTTGATGTTTATTTTACTATATATCATCTGACGGACATTAATTAAAAAGTCTAGGATTGTAATAAAAAGTATCGAGTCTAAAAGATGAAAAAATAAACTAGAAAAAATTCGTATCGTAGCCGAAATGTAAAAATAAAAATAATTTAATTAAGACCAGTTTGGCCCGAACTTTTTTTTTGTAATAAACACTTGCAATGTACATGCATTTGATCTCAGAAAATTCCCAACTCGAGATCTATGCCACGCCTATAGATATCTGATACTGAGTGACCAACTGTCAATCATAATTATCTATCACACGGACCACAATTGACAGTCAACCGGTAAACTGTGTGATCAATCAAGCGAAAATTGTACACTCGTACATTGTGCTATGGATATCGCATATTTTCTCCCCCCTGTATGTATACAATAGAAGATTATCCAATGCTTTGGGGCTATTGAACTTCATTTTGTACCTTGTAATTTATTTATTATTTATTCTTTTTTTTTTTGTTCCTTTCTGCAATACAATTACAATTATTTTATAATATATATCACAAATACTCTGTAAATATCTACGTCTACGGACTCCGACAAAAATAGACATACATGCAAAAGATTTTAGATATAAAAGATAGCGAGGAGACAAGAAATCTGAACTGCAAAGTTTCGGTAAGTTGAAAATCATGGAAATCGCTTTCATTTTTCTTTCTATTTTATCTTTTTATTTCTTTCTTCAGTTAAATTTTCTATCAAAATATATTTGATAATAATTCTACTTTTCACAATATGCTCTGTCTAAATAAGGGACAGGTCTTAAAGACTTTGAAGTGACCCTGGCGGTAGATAACACCTTGCGTAATTTCCATATCTAAAGTAAGAAAATTACTGAAGGATTTGTGCGTGTTTTCATTGTTAATACTATGATCGGCTTTATCTATAATTAAATTTGAGACAGTCGTGAGAAAAAAAAAATAAGCTAAGAAAATTAGTACTCTTTATTTTGTGAGCTAAATTATTTTTTTCCGTTTTGCGTTTTCAAACAGTTCGACATTAATTTTGGTCAAACTATTTCCCGCTTTCCATCACGTTCACATGCTCCGCCTTAATTAAATTACAACTAATATAGGAACGTTGCATGTTTGAGGGATAGGTGTGTACTTGTCAAAACAATAGGTAATTAGTCGGTCATGTTACACCTAATACAGGAGCATAGATATGGGACACTCTGAATTACACCGGCTTCTGTGAAAAGCAAAATTTGAAGAAAAAATTAAATATCGGCAGTTTTGTTGATTCTTGCCCCCCCCCCCCCCCCCCCCCTCTCCCCCCAATCGAACGGCAGTCTGATATACTAAACTCAGCGGGATTTCTTAATTGTTGTGATTAGAATGGTCAGTGTCAAAGCAGGACTTATCAATAAAATAATAGTAGGAAAGAAGTGTATATTAGAGAATCAATTGTCGATTTATCCCCGGGTATCACGTATATTTCCCTTCACTGCCAACCGTTTTTGCCAACCAGCCTCGTTTTCGCGAGATCCGTGACGTCACGGCGAACATCCCTATACGTATACACTGTATTGATAATAACAAGTATGACATTCGTACACTGTACACTTGCACACCTTCTAACCATACGGTGCATATAAAAACTAATAATAATAGAAATATGGATTCACAGGGTACAGAGGCGGCGTCCGACTTCCATGTATATTTTGTCAAATTTTCAGCAAGTTCTGATTGGGATCGACAAAAAGGCGGTACTGGATCCGCCAATGAAAAAAAGTTATAAATATTCGAACATAAATATAAAAACTAACATGCAAAAAAAAAAAAAAAAAAATCGCACTATAATTTAAAAATCGTACATTAGTGCTATACATTTTACATGTACGTTGCTGATTTAATAAATCTCGTCTATAACGAACAAAGAACATTTAAAAAATCGAATAACGCATAACGCATAATAGAAAACGATAAACGAATAACGGATAACGGGAAACGAATAACGATTAACGGAAAACGGAAAACGAATAACGGATAACGATTAAAACGAAACGATTCCCACAACGTTAAACGTTACCGTTCGTTTTTCCTTAATCGTTATGCGTTATGCGTTCGTTACGTCTGGGTCGTTAATCGTTTTCGTTCGTTTATTGCATGTAAGATAACGTTGTCGGTACTGTAGAAATCTCAAATTGAGCGATATATACATCTTTTACACGTACGCATGAAAACCTTTCAATATTTTTTTGTCACCAAGATAATCTTTCGTTTTAACATCACAAGATCAAACAAACGTGTTCAACAATGGTCTTAGAAATCATAAATTTCGCACAATTATCCGAGGCTGACTTCAGACAACCTCCTCCCACAAGTCCTCCTACCCCCCTCTGATTCGGCGCTTCGCGCCTTGACCATAGTCTTCCCGGGGAATATCCCCTCCTCAGTCAAGAAACGACAGCAATTCAGTCTACTGTGAATTAATCAATTAAATAATTAAATATGCATTTTTGCCTGAATTATTTCAAACATACATGTATTTTTTTTTTAATTCTCTTTCATCGTCTTTTGTGATGTGTGTATAACTTCACTAGTTTTTTAAATATTTTTTTTTCTAATTTGACAACGCATAGACTTACAATATACATATACTACCCTCAGTGGCTGATCGATTTGACATTAGACGAAGTATAAATTCATTTTTAGAAGAGTTATTTCACATTTTTATTTTAAAAAATCATTTACTTCCCTTATTTAAACTAAAATGGACTGATTTGTTAAGAAATCCCCAAATTATGTATTTGAGGATGATGAAAGAACGTTTTCAAAGAAAAAAATCCAGTGTAAAGCAAAAATTTCTGTAGCCCCCATTCCGATCCCCTTTCCGATCTGGGGCTCGGATTGGGTTCCATATTTTTTCTTCATGAATTAGCTGCATCTTTTCAGAATTTGCTACACCTCCTTGCACCTTTGTATTTTTGTTGGTTTCAATATAGAATTTCTTACATGTATTTGTTTATCTTTCTTTTGTTCAGGTATTCCTTCGTTGGGGGGGGGGGGGGGGGGATCGGGCACTTTGACATAAACAGAAAACAGGATCATATTCAAGTGAAGATGAAAGGGGACCTATAGTTCTCTCTTACGCCGTCATGTACAATTTTTCTTTTCTATTTAGGTTCTGTTTACTTGCGAATTCAAAGTTTGTTCCGCCGATGGCGGGGGGGGGGGGGGGGGGGGGGGCCGAACGCAGAAACGGTAAATTGAATTTATAAAAAATCTTCAATCTCACATACACATAAATTATGCACGAAAGTTCAAAGAAGGTTTATGTATGTAAAATACCTGCCCCAGTGGCATCAAATGATCAAAGTTTGTAAACAAATTAAAATTGGAAGGTTTGGTATAGTCACACGTCTCCGTGTACAGGGGGTGTTAATATACAGGTAAAAGAGCGGTATGAACAACATGCGAGGCATTGTTTGGAACCCTTTGAAGTACCAGACCAAGGCGCACACACTTTTAATTATCTTTTGTATTACGGATGTCTTTGGAATTCATTTTTACTACATCTTTTGATTGAACTGTTCATTTGAGACATTAGTACGTTTGTTTGAAAAAAAGAGAGCAAGCAAGCTTGTATGAAAATGACAAAAAAAAAACTAATTCATGCACAGGCGAACATTTTATAATGGAAATGTCGTTATATTCAAAAGAGTTAACTGATCGAAATTTTGTCTCCTCACTTTCGCAGGATAAAATCTGCGTCTGGAGAGAGAGAGAGAGAATTTACTTCCTATGTACATGTATGTATAAATAAAATACAAGTAAAAAAAAAAATATTTCATTACAAGGTACATCATGCATTTCAATAGACACATTTATAAAATCAAATATACATGCAATATACATGTTCGATAAATGAAAAATTGATTTCTGCCGGTTTGTTTTACTGTGAAAATGCGTACATGCGATCTTGATCAAGTAAGTCGATGTTTGACGAGTTGGGACCACAAATCTTTTCTCATAATTAATTTCAGGGACGAACATGTGTTCCAGTTAATTTCTAACCGAAGTTTTGTATTGATCTCAAAAATGTGCTAATTAGCTATGATCTTGTAAACAATAATGTACATTTATTAACAGGGACGTATACTTTATATATACGTCCCTTGTATCAATAGATTTAAAAACAATAACATAATTTCCCTGAATGAAAATAAAAATAATCATATACACTATATCTTTACAAATATTTATAGCGATAAATCAAATAGCCATGGTAGAGCTGTACACTTGTAGATTGACGTATAAAGCTACATGTATATGAATATACATGTAGAACCGAGTGATCGCACTATGTTGATGATACAGATAATGATTGACACCTGGACCAAATTTAATCGGTCAAAGGCGGGGTTTAGAAGTATCAATGACATTGATCCCTTGATTAATAAAAAGAATCGATCTTTGAATGTTGTCATCAAATTAAGCTAGAATTGTTTTTATTTTCACATGTGCCGAGATTTTCCGTTTTTACTTCCTATAAAAGTAAAGTTTCGACCCTCTGATGGTTTTAACCCCCCCCCCCCCCCCCCTTTGGAAAAAGTATCTAGACCCGGCCCCCCCCCCCCCCCCTTTTTTTTAATTTAAACTAAATATATTCTGTCATTTTTATTATCTAGCAGCCATAGATAGTGTTATTTATCTCTATCTGAAATCCTTTGTATTGACATGTCATCGGACCTTGTCGATATCTCATTTAATAATGCGGCATAATTAAGATGACCTGCCGGTATGTCTTTGATGTCACGTACCGCTCGCGACTCTAGAAGACGTCGCTATCTACAAAAGCTACCAACCATGCAGAATTTTTTTTTTCAATTAATTATTTTATAAGCTTATCACTAACTTATTAAAGGAAAGCGGCAAAAAAAAAAAAAGAAATTAGGAGCTACATGTACATGTATGCAGTGCCGGAGTCCATGAATTTAGTAAAAGAAAAAAAATACTGAGTCCATTAAAAATGAGTGATATGAGTTAAACAATAGAACTTTTTTATCATGATTTCCCTCTTCAGTTTCATTCTTTGTTGTTTATATGTAAACATTGATTTAAATTCATTGACAAATATATATTTTTGCTTGGAGCCGGATTAATATAAATTTAAGATTCACGATAGAAATAACAAAACGAAAATTCTAAGCGTAGCTTTTAGCTCATTCACGTTAGTCATTCTCCATACGCCAACGTTAGTGATTATTCATACACATAGCAATGCGGAATATGGTTAGAGTATGCGGAATAAAACATATGGTTAATGACAAGCGTTAACTATGAGGAATCTATCAGTAATTATTGTATGCCTACATTCACGTTAATTATTACATATCTAACCATTTATTCACCATTTTTCGCGATAGGTCCTCATTCATTTTCGTTTATTATTCATAGAATTTGTTAACATTAACTATTCCTTATCTGTACCTGATCAGTACATCAAAATGTACATCGAGAAAATCACCGAATTTGACAGGTTTCCATGGAGCTGTTGTGACGGGTGTTGCATGCAATCAGGAGACGCTGACTTTCCCCGGGCACCTGGTCTTACATCGGAATGTTGTTAATTCCGGGGTTCGCAACCTATCCGATGGGAATTCTCACGATGTTGCCTTGCCTTCTCGACTTTGAGACTGAATAACAGTTAGGTACTTCTTTGATGTTTGTTTGAAGGCATACATGTATAATCATAGAACATATAGCGTTAGAGGTATGTAAAACATTATCTATAAACTTTTCTCTACAATTCTGGGCTGAACAGTCCGATGTACAATTTTATAAAAAGTATCTTATAAAAATTTTGAAGGTATTTAACACCAGTGACTTTGGAAGATGAAGCTGTCCCGAAAACTATTTATAGAAAGGACAATAAGGTGTACCTTAGTTATGCGAAACGATAAATTCATTCTACGCCCCTTCAGAATTAGAACTGCCACATTGGATTTGTGTATCGCCATTAAAGGAAGCTTTGAGATAAACTTTATTTTGAATGTATGAAATAAGTGAGTGTGAGCTACAATGAACTAAAAATTGTTCAAGTCAGTAACTTGCACTATTATCAGATAATGTAAAAAGAAATGACAATAAAGGGTAAAAAGAATTCATTTCCTGAGGATGTTATTTTCACTGATCTGATAGTAATAATTACGACGAAAAAATGCATTAGAGAATGAAATTATGTATTTTTTTATTGAGATGATACGGAAGTGTTCCAAGCTTCCTTCTTCGAGAATTTGAAAGAAGGTGTTTAGAAGGTCTGAATCAATCTGTCTTGCTAGTTTTGAAATAGTTAACGCGTTTATCAAACATGTGTATTTTACAACTACAAAAAGTGCCTTTCGTGGCCTTGATGTTCTCGTATGCATCTGTTTACTCACAAAAACTTTTAAGTGAAGGCAACCTTTGTTCCAAAAACCTGTTTCATGAAGTATACGACCAGACAAGCGCTTTCGTAGATCATGTGAATCTATTCACTCCTCAGGTAGATGACATTACAGAGACAATAAAGGCAGTTGAAGACAAATTTCAAGAAAAAATAATGGCAAATGAAGACAAACTTCAAGGTGAGTAAAATTATTTTCCTGGCACAGGATCCCTTCTTATTAGTGTTTTGAAAAAGCGAAGAGAAGCAAGCGAGTGGGCTCGAAAGGGTCAACCTACACTGAGCAAGCTTTAATGGTAACAAGTACATGAGAAAAAAGTGAAAAAATGATAGAAAAAAGAACGAAGAAAAGATGCATACTAAAGCTTTCAAAAATTTTAATTCATTGGAGCCACCATTTTAAAATACCTCGGTTGATTACGACAATTTGTCAAGTAGACTGCTTAATGCATTGGTCTAGGTAAATAGAGCTTTCAAGAAACGATCTTGAACTGAAATGGAAGGACCAATGCTATGACTATTTTCATACGGCGCTTCTGAAATGAATTTTGGCAGCTCCTGAAAATCACTTTGGCTGGAAGCACGTGACTGGTGCATAAAAATTGGTTTGAATTTTTTTTCAAGGTATAGATTTGGAACACATCTGTATCATTTAAGTGTATATGTTTAATTTCCAAAGACCGCTAGCAAACAAGAAAACGTGAAAAGAAGTCTGCAATGATAGCTTAAATTGTCGAAAAGAGGTGCCAAATTTTAACTAGATATAAGTGCAAAAATTGAATTCATTTTCATTTCATCTCGATGTTTATTTGACGACAATGTGTTGTTTGTTTCCTTTTTGAGATACTTCCTTTCAGGAAGTATCTTACTGTTATGGTAACTGCTTCAAAGTATGCAAATTGAGATACTGCCGATTTGCACCTCAACATATAGTGCTGTGTCCAGTTCAGGAATTTGCTGCCTACCACATACAAAATGCAAGAACAAGAATATTCTCCACCTTGAAAGCAGTTTCAATTTCATATAGAATAAATGCACCACACAATATCAACTATAATTCTTGTTTTCACAGCACAATGGTGGCGTAGTAATATACTACTTGTTCATGACCATGTTAGGAAAGATAACTCAAAAATTGCATAAAAATTAAAGAGTTGTCTTTCTTATACCAACACTGAGGTTAGATAAACATAGAATGTGTTGTTTATAGAGATATTATAAGCTTCACATATGCATCCTGTTTTATAAAAAATAATCATCATTGCCTTACGATAAAATTATTCAATATTTTAATATCTGCTGACAATAAATTTTAGATCTTTTAGATCTAGAAGTATCTCTCAGGACCTTCAGTCCTTTGATTTCTTATCGATGTGTAGTTCGCTGCAAAATGTGCTGTTCGTTTCAATTCATTTCAAGTGCCAGCCTGTAACTTAATAAACTTTGTGGCTATTGTCATTATTGAATACAAAATGTAACACTAAGATCATAAAGTATCTCAGGACTTATCTGATATCTTCAACGCATTCTAAATTTCTGTTATCAAAATTTCTTGAAATTTCTAAAAAGTGGGTCCTGTAGCATCATATCCCACCCATCCTGCTACGTCTTTCGATACGCTTTTTCGACATGGTAACTTTCATACTTTTTTGGCATATTACATTGTTTAGATTTGAGGATCACTGACGAGGGTTAAGTACCCGAAACGTGCATGTCTGGTCCACGTTGCCAATTTATCTGTTCTTAAATGATGCTATTCAATTTGAAGACGTTTACATTTATACCACTTGGTGAGTGTCACTGCTGGTGGACCAGGAGTCCCCGAGGGCACATGTAGCCAAGTTCGATCAATTTCGGTTGATCGTTTCTTCAACGCATTCTAAATTTCTGTTATCAAAATTTCTTGAAATTTCTAAAAAGTGGGTCCTGTAGCATCATATCCCACCCATCCTGCTACGTCTTTCGATACGCTTTTTCGACATGGTAACTTTCACACTTTTTTGGCATATTACATTGTTTAGATTTGAGGATCACTGACGAGGGTTAAGTACCCGAAACGTGCATGTCTGGTCCACGTTGCCAATTTATCTGTTCTTAAATGATGCTATTCAATTTGAAGACGTTTACATCTAATCAAGGCAATTCGAAATATTTATTTATTCATTTATCTATTTATTCATATTCAATTATATATTTCTCAATATGTTTATTGATAAGGCTAATGATTATTCTAGAACACGGTATGCAAATATTATTTGTCCCCCACACGCTCTAATTTAAACGATATACATGTATCTTAAATCATTACGCTTCACTTCTAGGGCTTTACCTTAAGTCATATGAATTCCTAAATTGTGACATAAGAAACACTTTACATAAAAGGATCTTTGACTAATAATGACTGTAAAATAATGGTCTTGATGTATCAAAATTTATCAAAGAGTGCAATACTAAAAAAAAAAACCAAAAAAACAATCTTTTCCGTGTGTCCATTCTATATGTTTTCAGTCAGTGATAACTGTATCGCTATACTGAATCAGAATGGGTACACGGGAAATAATAGCTTAGTATATTTAACTATCTTACCCTAATGTAGTAATTTAATCATTCAAAGGAATTGATAACGTCGTCATCTTAAAGGCCTTAAGCTTCACCTAATGTATTATAATTAAATGTAAGTGCTGAATCGTAAACCAAGGAAACGTCTCTTATGACTTCTTAAATAATCTGTGTCTTATTTTAAAAGATGAATGAAAATCTACTAGTTACCAGATGACCGACATTAACACCGTTTCATTCATTTTGTGAACTATTTTATGAAAAATAAACATACACTTTTATTTCAAAAGAAAGTTTCCTTGACTCACGGTTCGGCACATTTAAGAACTTGTACAGAATAATCTGTTAATAAATGGTGGAGCTGGATGGCTGAAGGGGAGGTAGGAGGCCATTAAAAAAAAAACCAAAAAAAAAAAAAAACACCCCCCCCCCCAAAAGTACATTTAACCGAAATAAACTGTTTTTTGACAGTGTTCCATTCAGCGATTTGGAAGAATGTCCTAAAGATATAAAATATATTTAGAGGCATTTTTATGCCAGATCAATTGTAATGCAACCTTTTTTTGCACTGTTTGAAATAAGATGCTAGATGTAATGAATAGCGGATACCTATGGCTATCCACTCTGCAACAAAAACAGTACATCCAAGCACCATCCCCATAAATAATTGGAGCTAACAAAAATATCGAAAAAATAGACTAAGAAACAAAAGATATACTAGTACCTGTACCTCATCAAAGCGCAGAGACATTTCAGGAGGGGGTTAATGTGCATCCAATGCCGAATATGGACTATCATCCGCTATGTTCAAAGCAGCAAGGTTTCATAGGATAGTACTACTTCACAAAAATCTAATTTAAGTGATTGAATTCCTTGTAATTAAAAAATACCTCACAAAAACATGCCTGTCCTTTTCTAAATTTAAGTGGTAAAATTCCTTGTGATTTAGAGTGGATTAAATATAAAATAACTTTTACATTGTATATAATTGATAGACCTCGAAAAAGGATACAACGAGATCCTACGACGTTTAGATGAAAGAAAAGACCAGATCACAGGTAAGATTTGGCGGATAAAAGTTATTCTTATTGGCCCCCGGCGATTAACGTGGAGAAGATTATTTTATTCAGTCCGTCTGTATATCCATTGTATCTGAAACAAATACTTTCCGGAGAATCTTTATCAGATTGGTCTCTTTATGTACTTTTTTGTGGTGTTTCTGATCCCTTTTGCGTTTCACAGTGTATGTCAATTTTATTTTCGCTTGGCGTGTTTCCTTATTTTGCTGTGGGTGCTGAAGCCGAGGCATGATGTAGATTCCCTCTTTTCCTTTGCGGATATTTTGTATTTTCACTCTGCCCTACATTTAAATGATCTATAGTCCTTTTAGCAGATTGGCTTTTTCCGGATAATTGGTCTTTGTTATCGTTACAGATATTTGATGAAAGCTTGGTGCGGAGCTGCTTAACGATTAGTAACGGATCACTTTTGGCTTTGGATGTCGTTTGCATTATTTTTCAGTTATTGAACTTGCTATCCGAACATTTGATGGAATTAGTATGGAGAGCTTCCGAATAATCGAGATCGACTTTAGATTTTGTCGTCCGAGCTACTTTTACAGGACTGAGTGCCTTTGAAAGCATAGGCTATGCTTATCCGGACAGTTCTCTGCTATAATAACAATTTGTGTGGCGCTGCACATAGATTAGTTAAAGATAAGGTTTTCCAGGAGGTACATGTATTTCTCTTAAATGAGAATTATTTTCCATACTTTTCTCTTCATCCTTACGGGTAATTGAAATAATTTTACTAAATTGGGGAAAGTTGTTATGCGTCAAAATCAACACAAAAAAATCTTGTGATATAATTTTCTATGCTTCGAATAGTAAAACTCAAAAATCTTATGGTTATTCTGTGATCATGTGTATCTAATATTACTTTTGAGATAGTTATTTCAATTAAATTTACAGACTGTGGAACGTTACATTCCATAAACCCTTCTCTACCTGATGGAGTATACAGAATATCTCTGAAACATGATGAACTGGTATCAGCATTTTGTAACATGTCAGATGGGGGATGGACAGTAAGTGTTGTTTGTCGTTTTATATGTGTATTGCTTCTAGTTAGCGTTCCTGCATTTGAAGGGAATGCCACAAGTGTTCAATATAAACTTTGTACCATTTCAGTGAATTGTTCAGTTGCGAAGTGGCATTATGACAAGATGATAATAATTATTATTACACCTCACATGAATACATGTTATTCTATGACACGCGTAATCTGATTGGTCTAGACGGTCACGTGCCAGTTTGGCTTAAACATCGATTCTCCATGGGGCCAGGGAAGTTAAAAAAAACGAGTTCCCCTTCTTCGGGTTCATCGATCATTTTGCGCCTTATCTTAATCGGTGTCATATCGCAAAAAGGAAGAAATGGCTATTTATTGAGCAAATTTCAAAGATTGTTAATTCAGTTGTATAAACAATTTGCTGCATGGTAGTTCAAGATATATAAAGAACTTTTCAGCCTAGAAAAATCACATTCCCCTCGGGCATTTCTCTTTTTTCTTGGCTGAGTAAATCTCAGTATCCCCCTAGCTGTCGTGCAATAAATGTATTAAGTACAAAAATACAATAATGAATAGATATTAAATGGAATCTTTGTCTAAAATCAAACAGCAGTAAAATGTACAAAATTATTTCTTCAAGTTACATGTAAGTACGTTTGAACCTTCATTCGTATAAAGGCATCCAATTATTAAAATATGAGCACAACAGGAGATTGAATTGGAGGTTTCGGAATGTTGACACATCATTAAAAAGAAAGTATTCTTACGAGATATGATTTTTCTTTAAAGTGTGTCTGCATTCTATATATTATAAATATATCGTGATTAATTGTCCTGTAATTCCACTCGTCACATGAACCAATCAAATTATCACCTCGCCGCGTCGCAGCTCGGTGACAATTTAGTTAGTTCATGCGACTCGTGGAATTACTGGACAATAAACCACGGCTAGCTAGTTCTTATTTCTTAAATATTTGACATGAGAATAAACGTTTAACTAAAGAAAAAATTAAAAAGATGATTAAAAAAGATGAATAAGAGGAAAATATTGAATTCATGCAGTGGCCAGAATTCGCGGGACCTTGCGGTTTCGATGCTCCTTCAGTATGAATCTTTCAAGTTCTTTACCATTTCTCACTCAACTAATATACTGGTTTCTCAGAATTATGACTATGATTCCCTTTGAATGGAGATAGTGTATTAAACAATTCGAATATCGCTTATGATCGCCGCATTCCAAATGATGTATGCCCCTCATACAAATAATGACGCGAAATCCTGATATTCAGACAAGGGCCGATATCCAGATAAAAAGTAATTAAAACCATGAAAATTTGAGGAGTTTTTAGAGATGGTTGCACCACTGAATGATAAATATGGATAATGAGCATATTGCAATATACAGCACAAAATCGATAATTCAGAAAATAATATATTGAAGGTATACAAAAGCAGGACAAAACAGGAACCAAAGCAAACAAACGCCAATGACACCCGGAAAGAGATATCATCTCCTGCTTCCATGCATCAACCGTCACTTCAACTCGGTAGAATTGTCACATCCGGTTACTTCCATTTCGGAAGATACCAGTACATTCAGTGGTTTGATGGATCAAATTGTCTACGGCAGAATATCATCCACCATTATAGACAGTGGGACATCATAGTGTATGACGAATTCCCGGTATCGACCGTAGAACTTCCTCAGTGACGATGTTAGTCGGTCACAAACGTATCTCTATCATTTTCGTGACAAATGGCCGTCCAAAGTCGGCACCGGTCGCCCATTGGTCTCGTCGGTTTATGTGTAGTCTTTTGTGTTTGATGTTTACATGTCGTGTGTCTCTTTTCCGTCTCATGCTGTACTCATCTTTTGTGTTTTTGCATCGGATGTTCCGGTGTTTTGCTGTTGAAGCTGCAACGGGGTCTTGTTGGAGATCACCTCCCTTCTTCTAAGTTTGAAGCTTATCTGAAAGACGCCTAGCTCTCAGAACAAAATATGTATATTTTGGTACTTGCTATGGCATAGCGTATCATTTGAGATATGATCACGCCATAAGCAGGCGGAGAGGGGATGTTACTGTTCTAATACTATCATAAATATTATCTACATCTGCCAATCTATGCTTTCAATGTTTTAAAATTAAAACATGATAGTTATGCCATTGATGATTAAATAAAAAAAAAAAAACACGATATCGTCTTTCAATTAAAGGTATTCCAGCGTCGAGTTAGCGGAGAGGTCAATTTCTACAGAAAATGGATTGATTATCGAATTGGTTTTGGTGATCCTGCAGGAGAGTACTGGCTTGGTTTGTTGTATTGTATAAGATTTTATCATAAAAGCCGAATAAATTTGAGAATTGCTTGAAAAATAATATGTAGACATTAAAATCCTCAAACAAAGAACAAAGATAAAAACTGGCAATTTCGATTACAGGAAATGAGTTTCTCCATCAACTTACCAAAAATAGAAATTGTCTTCTAAAAATTGACATGGTAAATTGGGATGACTTGGCCCACTTTGCTCAATACACAGATTTTCGAATTGACAGTGAAACAGAGGCATACCGATTACATATTGGAAATTACTCTGGAGACGCAGGTGTGTTTACCGTTTAATTGTGACTAGAGGAAATGTCTCATACCTTTATATTTCTTAAGTTACTTACACTCCGACAAGATGTAGGCAAATAGTATAGTTTATTTTCAATGTACCAAGCACAACGAAGGCTTAATCTCCATTCTTCAGCAAATAATGTAAAAATATGGCTATAATTTGAAATGTAAATATTCACCATCATGAAATAAATACCAAAGAGGAACCTATAAGTCATTCAGTCTCAAAGTCGAAATTAATAGGCGAAATCCTTAGAACGTCCACTGGAACGGGTGCTTACCTCGGAATGAATAACATTCCAAAAAGAAGACCAGGTAAAATGACGCTTAGCAAAACTGTACTTGGTATTCTCTCAAATTCCCTTTTACATGTTTTAGCCAAATACAGAATTTCTTACATCCAAACTCGATCAGAAGGATGTAAGTACCGTATTAATGTGTGATATTTAATTCGTGCGGTACTTAATAGATTCTTTTCAGCTGAAATGTCTTCGTTAATTTCAGGTGATTCTCTATCCTTTCATAATGAAATGAAGTTTAGTACATGGGATGTGAACAATGGTATAATTCGCATGGATTGTCTTTTGACGTTCAGTGGTGCATGGTGGTATGAGAGTTGCCATGATCATTCAAACTTGAACGGAGACTTTTTCCAGCGTAACATGTTTGGCGTCAAATGGTGGCAATATCCTGGATCTGATTATATGAAAGATACCGTTATGAAACTTAAATGTACATAATTCATAATCTTGATTAACTTTATTTCCATATATTCTATACTTACAATTTCTTGTACAAATTGTTGAGAAATAACAGGATATCATTTTTTCATGTAATTGTAATTCCATTGCAGGATTTTGAATTTCTATTTTGAAAATATAGTGCATGGATTGCAAATTAATACCAATTCTCAGTTACTATTTAAACAATTTCGGCACGCATGATATCATTTTCAGGAAATTTCACATATAAGTACATGTAGGTACCAATGGAAAAAGATAAATGTGACAAAAAATGTTTCTAGGTCATCTAGTTATCATGGTAACGGCCCTTAAAGTTCAAAATTTTGCAAAATTGAGCTTTTTGAAGTTCTATGAATTGATCTATATATGGCATTAATGGAAGATTTGTTATGCATACTAAAAATAAGGACATACAATTTTTAATAAGCTGATAGTGTCTGATATTGTCAAAAAGGCTGGTTACCATGACAACAAAATTAGCTAATTTAAGATATTGATTTTAAAATGCTGTTTGTATTTTCCAATTTTCCTTCTTTCTTGATGAGTATATGATAAGGAAATGGAATTTATTTCATAAAATGAGCAAATTCAAGATGAACCCACTTGTTGCTATGTACACAAGTTACAAGCCCAGAAACCTAGCATTATTCAAAACATTAAATTTGAAAGAGAAATGATAGGGTACTACATGTAAAATGAGTTATGGCAAAACCATAGTGAGGACGCAGAGTGTCATTGAAAAGCTATATTACTATCTGAAAAAATTACATATAACTTATTTGAATGCGCATTAGAAAAAATGAATAATAAATAATTCAAAATTTATGTCAGATTAGATTGATAGATGGACGACCTTCATTTTGCCAGAAAATAAGAATTGAACGTTCATATTTCTACGCAAGGGGGGGGGGGGGGGGTATCAAAAGTCATGAGTGAATGGAAATGTGCATGATGAACGTCACAAAAGCTCTGATGATAACAAATCTAGACAATTCGGTTTTCATGAGAGTCTTAAAAAATAATCATCTGCATAACGTTAACGAATTATTAAAATATTGGCATCTTTTACCCTTTAGTTGTAAAAAGGGGACCTCTCAAGCGTAAAAAAGTTAAATTTGTAGTTTTTATTATTAAAAAAAATATACTATAATGAAAAGAAGTTTAAATTTGATTTTAAATTAGATTGTTAGACATTTGATTTTCATTTTGCATAAAAAGAAGGATGGTATGCTCATGTTTCTGCAAAGGGGACATATAAAAAGTCAAGAATGGATGTGAATTTGCAAGTGTCACAAATGTCCTGATGGAAAAAAAATTCTAGACGATTCGATTTTCATCAACTGCTAAAAAATAATCATCATCATAATTAACTAATGGTAAAATATTGGTAAGTTGTATCGTTTAGCTTAAGAAATGGGGCGTCTCAAAATCAAGGAAATGTTAAATTTTTAACCCAAAAAATGTTCACTTTTGGATTATACGTGAAAAAAATTATGATTTAAGATAATTAAAATTAATCACATGATACATCCTTTATTCAATTACATAAAGCCATTTCACATTTCACAGGGCCACAACCACCTGTCTTCTCTTGAATCTTAGTCGGACTCCTCGGTTGTTCACATGCATGAAATCGCTACTGCCGGCAGAATACGGACTGCATACCCTCTGTTTTTATATCCATTTACATATCCATCTGTGTGTTTCAAATTCCCCTGTGTTATGCTGTATGTGTGTATGTTCATTTTACAGTGAGGATGTTATTATACACCAAAATTGTGCGTTCTTCAATATCTCTAGATAATCGGAAATGTGGAAGGATTGTGCGCACGTAATCCGGATGACCACACCGTCTGCTACTTGTGTAGCAAGTCGGCACCGGTTACACATTGGTCTCGTTGGTTTATGTGTTGTCTTTTGTGTTACATATTTCTATGGTGTGAGTTGGTCTCGTTGGTTTATGTGTGGTCTTCTGTTGTGTGTGTTGGTTTTCCTTTTCCCTTTTGCTTCTCTTTCTGTGGGTGTCTGTTCTGTGTTTTTGTATTCGGTGTTTTTGAGTTTTGCTGTGGGTGCTGCAACACAGTATTGTTTGAAATCCCCGCCTTTGTGTTTCTTTGTGTAGAAATGAGTATACGATGTACTTTAGTTTTGCCAAAGGATATTCATTTTTCACTAAGCAAATATAAAGGACATGTCTGGTTTGTGTATTTCCATTTAAAGAAGTTCTTAGATACACTTTATGCTTAATGTATGTAATGAGGAAGTGTGAGCTACATGTACGATAAATTATAACTTTGTTCATATTAGTAACTTACACTAATATCAGATAATGTAAATAGAAATGACAATAAAGGAACTTGATGTATAAAGAACATTCTGTTCCATAAAATGGTATTTTCGCCAATCGCTATCTGTACAAAGATATTAACGATTAATAAAAGCGTTAAAATGAAATGTGTATGTCTTTATTGAAGTTCCTTCTTTGTCATAGATGTGTTGATGTATATGAAATAAACTTTTCTCCATTATTCTCAAATAGTTAACGATTTTACATGAATCAGACATGTACATTGTACACCTAAAAAATGTTGTTATTTTGAGCTTGGTGCTTCTAAATACATCTGCTCACTCGCAAGTACTTACTTCTAATGGCAACATGTGTTCGAAAAACCTGTTTCATGAGGTATACGAACGGACAAGCGCTTTAGTAGAGTATATGGAACTATTAACCCTTCAAATAAACGACATAAGAGAGGATATAAGGGCAGGTGATGAAAAAATCCAAGGTAAGTGATTATGAATCACTTTTATGGTACAAGTTTTTTGTCTTTTTAAAAGTACTAAAAACTCCTGAACTGAGACAGGATCTTCTTTAACTCATGAAAGTCCTCATATTGAAAGCACCAAGATCAATGACCGACATGGTATGGTCTTGATGAAATTTTTATACATGTTCATTGTAGATTCGATACTGAAATGTACAAATAAACAACCGAATGATCCTGAACGTTGAATTAAAAATTATTTTAAGAAAGAATACCTTCGGATATATGTTCACTATTTCGTATAAATTGCTTTACGGTTGAAAAAAAAACTAAAAAAAGTTTAAAAATTGAAAGAAATCCAGAGGTTTGTGTCATGTCATATAAGGTACTTCAATATGATAGAAAATATTGTTTTGTACGATTTGCAAAATTTACAATGGAGCCATAAATTGTCAAATGATATAAAGTCTGCAACAACCACTAGAGATCCAAGAATTACTCAAGCAAATAACTGGAGACAACTGAAATGTCCATACAAAATGATCCAAGAAGCAAAATATCTACCTCATTAAATCACATTTTCTTAACAGGAGTTGAGAGAGGAAACGCACAGCCAAGCAGGGGATGCTTTCTCCTCCCGAGCACCTTGTCCCACCTCTGGCTTGCTAGGGGTCCGCCGATGCTCAATTTGGTGCTCTGTTGTGGGTGCTGTTGAGATTATCGTCAAGATCTTTTTTTAACTCATTCAAAACCGAATAAGGACAGTCATCTGCAGTATATACGAGGGCCGTTTCAAAAGTTCGTGGACACGTGCCTTAAAATCGCATTTGAAGTCGTATGCGAATGAAATTTTCTGAAAATGAGAGGGATACGTTCAGAAAGAAAAAAACAATAAAATATCGGGTTAAAATAGATCACAAAATGGGCGTAATTGTCACCTTTATACATGAAGGGTAGAGGCTACGGAGCAGTGAAATTTTTAGTTGTTGAAATAAACCCATCCCTTTGTTATATTGCTTAATAAAATAAGAAAGAATACTCGACTTTTGTTAAAACTTTTTATATCATTAATACTATTATTTGTTTTGAATGCTGCAAAGTTTTGATATAATTGGACCAGATTTACGAATTTTATGACGATTTATGCATTATATTGTTGATCAAATAAACCAAAAATTTATGACGTCAGAGTTCCTTACGGACAGTCATTCAGTTTTGGATTTCGGTTGAATAAACAGACGGAGACTTAACATCCGAAACGTGCATGTCTGGTCCATGCTGTAAATTTATCAAGTTTTAAATGATGCTATTGAATTTTAAGACGTTTAACATTTGAACTACTTGGTTAGTGTCACTGCTGGTGGACCAAGAGTCCCCGAGGGCACATGTAGCCAAGTTCGATCAATTTCGGTTGATCGTCTGTCTCCTTAACGCATTTTAAATTTTCTGTTAAAAGAATTTCTTGAAATTTCTAAAACGTGGGTCCTTCGGCATCATATCCCATCCATTCTGCTACGTCTTTTGGCACAATTTTGGACATAATAATTTTCATACTTTTTGGCCATATTACATTGTTTAGTATGAGGATCACTGACGAGGGTTTAGTACCCGGAACGTACATGTCTGTTCCATGCTGTAAATTTATCAGGTTTTAAATGATGCTATCGAATTTGAAGACGTTTAACATTTGAACTACTTGGTGAGTGTCACTGCTGGTGGACCAAGAGTCCCCGAGGGCACATGTAGACAAGTTCGATCAACTTCGGTTGATCGTCTGTCTCTTCAAGAAGGGAGGAGATCTCCAACAAGAACCCGTTGCAGCGTCAACAGCAAAACACCAAAACACTCGATGCAAAAACACAAAAGACGAGTACAGCAGGAAACGGAAAAGAGACACACGACATGTAAACATCAAACACAAAAGACAACACATAAACCGACGAGACCAATGGGCAACCGGTGCCGACGGCCATTTGTCACGCAAGTAGGAAATGGTGTGGTTATCCTGGATTACGTACGCACAACCCTCTTACTTCTCCAATTACCCAGAGGTCTCGAAGAACGTACAATTGTGGTGTAAAACAATCTCCTCACTGTGAAATTTTCCGTTACAAAATTTCTTGAAATTTCTAAAACGTGGGTCCTGTGGCATCATACCCCACCCATTCTGCTACGTCTTTTGGCATAATAATTTTCATACTTTTTGGCCATATTACATTTTTTTGACTGAGGATCACTGACGAGGGTTTAGTACCCGAAACGTGCATGACTGGTCCATGCTGTAAATTTATCAGGTTTTAAATGATGCTACTGAATTTGAAGACGTTTAACATTTGAACTACTTGGTGAGTGTCACTGCTGGTGGATCAAGAGTCCTCGAGGGCACATGTAGCCAAGTTCGATCAACTTCGGCTGATCGTCTGTCTCTTCAACGCATTTGAAATTTTCTGTTACAAAATTTCTTGAAATTTCTAAAACGTGGGTCCTGTGGCATCATATCCCACCCATTCTGCTACGTCTTTTGGTACATTTTTGGACATAAAATTTTTCATACTTTTTGGCCATATTACATTGTTAAGACTGAGGATCACTGACGAGGGTTTAGTACCCGAAACGTGCATTTCTGGTCCATGCTGTAAACTTATGAGGTTTTAAATGATGCTATTGAATTTAAAGACGTTTAACATCTGATGGATACATCTTGATATGGACCAAGACATCAAAACTAATGTTGTTAAAATAGAGGAATCTGTTTTTATGATGAATAGATACATAAACACCAATTTTTGGTTCGAGTTGAGCAAAAAGTAAACGAAAATAAGTAAAGCGATGCCGTTTTCTCCCTTAAAGGTGACCTGACTTTGAATGATTCAAAAATGAAAGTGCATCATGATATAGATGTAGAAATACACATGAAAATAGAACATGTCTTCCTTATATTATAAAATACATGAAAAGATAATTTTGTTCAGATGAGTGGTGTTTTATTTCTTTTAAAATGTCAAATTTATGCTGGATATCTGACGACGTCGTTCCTTTTTGTTAGCTGCTCCGTGACCTAGATTCTTACGTTACGGATATTTGTTATAGACCAATGGTAATGAAAATTCGTAATATATGTATTCAAAATATACGTATTATAAGGTTATATGGTTTTTAGGAAATTCTCTTGATCTTTCCTAAAATCTTCTTGTCCAAGTATTTTCGGAACAGCCTTTGTACTACGTGTATTTAACGATCAGGTTCGTTCGGTTTAGAGGGGTATGACGTTATTTCATGGTCTTTTGTGGGTAAAACATTTCTCGAAAGTGATCAGATTGGGCCTTTTAGTAAGTTTAATTATGGCAACAAAGTTTCTTATGATTATATGCCTCAAAATAAAGCTTGAAAGACCTTTTCCGAAATGAAGCGGTAAGGGTTATGTTTTAACTAGAGAGGATATTATCTAATTAAGTTTTACAATGTATTTTATTGAAAGATATCGATAAAGGATACACAGAGGTATTGCAACGTTTAGATGAAAGAAGAAGCCATATAATAGGTAAGATCTTATTTTGTTTGATGAATTGTTAATTCTATTGGTCCCGCGCGTTGAAAAATTAATAGACTGAAAAATTGCATTCAGTCTGCCTTGTTTTTGGTTTCAGGACAATCCTCCGTCATCGTACATATTTGATATGTGGATGATAATTACCTTCTTTTACAGACCATGTGAATGAAACTTGGATTTTAGAGCTTCAGAATGGTAATTTACTGATGAGGATTTAATATCCGAAACACTTGTCTGGTGCATGATAAATTGATATGAAATATTCTTCATAAGTATAGAGTTTGAACACTTCCGCATTATTGCAGATCACGATTGACTAAGATTGCAGTTGGCCTTATTTTACTGGAGTTATTCGCCTTTGAAAAAATAAATTCTCATGACTTTCTGTGTCACCTTTATATACATGTTTTTATGATATTTGATATGAGTCTGAGTGATCAAAGATGACTATGGATACTGTTGACTAACAATTACAGGAGCTATCGCCTTTGAAGATATATGGTTACCCCATTTTTTATTGTCAACTTTTCAGATGTTTTTTAGAAGATGTATGAACCTATGAAACTAAGTAACTTATCAGGATATATTTTTCTTCAACATGTTCAAATGAAATACGTTTTCTAGACTTGTCTTTGTCGCTACTGAAAAAAAAACCCATAACATTGCATAAAACTGAATACATGACGATAGGCAGGAACATTGACCAATAAGTCAATAGACAGCACATGAGTACTTGTTAGGTATCAGAGAATTAAAGTCAAACACAACTCCAATAATCAGTAACCAAATGTCAAACGTCTTCAAATTCGATAGCATCACCTAAAAAAAGATGAATTTTCAGCATGGACCAGACATGCACGCCTCGGGTACCCAACCCTCGTCAGTGATCCTCAATCTAAAGAATGTAATATTGCCAAGAGTGTGAAAATTATAATGTCAAAAAAATTACCGAAAGACGCAGCAGGATGGGTGAAAAACCTAGAGAAGATGTATACAAGAGCGGACAAAGAGACAGAGACAACAAGATTCACTATTTAGACTCAAGCAACAAAATTATTTATATGGAAAATGTCCAAATAATTTAGTGTGGAAGCAAATTAATCATATGTGGCTCCATTCAAAATAATAAGATACAAAGTACAAAGTTGTAAAAATAAATTCAAAGAAACAATAAAATGTTATCGTGAATATGTACTACAGTATACACGTATTGTATAACTTAAAGACTCATTTTGTACTTTTATGATCTTCTTTAACTCATTTATGTCACACTTATGCCCTTTGCCGTGTGGAGCCCGTAAAAAAGTTCCCCGCGAGGGGTTTGACAGTAAGTGTTTTGAATAGTTTTCCCTGACATTGTCGCCATAGCATTTTCTATATAGACGTGGCCTCAGACAGTGCATGTATTTTATATATGCTTTTCATTTTCGTGCGTGAACATCGACGGCGGGTGCGGCTAGCCAACAGGGGATGCTTACTCCTACCGGGCACCTGGTCCCACCTCTAGCTTGCTAGGGGTCCGTCGATGCTCAATTTGGTACTCTATTGTGAGTGCTGTTGAGATTATCGTCAGGATCTTCTTAAACTCTTTTATGACATTCATATAAAATATGTTACATGTCTTCAAATTCAATAGCATCGCTTAATAATAGATTAATTTGCATTATAGACCAGACTTGCGCTTTTCGTGTACCTTACTTTCGTCACTGATCTTCAATCAAAACAATGAAAAATTGCCAAATACATGTACTATGAAATGTTTAACGTCTTCAAATTCATTAGCATCATGTTAGAGCAGACGAATTTGCAGGATGGACCAGACATGCACGTTTCGGGTATTTAACCCTCGTCAGTGATCCTCATTGTAATATGGCCAAAATCTGTGAAAATTATGTCCTTAATAACCCGAAAGACGTAGCAAGATTGCTGGGATATGATGCTACCCGACCCAGGTTTAAGAAATTTGAGAAAATTTTGTTAACAGAAATTTTCAAATGCGTTTGAAATAACGACCAACCGAAGTTGATCGAAATTGGCTATATGTGCCCTCGGGGAATCCTGGTCCACCAGCAGTGACACTCACCAAATTGTGTGACTTTTGTATGTTTTTTTTAAATATAATTTTACAGACTGTGGAACGTTACATTCCATAAACCCTTCTCTACCTGATGGAGTATACAGAATATCTCTGAAACATGATGAAATGGTATCAGTATTTTGTAACATGTCAGATGGCGGATGGACAGTAAGTGTTATATACTTTCTCGATTCAATATTTTATTGCTTCTAGATATTCGTATATTTGATGGAAATATTCTAAGTGGTCATTATATACTTTATACCATTGTAGTAAATGCTTCAGTTGCAAAAGAGCGTCATAACCGTATGTTATCACTTTAAATACAAATATACACCGATGGATACACTAGTAGATAATGAACACATTTTCGTGCATGAACATCGACGGCGGGTGCGGCTAGCCAACAGGGGATGCTTACTCCTCCCGGGCACCTGGTCCCACCTCTAGCTTGCTAGGGGTCCATCGATGCTTATTTTGTGCTCTATTGTGAGTGCTGTTGAGATTATCGTCAGGATCCTCTTTAACTAGTAGATTTTTTTTTCTAAAAAGCAAATTGCACGTTAAGGTAAAAAATGTCCTATTCCTTTGTCAACCGTTTTAAGGCACCTTTAGACGTGTAAAGTCAACATACTCTTTAAATATATAACATCCGTCACAGATGAACCATAAGTAAGGTTGAATTGGAGTATTCGAAATGTTTGACAAACCGAGAGGAAAAACGAACTCTTATATACCTTACTTTTGATAGCTGATTTTTTTTTTCAGCCAAGTGATTAAGAAATAATGTATATGTCTCGAAATTCTGAAATTATAGAAGTGCACCACTGAATAGCTTCATAACAGTGTCGACATTTCTGTCTGTGTATTTACTTCTCTTCATATGGTATATTTTTTTAATTCTGTTCCTTTACCCACACCTATGTCCTTTGCCGTGTGAAGCTCGTAAAAAGTTCCCCGCGAGGGGTTTGACAGTAAGTGTTTTGAATATTTTCCCCTGACATTGTCGCTATAGCACTTTCTTTATAGATATAACCTTAGTCAGTGCATGTATTTTAGGTGTTGTTTTAATTTTCGTGCGGCTAGCCAAACAGGGGATGCTTACTCCTCCCGGGCACCTGGTCCCACTTCTTGCTTGCTAGGTGTCCGCCGATGATCAATTTAGTGCTCTATTGTAAGTGCTGTTGAGATTATTGTCAGGATCTTCTTTGACTCATTTGCCTTAGTTTTGGTTTTATCCTGTTTTTTTTATGCCCTTGGTTAGATAATTGTTTTATTAACGATTTTGTACTTCTTAATTTGGATATGGTTTTGTCAATATTTGTCAATGAATGTTTAATTTTTTTCTTAATATTGATAATTATGACAATAAGGTAAAGCAGATTTCGTATTTCTGTTAAAGGTATTCCAGCGAAGAATAAGCGGAGAGGTAAATTTCTACAGGAATTGGTCGGATTATCGCATTGGTTTTGGTGACGCTGCAGGAGAATATTGGCTTGGTTTGTTTTAATTGCATAAAAATTTGAATTATTTGCTAGATGAATTTTGACATTCGTTTTAAATGATTTAATGAATTACATTACAATGTAAAGAAAAAAAGAACACTGTAATATTACAGGAAATAAATTCCTCCATCAACTTACAAGGGATAGAAATTGTCTTCTAAAAATTGACATGGTAAACTGGGATGACTTAGCTCACTTTGCTCAATACACAGGTCTTCGAGTTGACAACGAGACAGAGGGATACCGATTACATATTGGAAATTACTCCGGTGACGCAAGTATGACTGTCACAAACCTCATTTTCAAAGTAACTTATACTTCACTTCATACAAGGTATTCGAAAACAATAATTTATAGTCAAATTTAATGTACAGTGTTCAAGGCAAAACAATCACTCAATCTTCATTTGTCATCAATCAATGTAGAGATACGGCTGGCTTGATGGCTTTATTTTATTCCTCGTCATGAATGAAAGACGATCATCCAATATGCACTGTACAATCTGTGAAATTCGTAGCATCGCATTTCTTGACAGTTAGTGTTTTGAATATTTTTCCCTGACATTGTCGCCATAGCACTTTCTATATAGACAGAACCATAGACAGTGCATGTATTTATGATATCTTAATTTTCGTGCGTGAACATCGACGGCGGGTGTGGCTAGCCAACAGGGAATGCTTACTCCTCCCGGGCCCCTGGTCCCACCTCTAGCTTGCTAGGGGTCCGTCGATGCTTCATTTGGTGCTCTATTGTACATGTAAGTGCTATTGAGATTATCGTCAGGATCTTCTTTAATTCATTGATGATGATCTCAACAGCACCCACAATAGAGCGCAAAATTGAGCATCGACGGACCCCTAGGAAGCAAGAGGTGGGTCCAGGTGCCTAGAAGGAGTGAGCATCCCCTGTTTGGCAAGCCGCACCAACCGTCGATGTTCATGTTCATGCACGAAAATGAAAACATTATCTAAAATCCATGCATGACTTAATGTCCATATAGAAAGTGCTATGGCGATCATGTCGAAGAAAAACATTGTAAGGATACATTGTTTTAAAATAAATAGAATATATAAATGTCAGATATATTAAGGATACATCTTTGTTGAGCCTTATAAAAGAATTATATACCCCAACTTGATCAGAAGGGTGTTAGCACCGTGTAAATGCGATATTTTTACATTCATGCGGTACCATACATACTTTTGTTTAGTTGATGATGTTTTCTTTGATTTCAGATGATTCTCTCTCCTTACATAATGGACATAAATTTAGCACGTTGGATGTGGACAATGATACTTATCGTTCAGAAAATTGTGCAGTGAGATACACGGGTGCATGGTGGTATGCCAACTGCCATCACTCAAACTTAAACGGCGACTATAGTCAGCGAAATAGTAAAGGCGTCAAATGGAGGCAATATCCTGGATCGGATTATATGAAAGAAACTGTAATGAAACTAAAATGTACATAATTCATATTGTTTATCCACATTTTATTTCCATATATTTCATAGTCACAATTTCTTGGATATTTGAGACCTGTTTGATTCTTAAGAGACAAAAACACAAGAACTGAACTACAGTAAAAGCTTGTAAATGAAAATGCGACGGGTGTTCGTGCAATCAGGAGACGCTGACTGATTCTCCACGGGTTCCTGGTCTTACTTCGGAATGTTGTTCATTCCGGGGTTCGCAGCCGTTTCGATGGGAATTCTCACGATTTTGCCTTGCCTTCTCGACTTTGAGACTGAATTACGGTTAGGTACTTCTTTGATGTTCATGACAAATAAGATCAATTTTATTTTGAGAAATGATAAATATCTTTTAGGTTATATTACAGTTGCAAAACCTACTTTTTAAAGTACATTGAGTATTTTACTAGTTTTGCATATTGTAATTTTGGTCTTTATAGGTATAAAAGCTGTGCAGTGTTCTTAAAAGATCATTCTTCGAATTTACAATGTACACTAGCGCAATATTCATAAAAATATTCAAGTCGTAAAATTGACTATTTTGCTAATCAATCTTGAGAATGTTAGCCTTTTTTTAGATTATATTTACTACACGCTGTTATACACTATACTTATTAAACCTAAGTAAATTTATCCCTGTCTCTTTTTTAAGTTCGTAATCAAGGAAAATTTTGGAGTTCCCTGTTCTTTTTGTAGACATTGGTAGCCAGATATATTTTGAAAAATTACAAAAATATTTGAAGTTTAAAACTTTAATAATACTAGAAAAATACAGTTTGTGTTCTACATGTACTGTACATGTACATTTTTACCCAGTGGTTACCGGTACAACAACAGAGAATACAATGTAATACTTTCATGTCACCTGAAACGCAGGAGTGACATATAGGATATCACTTTCTCCGGCGTCCGTCTGTCTGTCTGACACCGTTCAAACTTGCAGGGATGGTAAAGCATGACGAGACGTAGCACTCAATATATGTAAAGGTAACTTTCAAGGTCAAAAGTCATGAACTTGGGGTCAAACAAGCATGTTTAGTGAAAACGGTATAAGAAATTCACATGATCTATTTTACAACATAGTTTTTGAAACTTCGTATGTTTTAATAAATATGCATGCTCTTTCGTTAATGTTACAGGTTTTTAGATCATTTGTTGCACAGCTGTGAGATTTCAGTGAAGGGGGATATTCATTGATAGTAAACGTTCATGTATATGATTGATGTACATCATATCTCTGCAGGAATAATGAAATAGATTTACAGATAAAACTGGAAGAAGCTCAGGTCATTTTCAATTGCAATGTATTTGCGTCACACATGCGATAGGCGACATACAGCCCCGACCAGTCGAAAGTTTAACGCCGAGATGACGAAATTTTGAAAGCTAAATTCGAAAATTTCGTTTACTTTTCGTCAGCGATTTTTTGAAAGCTACTGAGATGACGAAAAAGCTCTAAAAAGCTTTCTAAAAATCGCTGACGAAAATTTCGTTAACTATTCTTAGGCGGGTGCGGCTAGCCAACAGGGGATGCTTACTCCTCCCGGGCACCTGGTCCCGCCTCTGGCTTGCTAGGGGTCCGTCGATGCTTAATTGTGTGCTCTATTGTGAGTGCTGTTGAGATTGTCGTCAGGATCTTCTTTAACTCATTAGTTAAAGAAAAATTTGAAAGCTATGAGCTTTCAAATTTTCGTCATCTCGGAGCTTTCAAAATGTTTGAAAGCAATCGCTGACGAAATTATTGAAAGCAATCGCTGACGAAAAGGGATAGGGCCACGAGACCCTTAAATCGGCCCTCGATCTTTCACTAGAAATAAATTTCATGGGGAATACTTGATATCTCTCATGAAATTACACGAAAGTTTACCGCTTTTAATGAAAAGAAAAATATCACCAAACATAGTGCCATTTCACTGTAATGGCGTCATGAAACAAAGGAGGGGATCTCCAACAACACCAGGTTGTAGCACCCACAGCAAAACCCCAAAACACCCAATGCAAAAACACAAAGCAGACAACCACAAAAAGAGACGCGCAAGGGACAAGGAACGTCAACGCACAACACAGAAACATCAAACACAAAGGACTACACATAAACCAACGAGACCAATGGGCAACCGGTGCCGACTTAGGACGGCCAATTGCCACGGAAATAGCAGAAGGTATGAAGTGACGTCATTTTGACGTTCTTGACAAAATATGTAAAAACAATTGCATGGAATTTTGTCTGTTGTGGAGAAATTCAATGTGGCCGCATGTGTTTACTGAGATAAAACGTTTATGACAAAAGGATATAATGATAATCTTTCACATATAATTTTTTTCATCCTAGTTAATTCATCCGGTGTAACGACGAATAATGACCCCCGTCGAATAATGACCGGGGGTCATTATTCGACGTAGAAAAATGACCCCCAGTCGTAGGATAATGAGTCCAACCTGTAGAATAAATACCCGGGGAGTCATTATTCAACGTGTGGGATATAGAAAAATGACCCCCATAGAAAAATGACCCCCCATACATGTATATTATTGTGGTGCCAGCGAAGCAGAGCGCCACTTAGGGATCACTTAGCCCGTCGTCTGTCTGTCTGTCTGCCTGTCTGTCCGGACTTTCATATTTGGCATGTGTGTATATACAAGACCTTTCCGATGGTAATATATATTTTGAGCACGTGACCTTGACCGCGACCTTTGACCTAAATTTGGAAAACTTTAACTCTGCACATAACTTTATTACCATTAGACGAAGGGCTTTCATATTGGGCAAATGTGTTCCTTATGACAAGACCTTTTCGATGATACTATAAATTTTGAGCACGAGACCTTGACCGCGACCTTTGACCTACATTTGAAAAACTTTAACTTTTTTCAACTCTGCACATAACTTTGATATGAAATGGACAGAGTACTAACGATAGAATTATATTTTAGTTGCTAAAGAGAAATCCCGAGCAGGCGCGGATTCAGGAATTTTCGTCACGTGGGGATGGGGGGTGTCCAACCTTCCGAAAAAGATTTTGAATCCATTGAAGAATTTAAATGTTAACAAGAAATTGAAAAAGAAATCGGGGGGGGGGGTTGTCTATGTGAAGTGTAAGTTAGTTTTTTCCAAGTTGAATATGATCTACTATATGGCAATTTTTGGTGCGGCTTAGTTTTGTATTTTTATGACCGTCACGTTTTGTGCTAATTGTTTTCGGTGAAATTAAGTCAATGCTTATGTCATGATATCACAACGTATATTGCTAACATTATACTTACACAAGACTTCGACTATTTCAAGTTTCAATTTACATAATTTATGTAAATGACTTGATTAAAGTATATGTATTTTAGCCTTATATTTTGTATCTTTACTTTGCCAAGTCACATATTGTACAGATTCGAGAAGATATCTAATTTTACATGTCGGGTTTTACACATATCATCTTTGGTGTCACTCAGAGTCAAAAATAAGCCCTCTCTGCAAAGTGAAAATACGATGTCCTCCATGCCCGAGTCACTCAATTTATAAGGGATCCAAAAGGCCACATATCGTGCACCTGAGTGCAATGTGCCACCTTTGTTCAAGGATCGACCGGGACGGCCATCTTGGCTTTAGAATTTGCCCAAAAACAAAAATTCGGAAGAGGACATTAAGATCTGGTTTCTAGTCAAGTTTCGTTGAATTCTGTTCAGCAACTCAAGGGGAGAAGTTGTAAATGTCTCAGCCAATCAGATACCTAGGCGGCTATCTTTGTTTTTCGATCGGCCTGAAAACACAAACTTAGCAGAGGACATTGAGATCTTGCTTGGTGTCCACCAAGTGTCGTTGAATTCCTCTGAATGGTTTCAAAGCACAAATCATAAATGTCTGAGCCAATCAGAGGCCGAGGCGGCCATCTTTTTTTCCGATCGGCCTGAAATACACAAACTCGGTAGACATAAAATTGAATTCTGTTCAGTGGTTTCAGAAGAGAAGTCGAAAATGTCTTAGCCAATCAGAGTCCAGGATTGCCAGCTTGGTTTTTATCAGAGTCCAGGATTGCCAGCTTGGTTTTTCGATCGGCTAAAAATACACAAACTAGGCAGGGGACATTGAGTTCATGCTTCCTATCAAGTTTCCGCAAATTCAACTCAGCGGTTTTGCTGACATGTCAGTTTTAGAAACTGAGTAAACTAAATGTAAGAGGTATCTCTCTTCCTCTGCAAATCACAGGCAGTAAACTCTATATTAATTAGTTAATAATTAATTAGTGTTAAATTAATATTTTTGAAATATTTATCACTAATTAATCAAAAATATTAATTTATCACTAATTAATTATTAACTAATTAATATAGAGTTAATTGCCTGTGCTGCAAATCTATCAAGCAGTGCCTAATACATTTAGTTGAAAATGGTGATTTAGAAAAATTTGTTAAAGATCTGTAGAGCAAATCTGAAGAGAAAAAACAATAGTATATGAAGATAAAAAGGAAGAGATCTGACTCAGTCCTATGACAAAAGCCCCTACACCCAGAGAAAAATCCAAAAAGCAACGTGACAACACAAAAAACGCCACCAAAACATCGATTACACAACGATTGCGGACCGGTCAGTTGGAGTAACAACAGCAACCCATGCACTGGTGTGGTTAAACCGGTTTACGAGCGCTCAATCTTTTAAAAGTTTAATTTCATTTGAGCAGTACACAAAAGAAACAAATTAAAATTTTGCAATTATTCTTAATTGAGATAAATGTATATATTAATAATTCAATGATAAGATTTATTTTGTTGAACTGCTATGTAATTCAGTGTCACAGTTGGTGCGTTTCCACTTATCAGGGTCAGGGTGGCCATTTCTGTTTTCCGATCAGCAACAAACCTGGTAGCGGACGTTGCGATCTTGATTTCTGTCAAATTTTGTCGACTTCTGTTCAGTAGTTTCAAAGGAAAGGTAAAAAAATGTCAGCCAATCGGAAGCTGGGGCGGCCATCTTTGTTTTCCGACCGGCTCGAAAAACAAACTTGGCAGAGAATGTCGGGACCTTGAGTCCTGTCAAGTTTCGTTGAATTGCGTTCAGTGGTTTCAGAGGAGATTTTCTCAGCCAATCAGAGGCCAGGGCGGCCATCTTGGTTTTCCGATCGGCCAAAAAATACAAACTTGGTAGAGGACGTTGAGATCTTGCTTCCTGTCAAGTATAGGCGTCCATTTGTTTCTTGTCTACAAATGTCCAATCTTTCAAAACAGCCCATATGCATGAACAATGAAGAGTAATTTAGCATTTTATTGGACAATTTAGACAGTCTTAAGTATAAAAGAGGGGGGTCATTATTCTACGGGGGTCAATAATTTTCGTGAGGGTGTGTGCAAATGACACTTATTCTACGGTCGAAAAATGACCCCCACAGTCGTAGAATAATGACCGGGGGTCATTTTTCTACGTAGAATAATGACCCCCGGTCATTATTCTACGGGGGTCATTATTCGTCGTTACACCGGCCAATGCTAATTTTATAGAAATATGTAGTTTTTGCATCAATTTCGCGGAATATGACCAATTTTTGTGTTTTCAAAGGGCTAAAAAATATTGATAAACCCAATGTTTACAAAAGATAGATTCGTGATTCAGTAGAGAACGTTTCAAAATGTCAAATCAGAATTAAAAATTTTATGAAGTACAATGTTGAGAATTAGGGCCAATATCGGACTTCGTGGCCCTATCCCTTTTGAAAGCTATCGCTGACGAAAGTTTTGAAAGCTATCGCTGACGAAAATTTTGAAAGCTATCGCTGACGAAAATTTTGAAAGCTTTTTGAACGCTCGGGTGCCATATTGTTTTTGCAATGGCTGCAGCACACCTCGGGCGAATTCCTCTGCACAGTTTAGAGGATGAAAGAAGCCGTCTCTTTATCGGCGTGGCACTTTAAAAATTCACGGATTGTGAAATACCTTTCAAAGCTTCCGACAGTCACAGAGAAGCCAGGGTTTCACTGGATATAAATTCCCCTCATTTAGTCAGATTTTGGTCGGTCAGGTGTACGTTTTCTGGTGTATATATACATTTATATTTAAGATGAAATGGAAGTTGTTCATATATACACTTAAAGATGGAATACCTTTACAGGTAATACAAATACAGGTATATTCAGGTAACTCATTAGTGCAAAGCATACCCTTTTGATGGCACCATTCACCCCCAATTAACATAATGTTATTTTAACCAAGTAGGTGTTTGGGGAACACACCGATCTGGGAAACACGGAATCTACAAATAAACTTATAAAAATAAACAAGATGTATACAATATTTAATTTAATCCAGAAATATATATATATTTTCATAATTTAATCTGAATAAACATCATAATTAATACTATTTCATCAAGCAAATTATGAAGATGATTGCTTTGATTTCGGCCATCTTGGTTTTCTCGATACAAAATAGCTTACGAGAAAAGCTTTCAAAAATTTCGAAAGCTAGTTAACGAAATTTTCGTCAGCGATTAGCTTTCAAAAATTTTGAAAGCTATAGTTAACGAAATTTTCGTCAGCGATTAGCTTTCAAAAATTTTGAAAGCTATAGCTGACGAAATTTCGTTAACTATAGCTTTCAAATTTTTTGAAAGCTGATCACTGACGAAATTTCATTAACTGTAGCTTTCAAAATTTTTGAAAGCTATCGCTGACGAAAATTTTGAAAGTTCGGGAATCGCTGACAAAAATTAGTTAACGAAAAAATATACATTCATCAGCTCACTACAGCCAGCAGAAAACGCCTTCTGTTTTTATATTTATATTTCATTTTCAATTACATATCCATCAGTGTGTTTATAGGGTCCCTGCGTCATTCTTTCTGTTTGTATGGTCATCTTACAGTGAGGAGGTTGGTTATTTTACACCACAATTGTGTGTTCTTCGAAACCTCTTGGTAATTGGAATAGTGCGCACGTAATCCGGATAATTACACTGTCTGCTACTGGCGTGGCAGCTTGCCGTCCTAAGTCGGCACCGATTGCCCATTAGTCATGTTGGTTTATGTGTAGTCATTTATGTTTCTATGTGATTTGGCGTTCATTGTACTATTTGCGACTCATTCTGTGCGTGACTGCAGTGTGGGTGTTTATGTGTAGTCATTTGTGTTTGATGTTTATGTGATGTGATTTGGTGTTTCATGTCCCTTTTGCATCTCTTTCTCTGCATGACTGCTCTGTGGTTTTGCTTTAGGGTTTTTATGTGGGTGCTGCAACCGAGTGTTATTGGAGATCCCCTCCTTTAAAAATAGATTTATTATTTGATACCTCATGAATAAATAACAGTTCATCCAATAGTATTTTATCACTGCATCGCCCCCATTTTAACAATGTTATTTTGTAAAACATTTGTGTAAAATTGTCGGGGATTTCCCGTCTCTTCTCCTTTACTTGCGGCGACACTCCCATTCACCTCTACACCCAACGATTTCACCGGAGAAAGTAATAGTTGTCTAAAATGTCGCTAGTATCGTGTAAGTTTTGGATAGCAGGTGCTTTGGCGATTAGTTTAAAGACGAGCATTCAAGGTAGGTTGTAAAATGCTAAAATCTCAATAATTTTTTTTATTTATAAATTTACAAGTTATAAAAAGATACACATCAACATAACCTTTAACCTTTTCAGCCTCACCTGAACGATGCACAACAATAGTTCAGTGTATTTGCTATATTTTCTTTTTCTCCGGTATACTTGTCAGACAAGTCTTCGTAAGGTAAAATACGGGTTTACCTAATTTTAAAATAACTTCTTTGTTAAGCTTTATATCACGATATTTTATGAAAGCGCCACGGAGGAACGGGGAGGCTATAATTGATACCTCAGAATTTCTGTTGAACCTTGCATATTTATTATGAGGCATATTTCTTTTTTTAAAAAATCATAATTCTTTTTTAATTTTCAATAGGTGTTCAAAGTACGTCATTGATTATGATATGTGATATCAATCTCTTAATATTTGAGACGGAATAGTCATTTCGTAAATAAACAATTACCTCTATTAGATCAACGTTGTTTGGGTTGATCTGAATATATGTTTTTAAAATTGAATTCGATAAAATAATAATGTGATTTGAGCCTGTATGATTATATGTTAAACGTCTTTAAATTCAATACCTGATAGATTTACAGCATGGACCAGAGATGGACGTTTCGGATACTAAACCCTCGTCAGTGATCCTCAGTCTAAATTCAGTCTAAACAATGTAATATGGCCCAAAAAGTATGAAAATTATTATGTCCAAAAATGTACCAAAAGACGTAGCAGAATGGGTGGGATATGATGCTACAGGACTCACGTTTAAGAAATTTCAAGAAATTCATTTCAGACAAGAACATAGACACTGACATATATCTCTATATGCATCACAATGATAATTTTATTTTTGTTTTTTTTTATTTGTAAAAATAAGATATTTTCAAACGATATTGACCATGAAAAGGTGTGTCTTATTTTCGCTAAGTCTAATTTTTGCTAATCTATAAAAAAGATCAAGGATTTCGCTATGACCTTTTTTCTCGCGGTTTGAAGATGCTCGCGAACATAGCGAAAATTAGACACACGCGATCACGAAATAAGTATCCTTTCGCCCTATGACAAAGTATTTGTATCTCGTGTTCCAAATGCTTGAAAAAAGGTTTTGCAAATAGTATCGACCAGTCTGTTTTTGAGCTTTTGGTGTGGAATGGTGGTGTAGAGCGTGGGGGAAGTCGAATTGTTTAATGCTGGTAATACAACGTATGATTGAAAATTAAATTTTCCAAAAGTTTCTTAAATTTCTTAAGAATCCGCATCTGATTGATTCCATTTCGGGAATATAATGTTTCGCAGTATGTTTGAAGATATTGCTTGATGTGAGTTAATATTTTCGAAAGCAAAATGGAAAGAGGTTCTATGAAGCACCTGGACGAACTGCCAATGAATCGGTGTTTGTATGGATTTATGTGCATTTTGGATGCTAGAGCATGAACTGATGTTTTGGATTTTCATAGAGGAAATTTACTGATATTTGTACATCTGAATCAAAGGGTTTCTTTTCCGCTACAGAATACAAATAATACAAATCATCGACATGTAGTGGCCTGTGTAGTGCCTTGTCCTTCCTCTTGGACAAATTTATGTGAGATTTGGTAAGAATATCTACAACCAGGTTGACGTTCCTTGTCCCTTATGCGTCTCTTTCTGTGCTTGTTTGCTTTGTGTTTTTGCATTGAGTGTTTTGGGGTTTTGCTGTGGGTGCTGCAACCTGGTGTTGATGGAGATCCCCTCCTTTGTTTTATATCTACACCTATTTCGTGTTGCAGTGTGGAGTCGGTAATACAATTCCCCGCGACCCGATGTTTGAAGTGTTTTAATTCCATTACGTTCTCTAATTTGACTAAGTTGTAGTGTCTTCTACGCAGGATCACAATTCACCTTTCACCGATCATTTCATCATGGCAATTTTAAGGTCGCCTCGTATCAAATTAACTCCTTTGAGATTACCCTCTATCACTACAGTCACTTTCCCATCATCAACATTTAACAGTAAGAAACTTTTTTCCTCACCAAAGGTACTTCTATCACCTCTTAAATTAAAACCCCGTATTCCCACTTCTCCATCTGCAGGCTCTACATTTAACAACAAACATAGAGGGTTCTCAACCATTTGCAGGTGCAATGGGAAAAGATGCGGTATGTGTTCGCTCATCAATTGCAATTCCACAATTAAATCTAGTGTTAATGGGCAGACCTTTAAAATCGAGATTGATAAGGACATTGATTGATCGTATCAAGATGTCATCTATGTCATTACATGACACGCCAAGGGATGTGGCGCCCAATATGTAGGGGAAACAGGCCAGACCTTAAAATCTCGTTTTCGAAGTCATTCGTATCAGATAAGAAACTCGCGTCAGAAAAAACAAAGAAATTCCTATATAATCACAATCATTCAATTTCGGATATAACAATTACTCCAGTTCAGTCATTCCCAAAACTTAAAAATCAAAGTTTAAGTGAAATTAAAAAACGCCGCTTACAAGCTGAACTTGCCTGGATAACCACACTCCAAACTGCGTACCCCCTTGGTCTAAACGACCAGATTTATGGACAAGGAAACATTTCTTCGTCCTCTTCAAATGTTAATGTCTTTCCAATTCGCCCTAACACTAAAAAGAAGCATAGGTCTCACGTTAAAAGGCGAAACAAAAAACTTAGAAAAAGAGCTAGAGTACATCGTACCCTCAAAGATCTACTAATCATTGCACGCAACGGCGGCAGACTTGAACTGCTACATGCTCTCTCTTCAGTTCCAGCAGTTCAATTAAAATCTATCTTGGATGAAGCACTGGTTGCATTCTTAAGAAACACTGATTGATTCAGGCTAAACATCATTGTTGCATTCGCACAAAATAAACTATATCCTTTGGTTAAAAACACCTCCCCTAAAAGACGATTCATAAAAATTCCATTTATTAACAAAGGATTTGATCTTCTGAACATCTCTAATATCTTTCGGGATCATCGCGTACAAAGTGCCATTCCTCAATATTTTGAAAATTTAGAACCTCCTCTTATTTGTTACAAATATAAGAGACCTATTCGAAATTTTGTTTTTAAATACAACAAAGTTACACAAGATCCTAAAATACTTGAATCATGTCCTGCTTCTTGAGAATGTGCAACGTCTGAATATCTATATAAACCAGCTGGTCATATTATTACAGGTGACTTCTCAATTATCAAAGACAGGCAGCTCCGTGGTCTTCTCAAAAAAGGACCTAAGTATAGAATCCCATCCGAGATAGATTTTATTAAATGTCGCGAAGTGCTAAAGGAAGCTTTAGATAACTATACCAAACGATGGTGCAAATCGGAAGGAGTCGAATCGCATGCTCTAAATGACTGGAAAAACCTCATTTTGGATAATACCGATATTCGAATAGATAACTACCATAGAAATCCTCATCTTTTTGAAAATCCAATTTGTAAATCTGAAAGATATTTCCAATCCAAGTTACGTAATTTACATGAAAAATGTGTCTTCGCGCCAGCAGACAAAGCAGCCAACAACACCATAATTGTTTGAAAACGTTACTACATATTAACTTTAGTTTCGGAACTTTCCTCTACTAATACTTATATCGAAAGCAACTAAAGTGTTCCCAATATTTTGAAGAAACATTACAATGACATTTCTTCTTTTAACATCCCTATTTCTAAATTCGATCTTTCTACAATATACTGTATACCAAAACTTCACAAGTCTCCTTACAAGTTTCGATACATTGCTAATTCTAGCAACTGCTCAACAACAATTTTGTCTAGAAATCTGACGTCAGCACTCACAGCTATAAAGGAACACGTGGCAAAATACTGTGAAACTGTCATGAACAGGAATGGCGTAAACTTCTTTATGTCTATTAAAAATTCAGGGGTGTGATTGACAAAATGAAATCAAGAAATTTTGAAGCAAATACGATATTTTCATACGACTTTTCTAATATGTACACCACGCTTCCTCACGACAAAATAAATGCTCGACTGTCCAAACTCATTAAATGGTGTTTTGATCGATAGGGGAAAACTTATATTTGTACTTCTGAATCGAAGGGTTTCTCTTCCGACACAGATTATAAATCATACAAATCATGAACATTTGGTGACCTGTGTATTGCCTTATCCTTCCTTTTGGACAATATTTATGTAAGATTTGGCGAGAAACTCTACAAGCAGGTTGTAGGGATTCCAATGGGTAATAATTGTGCGCCTCTTGTTGCAGACCAGACTTATTTTTATACACGTATGAAAAGGAATTTATCCAAAATCTTCAAAGCAAAGAAAAAATGATGATGTGAAATGCTTCATTGGTACTTCTAGGTACCTGGATGATATTCTTACAATCGACAATCCAGTTTTTGAAAAGTATAGAAATGTTATTTACCTTCAAGAATTGATTCTAAACAAGGCAAACGTTTCAAACACAGAAACACCATTTTTGGACCTAAATATCAAAATTGTAAATGGAGAGATCCATACAAGTGTGTATGACAAAAGAGATGATTTTTTATTTAACATAGTAAATTTCCCCTGGCTTGACGGTGATGTTCCTAGATTACCGTCCTATGGTATCTATATTTCACAGCTCATCCGGTATGCTAGAGCATGTACTGGTGTTTTGGATTTTCATAGTAGAAATTTACAAATTACCAAGAAACTTTTAGGACAAGGTTTTCGCTTTCACAAACTAGTAAAGACTTTCTGGAAATTTTACAAAAATTATTGTCAACTTCTTCTGAAATTCGGACCAATACAGGCAACAGAGTATATTACTTTGGGTATTTCACAACCTTCATTTTATGGTGACATTATTAACAAGATAAGAAGGATCAAAGATAGGCAACATCACTATCGAAAATGTGTCAGAATCATCAAACGCCTTTTATACCATGGAAATGATCCTAATGTCACCAAACGGACACTAGGCTTGGTACTTGACCAATCTAAAGTCTTGTACAAACGCTTTCTTAAAACTTGCACTATGACTGACTGTGACAACGGGACTCCATGACGGGCCCTGTCCAAACCTCTTTAGAGAAGACAGGGCCCCGACCACCTGTCCTCTCTGAATGTCAGTCGGACTCCTCGGGTGATAACATACATGAGCTCGTGGCGGCAGAGCACGGATTGAATTACGTACGCCCTCTTTTTATATCCATTTACATATTCATCTGTGTTGCTTGGGCCCCTGCGTTTTGCGGTCTTGTTTGTGTGTCATCTGACAGTGAGGATGTTGTTTTACACAACAATTGTACGTTCATAGAGACCTCTGGGTAATCAGAAAAGTGGGAGGGTTGTGCGCACGTCATCCAGGATAACCACACCTTCTGCTATTTCCGTAGCAGATGGCCGCTCTAAGTCGGCACCGGTTGCCCATTGGTCTCGTTGGTTTATGTGAAGTCCTTTGTGTTTGATGTTTCTGTGTTGTGCGTTGACGTTCCTTGTCCCTTATGCGTCTCCTATGTGCTTGTCTGCTTTGTGTTTTTGCATTGAGTGTTTTGGGGTTTTGCTGATCAGAGTCATCAGTATGAATACCGAAAGACTCAAGAAAAGATTTGCGGTTATCAGGTATTACAGATAAGTTTGTAAGTGTGCATGTTGGATTTTCAGGTACTGAATGTTATTCTAATTCCTCTCTCAAGCATTTGAAAAAGTATGACTTGCAAACGAAAGAAAAAATGATATATTTTTCATGGAGATCAGAGAGTTCTTTAGCGACAAGATGGTCATGAAAAAATTACTCGTGTCTGTTGTTAACTGAGTGCCGAAGACGCCCTATTCTTCTTTTAAGTAATTTTCCGATAGATTTCATTTATTCGGAGAGTGTATCTAGTTCCACGTCCTCCACTCCATTTTTGCTCATCGTCTGGCGTACTCCTCACATGCATTCATAATTATTTCAAAGTTTTCCCGCCATGTGAAAGAGTGGGGTTCCTTGTATTTTGGACCTTTACCGAGAAGGTTATTACGTTTACTGTTACCGACGATATCGCCAGTAACCACATGGCCCCATGGTTACATGTAGCAGATTAAAGCAGAGGATGAACATCTTCATTGTACGGGGTATTGTGAAAAGTGGTGCACATCTAGACCTATCAATTGTTTCCTATAACTAAATGTTTTGGAAGCAACGGATTGTGTATATGTGAAGGAAATGCAAGGCGCCTCCTGGTATTTAAAATAAGGAGGGATGTTATCCATGACAAAACTGTCATTTAGAATGTAGACGCAGAGCATCGATCCCTTTATTTAAGGAAGGGACGACTTCCATTGCTAACATGTATGTCAGATTTGACGGCCTTGAAAAGTCTATTTGACGAGATGTCCATAATAATACTTTGTCGGCGATATTCTGCTGAACCGGTGTCGGTTAAGTGTAAGATCATTGATGATTCGTACAAGTCATGCAATTTCTTTAAAGGAAGAGAGTACAACTTCATACGAATATGATGAAGACCTAACTGTTGGTTGACAAATGGCAAACGTCCGTCGAAAGATATATAATGAATATCTGGTTTGTTATATTTTCGTATACCATGACTACGACGTCTTCTTGTTGTTTGATCAAACAATCGCATTAAATTACCGATTGGCATCCAGGACTTGTCACATATCCTTCATTGTCGATATGGTCGTTGCAACCATGCGGGGCCCAATTGTCGAATCCAGTGATCTTCTCTTTTACGTCTATACGGTGTACTGAGATTCGGATTGTTGGTTGCATGATATATTTTTCTAGGAGGCGGACTTTCAGAGACAAAATGGAGTGATTGGGCAATTTAAAATGTTTATAAAGGAGCTGATTACCGCTATGGTTAATTTGAAAGCGATGCCCTGTCACCCTACTCCTCAACTGTCCTTGGTTTCACCAACATATATTAAATCACATAGAGAACACTTAATACGGTAAATAACATTAGACGACCTACAAGATAGGTTATCGAAAATCTTAGTGTTAAAGGTACGTTTGTAAAGTTACTTGTGAAGGAGGTGTCTTTTATTAGAAAAGGGCATATTTTACTATTCTTGTCCCCGATCTTGGATATATTGCAGTCATCGGGGACACAATTCTCTTGTTTCAAAATGTCAACAACTTCAACTTTGCATGACTTTATGGGTAGGAATCTGTCAGCGTACTTATACCACATCTTGTGGTCGTCACCGACTATATATGTATATTCAGTAATGTATGTTCAGTGCAGTGATGGCAGATTGAAGATCACTGACGAGGGTTAACTGACCGAAACGTACATGTCTGGTCCATGCTGATAATATATCTGTTCTTAAATGTTAATCTTCAAATTCAATCGCATCATTTAAGAACAGATTAATTGACAGCATGGGCCAGACATGCAAATTTCGGATACTTAACCCGATGCTTTTGAGTTTGAAGACGTTTAACATCTGTATGACATTTGGTTTGAATCTTTTTCTCGAATGACTGAACAAACGACAATTATGGTGACCGGTGCCGACAAAGTAAAGCCCCTTGCAAATCAGCACTGCGGCAGTCGTACTGCGCTCTGCAATCGACATTTTGATAAAAATCGCTAGATTTCGTTCGGCCGGCTGTCGTACGAAATCAGTCGTTCGCAGACTCGTCGCAGACTGAAATCTGTACATTATCATTGCGATTTCTAGATAACATTTGCTAGACGCAAATTTGCCATAAGGATCTTATTGCAGGTCGTAGAATTTGAAGGCGTGATTTCCTCATTATATTCTTATGATTATCTTGTGACTACCGTGCGCCTCAACATAATAGAGATAGGATGTTGAAAATCGTATGACACTTTCTATTATTCAGAGAGGACAGTTGGTTGGGTCCCTGTCTTCTCTAAAGATGTGTGGACATTGCCCTTCTTGGAGTCCCGTCGTCACAGTCAGTTAGAGTACAAGTCTTAAGAATGTAGTAGCTGATTAACTCAACTTAACAATTGATCAATGTGATCCGTCCGTCTACCCATAGTCAACTTATTTACCATATTCGACTACTCTGCGTTGAACCAATTCTCGCGAAGTTTAGGAAACATTTAACTTAAGAAAGAATGTAGTCAAGACCCTCAACAAATAATGTTTTGTTCAGCCGATCAGTCAAAGAAGAGTGTCGCTAATGGTTCTGATTGGCTGATAAAGAAAGGAGGGGATCTCCAACCAGAACCTGTTGTAGGACCAACAGAAAAACACCAAACATCCGATGCCAAAACAAAAAGACGAGCACACGAAGGAACAAAAAAGAGGCATACGACATATAAACATCAAACACAAAAGACTACTATAAACTAACGAGACCAATGAGCAAACGGTGCCGACTTTGGACGGCCATTCGCCACACAAGTACCAAATGGTGTGGTTAGCCTGGATAACCTACGCACAACCCTCCCACTATTCCGATTACCAAGAGGTCTCAGAGAACATAAAATTGTGTTGTAAAATAACCGCCTCACTGTAACATGTGTAAGATGAATATTCAAACAGACAGCATGACGCTGGGGCCTAAGAAACACATAGATGTAAAATAACCTCCTCATTGTAAGATGAACATACAAACAGACACTATGACACATGGACCACAGATGTGATTAACCGAAGTGACCTGCGCGGACATTAGCCTTTTTTGTTTAATGTTACATGTATGACGCCGTACCTGTTGTTTTTGTTTGTGCATGTCTGCTCTGTATTTTGGCAAGTGAATGTTTCTATGTTTTGCCCAGGATACATCCACTGTTTCTGTTCTGGTATCCCCTCCACTTTTGTGAATCGTAAGGATGCTTTTACATGATGCCCTTTTCTCATTGCATGCATTTCAGGACAATTTACATATTCACCCGAGGATATTACCGCTTGTGCTGGAGATGAAATATTACTTGACTGGCAGTACACTGGTAATCCAATCATCAAACATTGTCATAAAGACGGGAATGTTGACGTCGTTACTATCATATCAAGTCCAATGGTCCATTCAACATACGATGGAAGACTGCTGTACAACGGACAAGGAAACATAACTATTTTAAACGTTAGAACATCCGATTCTGGCACCTACGTATTTGAAATTTTGTATGGCTTGAATAAATTATATACTGATGCTGTCCAAGTAAGAGTATTCGGTGAGAGGTTACTACTTGATTCTTTAAAATATTATTATGTTGAACGTCAGGGAGTTTTTTTTAAAGAAGTTATCTGTACTAAATAAATCCATGTGTCATAAACAAAGGTTAAGTAGCTTACCATTTAACAGCAATTCTCTGTAAGAACCAAAGAATTTCAAGACATGTTGGCACGGCATGTCATGAATTTTTTTTAGATTTTTGGTATGGAAGTTCATTATGAAGCACTAGTATGTAAATCAACCCCAGTTTTTTCAAAAAGGTTGCCGTTGCCATGGTTACCGTGTATGAAGTTTCAAAAATAGGGAAAATCTATAGGACGATGCATATTTGTAGGCTTCGTTACCATGGAAGCAGGTACTTTTTAAATCTGAAATTGCTTTAATTATTTTCTTTTAATCCTTATTATTATGCATATTTGTAAAGTTTTTTACATTCATCTCGGATGCCTTTTGTATACAAGATGAAAAATTGGGCCAAAAAAGGGTATCAAAAGGCTCTGTTTTGGGCACCTAAAGACCCTTTTTTGCATGTTTTACTGTTTTACAAGGTTGAAAATTTCATAAAAGCACCAATTTTTGAAGTCTATATTCTAAGTATCTAATTAGTATCATCTTTGAACTATACATTAATATGAAAAATTAATTGGGCTAATTTGTCCTTTTGTATGCAAAGCAGCATCAAATTTAGTTGCTATGGCAACAATCGGCTGAAAGGTTTCCATACGGTAGATTTAAACACAACCTCTATCAAACTATCTACACATGATATTGTAACAGAAGTTCATGTATACATCTATCAGAGGGGTTTTAATATAAAAATGACCTTGAAATTATTTCAAGGACATCCACTGAATTTCCAAGGTCATTAAACTTAAAGTGACCAGATTTGATGAAAAATCCTGATTTTTCATAAAATGAAGGTGCCAATATTTTAGAAACCTTGAAATATTGAACTGAACAGTTATTTGCCATAGAATGATTATCGTATCACTAATTTCTTAGAACTATTGATAACTTTTCTTCACATCTTCGAATATCTAAATTCTTGGTGAGTATTTTGATAAAAAAGGGACGAAATCTGTATTTTCTTGGTTTTTTTTTTGACGAAAAAATATTTTCCCATTACATTTCTCCAGTTCAATAAATTCTAAGATTTTTCTTTCTCATATTCATTTGCTTTCATAAAAAAATATGACCTATGAAAATATTCAAATAAAAAATAATCAATATCAGTAACAAAAATTTTTAAAAATCAATATTTTATGCAAAATTTGAGTCTCAAAGTATAAATGACCTTGAATATCAAGCCAATGACCTTGAACATTTGAATTGTTCTTAAATAAAAGATTTAAGTCATATCTATATATGCATACATTTTGACAATCTTGTGTAACTCTAAAGAGGAATAAAATCAATTTCAAAGATAATATGAAACAAGCAAAAATGTCTAATGTTGCCATGGCAACGGTCTTCGGCGAAAGAATTTAGGTAAAACTCTTAAAATACCCACCCCAATTTTTCGTTCATTTCATTTGTCAATAAACATATATTTCCTTTGATGAAAATCATTGGTCTCCTATTGGTGCCTTTTGTGATATTTAAGCTTGAAAATGGTCAAAAACACACTAAATTGGCCCTTATTTTCACCTCTATTTTTCGCTTCATTTTGACTTATTTTGACTTAATACAACAAGCTTCCTGTAATAAATATCACATAACTAAGTGTACTAAGTAAGAATGGAAGTAAGGAAGAATAGATTATATAAAGATGAACAAGCTGTTACAGTGGTATTCATGGCAACAAAGTCTCCGGAGATGGCTTATTTCATGGTACCAATAGTGCTATAAATAGAATGACCTCGTTACCATGGCAACCAGAGGTCACATTGGCCAAAAATTGTCATTTTTATGGTCAGTACTTAATATATACCCATTATACTGAAAATCATCAAAATCCATGACATGCCGTGCCGATCGATTTTGGTCCTTACACAGAATTGCTATTTAAAATCATGCAATAGGCGCTACACTTAGGGTTTCAGAATTCTTTGATACTTTATCATCAGTTGGTAATATGTGCAAATATGGTGTTTATTAAAGAAAGTCATTAACTGTACTACATAACTTTGCATATTATCATAACACCAAGAAATTCATATTTTACTTTAAATGTCTCATCTTCACAAAATGGCATTTTAAACCCACAATGAAGAATTGTTTAAATGATATGAAAATTAGATTCAAAATACTGCTGAGAGGCTCTGAGTACTTTTCATTTTACAACATGTATACATACATGTTATTATTGATATTTCTAATTACCTTGTTGCTTTAGATTCAATACGGTATCCACCACAAAAACTAATAGTTCTAATTACTTTGCTGTTTTAGATTCAATACGGAATCCACCACAGATTCAATACGACAACATCGCCAACATATTGTCTTGTACGTTAGAAGGAAATGCTCATGACACTTCATTCACGTGGAAGGTATTTATACATTTCATGCATAGAATACACATTAAACGGAAAATTCATATTGATATTTACAGTATATGAATAGTATGGCGGCGATTTAAGATTGGCGGATTCTCTGGGGTGATAAAGGTAGGTATATCGTTATTCTAAATAGAGTGAAATTATTTTCCTTTGATACCCAGGCATTTTTCATTTGCAAGAAGATGTGTATCACTCAACCAGTACCGTTTCTCGACACTTTTTTCTTTTCTTCCCGAGTTTCCTACATTCAACTCATTTTGTAGAAAAAAAGTGTTTGACATTATTTCATCCCCCGTTTGAACCCAATCGTCTTGAAAAATATTGTCAAGTGAACAAAAGAGCTCATGTCTGACACCTATGAAAACTGAGTACTGGTTTTCGAGGAGATCACGGTTTTTAAAATCGATGTGATGACATGCTTTAACGCATTTGAAATTTTCTGTTACAAAATTTCTTGAATTTCTAAAACGTGGGTCCTGTAGCATTATATCCCATCCATTCTGCTACGTCTTTTTTGTACATTTTTGGACATAGTAATTTTCATACTTTTGGCCATTTGACATTGTTTAGACTGAGGGTCACTGACGAGGGTTAAGTACCGAAACGCGCATGTCTGGTCCATGCTGTAAATTTATCAGGTCTTAAATGATGCTATTGAATTTGAAGACGTTTAACACATGCACATTATAAAAACAACCTCAACAAACAACAGGGCATAACGAGACTCAAAACTATACCCAAACACATGAAAACAGACAGAAAGCGGTCGAATAAACATTCCGAGCTTACCAAGCAAATAGTAAACAGAATTGATAATTCATGATCGTGAACGTTCATTTGAAAGATCATCGCATTTACATGTATTAGGTCAACGGAGAAGTTATAGCAACAAAGTCGGAGATTAGTCCTACAATCAGGGGGTTGTATAGCTGTAATACTTCCAGTGTACAAACTCAGGCTTGCCTTATGGATGGAGTTTCCTCGACAGCAAATCTTAACCTTACGATTGGTAAGTTGAACCCTTCGACATTATTAATATAGACACTTATTTCACGTTGCCGTGTGGAGCAGTTAAAATCGTTCCCCGTGGCCTAATGTTTGTCAAGTGTATTAATTACTTCTTTCCAGTTCTGTCACCTGCAAGAAGCTTTGTTTTGGCCTTTTATCAATGAGACATCAAATATATATTTTTTGCTATTTCGGAAACTAGTCATTTCACCGATAAATATCATTGCAATAAAAGGAGTTTAACATCTTAGCACCATCCCTCCAATGCTATTTTGAACATAGATTTTATTTAGATATGCTACTGAATCGACCCTACAGGAAATTTTGAGCCGCGCACTCTCTGTAATGTAAATGTAGAAATCTAACTTCAAAAAATTAAAGAGGGCGCTACTGAAATTATTTATGGTGGCGCCGCTGAAAGAAGGGAGGAGATCTCCAACAAGACCCCGTTGCAGGATCAACAGCAGAACACCAAAACACCCGATGCAAAAACACAAAAGAGGAGTACAGCACGAGACGGAAAAGAGATACACGACATGTAAACATCAAACACAAAAGACTACACATAAACCGACGAGACCAATGGGTAACCGGTGCCGACTTTGGACGGCCATTTGCCACGCAAGTAGCAAATGGTGTAGTTATCCTGGATCACGTGCGCACAACCCTCTCACTTCTCCAATTACCCAGAGGTCTCGAAGAACGTGCAGTTGTGGTGTAAAACAACCTCCTCACTGTAAGATGATATCACACAAACAAGACCGCGAAACGTAGAGGCCCCAGAAACACAGATGAATATGTAAATGAATATATAAATAGAGGGCATGCGTAATACAGTCCGTGCTCTGCCGGCTGTAGCGAGCTCATGTATGTAATCACCCGAGGAGTCCGACTGACATTCAGAGAGGACAGGTGGTCGGGGCCCTGTCTTCTCTAAAGAGGTTTGGACAGGGCCCGTCATGGAGTCCCGTCGTCACAGTCAGTCAGAGTGCAAGTCTCAAGGATGCGCTTGTACAAGACTGTAGATTGGTCAAGTACCAAGCCTAGTGTCCGTCTGGTGACATTAGGATCATATCCACGGTAGAAAAGGCGCTTGATGATTCTGACGCATTTTCGATGGTTATGCTGCCTACCTTTGATCCTTCTTATTTTGTTTATCATATCACCATAAAAGACAGGCTGTGTGATACCCAAAGTAATGTACTCTGTTGCGTGTATAGATCCGAATTTTAAAAGAAGTTGACTGTAATTTTTGTAAAATTTCCAGAAAGTCTTAACTAGTTTATGAAAGCGGAAACCTTGACCTAAAAGTTTTTTGGTAATTTGTAAATTTCTACTGTGAAAATCCAAAATATCAGTACATGCACTAGCGTACCGGATGAGCTGTGATATGTAAATGCCGTATGACGGTAATCGTGGAACATCACCATCAAGCCAGGGGAAAGCATAACTGATGAGAATTTAATATTTGAAACACGTGTCTGGTGCATGTAAATTGATTTGGAATTTTCTTCAATTAGGTAGAGAGTTGGAACCCTTCGACATTATTGATTGGCCAAAAGAGTTGTCTTCATCATTAAAAGTAATTTGGGGAAATTATAACATTTAACGACACCCATTGCTTTATTGTATATACCCATGCTATTTGATCAGGCCACTTAGTCAAACAAAATGCTTTGAAATAATAAAAAGCTCTTGTTCCATAGATAGAAACTGAACATAAGGAGAAACGGTTTACATATATGAAGACCTGATGATGACACGGCATATAATTGTTATTTCTGTTTAGCCTTTCGACCCTATAGAGTTTAGCTTGAAGATTATATCTTATAATGATATTGAATTTTGAAACTGATTTTAATGTGATCCTTTTTGTGTATTCAGGTGTTCCAATAGTTGTTGCTAGATTTCCTCTGGTAAAGGCGCGAAATCAATCTCCTGCAACGCTTGAATGCTACACAGAAGTTTCGATTCCATTTGTAACTAAATGGAAATGGCACAAGAAAGGAAACGAGGATAGAATTTTGTCTGATGGATCTTCCTTAGTTTTTCCGTATGTTATTATTTCCGATGATGGATGGTATGAGTGCATTGCAGCCAATGCGATCGGCGATTCTGATCCAGTAACCATAGCTCTAAAAGTTGGTAAGTTGGCATCATTTCTTCCATTCTATACGATTTTCTTTTCATAGAATAGAGAGGGAAAAATACAACAAAATATAATTGTGTAGTGTTTTCGGGGGATATATAGGCATGAGAAAACGGAAAATAACAACATCTTCACTTTCAACTAACACTTATAGACAATGAAATCAACTATATCCCAAACAACCAAAGAAACAAAACGCGTTTAAGAGATGAAGGACAAAAGACGGTCAAGACCTAGCATTACGTTGTCGTTAGATTGTACATAAAACATGAACTGCAATACATACTCTAACTTGAAACTTTCGTTTTTGTTTTTTTTACAGGAAATGTTACAGACCAGAGCAATCATTTAGATACAGCAAATGGTAAATATACATCAAGTATCTTTAACAAAGGAGATAAAGAAGATACTGACGACAATCTCAACATTACTCACAATAGAGCACCAAAGTTAGCATCGACAGACCCCTAGCAAGCTAGAGTTGGAACCAGGTGCCCGGGAGGAGTACGCATCCCCTGTTTGGCTAGCCGTACCCGCCATTGATGTTTACGCACGGAAATGAAAACGCTATCTACAAAACATGTACAGTGTTTAGATACAAGCAATATATTCAAATGAAATATTGCATTACTTCTTATAAACATTTGTTCGTATATCAATGCAGATGTTTTGCTATCCCCATATTTTTAGTTTAAAATTTGTAGACTTGCTCTAGTAAGTAAGAATGCTTTTAATATGATGAAATTGTAACGGCAACTATTGAATACACAAGCAAGATTAGAAGAGAACACATAGAAACAACACTAATAACAAAGAGCTGGAGATGAAGAGACAAAGAAATCAAGAGTAAAAAACAAAAATGCAAAACTGCCAGAAAGAATTTTCATAACCATTCATCAAAAAAGGTGAGGGAAAGAAGGGAGGAGATCTCCAACAAGACCCCGTTGCAGCATCAACAGCAAAACACCAAAACACCTGATGCAAAAACACAAAAGACGAGTACAGCACGAAACGGAAAAGCGAAATAACGGAAAGCACTGTATAGCATCACGTGACTTAAGTTGGTAAAACTACGAACACAAAATGGAGGCATACCGCTCGTTTGGAGTAAAGAAAACAGGTACTGTGATGATTGTTTTGATTCAGTTCTATCTTTTCATAGCCGATGTCCTTGTAAAAGAATAATATTTTGATGATTCTTTGTTTGCCAATCAAGAAACCATTGTAGGTTTTAAAACATTCTGACAAAAGGAACGTCGTGGTCGAAATATGTTAAACACAATGTTGAAGTGGTTTCCACACAAATACCTACAGTTTTTGTCACAATGTTTGTGAAAACAACGGCGATCTACTAGCTAACGTGTCCATTATTGTAAAAGTATCAGTTTAGACAAGGATATAGGCTATGAAAAGATAAAATTTAATCAAAGCAATTACTGCAGTTCCTGTTTTATTTCTTCCAACTGAGCTTTTTATGTATTCGTGGTTTCACCTAATTTAGTCACGTGATGCTACACAGCGGAAAGACTTATGATCAATGGCAGTGAAATTTGAACGGTCAAGACCTATATCGGTAAAGATATGATATCATTTAATAAAGCAGGTGTGTCGTCCGTAATGCGATCGGATATATAAATCTGACTAAATTTGGTGTGTTTTCTAAGTGGCGTCTGTTATTTTTTTTTAAAGAATATCTTCCTTTTACATATAAAACACAAACTATAAACAGGAGGCCCAAGCGGGGGGGGGGGGGGGGGGGCATCACTTACCTGAGCTGAAAACAAAAGTAAGATAGTGGACAATTTGGTGGAGCCCCTTGAGTACTTGCTTCTTTCAAGGTTTTGTGAAATTATGAGATCCAGTGTTGGAGATGTCGAAAATGCGTTAGTCATTTTCATAGAAACTTTCGTACTTTTTGGCATATTACATTGTTTAGATTTAGGATTTAGGATCACTGATGAGGGTTAAGTACCCGAAACGTGCATGTCTGGTCCACGTTGCCAATTTATTTGTTCTTAAATGATGCTATTCAATTTGAAGACGTTTACATTCCTAGAGCACCCTGAGTACTTCTGTGCATCGGTTGCAGATGAGAAATCGTAAATGCTGCAGCCAATCAGAGCCCTTGGCGGCAATATTTGTTGAGCAATCGGCAAGAAAAACACAAACGTGGTAGTGTTAGAGGACCTTAAGTACTTGCTTCCCGTAAGGTTTCATAATATTTTGTGCTGTGGATGCAAAGGAGAAGTCGGAAATGTGTCAGCAAATCAGAGTCCTCAGCGGCTATATTTGTTGACCGATCGGCACGAAAACACAAACTTTGTAGAAGATCTTGAGTACCAGCTTCCCGAAAGGTTTCGTGAAATTCAGTGGAGCGGATGCAGAGGAGAAGTCGAAAATGTGTCAGCAAATCAGAGCACTCAGCGGCCATATATGCTTGCTTCCTGTAAGGTTTCGTGAAATTCTGTGCTGAGAAGAAGTCGAAAATGCGTCAGCCAATCAGAATCAGAGCCATTGGCGGCCATGTTTCTTGACCGATCGTCAAGAAAAACACAAACTTGGTAGAGGACCAAGAGTAATTGCTTCCTTTAAGATTTCTCGAAATTCTGTGCAGCGCTTTCAGAAAAGAAATTGAAAACGTAAAAAGTTTCCGCTGGACGGACGATGGACCTCGAGCTATGACCGTAGCAGGTGAGCTTAAAAATGTTACACATTTCTATGTTTACAGTCAAACGTTTTCATATTTCAGGAAACGATACCATTCTGATCATATCCCTTGTATTGGGCAGCATAGTTATATCAACAATTGCTGCTGCCACTGGATGTCTATTGTATAAGAAAAGGTATGGAAATAAATATTTTATGTCTGACAATAAGAAAGCTATTTGTATATGCATGCATATAATGTGTTTGTCTTGAATTTTGATAATTTGTGTAACCGGATGAGTGGGAGGGTTATGCGCTTATGATCCAAATAACATATATCACTTGCCCGGAAATAATGCGCATGCCTTCCTTGCTAAAAATAACCGTCCCTTAATCCATGTAAATGAGATAAGATCCAGATAAGGTGTTAAATTCAGCGTATGTGATGGTTCCTACCTAAATAATCCTTCAATATTGTGGCAAAGAGACTTTAAAGTGTTTCATACTGTTAGTGTGTCGTCATAGGATTTAATTTACAAAATTTAATATTCTTCTATTATAATGGTCATTCTTCACCTGGTACTTACAGGGGTTATTATCCTTGTAATACATGTATTACATTTTTTTCGAAAGATGGATGACATATCGATGTCAAGATGAGGAATAGAATTTGCGCCCACTTTTTGCGGACATTTTATTTGTATTCATACGAAGAAGCTGACTTCATTCAGACCTTACTCTGCACTGGGCGAAACCTTGCATCTCAGTTCAATTTGACAGATATTGCAGATACATAGATGACGTGTTGTCCATTAATCATCCGAACTTTTAGAATCACCTACATAAAAGCTATCCTCATGACCTAGAGATCAAGGAAACAACCGAGAGCGATAAAACACCTCACTGTATGACAAGCGTGATGATTTCTTCATTTTCTACATAACTTACTTCCCCTTCATTGATAACATCATTCTGTCTTCTCCTGCTCATGTTTCTTTTTGTTTATCAGCTAATTCGATACGCCAGGGCATATCAGATATGATTATTTCCTCGTAAGAGCCAGACGGCTTGCAAGTAAACTACTCCTCCAGGGTTACGTTATACAATGGCTTGATTCACCATAAAGGAAGTCCTTCATTCGCATCTTTTAAAATCAAATGAGATCCCTATTTCCAGAATGATAGGTGGCATTCTAGATTATTAGTGAATTGCTGCCAAAACCACGAAACAAGATATCTTATCCCGATCTGCACATCAATATGTATATCGAGACAATCACAAAATTTGACAAGTTTTCATGGAATTATTGCCACGGGTGATGAATGCAAATTGGAGACTCTGACTCTCCCGGGCACCTGGTCTCACTTCCAAATAATTTTATTGCGAGATTCGCACTGTATCAAAATTCAAATGATTTTGTGTTGCCTTCTCGACTTTGAGACTGAATAACTTGTTGGTACTTCTGCAATGTTTATCATTGCGTGTATGTGTCGTATTTTTAATGAAACGTTGCCTTATTATTGAATCATTTTGTTTTGAAATTTGCAGGTGTAAAAACATAGAAAGGTCGGATAGCAAATACTTCGACGGTAGCCACTTTGACATGGTTTCCACAATCACAGGTGAATAAGTTTCTTGTTTAGCCAATTTACATGATTGTTGAAACTCAAATGTGACTTTAAAGGATTAACATCATTTTATAAAAAAAACTGCATCTTGTATTGCAGAGGAGATTTTAAAAAACATGATGCGCTGATGAAGTTATATTAAAAAAAGAGGTGATCTCTAATAACACTCGGTTGCAGCACCCACAGCCAAACCACAAAACACCCAATGCAAATACACAGAGCAGACACTCACAGAAAGAGACACAAAAGGGACAAGGAACACCAACCCATAGAAACATGAAACACAAAAGACCATACATAAACCAACGAGACCAACTGGGTATCCGGCGCAGACTTAGGACCGCCATCTGCCACGCAAGTGGCAGACGGTGTGGTTATCCGGATTACGCGCGCACAACCCTCCCACATTTTCGATCACCCAGAGGTCTCGAAGAACGCACAATTGTGGTGTTAAATAACGTCATCTCTGTAATATTAACATACAAACAGACAGCATGACCATGGAACCAAAGAAACACACAGATTGATATTAAAACAGAAGCATACGAAATACAGTACGTGCTCTGCAAGCTGTAGCGATCTCATGCATATGATCACCCGTGGAGTCAGACTAACATTCAAAGAGGACAGGTGGGAGGTCCTGTCTTCCCCAAAGAGGTTTGGACAGGGCTGTCACGCAGTCCTGTCGTCATAGTAACTCAATGTGCAATTCTTAAGAATGCGCTAGTACACGGCTGTAGATTTGTCCAGTACCTAGCCATGTCCGTCTGGTGACAGAAGAATCATATGTACGGTATTAAAGGCGTTTAATGATACTAACACAATTTCAATGGTGATTCCGTCTACCTTTGATCCTTCTTATTTAGTTAACTATGTAAATGCAGGTATTGAAATACTAAAAGTAATATACTCTGTTGCTTGTTTAGATTCGAATTTCAAAAGAAGTTAGATAAAGAAGACCCTAACGATAATCTAAACAACACTCACAGCAGAGCACCGAATTGAACACTGAAAACCCCTAGCAAGCTAGAGGTGGGACCAGGTGCCCGGGAAGAGTAAGCATCCCCTGTCGATGTTCACGGCGCACAAAAATGAAAACAATATCTACAAATCATGAACTGCCTGAGGTTATGTATATATAGAAAGTGCTATGGCAAAAATCATTTAAAACACTTACTTTCAACCCCTCAAAGAAATTGACAATTATTTTTGAAAAATTTCCAGAAAGTCTTTATCAGTTTGAGAAAGCGAAAACCTTAACCTAAAAGTTTCTTTGGTAATTTTCAAATTTTTACTATGAAAGCAGGGAGGAGATCTCCAACAAGACCCCGTTGCAGCATTAACAGCAACCACCAAAACACCCGATGCAAAAACACAAAAGACGAGTACAGCACGAGACGGAAAAGAGACACAATACATGCAAACATCAAACACAAAAGACTACACATAAACCGACGAGACCAATGGGCAACCGGTGCCGACTTTGGACGGCCATTTGTCACGCAAGTAGCAAATGGTTTTGTTATCCTGGATTACGTGCGCACAACCCTCTCCAATTACCCAGAGGTCTCGAAGAACGTACAATGTGGTGTAAAACAACCTCCTCACTGTAAGATGACATCACACAAACAAGACCGCGAAACGTAGAGGCCCCAGAAACACAGATGAATATGTAAATGGATATAAAAAGAGGTCCGTGCTCTGCCAGCTATAGCGAGCTCATGTATGTAATCACCCGAGGAGTCCAACTGACATTCAGAGGGGACAGGTGGTCGGGGCCCGATGGTTATGCTGCCTACCTTTGATCCTTCTTATTTTGTTTATCAAATCACCATAAAAGACAGGTTGTGTAATACCCAAAGTAATGTACTCTGTTGCGTGTATAGATCCGAATTTTAAAAGAAGTTGACTGTAATTTTTGTAAAATTTCCAGAAAGTCATCATTAATTTCCTTGCTTTTGAAGATTTTTGATAAAATATTTTTTCATATGTGTATTACCCCTTGGGATCCCTACAACCTGCTTGTAGATATTCTCACCAAATCTTACATAAATGAAGTCTAAGAAGAAGGACAAGACAAGAAACCCTTTGATTCATATGTACAAATATAAGATTTACCTTCTCGAGAACAAAACCATTTCATGAGTTTGGACAATCGATCAGCGTTGTTTACATAATAGAAAAGTCGTATAAAGAAATCGTTTTGGCTTTCTAGATTTCATTTTGTTAATCATATCCCCTGATTTTTTAATAAAACAAAAGAATTAACACCATTATTGTTAAGAGCAGTTTCACAATATTTTGCCAGGTGTTCCTTTATCGCCGTGAGTGCTGACGTCTGATTTCTAGACAAAATTGTAGTTGAGCAGTTGGTAGAATGAATTAGTAATGTATAGAAATTTGTAAGGAGACTTGTGCAGTTTTGGTATGCAGATTATTGTAGGAAGATAAAATTTAGAAATAAGGATGACAAATATGGATAATGACCATATTCCTGTATACAGCACAAAATCGATAAATTAGAAATCGAAAGCATACAAAATCAGGATAAAACAAGAACCAAAGCAACCAAACAAAAACCTCCACCATATGAAAAGAAGCGAACTCCCGATATAAGAGTGAGACCAGGTGCCTAGAAAGAGTAAGCATCTCTGCTTGCATACAACACCAGCCGCTTCTATTCGGTAGAACTGTCACATCCGGTTTCTTCCGTTTCGGAAGACATAGAGTACAATCTTTGGTTGGATGGTTCAAATGGTCTATGACAGAATACCATCCACTATTCTGGAGAGTGGGACATCATAGTGTATGACGAGTTCCCCATATCGACCATAGAACTTCCTCAGTGACGATGTTAGTCGATCACAAACATATCCCTGACTGAGAAGCTTATCTGAAAGACGCCTAGCTCTCAGAACAAAATCCGTATATTTCGTACTTGCTCTGGCATAGCGTATCAACTGAGATATGAACACGCCATAAGCAGGCGATGAAGGGATGTTGCTACTCAGAAAAGGAAAGTTTGTAATGCTGAAATTGAAGTCATCACGTTTGTCATAGAGTGAGGTGTTCATGTGACCATCAGTGTCGTAGGACAACATTATGTCCAAATAGGATACTGAATTATTTGTCAATGTAGTTTCTTTGACGTCAAGCTCTGAAGGATATATACTGCTCAGGTAATCTGCGAATTTTGGATTATTGATGGACAACACATCGTCTATAAATCTGTAAGTGAAGTTGATGTTGAATGAAGAAAACTTTAATGTTTGGTCAAAATGTAAGGGACACTTTCATTGCTTTTGAAAGTAGACGAACATTCATTATTAAAGTTGGTATGTACATAGCTTGTACCAACTCTAGCTTGCTAGGGGTCCGTCGATGCTTAATTTTTTGCTCTATTGTGAGTGCTGTTGAGATTATCGTCAGGATCTTCTTTAACTCATTTGTGTCACACTTATGCCCTTTGCCGTGTGGAGCTCGTAAAAAAGTTCCCCGCGAGGGGTTTGACAGTGAGTGCTTTGAATAAATTTCCCTGACATTGTCGCCATAGCACTTTCTATATAACCATAACGTCAGACAGTGCATGAATTTTATATATTGTTGTCATTTTCGTGCTTAAACGTCGACGGCGGGTGCGGCTAGCCAACAGGGGATGCTTACTCCTCCTGGGCACCTGGTCCCAGCTCTAGCTTGCTAGGGGTCCGTCGATGCTTAATTTTGTGCTCTATTGTGAGTGCTGTTGAGATTATCGTCAGGATCTTCTTTTACTCATTTGTGTCACACTTATGCCCTTTGCCGTGTGGAGCTCGTAAAAAAGTTCCCCGCGAGGGGTTTGACAGTAAGTGCTTTGAATATATTTCCCTGACATTGTCGCCATAGCACTTTCTATATAGACATAACGTCAGACAGTGCATGAATTTTATATATTGTTGTCATTTTCGTGCTTAAACGTCGACGGCGGGTGCGGCTAGCCAACAGGGGATGCAAACTCCTCCCGGGCACCTGGTCCCACCTCTAGCTTGCTAGGGGTCCGTCGATGCTTAATTTTGTGCTCTATTGTGAGTACTGTTGAGATTATAGTCAGGATCTTCTTTAACTCATTGTAGTATTGCTTTCAAATGATTATGGTGTTGTTGGCTGCAGGCGAAAAGATATATTTGTCATGTTAATTGCGTAACTTGGATTTCAAATATCTTTCAGATTTAGAACTTGGTTTTTCTGAAAGATGAGGATTTTTGTGGAAGTTATCTATTCGAATATCAGTAATATCCAAACTGAAGTTTTGCTTAATCTTGCTAAGAATACCACTGATGTGAACCAAGTAAATACTGTCTAAATCTACTTTATATGAATTTATTTTAGGCCTATCATATGGTCATTATTCTCAATTATATGATGATAATTTATTCTGGACAAGAATAGACGTATATTTGGAGAACACTTAAACAGAAAATTTTGTATCTGTCCGTGCACCATATCATAAAATGTGGCGAGCATTGAAAAAAATCGGTTTAAGTTTTCTCCGAATACACGTCTATTCTTGACCAGAATAAATTATCATCATATAATTGAGAATAATGACCATATGATAGGCCTTAAATAAATTCATATAAAGTAGATTTAGACAGTATTAACTTGGTTCAATCAAAGGGGATTCCCGTGGAACATATCATTTGTGTATCACGTGATACCCCACGGTGAATATTGCAGTATGAATTCTATGGTAATTGGTTTTATGCATCATTTGCGCACTTCACTGTTACATAAAGCTCTTATTTTAATAAACAAAATGTAACTGAACAGAGTATTATTCTCAAAAATTTAATCATGAAATATGTTATATTCTTCTTTAATTAGCAGATTCTACTTTTGACAGCGGAACAACGTCTATGTAAGTAATTCATTATGTTTTTGAGTTAAAAAGACAAAATAATTTCGATTATAAGCAGAATATACATGTACATAGACAAAATTCTAAATTAATAAAATGTTCACAGTTGAAGGGCAATATATGTTTTCCTCGGTCAGCATGAAACCAGGTGTCAAGAAAGTGCCAAGCAATAAAATAAAATGTAGAAATACATATGAAACATTAAAAATGATATAAGAAAAAAGTCTCCTGTGCTTATACCGATCAGTCAAAGAAGATGAATTATTCATTTTGAAATAATAACATAATTCGAAGTTAAGACTGAAAGATTTTGAACTGAATGATAAATTCATATGATCAACCGTCACATTGGTTAAGTCTCAATCTTTTTTTTTTATACGTAGATTCTCTTGTCAAACTTTTGTCCCGACTGTTCATTACTTTAAGATTTAGGAATCATTGATTTTGGTGGTTAACATACGATTAGTTTTGAAATACTGAAAGGGTCAATGCGTATCCCCGAAGCGTTAGCAGAGTTTTAAAACGGCTATTTCTGACGATGGATTAGCCAATACTAGTCAGTTCTTGTAAAACATTAGTTCAGTATTTCCATTTCAATGCTTCGTTCTGTACGGAGCTAGTAAGTGCATAATTTTATTTTGAAACAAATGTGCATTGCATATATAAAAAGAAGGGAGGAGATCTCCAACAAGACCCCGTTTATAATGTCTTAGAATACTGCAGAATATGAGGCGAGGCATATCTTTACATTGTAAAAGTATGACAAATATGGATAATGACCATTTCCCTGTATAAAGCACAAAATCGATAATTCAGAAAATCAGAAACAGAAGGCATGCAAAATCAGGATAAAACAGGAACCAAAGCAAACAAACAAAAACCTCCACTACGTGAAAAGAAGCGAACCCCTGATATGGGAGTGAGACCAGGTGCCCAGGAAGAGTAAGCATCTCCTGCTATGTACATGTATAAATTACAATCGAAACAAGAGCAAGTGGGTATTCCCTTATTGTTTATTAAAGGAGTAATAATGAGAGTAATTCTTTCCTGTTTAGAATGAATCAGTTTGCAATTTTTACATCCCATCATGTTCAAACTTTAAAGTGGAAATTCTCTCTTTGGTTTTGTCCTTGACGTTGTTATTGGTATTTTGCCATAGCCATTACCACGAGATAAGAAATTGGAGCAACATAAGCGATACAGGATCGTCAAGTTATGCTTCAGTGAATTTAGGAAGACCTATCAGCGAAGATGTCGACGAATCTAGATGCACCATTTCCAGTGAAGGTAAATATTTGTAATCAATTTGATAAATTGTCAGCAATATTATATCTGAAAAAAACCTTTATCTTCATATTTATGCACAACCATTATAATTCCCCGAGATGAATCTATTGAGAGGTAAGTGCTGCATTTCAACATGTAAACGCGTATGCCGTCTTAATGCATAAACTCTATAAAAACATGCTGCAATGTTCTAACCTTCAAACTGAACTCGCGGTGACTTAAATCTTAACGTCACCTTTATTTTCAGAACAAAACTTAATTTCAGAAAACAAGAATGAAACTGACAACTGTGGTGCATATATAATTATAATAAATGTAATAATTTGTGTTTTATGAAGGGTATGCAACACACAGTGTTGTACCTGCTGTGTGAATACTCTCATGGACACAAATAAATAAATATGTTATATAAGTGCCTAATAAATCTGAACCAAATACATGAATTTTGCAATAGGTGTACTTATTTGAAAGAAAATCTACAATCAGATGAAGGAAAACAAACGAATTTTGGGTTTTTCATCTTTTGCTATCCTGATGATATTGTCATTTTTCATTTAAGAATTACACACGTTTTTGTTACAATTTATGAATGAATTAATCGCTTATTGTCTAGTTGTTCCCACTTGCATGAAACCTTGATTCCAACTTTGTCTTATACCTCATCTTTAATTGTAATACTACGGAAGCGTTTCAAATCAGTCTTTACCTTCTTGAAGAAAATTTCAAGCCAATTTTAATGCACCAGACACGTGTTTCGATTAGTAAATCCTCGTCAGTGGGACTGAAGTGATTTCTCACATAGCCTATAGTATTTCAGTAGATCCCTCTGGGTTATTTTTTGGAACTTGGGCATTTACTTTGTAAAACGTGCACGTCTCAATATTTCCTGTAGGGGCGATTAAGAAGCATAATTGAAATAAATAAATGAATACATAAATAACTAAATGAATAAATAAATAAAAATTAATTAATTAATTAAAATCAATTAATTAATTAATTAATTAATTAATTAATATGACCAAAATAGCACCGGAGGGATGGTGCTCAGATGTTAACCTCCTTAAATGTCGATCATATTTTTGGATCAAATGGCAAGTTGTTTCCGAAATAGCAAAATAATATATATGATGACAAATTGATATTCTAACACAGCCAACTGTATTTCAGTAGCACCCTATTATTCTTAGGGCGAAAACAAAATTTCTGTCAGTTGGGCTCCTAGACATTTATTGGATTTTAATCGGTTGTCTTGCTCTTTATGGTTCCACATTGTATGTTATGGTGGTGGGTTTTTCTCTTTTGCTCCAGTCTTAGCATTTTGTCATGTTTTCTATATCATAACAATAAAAATACAAATTATGTTCTATCCATCTGAGGATCACATTTTTTACAGGCACAAACAGTTATATGGTATGGACCACTAAATAGGAACATTTGTACAAGATAATCGCCGAACAGAGATTCTAGTCCTGGTTATGCAAAAGAAATTAAGGAACGAAACTTAGACAATGAAGGAAACTAAACTTTAATCGTAACAAGTATTGCACAATATGTACACTGTTTCTAAAAATGGGCATTTTCATTTTGTTCAGAAGAGTGTCGGACTAAGGTCACTGTATGTGGCTTTATACATTTTGTATATATCCCGTTTAGTGTATTTGTTCTTTTTTATTTGCCCTACAATCAATAATGACACTCCTTTTATTCATTTATCTTACATTTTACACGAAAAATCATTCAATTCAGAATACTTTCCCGTAACAATTGATTAATTTACTCATATAATAAACAAATTTTATCATGCTTATCAAATATAACACATTTTTAAAAAGTCCATTAATATTAAAACGAAGGATTGTTTGTCAAAATGTTTCAATTAGATTTTTTAAAAAAAATAATTACAAATATTTCATTTTAATGATCATTGAATTCATCTTTTTGATTTGATTCAATTACCTTGCTCCCTTTGTTTTCCATTGTTCTTATATGATAAATAAACATTACAATTGTAATATGCATATACCTTTACTTGTGGTATTAAGTATGATGTAGATAATGGATTATTCCAACTAAGAAAATGCACTAATTTGTCAATCAGCTCATATGAAAGTCCTTCGAATGGGACTTTGCTCACACACATGGCCTGTTAAAGCCAACTGAAACTGGAGTATATATACTGTTGAAATGCAAGTACATATATCCATCTTTTTTAAAACTTCTTGGCAACATGTATTTCTGGATATATTTCCAAATATATTTTGCCTTGGTAGAACTTCAGTCCCTTGTGTTTGACAACAATCGTTGTATGCAAGAGAAATATGATGATGAAAAATCCCAGATTGTCGTAAGAGCTCAAACTGCACAGATTGAAAACCTGACTCTCACAGTAAAAAGACAAGAAGAAAATATATCAGGTGAGTAGAGATTTGGAAAAAAGTAAAAGATCAGTATAATTTTGAATTAAATATTCCAGCAAAGCAACCCTATATACTGGGTACACATCTGACGATGTAAAATTGAGGAATATAGATTGAAATAAGAAGTCATTCTGCTCTATGATTATAACTGTCAATACGATGCGCAATATTTGATATGTATATTTTCAATTCGTAAATTTTCTTTAAAATTATAATCGGAGTTCTCTTTGTTAATTTTCAAATAGTTTATTAATATATAGTATTATTACTGTCAGCGCGATTCACTTCAGAAGCTGGATAAACGCAAATTTATCGTTCAAATACTTGAATAAAAATGACATATTTTAAACTATATATATATATTTGGATCTCGTTTGGTCGAAAATTTTGGTCAAATTTATACGATCGTCGGTGTATGCAATCAAATTTTAAAGACAAAACTCGTTTTAGGTGGGTCGTTTTACGTGCTTTTGTTTTTGTTCTGTTTATCTGGGTTGAAATTTAACATTGTAATAAAAAGTATTTCGTCTGTATAATATGATTTCATCAACCGACGATCATAAAAGATAGTTAAAAATGTACAACTAAGCACGAGCTAATGTAAACGTCTTCAAATTGAGTAGCATCATTTAAGAAAAGATAAATTGGAAACATGGACCAGACATGCACGTTTCGGGTACTTAACCCTCGTCAGTAATCCTCAAATCTAAACAATGTAATATGCCAAAAAAGTATGAAAGTTTCTATGTCGAAAAAGCGTACCGAAAGACGTAGCAGGATGAGTGGGATATGATGCTACAGGACCCACGTTTTAGAAATTTTGATAACAGGAATTTTAGAATGCGTTGAAGAAACGATCAACCGAAATTGATCGAACTTGGCTACATGTGCCCTCGGGGACTCCTGGTCCAACAGCAGTGGCACTCACCAAATGGTATAAATGTAAACGTCTTCAAATTGAATAGCATCATTTAAGAACAGATAAATTGGATGATATCATTATAATTCTAATTTTAAGATGACAAAATAGTCAATATTGCATTTATCCAGTTTCCGAAGTAAGCCACGCATATACTGGGTCATTTTCATAGAATTTACATCTCGTTTTTGCAATTGAGGATCCTGTCTTTTGAGAATTTTTGCATAAGAAAGTCTGAATGGAGGAAAAGTTAAATCTATAATTTTTTAAATAGATTTTTCATATAATTCATTACCTTAAATGTATATGTGTTAAAGAAGATCGTGTATCATAATTCTAAGAAAAAGGTTTCACACCATTCACACATTCTTTATCTTTGAAAACACATTTTGAATGATGATCGTCGTAAATCGATTATTTTTTCTTTGATTCTCATATTGTCTAAATTTTTCATTCATACAAATTAGATTTTAACAAATTCAAATAGGTAATACTTTTTGCATCTCAAAAATGCTAATTTTAATGAACATGATGAAAGAAAACAATTTTATTATATTTTATGAAAGATACCTAGAAGAAGAGAAAAATCGATTAAAACCCATATCTTTATTATAAGGCACAACTATACCCGAATCTGATATAATCATAATGAGCACATTTTTCAAAGATATTGTATAAATAAGGAATAGTTTAACATTAATGTGGTTTTTGCTCCATGAAATTTGAGTGATCTATCTTTTAGTTAAAGAAGATCTTGACGATAATCACAACAGCACTCACAATAGAACACAATGTACCCAGTCATCATGAATAATGCACATCGTCATACATAGTTTCATCCCTTCTTTAGGTGCCTTATATCTTTAACTATTTGCCTGGAAACTACTCAACTCCACAAAAAGGGTATGTGGAAAAAAAATCTTTAAATCCTTAAGCTTTACAAAGTCTAAATCACATTAATATCGAAAGAGTGTTTGTTTCAAACTTCAATTCTATATGAACATCGATCAACAGTAATCTAAGCCTCTTAGAACACCCAGTCGCAGGATGGATTTTAATCAAACACTCAAGTCACAAGCGTTTGACTTGTTTGTGATAAGGATGTGGAAGGTATGTTCCCCTCACTGTTGTGATGGAGATGTGATTTATTCACTATTTAAACAGATAGACAAGGGAAACGTTCAAGTACTTTGGATCATCAATGCACTTATAATTGCATCGTACCAGATACCATTAGATGAGACACTATTCAATGCAGGCAAGCCTAAGTAGACAATTACAGTTATCAAATTACAATCTGAATCCAAAGTATCAAAAGAATACAGATGTAATATTGAACATTTCCGGATGTTGTAAATAACTAGATGTAAGAGAAAATGCGCTTTTTGAAGATACCGTACCTTGAATAAATTCTGGTCCAGAGTATTCTATGTTATAACATTGAATGAGTGAAAGGCAAAATGATTTTCATGATAAACGATAATTGATATTCAAAACAGAAGAATTTATTTCTCTTTTCTCTTTTGTTTCTGATAAGAAAAATATGATACACACTTTGAAGAAGAAAAACCTCAATATTTATACCTTCCTTTTTCAATGAAATACTTACTTCATAGCGGAGGATATCCAAATAAATTTGAATGTGAAGTACAAAAAAAAAGATAAATAAATAAATAAACGTATTAAATACATATATTACATGTTCGACATCCTTCTCCGTTCCCTAATAAAATTAATACAAGGCGCATATATGAAATTCAGAATATACATTTTTTTTACTGTTATCGGGGTAAATACAATGCTTAAGATCCCTGAGACGAAAATAATTGATTATTGATTTCTAGTGGAGCTAAACCATTGTATTAAACGAGGTAAAAGTAAAATAATTCTTTTTTCATTACATGAAAGTTCAAAATCATTTATATAAATTATTCAAACATTACTTTAAGACTGTAAAATCCTATCTTTCTATTTTTAGTAATACAGAAGCGTTCCAACTCTTTACCTTCCTGGGAAAATTTCAAATCAATTACAGTATTATGAACCAGACCATCGTCGGATACCCACATAGAAAATTCTTTACATCAATAAAGATCTTTTTGTCATATTTTCATCACTTAGGAAATCAATGGATAAGAATAATACATTTGCAATATTTAGTGTGAGTGAACTCTTTCCTAATGAGTTAAAGAAGATCCTGACGATAATCTCAATAGCACTCACAATAGAGCACAAAATTGAGCATCCTCGGACCCCTAGCAAGCTAGAGGTGGGACTTAATACATTTATGATGCAATCGGAGTGAAAAATATTGAATATTAATACTTTTATTGAAAATGATTTCTATTTAAATTCGAAACGAAAAGAATATTTACTTATCGTACGATTACGATACATATGCCTTTAACGCATGCTTGTGCTGTGTATAAAAATGACTTCCACATTTCCACTGTGTAGCATCACGTGACTTTAGTTGGTGAATAAATAAAATGCTCAAATGGGGAAAAGAAAACAGGAACAGCAATAATTGCTTTGATTAGATTCTATCTTTTCATAGCCTATATCCTTGTCTAAACTGATACTTTTACAATCGTTGACACAATAGAAAATAAAACGCCGTTCCTTTTACAAACATTGTGACAAAAGCTGTAGACATGTGCGTGAAAACCACCACAACATTGTGTTTAACATATTTTGACCACGACATTCCTTTCGTCAGAATGTTTGTAAAAACTACAATGATTTCTTGATCGACAAACAAAGAATCATGAAAATATCATTTTTTACTAGGACATCGGCTATGAAAAGATAAAATTGAATCAATACAATCATAACAGTACTGTTTTCTTTCCCCCAAACGAGCGGTATGGCTCCATTTTGTGTTCGTGGTTTCACCAACTTAAATCACGTGATGCTACACAGTGATTTCGTGTAAAAAATTACTTAGATTAAACTTGAAAAAAAATCATATCCAAATCTAGATCTGTCAGACTTAAAATGCTGTGGCAAATAGTATCTATCTTCCTGGTGTCCGTCTCATCATGAACTTTGAGGAAACGTTATCTAAACGTAAAAAGATTTCCTTTTATACGATAATCATTTTTAGAATTATTTATCACTCCTTATTTCATTTACAGAGCTTAAGGACTATGTACAGACATTGGTAAATGAATTGAACAACACCTTTGTACAGCATACAGAGACCATTTTAGAACAGTATGAAGGTTCGGAGAAATATACTACAATAATTCGTTATTTCCAAACTCTATACTTTCATGAAAAAAAAATTCAAACCAATTTATTATGCACCAGACACGTGTTTCGGATTATAAAATCCTCATCAGTGATGCATCCAGCCAGAAGCGCCCTCTGTTATATATTTTAAATTATTTGTGGTGTAATAGGGCTGATTTTATATGCAATATTATATAATTGTTTGTATTGATGATTGTTATATTTTGAACTAATATTGTGTTCAAATCTACATTTTTATTACTGGTGGTTGCCCTAATTTCTCTAGCAAAAAATCTGGAAAATCCCAAATTTTACATTGTCAGCGATTTTAGATTTTACTTTCAATCACATTTAATTATATCTGGAACTAGCCAATGGGATTATATCTCTTCAGTGGGAGGAGCTTGTCAATTTGGGTATTTAATGTCGTGCACACTGGAAATGCACTGGGCTCTGGCTTTCCAGACCCACTCTCTGTCGAGGTTCATAGTGCGCATCGTACTAAACACAACCTAACTTTCTTCTTTCGAACCCCGTGGATTTGTATCAATCCAAATAGTGGTTCCTCCTTTGATCTGTTTCTCTTACTCGACTCTGGGAAGTGTATCTTTCCTAAATAGTCACCTTTGCTTCCTTCAGCCAAGGAAATTGTATTTCCTGATTGCTACCTTTTTATAGGTAATTGTTTTCTTTGTTTTATAGTTCTTCAAATCAAGGGGATACGATTTGCAAGTAGGAATCATAAGTGATTCAATGGCAACCGTTATATTTTCATCTCAATTTTCTTAGTTTGTAAATACATGTAAATATTATAGTCGTTTATTATACATCAATAATATCATAATCAAAGAGTCTCTAGTTCTTGTCTTTTATCTGGATATTTGACGTATTTCGGACATTGAGAGCCAAAGAATATTTCAGAGGTTGTGAGGGCTACATCCAAGAGATCGAATCAGATAACAATACACAACGCACATAATACGTAGACATCAGGTTTTCGGTGATTCTTATGGTCAGTCTAATATCTCTGGTTCCTGTGGAGCGCTCCTAAATCACATTAAAAATAACGGTGAACCATAGGTATTTGACTGGATAAACAATCATCGTGAATCTGTTGTAAATTGGTAATTAATTTGTCAAGAGGACAATAAACTGAAGAGTATAGCCGTAATTATCACGGCGAGATATATGTAAGCGGGCCGTCCCCGTTACACTGGTGTTCCGTAGACCTGGATGTAGTTTTATTATCACAATTTCTGAAATATGGCTACTAGTGAAGAATCTCAGAAAAACGTAAATGTTTCCACACCTGAAAATACTTTACGTAAAACAGATGTAGTGAAAAGTAAAACTGGAGACTCTGACGATGAAATTCAATTTAATTTTCCTTCAGTATGCGTAGCTGATAGTTTTAATGGCACTGTGTTACACACTCCGATTCAGCGCTCAGATATAAGTAACGACTCTGGCATAAAAATGTCAAGAGGTCTAGGCGAAATCGAACCGGATGATAAAAAGAAAAATGTTTTGTTTGAAGACGATAATCACGCAGGTTGGGATAATCTTGTTAAGAATATTTCAAATGAAATTGACACAAGCGTAAAGAATGGGCCGCAATTCACAAATCAGATCGAAACTACAAGTACAGTACCATCATTTATCGGTCCGATAATGTCTACGCCTAAAGATTTTTCTCAACCAAAATTTACGACTGGTGGACATTATTTTGATAAAACGTCATACACTGATGCATTTTGGTCTGATCGCGTTTCTAGCACATGCTCATCTATAAGTGTTATTACTCGTCCTTCCATTGCGGTCGGAACTTCTCCTTTAGGTAGCTGCAGGCCTAAAAAGGGGATGACTGAGAACCATTTTGAGCATGAAGAAAAAGCTATCGCGCGCACAGACGAAAAGAGTCCGTGCCTTAAAAGGTGGGAAGGGGGTCCAACATCGCGTAAAACAGAAAGAGCAGAAAAATTTGACGGTCAGTCTAGCGAATGGTCAGATTACATTATTCAGTCGAACGGTGTGAAAGCAGATCAATTAATCATGAATTTAAGAGGGAATGCTAGGAAAATAGTAAATGAACTAACACTGGCACAAGCTTCAGATTTCTATGCGTTAAAAGACATTTTACAACAAAGATTTGACCCAAAAGAAAAAGTAGTTGCTAAACGTTGTGAGTTCAGAAATAGAAGGAGAGAAAAGAATGAGAGCTCCGCAGAATTTGGTTATTCATTAAAAAGGTTAGCGCAACAGGCATATCCGGATTCTCCATTGTCCAGTCAAGAAAATCAAATTATTGACGCTTATATAAATGGATTAGGAAATCACGAACTTAGAAAGCACGTTCAATTTAGTCACCCGAAAACTTTAGAGCAAGCGATTGCTTTAGCTACAGAGTACGAAGCTTTCGAAGGGTCTCTGAATCCTCAAAAACCTAAATTCGCGGAAGAAACGGTCAATGCACTAAAAAAATCCACAGCGAGTGAGTCACTTACTTTAGAAAGTATTTCTAATATGATTGATGAAAAATTATATTCTTTTATACGATTTAGGCCAAGAAAACAGTACAGAAGCAAACAAAGTGAAAATGGGACTCGAAATTCGCGAAATATTTTTAAATTAAATGATGCTATTGAATTTAAAGACGCTTAACATTGACTGTTTTAATTGTCATAAATTAGGACACTATGCACGCGAATGTACCGAAGGGACCAATAAAAACGATGTCCCAAAGAAAGTCACGAAATCGGGAAACTAGAGTTGACTGAATTGGTGACCGTCAACTCAGTCGATAATTTTTCAAATCGGTCATGTTTGAATAAAAGAGAAGAAAAAGACAAAATACATACAAAAAGAAACGCTTTGACTAACCATGAAAATTTATATCCAAATCAAAATAAACAAGTCAATAGTGAAAATATCCACGAAACAAAAGTACATCCGACTGAGACAACAATAAAAGAACCAGAATTCGCGATAGTGAACAATATTTCCCAGGCGTGTTTATATGCCCACGTGGAGATAAATGGAGTCAAATGTCTGGCCCTAATTGACACGGGATCCTCTGTAACTCTTATCTCAAAAACTCTGTTTCATAAAATTCCGTCTGAGATTACGTTACAAAAAGCGTCAACCATACTAAAAACAGCAGATGGTAAACATTTAGAGGTTGTAGGACGATTCATGGCAGAATTAAAGATAGGAAATGAACTCATAATTCAAGATGTTATAATTGCAAATCTAGAAGACATAGACCTTTTGCTTGGTATGGATTTTTTTGAAAGTAATAGGGTCGTCATATACATGGCACCGCCGTTACTTAAAGTAAACGAAAGCGAGATAACTCTGAGCAGAGAAAGCGCAACTCGATGTGCTAGGATAAAAGCAATTTCAACACAAAATTGTCCCTCTTATACGGAACATAAAATACTAGGTTACATAGACGGTGACTTAGAAGATGATGTCGGAATAATTGAAGGGTCAAATGAACTTTGTGAAAATTGGATAGTGGTTGCTAGGTCCTTAGTAAACCCAAACTTGAAAACTTTTGAATTATTAACTTTAGTAAAAAGGACATAGCAATCCCCAAAGATTCTATCATAGGTACGATTGAAACCGTAGCGACCATATATGACGATAGTTCAGAGAAAAGCTGTCGTGGCGATGATTTACCCGACGAACTTGAAAAGTTAGCAAACGACGCTAGTGAATTATCAGTTGAACAGAGACTGAAATTAAAAGCGTTACTTAGTGAATTCAGAGATATATTTGTAGGTAAGGACGGTAAATTAGGTAGAACTGACCTTACAACTCACCGAATTGAGACAGGAAATGCTAGACCAATAAAGGTACCGCCTCGTAGGATACCCTTAGCTCAGAGAGAGAGATAGTCGAAACAGAACTAGATAAAATGATCGAAGATAAGATCATAGAACCTAGCGAGAGCCCCTGGTGTTCACCGATTTTGCTTGCGAGAAAGAAAGATGGCTCGCATAGATTTTGTATAGATTTTAGGAAACTTAACTCGGTTACGCTTAAGGACGCGTATCCTTTGCCAAGAATAGACGAGACTTTGGATACTCTTGCGGGTTCGCGATTGTTTTCTACGTTAGATTTGGCCTCTGGATATTGGCAGGTAGGGGTCGCAGAGTGCGACAAAGAGAAGACGGCGTTTGCGACACATAGGGGGCTATTTCAGTTTAATGTGCTCCCGTTCGGGCTCTCGAATGGACCGGCAACTTTCGAGAGGCTCATGGAAACAGGGCTACGTGGGTTGCACTGGCGGAAGTGTTTGTGCTATTTGGATGACGTCATTGTGTACGGTTCAACGTTTGAATCGGCGTATGAGAATTTGATGGAAGTTTTCATACGTTTACGTCAAGCACATTTGAGGTTAAAGCCTAAGAAATGCGAGCCTTTCTGCAAGGAAGTTGCGTATTTAGGGCATGTTGTGTCGGAAGGAGGAGTAAGTTGTGATCGCAAGAAAACTGATGCGGTAAAGAATTGGCCGATTCCAAAGAGTAGGCGGGAAGTAAGGAGTTTTCTAGGTCTAGTAGGGTATTATAGACGTTTTATCCCTGATGTCTCAATGTTATCAAGACCACTTACCGATTTGACGCGAAAAAACGCGCGATTTATTTGGTCTGTTGAATGCAACCAAAATTTTGACAAACTTAAAGAATTATTGACATCTGCACCAATTTTGTCATTTCCTGATAGGTACGGAAAGTTCATTCTCGACACAGACGCAAGTGCAAACGCAATTGGTGCTGTTCTTTCACAAGTTCAAAACAACGAAGAAAAAGTCATAGCCTACGCGAGTAAAACGCTCAATAAAGCTCAACGGAACTATTGTACGACAAAGCGCGAGCTATTTGCTGTCGTACATTTTATTAGGCAATTCAAACACTATCTATATGGTAGAAGATTCACGCTAAGAACCGATCATGCGCCCTATATGGCTGAAAAACTTCAAAGAGCCAACGGGCATGTTAGCGCGCTGGATAAGTATTATTGAAACATATGATATTGAAATCCAACACCGTAGAGGTTCAAAACATCAAAACGCGGATAGTTTATCCCGAATTCCTCATATAAAATGCAAACGCACAGACTGCCCTGATTGTACTGACCAAACACGAGTAAACTCGCTTAAAGTTTCTAGTTGCATGGACGAGTACCCATCCAATAATACTAGCGACAGACCGATAGATACTGAGACGACCCCTCTTGACATGGACTGTGACCTGTCCAAAACTGAGATTGTTAGTCCAGTATATAAAACTCGCAGTAAAACTTCGCAAAATTTGATAGAAAATGCAGAGATATCAGATACAGGGTGGTTGTCGTCATGGTCAAATAAAGAAATGCAGGAAATGCAAATGCAAGACAAGAACATAGAAAAAGTAAGGAATTTTATTTCAATATTAAAAGAGAAACCAAAAATTAACGAAATGAGCGACGAAGTAAATTACTTGCTTAGATGTTGGGACAGACTTCTTATAGAAAATAATCTACTTTATCGTAAAAGTTCAGATGACAGAGGTGAGGAATATTTTCAGTTGATTGCCCCAAATAAAATCAGAAAATTCATTTTTACTGAACTTCACGAGAAACGAAAAGCCGGACATTTTGGTCGAGATAAAACACTTGAAAGTGTTCGTAGGCGTTTCTATTGGCCCGGAATGACACAAGACATAAGGCGATGGTGTAAAAAAATGTGATCTATGCGCCAGATGTAAACCAGGTCCTGGAGTAGGGAAATACAATCTTCAACATGTCAATGTTAGTAAGCCGTTAGAGTGCATCGCGATAGATATTTTTGGTCCACTCCCCGTTACACGTGATAATAATGAATATATCATGGTAATCGGAGACTACTTCACCAAGTGGATGGAAGCATACGCGATTCCTAATCATACCGCTTTGGTCATGTTGGTAGTGGCTGATAAATTAGTGACAGAGTTTATCTGTAGATTTGGTTGTCCAGATAGGATACATACAGATCAAGGACGTGAATTTGAATCAGAACTTTTTTTCAGAAGTTTGTAAATTATTAGGCGTTGTAAAATCGCGTACGACACCTTACAGGCCGCAATCTGATGGTTTAATTGAGAGGTTTAACAGAACAATGAAACAAATGTTGACTATGTTCGTAAATGAAAACAAACGGGACTGGGATGATCATTTACCATTCTTAATGATGGCGTATCGCTCAACAGAGCAAACGAGTACTCATTGCACTCCTAACTTACTCATGTAGGTAAAGAAATAAAATGTCCACTTGACGTAATGGTAGGAAGTCCACCTAGTATGAGAGAAACTTTTTGCCCCGTTCAGTATGTCGAATGGTTAAAAGAATCTCTAAAAACAAATTATGACATGACCAGAAAGAACTTAAAGCAATCATTTACAAGGCAAAAGTGTGAATACGATAGGAAATTAAAAGAGAGAGAATATGAGATTGGTGATTGGGTTTGGAGATGGTATCCACCCACGGCAAATCAAAAATTAGGATTAGGATGGACAGGTCCTTATCTGATTATTAGAAAAATTACAGATTTCACACTGAGCATTCAGAAAGATAAAGATTCGAAGGTGCTAAATGTACATGTAGATCACTTGAAACCGTATGACGGTGAGAATGCTCCTGACAGTTAGCTTGTAGATGGTGAGACAGACAATGGATCTGAGAGTGAATGTGATACTACATCTGAAACGTCAAACTCCGACGTCGAGTACGTAACACAGCATGAGGTGCCACGCGAAACACGCTATAGAACTAGATTTGGACGGGAGGTCCGTGCTCCTTGTAAATAAAAAAAAATTGTCAAAGATCACATGGGTTTATAGATTTACTGTATAATTTTTAGCTATAATCTTTGTCTGCTATTGTTTAGATATTTGCAGGATGGTTGACATAGAATTATTTCCCTCTTCGGGCGAACTGGACGGTCTTTTGCGAGAGCCATGGAGTGATCTGCGCCCATACTGCAATGTCGCTGGATGTGCTGGGAAATTTACGTCCTTTCGAGAATACCAGCGACACTGGAGGAATCTTCACATGGACACAAAATTGTTCAAGTGTCCCTGTGGAAAACAATTTGCCAGGAAGGACAGGGCGAGGAAACACCAAGCGGCGGGGCATTCCGTGGCACTTGAGTATACAGTGATAAGTGTGCCAAACATACAAAAGATCGATCCAGGTAGCACACTCCCGATGAGACCACCGACGGCAGAAGAGCAGGACAGAGATAAGCGAAAGCGAGAGGCGTCTGTCAGGAGGCAGGCTCTAGCAAAACCGTCGTTTTCGTTGCCGTTGGGATAGAATTCGAGAGACGAAGAGGTGACCATAATGTTTGAGGGCAGTAAATCTTGGGCCTTCAAAAGAAGAAAGGACAAATATGTGGGACATTTGTATCAAGCGCCTACAGAAGATAATGACAATTTTTGACAGTGTAAAAAAAATTAAAAAGGGGAAAGGAGGGGGTATTAGATTAAATGTATTGTGAATTAATTTTTTTTTGTGAGTGTATGTGTCGTGTTTGTATTTTTTTTTTTTTTTGATTACAGACTTTTATATTGCATAAAATCAGTTTAAACAAAGTTAATTGATAACTTTATTTTAAGTGGGGAGGAATGTAATAGGGCTGATTTTATATGCAATATTATATAATTGTATGTATTGATGATTGTTATATTTTGAACTAATATTGTGTTCAAATCTACATTTTTATTACTGGTGGTTGCCCTATTTTCTCTAGCAAAAAATCTGGAAAATCCCAAATTTTACATTGTCAGCGATTTTAGATTTTACTTTCAATCACATTTAATTATATCTGGAACTAGCCAATGGGATTATATCTCTTCAGTGGGAGGAGCTTGTCAATTTGGGTATTTAATGTCGTGCACACTGGAAATGCACTGGGCTCTGGCTTTCCAGACCCACTCTCTGTCGAGGTTCATAGTGCGCATCGTACTAAACACAACCTAACTTTCTTCTTTCGAACCCCGTGGATTTGTATCAATCCAAATAGTGGTTCCTCCTTTGATCTGTTTCTCTTACTCGACTCTGGGAAGTGTATCTTTCCTAAATAGTCACCTTTGCTTCCTTCAGCCAAGGAAATTGTATTTCCTGATTGCTACCTTTTTATAGGTAATTGTTTTCTTTGTTTTATAGTTCTTCAAATCAAGGGGATAAGATTTGCAAGTAGGAATCATAAGTGATTCAATGGCAACCGTTATATTTTCATCTCAATTTTCTTAGTTTGTAAATACATGTAAATATTATAATCGTTTATTATACATCAATAATATCATAATCAAAGAGTCTCTAGTTCTTGTCTTTTATCTGGATATTTGACGTATTTCGGACATTGAGAGCCAAAGAATATTTCAGAGGTTGTGAGGGCTACATCCAAGAGATCGAATCAGATAACAATACACAACGCACATAATACGTAGACATCAGGTTTCCGGTGATTCTTATGGTCAGTCTAATATCTCTGGTTCCTGTGGAGCGCCCCTAAATCACATTAAAAATAACGGTGAACCATAGGTATTTGACTGGATAAACAATCATCGTGAATCTGTTGTAAATTGGTAATTAATTTGTCAAGAGGACAATAAACTGAAGAGTATAGCCGTAATTATCACGGCGAGATATATGTAAGCGGGCCGTCCCCGTTACAGTTGATTTACTATGCAGCGGCTCAAAATTTCCTATAGGGTCGATTGAGTAGCATGTCAAATTAAAATCTATATTCAAAATAGCATTAGAGGGATGGTGCTTAGATGTTAACCTCCTTTAATTTCGATGATATGTTTGAATATAATGACGTGTTTCCGAAAAAGCCAACTAATATTTATGATGTCAAGTTGATAAAGCGACTTAACAAAGCTTCTTTCATGCGACAGAACAGGAGTGAAGTAATTGATACACGTAAAAACATCCATGTCACGGAGAACGAGTTTAACTGTTCCACACTGTAACAGGAAAAATGTAGGTTTAATGGCAAGAAGCGAAATCGAGGCAACAGTGTGTTCGACTTTAAAAGAAACCAAAGACATGATATTTTCTGTCTTTTTTTTAGGGGGGCTCCTATATAATATGGTTGAAAGGACTAGGTGCGCTAACCCCTTATATCGGCCCTATAATTTCGACGAAAAATGCTTTTGATAAACGAACTATTAATTATCACTTTTTGCAATGTTGAATGTTTGAGAAAATACCGCGTCATATTTTCGAGCCCTGGTAACGTCACGCGCGTGATGTATATCGTCATGTTCTGATGTCATTTGCCCTGAATGACGCAAAACAAAGGAAAATCATCGTATTTTACATACAAATCTTCAAAATTCATTTATGATCCAGGCCTCGCCCACGATATCTTTTATGCAGATTTAAAGGCCGATCAGAAATCCATCGATTGGTACAAAAATTATCATGGGCCAGGCCTAGATCGATACTTAATTTCATAAAGTTTTATCGAAATTTCGATCATTTATTGATATTTTCAACGATTTCAACGTTTTCAGACGTTTAAGCGACGTATTATTCAATATAGGACTGTGGAATCACAATAAGCTTTCCTTATATGGATTCAACATAAATTTGATATCTTAAGAATATTATGGATACATGAACAACTTTGAAAATATGGCAGGTTACCGCACCTACTTCTTTCCCAAAAATCTACATGACATTGACAAAATCTAGAGGAAATCACGGCAATCTGGCACTTTACTCCTTGAGATACCAAAGACTACCCCTGCAATATATAGAGATCGATCTTGGGACCATCGCTACCGGTCTCCTTGATGAAGGTCGCTTTTTGGAAATATTTTGTGTGTTGTAATTTATGCAAGTTCTCATCAGAGACATAGACGTATATCCATTCTCATGCACTGAAGATAAAAATGAATACTGGGCCAAGGGGGGGGGGGGGTTGTCTCCGAACATCCAGACCCCATCCCTCCCCCTTTCCCCGTGAATTATTCCGTTCAACACAGTCTTTGCTTTTCAATTCCAATTATGCTTTGTTATAGAAGAATCAGTTATCAAAATATGGTTACTCTCAGTGCATCTTTGATGACATTTTGTACAATACTATAACCATGATAACATTTCGAAAAGAGTTTATCATCTTTCTCCCGATTTCGTGTCACGTTCCACATATTTGAAACAATAACATATGGAAAGACAGAAGATCTGTGCAACGTTCTGTTGACAAATGTAATCTTTAAATAAAGAGTAGAGCAAATAAAACGAGGCGTTCTATGATATTTTCTCCCTATGCAACGTTGCCCCTAGAATTTTCCCGAACTAAGCACTCTTCGTGATGTTCACACAAGAGAGTTACATAATGAGGGACGTCACTCTGGCAATAATGCCTATTGTTGTGTGTCCAGTCATATTTAATCGACAATAAACAAACATCTGTCGTTTAGAAAATAAAGTGTTTGCAGAAAAAATACATACAATAAACGATTTTAAAAGACGTGTGTAACTTTACTCTAACCTATTTTCTTCATTTGACAGAACTTAAAGACAATATGGAAATAGTCTTAGAAAGGAACAGTTCCTTCGCAAAACTTGAAGAAAAACTTTCAGAGAGCAACAAAGGTACTGATACTTGTTAGAAAAAATAGATACGCAAAAAAAGTCTTGAAAAATATAAATCAGACCTTTCTCACTATAAAAGAAAGAAGGATATTATTAACGGAGATAATGATACCACGCCTTAGAAATACGACAGACAACATCATCTAGTGTATCTCCAGAATAGAGGACAACGAGATGTTGTAAAGTTTTAAATTTGTATTGTGTACTGGTAATCCTAAACGAAGTCTCTCGTGTCCTTGGTTCGGTAGTTTTTGTCCAGGCCCCTTTCCTTCAGAAGAAAAACCCATTGTTGAAGTTTAAACATGCTCTGTGATAGCGCATCAAAGAAGGGAGGGGATCTCCAACAAGACCCTGTTGCAGCACCAACAGCAAAACACCAAACCACCCGATGCAAAATCACAAAAGACGAGCATAGTATGAGACGGAAAAGAGACATACGACATGTTAACATCAAACACAAAAGACTACACATAGACCGACGAGACCAATGGGCAACAGGCGCCGACTTCGGACGGCCATTTACTACACATGTAGCTAATGATGTGGTTATCCTGGATTACTTGCGCAAAACCATCCCATTTCTCCAATTACCCAGAGGTCTCGAAGAACGTACAATTGTGGTGTAAAACAACCTCTTCACTGTATGAGGACCCCACACAAACAAGACCGCAAAACGTAGAGGCCCCAGCGACACAGAGGAATAAGTAAATGGATATAAAAAGAGGGCGTGCGTAATTCAGTCCGTGCTCTGCCGGCTGTAGCGAGCTCATGTATGTAATCACCGACCGACCGACCGACATTCAGAGAAGAAAGGTGGTCGGGGCCCTGTCTTCTCGAAAGAGGTTTGGACAGGGCCCGTCATGGAATCCCGTCGTCACAGTCCGTCAGAGTGCAAGTCTCAAGGATGCGCTGGTAGATTGGTCAAGAACCAAGCCTAGTGTCCGTCTGTGCGATTTGAATACACTACAGGTAGGGTTCGAAGAAATATTTCTGTTTAGAAGGGGAAATGGTATTTTGAAGTTGAACCCGTTGCGTTTGTCATATATTGAATTATTTAGGCGACCATTTTCGTCAAATGATTACATGTGATAAGAGTAGATGTTTTCAATGGTGAGAACACGTCATCAATATGTCATAAAAATGTTGCAGTGATCAGATTAAAACCACATGAGTTAGGAAAAAGGGAACAAACAGAGAAACTAAGGACAACACTATGAATTGTCTAATTTTTTCACTTTTCGTTGGCTGATGGGAGGTTTTAGTACATCAATAAAAATGTAAAGAAAAATAGCAAAAGTTTGTACATCTGAGATTGTTCACATTTTTTTGTCATATACATGTATAAGGGGAGAAACCAATTGATCATTTAAGGGTTAGGAAGACCTTTGCAAAGTGCAATAATCCTTTAAGTTTAAGAAGCAGGAATTATGTTAGAGATCTTCGGGACGGATCACTTTTGTCAAAATCTCAAGCGAGAATCTTTTTTAAAGCATGCCTGACCTATACATTGTACATCATAAAGGTCAAACAGCATACTCGTTTGAAAAATAGATTGCTTTACTTCCCCACGAGTAGATTGCATTCTGAATTCCATCATTGCAATTAAGCCTTTTGTCAAAAATTAGTACGCTTTGCTTAATTTAAAGTTAATATTTCTAATCCAGACACACAATGAAAAATCATGAAGCACCTTTGAGGAATTATTCTTGGACAAAACAATTTAGATGAAACACAACTCGTTCTCCCTGAGGATATTATTCATTCTGCATTGACATGGTAAACATTGAAGTTTTACCCATCAGTTTTTCAGTCTCTAAGTTGGGTAGGCAAGGCAAAATCATAAGCAGTTGCAAACCCCGGAATAAACATTATTCCGAAGTGAGATCAGGTGCACGGTTAGAGTCAGTGTATCCTGTTTGCATGCAATACCCATCGGAAAAGTTCAATAAATACTTGTCGGTGATCAACTAGATGCACATATTGATGTGATTGGTGTACATATATCAGCTAAAGAAGTCTTGTTTGGTGCCAGCAATTCAATCGCTATTCAGAATTTGACTAATCATTCTGGAAGTAGAATCTCATATGCTTTTATAAGATCCCCGTAACGACAAAAGGACTTCTTCAATGATGATCTTAGCCGTTGTAGTATATAACCTTGCATGTACAGATTACTTGCAAGCAGTCTGGCTCTAACGATGAAATCGTAACATTTGGAACATTCCCTGGTGTACCAATGTTAAACGTCTTCAAATTCAATAGCATCATTTAAGAACAGATAAAATTTCAGCATGGACCAGACATGCACGTTTCGGGTACTTAACCCTCGTCAGTGATCCTCAATCTAAACAATGTAATTGGCCAAAGAGTGAAGAATATTATGTCAAAATATATACCAAAAACGTAGCAGGATAGGTGGGATATGATGCTACATGACCCACGTTTTAGAAATTTCAAGATTTTTTGACAACAGAAATTTTCGAATGCGTTGAAGAGACAGACGATCAACCGAAGTTGATCGAACTTGGCTACATGTGCCCTCGGGGACTCCTGGTTCACCAGCAGTGACACTCATCAAGTGGCTAAAATGTTAAACGTCTTCAAATTAGATGAAAAACAAAAACACCATAACCAGGAGCATTCTGCACACATCGGTATTTTCCGATTCCGTGCGGGACTTCATCTGGAAAAGTACCTCTGCCGTCAGCCGAACTACTTTTCTGCAAGAATCTTGCAATAACTTTCAGGAACGGAGATACATCAATAAAGATATTCCTTTTAGATTTTCTTTTCTATTATAATCCAATTGAAGACTGTTTCAGTGAAGCTAAAACGCTTACAGTCATTATAAATTTTGTAAATTTTCTCGTAGCGAACACACATACCTTACGTAAACAGGCACTTTTAGTGCTAAAGACGCCGTAACGGCCTTTTGATACGTAGCGCGTCTATGACGTCATAGACTAAAGTCCGCGTAAGAGAATATAGCTGCAGGCAAGGATACTTTGCTTGTCTACTTTGTTTCCTTGCGTGCGAGATGAACCAGGAGAAGACGAAATGTTGCTACTCATGAAATATTCCAAAACCAAAAAGGGAAAAAATGATGTTTTCGATTTGTAACAGACTTAACATGTATACACAGATATTGGATTATTTTTCATTTCTGTAACATAGATAAGGTTTAAAAACTTTTACCATTTGGCTCAAACAAAACACCGCAATCCACAAAGAAATATAAACTTGAGGAATATATCTTATATGAATGTTTAGCTAATGAAATGTTTTTGCTTTTCATATGATACAAAATATCTGATAAATCAAAGGATAGTAAACTAACGCATAATTCCTTTTCATTTGGTACAATTTACATATACTAGGCATATCGAATGTCAATGGTGATCTACGTCCAACTGAAGAACCTGGCATAGAAAGACCTCAAGGTACTGAATCTTTTTTGTGTTGATTGTGACGCAAGAGGAAAATTGAAGACTTAATGGCAATTACTGTGAATTGCTTTTTATACAAGTGATTTCTTTTAATTTTCATCGATAAAAAGCTTATTTCTCAATCCGATATATAATGCATTGAGATATATTTCAATTAAAATGTACATATACGCATATGAAAAGAAAAAAATGTTTCGTATCTTTAACAGATTGCAAGGCTCTTTATTCCATCAACTCGACTCTCCCTAACGGTGTTTATGAGATTTTTCCATCCGCCAACGAAGCAGTTGCTGCATTTTGCGATATGGAAAGTAGCGGCTGGACTGTACGTTTTCATTTAAAAAAGATATGAACATTTGTACATACTGATATATTTAAAACAAGCAATGCCAATATAATTCTACTTCTAATTAGACGTCTGAACGAAATCACATTCAAGTGAGACAAAATGAAATTGAATTTCAGAATAAAATTACATGAGAGGGAAGAGATCAATGTGCAAATTGAAGCAATATACAGAAATAGGAAATTTGTAGTTATCTGTATTACTTAGGCACGATCGTCCAGCTTATCCAGATGAAAATATACCTTTTATGAAGCACAACTGTTTTAATAAATACTAACGAGCATTTTGCATTATAAGTTAAGGAGGAGATCCCTAATACAAAACATTGCGGTGATCACAGCGTAACAAACATACTAACACTTGGTATTCATGGTCCTTAGTCCTATAATTTGGATAAATGTACATTTTATTGTCCAATCTTATTTCATGAGATTTGGATTGTGCCAACTTTGGTGTCAGCTCTTCACAATTAGCCTATGAACCATATGCTAGAAAATATCCTGGTACAAAACAACTGATAAGTGCAAAACTATTCAGTAGGTACATTTGTATCCCTGATGACATCCGGATCCATCAGCGTAAAATGGATCTTCAACTCATGCTAGTTTTTTTAATATCGTTCATAAGGTCTTTCAAAGAAGGTTTACCGGTGAAACAGATTTTTATAGAGGCTGGCAAGAATATAGGAATGGATTTGGTAGTCCCTCTGGAGAGTACTGGCTAGGTAAGACGTAGAGTTGCTGCAAAATAATTAATGAACAGTCTCATCTGGATGAACTTTATTCGAATCGTAGGAACAAGTTATTATTCAAGAAGTCATACCACATATATGTATTCAAATTTCAGAGGTTATATAACAAAAAAATCTACTTCTTGCGTTATGATCATTTACATGTACATGTACAATGTACCTGGAATCAGAAAAAAATGTTAGTTTATTTTAAACATTTTTTATTCATCATAAACATGAAAAGGGATTGGGCAAAAGTTATCTCAACATTACTAAAGCCCTCTCCTCGGACAAATTGTTATTTTAAGTATGACATATGCTTAAATAATCTTTGTATCTCCTAAATTGAATATTGTACATGTAGCACAGCTCCTAAAATGCAATATACAAACCGTCTTCCAAAGATTTAAAACTGCATCTTTCGTGGTACTTCTGATCCGCTGAAAACATTATAAGTGTTTAATTCTGGGTCCATTCAATAGTTCTCATGGTGTCATCGGTGGAATACATTGAATTTACTTCATAAGCCGAAATTTATTTTGAAAAGCCTATTGGTGAAAATATTGGAGAAAATTGAAATTCTGTTGCAAGCAGGATAATTAAAATTTGTTTTACTTAATATCTTACATAATACAGTATTTGTCTATGTTAGAAAAATGAACACTTTGAAGGAGCACACTCTTTATTTTTTACAGAATATGAAGTAACTCGTTCTTTTGCACATGCAAATATTTCAAATTGATATGGTGAAATATAATATTACAAAATTGAGAGTGAAAGGATACAAGAGATAAAACTCATTTAATTTCTATCCGTCGCATAAAATTTAGGTTCGGTTTATGCTGACACTCAATTGTGCCATTGAACCTTCCTTAATTCAGCTGAAAATACGCTTCAGAGTCCACCAATTCACTTCATTTTAAAAATCTTTTCCCCCATTATTAAGAAGGAACAACCATCATACCATCTTCTATTCGACTCTTCGGGCCTCACAAGTCATCTCTAAAAAGTATGTGTGACTCCCATTATTTGAGATTCTTGGTCCGCCCCCTTTTTAAGCGTCCAAATCGAAAACACTGTAGCTACGCCCTTGTTCATACCGAAGCTACATGTATTCACTGGCTTAATTGATTTGGTGTGATTTGTTTTGTTTTATGTTTTTTAGGTAACAAGTATCTTCATCACATCACCAAAGGCAAATTCTGCATTTTGTTAATAGAGATGATGGATACTTTAAGAAACTCAAGTTGGAACACCGAATTCTTAGACTTTAATATTGACAATGAAACAGAGGGATTCCGGATTAGTTTCAGCCAATCGTACGACATCTTAGGTAAACATTATTCAAACGCAATAACACGCAAATTTCAACACGTGTCTCATTTAAACTTCAATGGAAATAAGGGCTTACAAACAAATGAAAAACAAACTTGCAAAATGAAATAAGTTTGGAAATGGAAAAATTCCTCCAGCAACACCACCAAGGTAGTCCATGTTTAGAGTTGAAAAAAAATACCCTGAAGCTGAATGAAATTAGATCAATAAGAGTACGCAGCATCCACAGCAACGAATAATGTAGATCTACGCATCATCTTCTCCAGTAGGTATGCTCAAGGGGTGATGTAATTCCTAGATTTGAATATGCTAAGGGAGCAACCATTTGATTTTTATGGGGGGGGGGGCAGGAAGACTTTGCAAAAAAAAAAAAATTCCGGAAAATTTTTTCCGGGTCATGAAATTGCCCCTCCCCCCTCTCTTCCAACCTTTCCACTGCCAAATGAACACTTTTTTGTTTATCATAAACAAAGTATAAAAAAATGGAACAAACTTTACGCAATTTGGAGTGAATAAATAAAATTCAAAAGTCATTAGCACCATATAGCCTGTCTCCGTTGAGTATCATTTTAGTAAACAGATTATAGGCACCATATGCCATTCAAGAAATTAAAATGAAGTGATCTGCTGGCAAGAGATGAACTCATTGTGTGTGTTTGATGTTTAATATGGCTGAAAAATCACGCTGAACTATTTAAACTTTAGAGTAATTTTCAACATTGGAAAATTATATATAAAAAAAAAAAAAAATTTCCGGCTCTTACATGTAAAATGGCCGAAAAAAATTTTCTGGCCGGCAAAAGTTTTCCTGCCCCCCCATAAGAATAAAATGGTTGCTCCCTAAGTCCAAGAAGTATCGAGACAATATTCAGAAAAATTAAATTCAAATTTTGTTATCAGTACAGTGCAACAGAAAGGCATGTTAAGGATAACGATTGCAAGACACGTATTTGATCATACAATTTCCGGAAATTCAGACACATACCTTCGACCCCAACCCACCCCCCAGACGGTTCCAGACAGGTAGTATGACCTTACATACCTTGTTTGGAATTGATATTTCCCGAGCCGAAGGCTGCAGACGGGTATAATGTAACATAGTCTGATAATTTCGGCTAACCAACAAATGAAATGTCCAGAATTTTATTTGCGGTGTGACAAATGTTTATCTCCCTTAATCATAAACATCAATTATGAAAGATCTTGATAACTTCATTTCCGCGCTCTATGGTTTTTAGTCCCCTACCGGCAACGCCGAAGGTGACTCTTAGTTTATATCGGTCTGTCTGTCTGTCCGTCTGTCCAATTATCAGTTTTCCGGATTTTTTTTTCTGCAACTGATGGAGATATTCAGATGAATTTGCACAGTTTGGTCTTGGATAGTTACAAATTCGACTTTCGTCACGCTTGACCTAGGAGTTATGCCCCCTGATGACTTGAAAAAATCAGTTTGTCAGTTTTCCGCAATGGGTCAAGATATCCAGGTAAAATCTAATACAAAGCTTGATCATGGATAGTTCCAGAGCATCTTCGACTTCCGTCACGCTTGACCTATTTTTTTAGGAGTTATGCCCTTTTATAACTTGCAAAATTCAGTTTAAGTATGTTTTCCGGACTTCTTTATGCAACAGATAGATATTCAGGTAAAATTCGATACACAGCTTGGTCTTTTAACTTTCGTCATGCTTGACCTAATTTTGGAGGACTTATGTCCCCTGATGACTTCTATAATTCAGTTTTTCAGTTTTCCGGACTTTTTTCCCGCAACGGATAGAGATATTCAGATGAAATGTGATACACAGATTAGATTTGTATAGTTAAAGAGCAAGTTTGACTGTCGTCATGCATGGTCTATTTTTCGAGGGGTTATCCCCCTTGATGACTTGCAAAATTCAATTTTAGTCAGTTTTCCTGACTGTTTTATGCAACAAATAGAGATATTTAGGCGAAATTTGATACACAGCTTGGTCTTTGATAGTTACAGAGCAAGTTTGACTTTCGTCTTGCTTTACTTTTTTTTCGAGGAGTTATACCCCTTGATGACTTGCAAAATGCAGTTTTAGTCAGTTTTCCGGATTTTTTTCTGCAATAGATGGAGATATTCCATGGAAATTTTATACACAGCTTGGTATGGGATAGTTACATAGCAATTTTAATTTTCGTCATGCTTGGCCTAATTTTGGAGGACTTATACCCCCTGATACCTTGTAAAATTCATTTTCAGTTTTCTTGACTTTTTTTCCGCAACGGATAGAGATATCCAGGTGAAATGTGATACACAGATTAGTCTTACATAGGTACAGAGCAAGTTTGATTGTCGTCATGCATGACCTATTGTCCGAGGAGTTATGCCCCTTGATGACTTGCAAAATTCAGTTTTTTTTCAGTTTTCCTGACTTTATTTCTGCAACAAATAGAGATATTCAGGTAAAGTTTGAGACATAGCTTTGTCTTGGATAGTTACAGAGCAAGTTCGACTTTTTGCACGCTTGACCAATATTTCGAGGAGTTACGCCCCTTCTTGACTTCCAAAATTCAGTTTTCCGGACCTTTGTTCTGCAACAAATAAGATATTCTGGTGAAATTCGATACATACCTTGGTCTTAGATAGTTACAGAGTAAGTTTGATTTTGGGTCATGCATTACCTTTTTCGAGGAATTTTGCACCTTGATGCAAAGAAATTCAATTTTCCGGACTTTTTCTGCAACACATAGTGATTGCTAGATAGCAGCTTGGCATTGGACAGTTTCAAAAAATCGCTAAAGGAAATGAAAACCTCCATTTTCTTATTTCTGAAGTGAGCTGCACGGACAATAACTTTAAATTCATGTTTGATGAATTCTAGGCAGATATGCATGACATAAATTTATACCTGTAGGGGGCTTAGAGCAAGGAACCATATTTCGCCGGTGACCATATTTCGCCGCTTCATGGTTAATTGACTCTCGTTGGTTATTGGAATTGTTTGTCAATGTAAACGTCTTCAAATTGAATAGCATCATTTAAGAACAAATAAATTGGCAACGTGGACCAGACATGCACGTTTCGGGTACTTAACCCTCATCAGTGATCCTAAATCCTAAATCTAAACAATGTAATATGCCAAAAAGTATGAAAGTTGCTATGTCGAAAAAGGGTACCGAAAGACGTAGCAGGATGGGTGGGATATGATGCTACAGGACCCACTTTTTAGAAATTTGAAGAAATTTTGATAACAGAAATTTAGATTGCGTTGAAGAAACGATCAACCGAAATTGATCGATAAGCTTATTTTTCTATATCCTATAAAATATGACCGTAGCAGTCATGTTTTGATATAATGTGACATTCTCCTGCACTCAAATGTGACGAAAAATACAACAAAATGAGGAAAAATTATTGAAATCACTAAATTTTAGACGTAACATCTAAATTTTTACAAAAACCAAACAAAGAAAACATTTTATTTTGCACCATCTCGTAGAAGTAGTGGCGACGAAAGATTTCCTGAATAGAAAATCACAATCTTGTCCATTTTGAGTGCAAAATGGATACTTATTGGCAAAAACGGCGAAATATGGTCAGCCCCGAAAACATGAAAACGAAATATTTTGACGTTTTATAAGGAAACAATGAAATGAATAAAATAAATCATTTTTGTAGCATTTCGATCGAGAATGGAGTTAAATTAAACTTTAGCAAAAGCAATAATTGAATCGGTCACCAAGTATTGAAATTTAATAGAAAATATACGAAAAATGCGGCGAAATATGGTCACTTGCTCTATATCGCTCAGCAATCATACAATTTTTACTGATTTTGTTCATCTTTCAAATTTAACTTCAGCTGAGCGATGTTAATGTGTTAAAAATGATCTTGACGATAATCTCAAGAGCACTCACAATAGAGCATCAAATTGAGCATCGACGGACCTCTAGCAAGCTAGAGGTGGAACCAGGTGCCCGGGATGAGTAAGCATCCCATGTTGGCTAGCCGCATGCACCTGCCGTCTATGTTCACGAAAAATGCAAACAAAATATAAAATATATGCGTTGTCTGAGGCTTGTCTGTATAGAAAGTGCTATGGCGACCATGTCAGGGCAAAATATTCAAAACACTGTCAAACCCCTAGCGAGGAACTTTTTTACGAGCTCCACAAGGCAAAGGGCATAATTATGACACAAATAAGTTAAAGATGATCCTGACGATAGTCTCGACAGCACTCACAATAGAGCATCAAATTGAGCATCGACGGACCTCTAGTAAGCTAGAGGTGGGACCAGGTGCCCGGGAGGAGTAAGCATTCCCTGTTGACAAGCCGCACCCGCCTTCGATGTTCATGCACGAAAAATGAAAACAATATATAAAACATATGCACTGTCTGAGGCTATGTCTATATAGAAAGTGCAATGGCGACCATATCAGGGAATAATATTCAAAACACTTGCACGGAAAATGAAAATTATATATGAAATACATGCACTTTCTGAGGCTATGGCTATATAGAAAGTGATATGGCGAACATGTTATGGAAAATTATTCAAACACTTACTGTCAAATCCCACGCGGGGAACTTTTTTACTATCTCCACACAGCAAAGGGTATTACAATACATGTCCAATTTTTCAGGTAAAGGCTTGGAAAGCGGTGCTAAGTTTACTACATTTGACAAAGATAATGGTGAAGCATCTACAAATTGTGCGTTTCTCAAAAAGGGAGCCTGGTGGTACTCGGATAGGTGTCAGTACGCGAATCTGAATGGTTACTTTGAGAATGAACGATCTTCAAGACGTGTATATTGGGTCAAACTGCTAAAGACCGGCGGATATAGGGTTTATATGAAGGAGACAACTATGAAGGTGAAATGTGTCGATAAGAAATAAATGAAATTTTACAGTTACATAGAGAAGCTATAAAAAAGAATAAGAAAAGAGGCAGACAACGGCTGTCTGTATCATGTGTATCACTTTTTGTTTTGAAATGATGGCCCATACGATTAATATTCATATCACATGATACACCTGTTATGTAGTTTCATAAAGCCATTTCATAAATATATGATATGATAACACGTTACATATCGCTATGCTTGAATGCGATTGGTCAAGTTTGGAACCTCATCACATAAACCTTGACATATGTGACCTTTCAAATATCGGTCAACTGTTAAATTCAGACCCGGAGTCAATATCAATGATTAAAATTGTTGTTGTTGAATTAATTCTTGCATTAAAATACTATTCAAAATTGAAATACTTTTCTCTTACGCACAGAATATCTATGCAACGGGGACACTACTTCTCATGGCGTAGCAGACGACTTCTACATTACGGCGTGGTTCGCCTCTATAGTTCTCGGAAACGTTGATTTCACGTTAGAAATACACATTCTTAGGCAAAATCATGTGATAAAAAGAATCTCAAATGAATTTTCATTTCATACGATGTATTATGAAACTCGTTGTGCGTTTTATATCCCCTCGCCAAGGCTCGGGGATATAAAACCAACAACTCGTTTCATAATACATCGTATGAAATGAAAATTCATTTGAGATCCTATATATATGAAATAAACCATAAACCAATGAAATGGTTATATCGGGTATTCCATTTCAGTAAAATCAATTGGATGAGTCCTTAACCAAACATGCGTTATATATATATATAACTGCGTTGTTGTGTAATTTCTTAAATATTAAGGCAAGTCTGATAATTGAATTAACAAGTTTCGTTAAAAGATTCACAAAGCAGGTAGGGATTTTATTTTCAATTTCAAATGCACACTTCTAATGTTTAGTGCCATATGTACATATGTACCTGCCCTCTCTTATTCCTACAGTAAACTATCGTTTCTGCACATGACTAGTTTAGAAGTTGTTAAACGTCTTTAAATTCAATAGCATCATTTCAAACCTGATAAATTTACAGCATGGACCAGACATGCACGTTTCGGGTACTAAACCCTCGTCAGCGATCCTCAGTCTAAACAATGTAATATGGCCAAAAAGTATGAGAATTATTATGTCCAAAAATGTACCAAAAGACGTAGCAGAATGGGTAGGATATGATGCTACAGGACCCACGTTTTAGAAATTTCAAGAAATTTTGTAACAGAAAGTTTCAAATGCGTTGAAGACACATACGATCAACCGAAGTTGATCGAACTTGGCTACATGTGCCCTCGGGGACTCTTGGTCCACCAGCAGTGACACTCACCAAGTAGTTCAAATGTTAAACGTCTTTAAATTCAATAGCATCATTTCAAACCTGATAAATTTACAGCATGGACCAGACATGCACGTTTCGGGTACTAAACCCTCGTCAGTGATCCTCAGTCTAAACAATGTAATATGGCCAAAAAGTATGAGAATTATTATGTCCAAAAATGTACCAAAGGACGTAGCAGAATGGGTAGGATATGATGCTACAGGACCCACGTTTTAGAAATTTCAAGAAATTTTGTAACAGAACATTTCAAATGCGTTGAAGACACATACGATCAACCGAAGTTGATCGAACTTGGCTACATGTGCCCTCGGGGACTCTTGGTCCACCAGCAGTGACACTCACCAAGTAGTTCAAATGTTAAACGTAGAAAATCAACCATTGATATTTACTTTTACATTGTTGATATGACATGATTTTTTTTCAATATATTTTTTGTATAATGACCGTTTGAGGAATATGACTATGCAGAATATGAATTTTACAAGTGACGCTTAAAACCGCAATATAAATGATTAATTAGTGCGAAGTTTGCTTGCTTTCGACAAGAACAAGAATTTTAAGTTAATGTTAATATATGAAAAACCAAGGCAAGAAGGGAATCTATGAAAGGCGAAATTGGAAAGACGGAATTCAATTAAACACTTATTCTGGCTTCGTGCCTGAAAAACTTTCTGCAAAAGTTTTGTCATATTTCTTTTTAACTTGAAGTATGTGAAATAAAAAATAAAAAAAAACTACTTTTGATAAGAGATTAACATCATATTTTAGGGGAAAAGTGAATATATGAATAGAGATTTAAAGATTCAAATATCATGATTAATGTAAATGGAAATCTGTCCGTAAAAAAGTAAAAGCATATTACAATATAACTAATCATTCCTTATCACACGGAATTTTCATGCATTTGTTTTTGTTAATATCCATTGTTTATTTTTACGTAACAAATTATTTAAGTCTTTATTAATTATTATAACTTTCACGCTTTTTTGGCTTATTACATTGTTTAGATTTGGGGATCACTGACGAGGGTTGGGTACCCGAAACGTGCATGTCTGGTCCATGTTGCCAATTTAACTGTTCTTGGGTGATGCTATTCAATATGAAGACGTTTACAATTATAATTATCCTTGTCAGCATTCAAGAAAAATTCAAAATGAGTGACAAAAGTGGAATACCATATTCAGTACTCTTTAAATTCTTATTGATAATTTAAGGGATAACGTGAAAGCACCGAACAAGAAAAACATGGATGCATGAACAAGAATTGAAATGAATATGGAGAGAACCCCTACAAACCCATTAGAGCCTCATCAAAGGACAAAATCTTTTAGATATATGTTTTTATCAAATTTGTAGTCAATATTTGCAACTTTTGATTTAACCTAGATACATGTAACAAAAAAAAAACAACATTACAGGCTAACATGTATGTAAATCATTGGTGTTAAATTTAGTACTCTGGATATAAACCAGAAACAGTCAAAATATTGCCTTTGTCTAACCGGATTACAATGTAAATCAAGCACAGATCTTAATATACATTTTTCATATTTTATGACAATATAACATGTAAAAATCAATATTACTTTGCAAGAATCGGAAACATTAAACTTATTTAACAAAGAATGACGTATTTTTTTTAATTATCTGGAAAAAAATACTCTTCCTTGGCACCTGGTCTCACTCCCATATCGGGAGTTCGCTTCTTTTCATGTGGTGGAGGTTTTTTTTTTTGTTTGCTTTGGTTCCGGTTTTATCCTGATTTTGTATGCCTTCGGTTTCTGATTTTCTGAATTATCGATTTTGTGCTGTATACAGGGATATGGTCATTATCCATATTTGTCATCCGTATAGTATTTCTATGATTTTATTACTAATACTTATTATTTTGAAGAATACTGGCTTCTTATGTTTGCATGAAGTGACTCATGTTGGCGATCCTCCTACTTCATAAAATCAATTTTTGTCTTGCGTAACAAAGGGTACAAGAAAACTTAATGTCTTCGAAAGAATTTGATCAGTTTTCAGATGAAACATGAAAGAGCCCCGACCAAAAGGGCTGTCTAAATAGTAGTCAGACTCTTCGAGCTCACCTAAACCAGCAGTACACGGACTATTTTTCGTATACACTCGTGTTTCCTATATCCATTTTCATCTTATTGGCAATTTGCTACGTGGACCCAATCTTACGTGCAAAATGAGGAGACTTTATACACAACAATCTTGCGTTCTTCATGACCAATGGTTAACCGGACAAATGGAACAGTTGTGAGTACAAAATCCTGATCAAGACACCATTTACTACTAACGTGAGGACAGTTTACAATGTTAGCACCGACTGACCAGCGGTCTCTTTGTTTGCAATTGGTCTTTTAATTTAGTGTTTTGATGTCGTCTTCTTTGTTTGGTCTTCCTTGTCCCCCTTTGTGCCTCTTATTGTTCTTAACTGCTTTGTGTTTTCGTAATTGGGTGTCGCGATTTTGCTTTGGATACAACAAATGAGTCCTGTTGCCCAGTTGAAGATCCCCTCTTTATAACATTAGAACACTCATAATGAGTTAAAGAAGATCCTGACGATAATCTCAACAGCACTCACAATAGAGCACCAAATTGAGCATCGACGGACCCCTAGCAAGCTAGAGGTGGGACCAGGTGCCCGGGAGGAGTAAGCATCCCTTGTTGGCTAGCCGCACCTGCCGTCGATGTTCATGCACGAAAATGAGACTTAGATATAAGCAATATGTACACAAGTGTATGCGATTTTGAGAATACAAATTTGTCGTGCAAGCCAACATACGAACAAACTTGTGAAATGTCTACTTTTCCAAAGATCAATGGATATGGAAAAGATCTTCAGTAGAAATACATTACATAAATGATTTTAATATTGATATGTTTCGACTTTTTGTTGAAGTATAACAAAGAAATGAAATGCAATCAACTCAGAAATGTATATTTTGAGGTAGGGAATCCTTTTATTCAAGATCTTTGAGCTTGATATGGTGGTATAACAAATAAAAACTCATTTAAAAATATGTTTGAACAGTAATAAAGCACAGATACATGTATATTCATAAAACCTGTGATATAAGTATTACATGCAGGTCTGTTATATTGTAAAACGGGGATTATAATAAATATGATATCTGTACAAGAAACTGATATTTAATTGCAGTTGTAACAATATACATAATAAAACTAATGTAATTATGAACCTTTTGGGAAATTGTAGAAATGGTGTTACATGTATTTCACTCACTAGTATGAGGGGACATTTCATCTTGTTTCTTGTGTCGTCGTCGTACACTGAGTAGACTATTATACATGTAATGCTGTTGTCATACTGTCCCGATTTAAGCAGCCGATGGCCACACGATAAAGGATTTTTTTTTATCAAATTCGGGTGTGATCGTAATATCATCTGGCTATTCGTAAAGCCATCTTGAACCATCGCATTACCGCCGGCTTGATTTGTCAAACTTCGGGAACAACTTCGGGAGTGCTGTCACAATCTTTGGCATGCCAAAAAATTCCCGATGGCACTCCCGAAGGACCATCTTCGAAATAGGTTCGCGTAATCAACTTGTCCATCGAAATGACATCGTAATGTCATCGTACTCTAGTACGATGACATCAAGATGGGATCCCGATACAAAAGATGACAGACACAAATATTAAACAATACGTTTCAAATACATAATATTCAAAGCCATTTTTAAATTATTTTTCTAAGTTAATCTAAATTTATCAAAATAAAAACTTTTCTGTCGTCTTCAAATTTGCAAGTTAAATTTGCAAGTTCACAATCAATGCATTATAAAGCAAATTGACGTGCGTTGGTAATGTTACGATAAGGAAAAAGAAGGTAAAAGCATTGCTTCTTTAAATGCATCTAAGAGAGCATGTACAGACTCAATATTTTCTATAATTACTCGTAATACTAGTATCGTCTCGTGACATATTTCCATTTTCATCTTTTCTTACAATGAATTATCACGTCTTCCACTTGTTTCCATCAATGATGTTTATAAATGAAATTCGTGATATTTTAAGACGAATTTTGGTTGACAATAATACATGTAAACTGCTACGCAAAGGTCACTGATAATTTAACCCGTCTATTTGTCCGTCTGGTAGTCACACTTTCACATAGAGAACTGTAACGATATGCCTGTAAAATCAAACTATCAAAGATGGTCGAGCATGATAAGAATCAACATTCATAGATCTTGGCTAACAATGCTACATAGACAGTGCGATTCAGATATTCGATAACATATATTTGAGTTGCTAAATTTTGAGTTATTTTTGTATTTTTCTGACACAGAAATAATAAAAGGCGGAGGAGAAAACCATTGATATTGTGCTACTGATTAAACAAGAATTTTTAAATATCCAATACGTGATGCCTACCTGGTTATAATCCGATGCATCGCATTCTAGATACGACGTCGTAAAGCAATCTAATAACCTTCGTTAATACATCGTAAGCCTTCGTATGACCTTCGGATATGTTTTAAGATAAAATTTGTCCCGTCGTGTTGTCATCGGGAGCGGTTCGGATACAACCGTGTGGTCATCTTTTAGCATCGTGTAATCATCTTTTAGCATCGTAAAAACATCGGTTGCTGAGCGGATCTTAACCTTATTCGGGAGTAACTTCGCACGAAATTGAAATTTTCATATTCGTGTGTCCATCGGATATCATAATCGGGACAGTATGAAGCCTACATAAGGAAAGAGGGGATATCCAACAAAACTAGGCTGCAGCACCAACAGTAACACACAAAAACGCCACAATAAAAGAAAGGAGGGGATCTCCAGCAACACTTGGTTGCAGCACGAACAGCAAAATACAAACTGCAAAAATACAAAGCAGACACGCACAGAATAAGACAGAAATGGTATACAATAAACGCCAAATTACATAGAAATATCAAACATAAATGACAACACATAAACCAACGAGACCATTGGGCAATCGGTGCCGGCTTAGGATGGCCATCTGCTACGTCAGTAGCAGACGGTGTGGTTATCCTGGATTACGTGCGCATAACCCTCCCACTTTTCCGATTACCCAGAGGTCTCGAAGTACGTACGATTTTGATGTAAAACAACCTCCTCATTGTAAATGACCAAACACAAACAAGATTGCAAAACGCAGGGGCCCAAGCAACACAGATGAACATATAATGGATATAAAAAGAGGGCTTAGGTAATACAGTCCGTGCTCTGCCGGCTGTAGCGAGCTCATATATGTTATCACCCAAGGAGTCCGACTGACATTCAGATAGGACAGGTGGTCGGGACCCTGCAATCTCTAAAGAGGTTTGGACAAAGCTCGTCATGGAGTCCCTTCGTTAGGGTGCAAGTCTTAAGAATACGCTGGTACAATACTTTTGATTGGTCAATTACTAAACCTAGTCTGGTGACATTAGGATCATATCCACGGTATAAAAGGTGTTTGATGATTCTGACTGATTTGCAAGTGTTATGCTGTCTATCTTTGATCCTTCTTATTTTGTTGATTAATGGATATAAGAATAGCATAACCATCGCAAATGAGTCAGAATCATCAAACGCCTTTTATACCGTGTATATGATCCTAATGTCACCAGACTAGGTTTGGTAATTGACCAATCAAAAGTATTTTACCAGCGCATTCTTAAGACTTGCACTCTAGGGACTCCATGACGAGCCTTGTCCAAACCTCTTAAGGGCCCCGACCACCTGTCCCCTCTGAATGTCGGTCGGACTCCTCGGGTGATAACATATTTGAGCTCGCCGGCAGAGTACGTACTGTATTACCTAAGCCCTCTTTTTATATCCATTATATTACTAAGAAGCATTGTTTTGGGCATTTTATCAATGTGACATCATATACCATTTTTTGCTATTTCGGAAACTAGCCATTTCACCGATAAATATTATCGAAATTAAAGAAGTTTAATATCTTAGCACCATCCCTCCAATGCTATTTTGAACATAGATTTTATTTGGATATGCTACTGAATCGACCCTGCGGGAGTATGTAAATGTAAAAATCTAACTTCAAAAAATTAAAGAGGGCGCTACTGAAATTATTTTTGGTGGCTCCGCTGAAAGCATCACTGATGATAATTTAATATTCGAAACACGTGTCTGGTGCATGGAAATTGGTTTAGAATTTTCTTCAAGAAGGTATAGAGTTGGAACCCTTCGACATTATTAAGTCACCATAAAAAGCAGGTTGTGAAATACCCAAATTAAGGTACTCTATTGCTAGTAGGGGTCCGAATTTCAAAGATGTTGACAACAATTTAAAGTCTTTACTAGTTTGTAAAATCGAAAACCTTGACCTAAAACATTCTTGGTAATTTGTAAATTTCTACTGTGAAAATCAAAAACATTAGTGCATGCTCTAGCATACCGGATGAGCTGCGAAGTATAAATACCCTTCTGCGAAATGTAAATACAAAGTTGTGATGGTTTCAACGTAAACATCTACAGATTATGTCACAATGATTGTAAAAACGGTGTTTAACTTACTAACGAGTACATGATTGTAAAAGAATAGGTTTAGGCAAGGACATAGTCTATGAAAAGATAAGATTTAATAAAAGCAATTATTCGAACTCCTGTTTTCTTTCCTCCAACCGAGCGTTTTATTTATTCTTGGTTTCACCAACTGAATAATATGGAAGTGCTCCAGCTCTATACCTTCCTAACAAAATTTCAAACCAATTTATTATGCACCAGACACGTGTTTCGGAAATGGAATCCTTATCAGTGATGCTTCCATCCAAAGTGACTTTTAGAAACAGCCAGGTGATGCTACATGGTGTTGAACTTAGAGTAAATAGATAATGCAAACTTTCTCTTGCACTGAGTATGGAGAAATGCAGATACCATAGGCAGACAGAAATATATTGCTGTCTAGAAAATGGCATTACATTATTTTTTTCATTGTTTTGACTTTAATTTCAAAAACTTTAACCATAACCATAGGTTCTGAATTCTAAGGGAAAGGATTGGCTATTCTGTTGGTACCCTATTTTTAACCTTTGAGTTTGACCAACTTTTGAAAATTTTAAAATTGGTATTAACCTTTGAATGAAGTGATAGGGCGTTCATAATTCACATGTATAATTACTTGTGATAATGTTAAACTCAAATTTAAATTAGTGAATCATGAAACACAAACCAACCGACCAGACATATCGTTATATTCTGTTTAACGATCTTCATTCACTACGGTTGTAAACTGGGACATGATATTTCCCATTTACATGTACATCATATCTGACTATCTTGTGACACCTACTACATTAATAACTCTTTCTTGTTTTTCTTGTACTTTTCAAACACACGCAATAACATTATGAATTACATTCTAAAATTCAAGGTAAAACCTCATCGGAGTATGATTTATTATTGATGCCTAAACCACATACATGTATTAAGTCTGTTACTGAGCGATATATAAAACGAAGTGCAGACTAAAAGTCAAGCATCAATCATGTTGAATAATTATGTAATTCTAATGCATGTATATATCATTGTTTTTGCAAAATTTAAAATTGAATTTACTTTTTTTTCAAATAACCTCGGTGCTTTAATATCTATGTCATAATTATTGTAAGCGTTTCTTCACTACAGTCAGAAAAATTAATGGAGAAGGATCCGAAAATATAGATAAGGTAATTAAAAACCACATTGTTCTCATCGGCTCGTGTATGTTAAAACCAGTCTCGAAGTTTAATTCTATGAGAATAGGAAAAAATGTGACAAAAATGTGCGAAACATGTTGAAAAATGCCGTTATTCCGAGCCGTTTCATTTGTCTTGCTTTATGAATAAGGTTACAAGGCAACAAAATGAAAATGACATTAACCATCCCCCTCCTCCACACAAAAGGAACGATAAGGAAATGATGAAAAAATGTTTTTTTTTATATCTTTTGAATCCAATATTCGTTTACGTTTATTTTAAGTTTATTCTTCATCAATATAATGTTTTGACCTTAGGTCTGAAACATTGAAAAAAGTATTGATATCTGTGGAAGACGCGACAACAAATTTCTTTAAAAACAAACATATAGCTTATTTACAAGCGCAGATCAACATGTAGATGAGGAGGATTTGCAAACAAATATACAAATATTTCCCTTTTTTACATGCTTCACTCCTCTTGATGAATTGAACTCTGCACCAATGATTTAGTAGTCCAGAAAACATAATGGGTGTAATTTTATGAACAATTGTACGGAAGTGTTCCAACCTTTTACCTTCTTGAAGAAAATTTTAATGCACCTGACACGTGTTTCGGATAGTAAATCTTCCAGCCAAAGAGTTTTTAAGACACGCCAAAATTCATTTCAATAGCGCCCTCTGGTATTTTTTTTTTTCTTTTTGAATTTGTGCATTTACAAAACTATTTTGAAGAGAGTGTGCGGCTCCAAATTTCCTGTAGTGTCTTCGATTCAGTCGATTCAGTAGCAGAGTTTAACAAAATCGATGACCAAAATAGCATTGGAGGGATGGTGCTCAGATGTTAACCTTCTTCTATTTCGATGTTATTTTATATATTGATCGAACAAAATATGAAATTTTATTGGGGTACCTGTAAAGTGCGAAACGAAACAAAAACGAAACGAAACGAAACAAATCGAAACGAAACGAAACAAATCGAAACGAAACGAAACAAATCGAAACGAAACGAAACGAAACAGATCGAAACGAAACGAAACAGATCGAAACGAAACGAAACAAAACATAAAACTTAAAGAAAATGAGAAAAAGAGGAAAAATCGCCGAAAACGAATATTTCAAGACAAGATCTTATTGAAGGGTCAGGGGTACCACTCTCCTCCTGCCGCCTCCCCCCCTCCCGTGGGGGAGGGGGTCTTGGACGGTCAATACAAATGTTTAAACTTTAAAGTGTAATTTGGTGCAATAGTGGTTATTTGGGTTATTTCCTTTTTAAACCTTGAAAAAAGAAATAGACCTGTTTAGATGAAAAACTAAGGTGAGCGAAGCGAGCCTGAAGTATTTGAAAAATGAATTGAAAATTGCGGCGAGCGAAGCGATCGGGAAAGATTTTTAAAGTATATATATATGAATTTCATGGTAATTTTTAAAATTGAGATTATGTACATGAAAGCATAAGAGCAAGATTATTTATATTAAAAGTAATTTCCTAATTTTTTTTGGGGGGTTACTGTTACCCTCCCAATCATCTGTCCCTCCTCTCGCCCCCTTCTTCCCTCCTCCCGCCCGCTTTCTCTCCCTTCCCTTTGTCCCTGTCCACCCCTCATTATTGCCTTCAACCGTTAGTTCTTGTGGCTGGAGGGTTTTTTAAAGAATCAAAGTTGACGATTAAAACATAATATATACGGTATATAGCACAATTGCATTTTAAAGGAGAGTGATTGGGATGAATAACCTCGTCACAGACGGAAAAATATTATTAAGCAGGGAGGAGTCTAGCGCAGAGGAAACGGAACTGTTCCGTTATGTGTATTTGAAAATTTTATCAGAAAAATGAGAACAATTAAAAACTGGGGGGCACATTGCGTTTGAAAAAGGATAAGATTTTTTTCCTGAAATGTGCCCCCACCCCGTTTTATGATCTCATTACGGTGTCATAGCGTGGTTTTCTATCCCCTCCCTTTTATTCCTCTTATTTAAATACATGAATGGCATATGACATTTACTTTTTAGTCCCCTACCGGCAACGCCGAAGGGGACTCTTAGTTTCCTCTCGGTCTGTCTGTCTGTCAGTCTGTCTGTCTGTCCGTCTGTCCGAATATCAGTTTTCCAGACTTTTTTCTGCAACGGATGGAAATATTGAGATGAAATTTGATACACAGCTTGATCTTGGATAGTTACAGAGCAAGTCCGACTTCTGTCACCCTTAACCTATTTTTCGAGGAGTTATGCCCCTTGATGACTTGGAAAATTCAATTTTTGTCCGTTTTCCGGACTTTTTCCTGCAACAAAGAGAGATATTCAGGTGAAATTTGATACTTAGCTTAGTCTTGGATAGCTACAGAGCAAGTTAAACTTTCGTCACGCTTGACCTTTTTTCGAATTGATAAAGCAGATAAAACCTCAGAACTGACCTGCATAGACAGTAAGTTTAATTAAAACTCATGTTTAATTGAAGAGTAATTCATAGGCAGAGTTGCAGGACATAAATATATGCCGCCGGTAGGGGACTTATATCGCTCAGTGATCATAACATTTTTTTAATTGTCAACTTTGACTCTTTCAAGAAATCCTCTCGGCATTAGTTACAAATGTAGAACTCTAGGATTAAGGCAATATTACATGCTGATCTTGTCTTGAAATATTCGTTTTCGGCGATTTTTCTTCTTTTTCTCATTTTCTTTAAGTTTTATGTTTTGTTTCGTTTCGTTTCGATCTGTTTCGTTTCGTTTCTATCTGTTTCGTTTCGTTTTGTTTCGTTTCGTTTCGATCTGTTTCGTTTCGTTTCGATTTGTTTCGTTTCGTTTCGATTTGTTTCGTTTCGTTTCGTTTCGTTTTTGTTTCGTTTCGCACTTTACAGGTACCCATTTTATTGTTTGTCTTTACAATCCGTTGGTAAATAAATATTCAGCTTTATCATTTTTCAACTGAAATATAACATCAATAAGTTTCTTTTTTCTTGATCCCCAGATATCATTGTATTATCATTCGATTATAAATTTAGTGAAGGTTGCTTTCAAATAAATTGACGACAAATATGTTAATTAAAAGAATATCAATTAAAAACTAAGATGCCTAATAACCTTTTCTCATCCAAAGGATTTGACTTGATCACATAAAAAAGGTATGATTTATTGTTACTTGCATATGAAACAAATCTAAAGTAGGTCTATAAAGAAATTTGGAACACGTGATACTTCATTTATTATCTAATTGAAAAGCAATGTATAAAGTGTCTCATTCCTCGAAATCAACATGGCAATTAGACAAATTACAGGTAATTATATTTTTTTGTCATTGATAAGACAAAGCATTATTATAAAGTGAAATGAGATTTTACTATTCATTTGAAATTATTTGACAATTTATATATTATAATGTAAACATGCATGTGTTGCATATTTTGTTTTTCTTATTTTTTTTTTTTTTTTCGTTACTGGAGAGAAATAAACATTAAAGAAGTACCTATCAATTATTCAGTCTCAAACCGAGAAGGCGAGGCTAAAACATTAGAATTCCTATAAGGGCGCTTGAGAAACTCAAAATGAATAACATTTCAAATTGAGACCAGGTGCCCGGGGAGAGTCAGCGTCTCCTGATTGCATGAAACACCTAGAAGCACTCTGTTGAAGTCTAAAGGGGATTGCAGAAGTCCAATATATATATATATAGCCTTTCATAGCGAGCGGAGCTCGCTGCAAAGGCCCGAAGGGCCTTTGCGAGCGAAGCTCGCCCTTATGGTAACGCGTATACACATATCTTACTGAGAAAATATGCTGAATCAAAGAATGAGAATGTACTACTATGCTTTCAAAAATTTTCGGCCCCTCGCAGACAGAGTTACTGCGGAGATGCTGGATATTGCCATTTAATTTTTTTTTCGACTCCAAGTAGACGTATATGTTATACTCAATTTCTGTTTATAAGTTAAATTCATTAAAAATATTTTTCGTAAATCAGGTAACGATAAAGCATCAACCAGGCGGCGTAACCACGGGAAATCCGACATTTCCGGTTTTAAACGAGACGTTTCGCTCTGATTGCTTTTCTCGTCTCGGGTGGTTTCGTACTGTCAAAAGTCGGAATATGTTTGGTTTTTCTTTTGTTCTTAAGTAATTTATTTTCATCTAGCCTAAACATTATTCTTACAAAATAAAAATGAATTATAAACAACCATATTTTTAAAGAACCGTATTTTTAGCCCCCCCCCCCCCCTTAAAATGTTAATCTGCTGGTCTAGATCAATTTTACAAATGCTTCCGTGTTTCCACTCGCCTTATATAGACCCTTTCACATTATCTGCGGTACTAAATTTGAATGCCAGTTCCGGGGGACAACGAATAGATTGCGCATGCACCAGTGACGTCATTTGATTGTTCTATATATAGGACGTTTAGCGCGGAGTCATGTTTCGTTTGTTTCGCGGAAAACATCTTGGAACAATCGAATTACGTCACTGGTGCATGCGCAATCTATTGTTTGTCCCCCGGAACTGGCCTTCAAATTCAGTACCACAGATAATGTGAAAGGGTCTATACTACCTCTTTTTGGCAGTCATCAAACAGAAAGTTTTGTCAGATAAGATAAACCGTCATAGTCAAAATAAAAAAGAAAAACCATTTTTTATTTTATATAATCATATCTATTTTCTCTCCGCTCGCACAAAAAGGCTTTGCCTTGATTCATATTATTTTGTTATGGTGTAGGTTATTGTGTAGAAATAGGTACATTTGTAACCATTCTGAATAAGAATTATGAGACGTGTTTTAAAATCTAAAGCCCATGAAAACGAGGTTTTTGTTTCAGCCTTAAGGTATATGGGGTATTGTACTGCCATATCTTTCATATTTTAAGATATTTGTTTTTTCGGTTTCGTTCAACTCATCATGAAAATAAATATTGTTCAGAAATCTGAAGTTGTGTATCTTTGGTCAATTAGCGGTAATTATCATTTCTTTTTTTTTTTTTTGTTTGTTATCAAAGCAGATGGCCTTCCTAAGTCGGCATTGAATGCCCATTGGTCTCGTAAGTTTATTTGTAGTGTTTTTGTATGTTTCTATGATGTTATTTGGAGTTTCATGCCCCTTTTGTGTCTATTTCTATGCATGTCTGCTCTCTGTTTATAGAGTAAGTGTTTTGCAGTTGGTGCAACCGAGTATTGTTGGAGATCCCCTCCTTTCTTTTATAATTATACAGATGTACCCGCTAATAGGCTGACCGGCTTGTTCAATTGCGTCTCCACTTGTTTTTCTAATAGCTTTGTGAAGAAACGCATTTAAAATCGAGGAACATAATTTTGTAGAAATATATTTGAAGTATGAGGCATTTGAAAGCACTGTCCATGGTGATGGGATCTTTTTCTGTGTATTTCAATTCACATTTTTCTTATAAAAAAGTGTTCAGCATGTTAAAACAGAGGTACGTAAAATAAAAATAAACTTTTGAAATGGTGACAATGTATACCTTAGCGTGACGTACGGAAAAAATCTTATCTTACAACAGATGGACAAGTGAGATGTAACATAAAACATTTGTTCTCTCCTTATTAGCTGCACCTGTTTCGTATTTCAAACATTTATCTCAATTTTCAAACAGTATTGGCCATATTCTGTTCCCTTGTATACATCGTCGGAGCCCAGCAAGGGATTTTTGGAGGTAAGATAACAAGTAATGCACACTTATATCATTTTCAGTTTGGTGTTTATTGTTTGACATAAAGTAGCACGGGCAATGACTCTCAATATCGCTATGACATAATTTTCTTCTTTATATATAATGCATAAAATTGTCATGTATGAAGTATTTCTAAGCTTTTGCTACATTCAAGTATCATACGGACAACTCAATTTAAATACATAATTATGTTTATGTATTATTTTCCGAGGTTGTGACATTGATAATTTAAATTATCTTTTACTGCAAGAAGGTAAACACTTTAACACCACTTCTCCGCTGCTAAGCGTCGTTGGTTTATACATTTGTATGTGGTCTTTTGTGTTTCATGTTTCCATGATTTGAGTTGGTGTTCCTTGTTTGTCTGTCTACGTGCATTTCTACTCTGTGTTTTTTTGCATTGGGTGTTTAGGGTTTTGCTGTGAGTGCTACAGCCGAGCCCCTCCTTTCTTTTGACAAAGGAAATGTGGAGCCGTGTCCTCTTTGCAAAGTTTATGTAGACACTTAGCTAACAAAAATAGAAGTTTATTTGGATCTGGCTGAAAATCACTTTCTATATAACCTAAACCTCAGACAGTGCTTGTTTTATAGAAATAGGTCCAACCTCTACCTTACTAGGCGTCCGTCGATGCTCAATTTGGTGCACATTTGTGAGTACTGTTGAAACTTCGTCAGAATCTTCTTCATCTCACTTGTGCAAAACTCAAGCACTTTGCCGTGCCCCGTAAAAATGTCTCCGCGAGGGTGTCTACTGTAAGTGTCTTAAATGATTTTCCCTGACATGGTTGCCATAACACTTTCCATATAGACTTAATCTCAGAATGTGTATGATTTATATTGATTTCATTTTTATGCGTGAACATCAACGATGGATGAGGCTAGCCAAACAGGAGATGCTTACTCCTTCCGGTCACCAGGTCCCACCGCTAGCTTATTAGATGTCCGTCGATGCTCAGTTTGGTGCTCTATTGTGAGTGTTATTGAGACTCGTCAGAATCTTCTTAATCTCATGAGTGTCACACTTATGCCCTTTGTAGAGCCCGTATAAAATGTTCCCCGCAAGGAGTTTCACTGAAAGTGTTATGAATATTTTCCCTGACATAGTCGCCATAGCGCTTTCTATATAGACTTAACATCAGACAGTGCATGTTTTATAGATATTGTTTTCATTTTCTCGTGTGAACATCAACGGTGGGTTCGGCTAGCAAAATATCGGCTGCTCACTCCTCCAGGGCACCTTGCTCAACCTCTAGTTTATTAGAGGTCCGTCGATGCTTAATATGGTGCTTTATTGTGAGTGTTGTTGAGAATGTCGTCAGGTTTTGTTTTATCTCATTCGGCACTAATGAGAATTTGATACCCGAAACACGTGTCTGGTTCATTAAAATTCATTTTTAAAAAAAGGGTTAAGAGTTGGAATACTTCCATATTTAATTCTATTTTCAGTTGGTCCGCCATGTCCACCAGGAGTACCTGTTTACAATTGTTTGGAAGATACATGTCTGGTGACGTCATGTCGGATAATTCCACAGGCTCGATGTGTGTAAGTACACAATATGCAATAATATAAAATTTTGAGTTTTCTTTTTATAAAGGGAAACACCAAAGGAAACACATAAAAAAGATTATTTGCTAAATTTTTAAGGAGGTCCAGGACAGTCAGTGTTACAAAATCCTATCATTTAATTTTCCAAAAAATTATAAATGTTCATAATTAGTTGAAACATATTTTTTTTACATGCAAAGTTTCATAAATTTTTCTACCGTTAGTTTTGAAGCTACGAATGTACAGACCCATTGAAAGCCCCAAAATTGGCCGTAATTATGACGTTAAAATTAACACACTTTAGGTCATGAAAAACTGTTACAATTCTTCTGTAGAGGCAGAATATTAACTGTTCTGTATTTTTCATTTAAATATGATCGGCAATCGGATACGTATAGAATTATAAGTGATTACTAAGACTTTTAAAAGAAATTGTCGAAAGGAGATAAACTTATGTCTTTTTTTCAGAACATCTTTGAGTAGTTAATTTTTGATAATGAAATCCGTTTATCTGAAACCCTATCATTTATTATCCGTAAAACCTCATATTATCTTCTTCATATGTCAAGTGAAACACCGAGAAGTTCCTATTGAAATTTGACCGTCAAGTTTGTTTTCCCTCCCCTCCCCCTTATTTTTACGTTACCTTATGCTGACGTTCTTGCGAAAAACGCGTCAATGTCGCCGTTTCTATTCTGACGTCATAATTGATCTGAAAAACGAGTTTTTCTCTCATTTTGCTGTTGTTATGAAAAGTCGTAGTTGCTTAAAAACGGGTAGAAATAGTAGAGAGGAAATTAATACAAGACTTTGCACATATCAAAGCAACAAAGATGGACGGGATCTCTTTTCTTTTTGCGAGTGAAGACATATATGGATAATGACCATCTCCCTGTATTCAGCACAAAATCGATAATACAGAAAATCAGAAACCGAAGGCATACACATTCAGGATAGAACAGGAACCAAAGCAAACAAACAAAAACCTCTACCATATGAAAAGAAGCGAATACCCGATAAGGGAGTGAGACCAGGTGCCCAGGAAGAGTAAGCATCTCCTGCATGCAAGAAGATATGATTATATTTTTACTATGTCTGTCTGAAGAAGAAGAAATATTTATAATGATAAAGGTTGTTGGTCGTGTTTCCTGTTTTAAAAAGAAGACATGCTTTTAATTCATGATTTCTACCTATGGAAATTTGCCTAAATCATGGATTCCTCATACATAATCTTTTCGACACACAAATGGGTATAGTTCATGCGTTTTGGTAAACTGGTCAAAGATGAGACCACAATTAAAGTTCTTCGACAGTAAATCGAACATAACTCTAGTACTTGAGTAAGTAAAAACGTACATGCAGTTGTAACTGTTTGTGCCAAAGAGAAGTAGGGTTGTATATGTGAAAGTATGTTTAGAGAATGGATAGTATCGCCCATCGTTCTAATTAATTATTTTTCTCGTCTGTTTTTCAGGTCAGATTATTGTGGCGGCTGTAACGCACGATTTTACATAGGTCGATTTGAGGTGACAATATTATGCAAGCTTTTTGGTTGAATAGGTCGATGAAATATTTACATGCATGTATTTAGCAGAAGCTATTAGATTTACATGCAAAATAACACTCTCTGGATTCTTTCATACACGTAAGTTAAGTTCTCAAAGAAGGGAGAATATCTCCAACAAGACCCCGTTGCAGCATCAACAGCAGAACACCAAAACACCCGATGCAAAAACATAAAAGACGAGTATAGTATGAGAAGAAAAAGAGACATACGTACGGAAGCATAGAAGGGACATGATGAAAAAATATTTAGTAAGTCGTGCGCACGAATTTGTAACTCGTGCGCACGACAAAGTTACTCATGAGCACGACTTTTTATCTCGTGCGCACGACTTAGTAACTCGTGAGCACGGCTTTTTATCTCGTGCGCACGACATAGAAACTCGTGCGCACGACTTAGTTACTCGTGCTCACGGCTTTTGTAACTCGTGCGCACGACTTACTAACTCGTGCCCACGACTTAGTAACTCGTGCTCACGACTTTGTAACTCGTGCGCACGACTTAGTAACTCGTGCACACGACTTTTGTAACTCGTGCGCACGACTTATTTACTCGTGCCCACGACTTTGTAACTCGTGCGCGCGACTTTGTAACTCGTGCGCGCGACTTTGTAACTCGTGCGCACGACTTTTTGTCGTCTTTCTTTTGGTCAATTATCTCGTTCCCACGACTTTGTAACTCGTGCTCACGAGATAATCAACCAATAGAAAACTAGGACCAAATAAAATGGCGACAATTGATAATGATCCTGCATGTGTATTGAAATAATCTCGTTTATCAAAAGTACAGTAAACATCTAATGCTGTATTAGAAAATTACCGGCATAGTGCTCCACAAAAAACGTATTTTACAGGAGTACCCCGATTAATTCTTGGAAGTACACGGACCCCCCATATTTAAAATGACCTAAATGGGTTCATAGTGGGAATGTAATGATGCAGTGCTCTACTCCCCTCCCCCTCCCTCATGTTTGAAAACGTCGATCAAGGGGTAAGGGGGGGGGTGTTCTCATTCAATACGGAGATTTATATGGTAGTTCCTCTTATTCTATTCATTTTTTTTCAACAATTTGTTTAAAATTCACATACTGTGTATCTTGATTTGTCTCCCTGTCAGTGTTTACTATTAACTTAAAGTGTTTGAGACATGAACATGACTGTGTGGAAATTGGCCAACAGATAAGTAAAATTTGAATAATTATAGACCGGAACCAGGTACATGATTTAGAAAGAAAATATTGACAACGTTGCGTACTTTGAATCTTTACGGCATTTTTGTGTGTTATTGAAATAAAATGTCTGATCATTCTAAAGTATAGTGTCAATGTGTTTGAGTTGGTGCGATTTGAGAATTTTCTCCTATTTTTGGTAAGAAAGTACTTGAAATATAACTTCAAGGATCTGGATCCTAGAAGCGCGGTTTGAGATGTAAGTCACGCTGTAATAAGGATGACAGATATTGTCTATAATATTACAAGGAATGCTTTTTTGTTTTTTGTTTTTTGCTTTGTTTTGTTTTATTTTTTTTTTTTTTTTTTTTTTTGTTTTGTGGAATTTTCTGGTATTGAATTTAGTGTTTATTCTGCAATAAATAATTCAAATAATATATATCACGTACGATGTATATGTGCATTTTTTATCTTTCAACCTGACGTCGAATTCAGCGTTCATTCATGAGCCAGTGTTCATGAATAAACGTACTTCGTACTATACAGAAACGTAAAAGTATTCAGATAGTTGAACATAATATAATGTGATGGGTTTAACATATATACGAGGAGCACATACACTCCCAATCAATTTCTGAGCCGGAGCGGCCACCTTTCCCCACCCTCCAATTCATTTCGTTCATATTTTAAAAAATTATATGTGGTTTTGTGCTTATAACCGTATTTGATAAGAAAATCGTGAATTGATGATGAAAGGAATACATGTCGATCGATATGATGGATCCAGCCCCCCCCCCCTCCCAGTCTAGCATTCACTTATAAGTTTACAAAGAGAAATTACCTTCCATACAGAGAAAATGCGGTATTGCAAAACTAGGTGGGTGGGGTGCGTTTTAGCCTTATTGCGAGTCGTTATATCCATATTTGCATACTATTTTACCTGATAAAGTTTGTAAATGGTCAGTGGCACAGAACAAGGAAAAGAATTACCATACAAGCCCAGGAATTTCTTTTTCTGGTTGATTTTACTCAATTTTGACAGATTGTTTCACCCCTATCTGGCCTCTCGGAAAAAAAGCATATAAATTCTAAAAATACAGTATGAAGTTTTTGCAATTAAAAATCCTTTGATCAAAGTTGAAGGAAGACAACACGGTTTATTTCATATAAATACTTTATTTAGAAGAGAACATGACAGTTTTGAAAATAGAGAACATTAAATTGTAATGAATTTTGCCACATATTGCGTGTTTAGAACATGTAGAATTAGAGATACAATGTATATATGACAGTACCATGAATTAGTTGAAGTTAGAAGACGGGCCGAAGGTAATCTAAGTTCACCAGATTGCTCGCCTTAACTGTCCCTTCCCCATAAGAAATGATGTGCATGTACATGTATCATTCCAATCTCCTACGCATGCGTCCGATTTCAGTTCCGCTTTTCTTCACTTTGAAATCTACCTCTGCCGTCATCGCCTATTGTTTGTCTGCAAGATTCTTGCAGACTGGAACTGGGGCTTCATATTTGTAAATTAAGTATTGCAACTTTATACCAGCAGGTTTGACTACATTTCTGAGGTATACAGAGTACATGCAACGCTTTCCTTTCGATGCAATACGGTGGAATATCAGGGATTCTTTCTTCATTCGTACGTTGCCAACACGATCAGCTCAGCGAGAAGTTCCCAGTAAAAATACAAATTCTAGCTATGAATCGAAACCTACCGTCTTTAGTCATGAGTCTTGTATAAATTTTCCTACATCAAGATACGAATCGTTTCCTTCATTGCCCATTTACTCGCCCCTAAACACTCAAATATGTGTCTCTGATTTGAATCTTTCGCAATGTTTACGTCAAAATTCCGAATGACGTCACTGTGACGACATGCCGTACCTGCGATGCCTCTCGGGTTTTGTTATTGTGTGAAATGGCGTAAGAAAATAGCGATGACGGCAAGGTTTTATTGCAAGCCTGTGCCGCCTATGACCTTGTTGCAAGTTGGTATCATTCATGTGTGGATGTGGAAAATATTCAAGGGGTCCAACCCATCGGGATGAGGGCCAACCTTTGATTCAAAAAGATATGCATAAAAACTGGAGAAATTGTTCATACTGAGAAGTGTCCGTCAAGCCCAGCATTTGACTTGGGGTACTGTATTACTAGCGTTTGTTCTTTGTTAAAGTTCTCTCTGTTTACGAAATCGAGGGGGGTTTCCGAGGGTGTCCGTAAGCTTCCAAGAATAAATCGGGGCTACTGTTGTAAAATACGTTTTGTATTGAGCACAACGCCGATGATGTATTAATACAGAATAAAAAGTTTACTGCACTTTTGATAGAAGAGATGATTTAAATATACATGCATAATCATTATCAACTGTCGCCATTTTATTTGATCCTAGTTTTCTATTGGTTGATTATCTCGTTCGCACGAGTAACAAAGTCGTGGGCACAAGATAATTGACCAATAGAATGACAACAAAAAGTCGTGCGCACGAGATAGTAAGTCGTGCGCACGAGTTACAAAGTCGTGAGCACGAGTCACAAAGTCGTGTGCACGAATTACAAAGTCGTGCGCACGAATTACTAAGTCCTGCACACGAGTTCGTAAGTCGTGCTCACGAGTTGCTAAGCCGTGAGCACGAGTAACAAAAGTCGTGAGCACGAGTTAGAAAGTCGTGCGCACAAGTTACTAAGTCGTGCGCACGAGTTACGAAGTCGTGCGTACGAGTAACTAAGTCGTGCGCACGAGTAACTAAGTCGTGCGCACGAGTTACTAAGTCGTGCGCACGAGATAATTTTTTTTTCTCACAATGTCCCTTCTATGCTTCCGTACATACGACATGTAGACATCAAACACAAAAGACTACACATAAACCGACGAGACCAATGAACATCCGGTGCCGGCTTTGGACGGCTATTTGTCACGCAAGTAGCAAATGGTGTGGTTATCCTGGATTACGTGCGCACAACACTCTTACTTCTCCAATTACCCAGAGGTCTCGAAGAACGTACAATTGTGGTGTAAAACAATCTCCTCACTGTAAGATGACCTCACACAAACAAGACCGCGAAACTTAGAGGCCCCAGAAACACAAATGAATATGTAAATGGATATAAAAAGTGGGTATGCGTAATACAGTCCGTGCTCTACCGGCTGTAGCGAACTCATGTATGTAATCACCTGAGGAGTCCGACGGACATTCAGGGAGGACAGGTGGTCGGGGCCCTGTCTTCTCTAAAGAGGTTTAGACAGGGCCCGTCATGGAGTCCCGTCGTCACAGTCAGTCAGAGTGCAAGTCTCAAGGATGCGCTTGTACAAGACTGTAGATATGTCAAGTACCAAGCCTAGTGTCCGTCTGGTGACATTAGGATCATATCCACGGTATAAAAGGCGTTTGATGATTCTGACGCATTTTCGATGGTTATGCTGCCTACCTTTGATCCTTCTAATTTTGTTGATCATATCACCATAAAAGACAGGCTGTGTAATACCCAAAGTAATGTACTATGTTGCGTGTATAGATCCGAATTTTAAAAGAAGTTGACTGTAATTTTTGTAAAATTTCCAGAAAGTCTTAACTAGTTTATGAAAGCGGAAACCTTGACCAAAAAGATTTTTGGTAATTTGTAAATTTCTTCTGTGAAAATCCGAAATATCAATACATGCTCTAGCGTACCGGATGAGCTGTGATATGTAAAAATAAAAAGTTTATTCTGTGCGAATGAGACAATGATCAAAGCACATATTGGACATTCTTCGAGTTGACGAACTTCGCACTTCGGAGTTAGCACTTGTAGGGGGCATATAGAAATCAAAGTGTAATAAGAAAAGTAAAATTTGAACACTCAATAGACAAAAAGATTTTAAATGTATATATTCACGAATGAAAACATATTAATTCTAACACAAAATATTCTGGTTTTATACGAATATCATCAACAATTCACATTTGTGACACAGTCCCTTCGAAGTGCGCTGACCGAAGTGCGAAGTCCGTGAAAATGAATAGTTAGCATAAACAATTTAATTGTACTGAGTTTGCTTGATCTCAGTGACATGACCTCGGGTCAAGGTGATCTGAACATTTAGATCATGAGAGATATCATTCTGAATAACCATCGAAGACTATTCAGTCTCAAAGTTGAAAAGGGAAGTCAAAAATCATTAAAATTCACGCTGGGGAAGCTACGAACCTCAAAATATTCAACATTCCGAAGTGAGACCAGGAAATAAAAAAGTGATTGAACACACGGTTCGAGAGATATAGTCTGGACAAGATGAGCAAATACCATTCCATAACTCAAGTAAGAAATGACCTTGACCTTGGTCATTTGACCTTGGGACAATGTTTTATGAAACATTTAGTCCTGAAATGACAAATACATACAATGACCACACCCCAACACACAAAACAAACCCGACAATCCATAATATCAAGCTGATTAAACAACGAAAAGAGTATACAACAATTTGATCTACAATTCAAGATATATATCTCGGACATGATTAGGATGTAAAATTTTACTGAAAAGATAACTAAGTAACCTTTAGAATGGTAACATAACCTTCGGTCAAGGTGATACGAAACTTTTAGATAACGAACAACAACATACATGACAACGTACAAGTCGGCACCCATTAGTCTCGTTGGTTTATGTGTAGTCCTTTGTGTTTGATGTTTCTGTGTTGTGCGTTGACGTTGACGTTCCTTGTCCCTTGTGCGTCTCTTTCCGTGCTCGTCTTCTTTGTGTTTTGCATTGAGTGTTTTGGGTTTTGGTGTGGGTGCTACAACCTGGTGTTGTTCTAGATCCTCTCCTTTGTTTTGTACTGAAATAAGAAAGTGGTCTTGTAATACAAAATATATATAGACTGGCAACGATAATATTTATAATTTTGTTAAACCAGTACAAAGTGACCCAAGTCACATGACCTTTTAGTGAAGGTGTGGTGAAACCGTTTGATGATGAGCAACAACACACTATATAAACCCTAAACCGGATCGCGAAGAGGCAGTTTTAGAAGATGTATGTTTTATGTGTCCAATGTATTGTCAAAAGGATCTTTTACGTGAAACATTAATTAAGTCATTCCCCTTAATGTGCAAAAGGAGGCAAATAACGCATACGGTTCCAGAGATACGGTAAAGGTTACTATCTAAAAGGTCAAGGTTTCATTAAAATATCTAGTCGTTAGGAATCTTCAAGTGAAATATGGAAGATGTAAGAAAACTTTAAGGAGGGAAGGTCAAAGGTCATCGTCAAAAGTCACATGTTACGCATATGATCTCAGATTACAAAAGTACAGGGAAACAAAATGTGCCAAAAACAGTATATTTTTTCGTGTAGATTTTCTATTATCTATTTTACAATCTCCCCCGAGTTTGTGTTTCATTGTCGTCAGTTCAAAGTGTATTTATTTTTGGTCATTCAGGCTTGTAATTATCTACATTTGCAGGAAAATTCCTCCACCTTGTCAAATGGGACCAAGCTTGTCTCAATTCAATGTACATGTACTCGATACGCTCATAATGTGTCTTTTATTAACTAGAAACGAAGCTGGTGCCGTTATTCTTCTGCCTTACAGTTGTATTTTTGATAACTTTCTTGAAAAAATTGAGTCAGTAAACTAAAGAAAGAAATTTGATTCATACGTGTACACAGGTTATATTTATCCAGCTTATTCGTATGTCAATTTTGCAATATTGAAATATAATATATTATAAAATTTCAATGCACCATATGCGGATTTCAATCTCTTATGTCTCATCAGTGATGTTCGAAACTGAAAAACAGGAAATCCAACTATGAAATTATATGATGGTGTTCTCCCGTGTTAAGTAAATAACATGTATCATTGAATATGTTGAAGCGTTATGTTATTTTAACAAAACATCTCAACTCAAGCAAAACATAACCTTTGATTGCAAGAAACAATTAACGTTTGAAATAAAATCCATTTGATTTCCATCCGAGAGGGACAACGAAACACCAGAGAACACCAACATAAATAAACGAACAAACCAGATATATCATCATATTGTGTTTAACAATCTTCTGTGATCTTGGATATGCCTTCTTTTGTTTTCTTTCATTCACCTAAAACTGGGAACATTTTCATTATACAGTATTTAACTATCTTAAAACACTACATTAATGTTTCTTTCTTTCTATAATTGTGCTCTTCCAACACAAACGATAAAATGATGAATATCATTCCAAATTTCCAGGTAAATCTTCATCGGAACATAATTTATCATTGATGCAAAATCCACATATTTAAAATCTTACTGAGCGATAGATAAAACGAAATGCACATTAAAAGTCAAGTATCCATCACGTTGAATTAAAATGTTATTCTAATGCAAGTATGATATAATAGAAATTTGATTTTTTCAATGTATCTACCTTTCTGAAAAACCAGAAGTCTCTGACGAGACTGAAGCTCTACTGTTTGTTTTTGTTAACTTCACCAATATGCATATGAGTAGAGATAAAAATCTTACTTTTCAAAGTAATCAATTAAAACCATGTAAAAAAACCCCAAAGACCTTAAAATCATGTGGATGTACATGCTGTAAATAACCTTTTGAATTATATATGTAACTATGTGTCATTGAGGTTGAAGGTTAAATAAGATTTATAATTGTCTTGTTGCCAGATTCCATAGTAGCAACAGTAAAATGTACATGTAACGGTACATACATGTATGTATTTTTTTCAGTGATTTGGTAATCATATTGCATTTCTATGCATTTTTCAAATCAAACGCTGTTAAAACCAATGTCTTCGCAACTTGAAAAAATTTCATCTTTTTCTCTGTTTTATAATGACGTCGAGGCCTATTAGATCCATTTTCAACTACCATATTAGCAAAGACTTTAACTGGTCCAATTACATGTTTGCAAAATGTGACTAAAACAAAAAATAAATATTAAAATATAGTCTCCTCAGGAAAAATCAGACAGATTAGTAACACAGAAATTTATCCGCCCCAACTTTTGTCAAGCGTCCAAATTAGCTGTGTTCAATAAGTAAAAAAAACAAAGGTTATAAGCTGTTTGAATGTTGGACAACAACAACTTCTGCTCGAGAATGCTGGATGTTTCGGTACAAGGACGTTTCGGTACATTAGGACGTTTCGGTACAATAGAAAGACGTTTCAGTACAAGTAGAGACTTTCGGAACAACAAAAAGACGTTTCGGTACATAATTTTTTTGGAGATATGGGGTGATAATAAGTTTGTGTTTGTTTCAAATTTTTCCAATAAGTTTCGGTATATTATGTAACATATTTGATGACAAATGATATTCATCGATGATCAAACATTTCGTCGGATGCCTAACAATTATAAGCCTAATCATAAATTGCAAAGAAAACGGTTTAATTAACCAATATGTCATTAGACATACCTATGTATTATGTATGACGAAAGACCCCTCCCCCCCCCCCAAAAAAAACTAAACAAACAAACATAAAAGAAAAAAGAAAAAAAAGGAAAGTACAAATTAAATTTATGTAATCAAATAAATTGGTATACTTAAATGTTTCCTGCTTTTCAACTCCATCATTTCGGGGACATGATTTTTGTTTGGGGGGGGGGGGGGGGGTCTGAAAATATATATAACTCTAACTAAGGTAATAAACAACATGTTGATAATGTATTCTCTTTAAACAGTCAAAAAATTGGTAATGTATCAAAACAAAATATGTACCGAAACATCTTATTACCATGTACCGAAATGACTTTTTTCTTTGTACCGAAACGTCCTTGTACCGAAACGTCCTGCACCCCTGCTCGAGTGATGGGCTGTCGGTACTGGTAGCTGACATGAGTGATCCCCATTTTTATCCCTGTTGCATTGTATTTGAAATCATAACAGGCTTTAGTCCTAGTCAGCCGGTTGCAGAATTACTGAGTTCATGTAAGCATATAGAAACTATAATAATTACAAAAAAACAGCTTATTTCTCTACAATGAACATATGACCCCAGTCACATGAACGTTACAGAACAATCAGAAACTTGTTTGAACCTCGAGCCACAGATTTGAAGATACGAATGTTTGTATCCGGAGCCATGACTGCCCATAGATCTCGAGAATTCAGCCCTCTTTTGACACAATGTAAACCTCCCCTTTCCTTTCTGCTCTTACAATGACAAATATGGATAATGACCATATCCCTGTCTACAGTACAAAATCGATAATTCAGAAAATCAGAAACAGAAGGCATACAAAATCAGGATAAAACAGGAACCAAAGCAAACAAAAACAAAAACCTCCACCATATGAAAAGAAGCGAACTCCCGATATGAGAGTGAGACCAGGTGCCCAGGAAGAGTAAGCATCTCCTGCTTGCATGCAACACCCGTCGCTTCAATTCGGTAGAACTGTCACATCCGGTTACTTCCATTTTGGAAGATATAGAGTACAATCTTTGGTTGGATGGTTCAAATGGTCTATGACAGAATATCATCCATCATTCTGGATAGTGGGACATCATAGTGTATGACGAGTTCCCCATATCGACCGTAGAACTTCCTCAGTGACGATGTTAGTCGGTCACAAACATATCCCTGACTGAGAAGCTTATCTGAAAGACGCCTAGCACTCAGAACAAATCCGTATATTTGGTACTTGCTCTGGCAAAGCGTATCAACTGAGATATGAACACGCCATAAGCAGGCGATGAAGGGAAACTACATGTACATGCTGCTTTCTTAGATTAAAATTATTATGTATTGCACAGAATGGTACATGTTTGTACACAATTCAATTACCACACTGCTGCATTGAACTTAAAACTTAGAGCTGTCATTAGACTAGTCACTTAGATAAAAAATTGTTTGAGGTAATTTCTGAAAAATTAGGAAAAATTAAACTTGTGCAGGGCACTTTTAAAATTATAATGAACAGCATAAATATAACTTACAAGAACTATTTGAAGAGAAATGCCTTCTGTTTTATTTTCCTGGGAGGGAAACTGAGATGAACTGAGAGAGAAGTGGCTGCCATTGTTGTTCTTCTTTATACTGTACAAGACAATTCGACCTCGAAACTAATTCATACCAAAATCATTTCTTAAAAAACTTTGTCACACCTATCATAAAGCAGTAATCTTTTGTAAAAAAACTTGAAATATGAGTAAAATTGAAAGAAAAGCATGGAGTCTTACTGTCTTTACATTTCCAAATACAGATAAAAGTATTTGAGCCCATATAGCTTGGTAAAGGCTAGTATCAGTGCATGAATTATAACAAAAAAGAAAGAAAGAAAAAAAAAAGTAAAAATGAATACAGGCATGTAATTGTGATACTATTAAGACAGATGAACTTCATAAAAATGGAATGTATCAAACCAGACATGGTTTTAACTTTCAATCTATAGAATTTTCTGAAGATAATTGAAAATGTACAGATCTTCGAACTGCCTGACAAAAAGACCACACCCTTTTTCTGGGGCCCTTGAGGTCAAGGGCTCAAACAAAATATAAGGTGCATATCTAGATTATAGACCAACCATTATGTAGGAATCAGTTACATTTCTATCATTAACAGTTTCAGAGGAGTTGCATACAAAAGACCCCTTTAAGGAGGAAATGACCACACCCTTTTTCGAAGACCCTGGTGGTCAAGGGCTCAATAAAAATATAATTAAAAAAATGATATGATCGCTGAGCGATATAAGTCCCCTACCGGCGGCATATATTTATGTCCTGCAACTCTGCCTATGAATTACTCTTCAATTAAACATGAGTTTTAATTAAACTTACTGTCCGTGCAGCTCAGTTCTGAGGTTTTATCTGCTTTATCGATTTGAAAAAGAGGTCAAGAGTGACGAAATTTGAACTTGCTCTGTAACTATCCAAGACTAAGCTGAGTATCAATTTTTACCTGAATATCTGTATTTGTTGCAGAAAAAAGTCTGGAAAACTGACAAAAACTAAATTGTGCAAGTCATCAAGGGGCATAAATCCTCCAAAAATAGGTCAAACGTGACAAAAGTCGAACTTGCCCTGTAACTATGCAATACTAAGCTGTGTAAAAATTTCACCTGAATATCTCTATTTGTTGCAGAAAAAAGTCCGGAAAACTGACAAAAACTGAATTTTCCACGTCATCAAGGGGCATAACTTAGGTCCAGTGTGACGAAAGTCGAACATGCCCTGTAACTATCCAAGACTAAGCTGAGTATCAAATTTCAACTGAATATCTCTCATTGTTGCAGGAAAAAGTCCGGAAAACTGACAAAAACTGAATTTTCCAAGTCATCAAGGGGCATAACTCCTCCAAAAATAGGTCAAGCGTGACAAAAGTCGAACTTAATCTGTAACTATCCAAAAACAAGCTGTGTATCAAATTTCATCTGAATATCTCCATCCATTGCAGAAAAAAGTCCGGAAAACTGACAAAAACTGAATTTTCCAAGTCATCAAGGGGCATAACTCCTCGAAAAATAGGTCAAGCATGACGAAAGTCGAACTTGCTCTATAACTATCCAAGACCAAGCTGTGTATCAAATTTCATCTGAATATCTCCATCCGTTGCAGAAAAAAGTCCGGAAAACTGAAATTCGGACAGACGGACAGACGGAGGGACAGACGGAGGGACAGACGGACGGACAGACAGACCGAGAGGAAACTAAGAGTCCCCTTCGGCGTTGCCGGTAGGGGACTAACAACTAGGCCACAGACCAATCACAATGCAAAAAGAATCACATTTCTATCATTTATAGTTTAAGAGAAGTTGTGTCCACAAGAATTGTTTACGGACGCCGGACAGACGGACGACGGACGAAGGGCGATCGCATAAGCTCGGCTGGTCTTTGACCAGTAGAGCTAAAAACTCGGTGCATTAATTATCCATTCTCATAGCACTGATTGTTCCCTCAAGATCCGATTTGTTGTTGATTTTCTAGCTACAGTTTTTCCATGTCTTATGAATTAAGTGGCTCCGCTCGAAGCATCATTGATGAGAATATAATATTCGAAACACGTGTCTGGTGCAGGAAAAATTGGTTTGAAATTTTCTTCATGAAGGTATGGGGTTGGAACACTTTCGTATTATTATGATTTGTCTTACTTCTATGAATGTCGTCCGAAGACAACGATTTGGAAAAAGTCATCCCTTCTTTCCAGAATGGGATGAGGAATCAATGAAATATCTACTTTAATATCTTTTGAATCAAACATTAAGCAAGTTTGATATTTAGTAACCATGTTCGTGATCAAAAGGTTTCATATGTCTTGACTTTTGCATTATGTTTGTAGAAAATCCGGAAATGTTCGGGGTCACTGAAGTATATCCTCCTCCTCCTCCTCCACCACCACCATCACCGCCTCTGTCTCCGCCGCAGCAGAATTGTTTCAACATCTAGCAGCAAAAAGAGAAGTCGTGATGGCGATGAAATGGGCGTGGTGGGGATGGCGGTGCCATCTGCTGCTTGATATTGAAACATTGATGCGGCGGAAGCAGCGGTGACAATGGTGGTGGTTATAGTGATTGTTATGGAGGAGGAGGTACTTCAGTGACCCCGAACCTTTCCGGACTGTATTTATCTCATTGAGACTTCATTTGATATTTCACACGGTATACTCTCTTTATCTTACAATGACATCGATCCATCCCCGGGCTATACTGTACTCCTTAAGATCTTTCATTTAATATGTCACACTTTTTATTTTGCACACAATGAGCCTGAACTAAACCCCGGGTGTAATGTACGAGTACATCTGGTCAAGCCCTGGGGATAGAATGGAGAGAGGGAATAGATGAAGGGGGAGGGAAAGGTATTCAGTAATTTGAAGACCATGACTGGTCAGGGTCAGATCTGGACCGGACCCGATGACGTCGTTGCACCACACTTTACAACAAAGAAAGTGTTGTTCTCCATATTAGTCCCAGAAACCTCAGTTTTCCTTTAGAAAAACGTCAGTTAGGTTTCCTGTTTCGACGGATAACCACATTACATTGTATTTCTTTCGACTTAACAAATTTAAAAGCTTTTAATTCAAAACAAACAACGACATACATGTATCTAATAATTTTTAAAAATAGATCAAACACTTAGATGCAAAAGTCCAACATTCTTAACTTGTCTCATTCAAATGATTTGACTTTATCACACAAAGAAAAAAGTATGATTTATGGTTAAACCTATAGATCAAAAGACGGTCTATGAAGTAATTACGGACACGTGATATCTTATTTATAATTTAATATAAAAACAATGTGTTATGCGTCGTATTCGTCAAGAGCATCTCATACTCAACATGGCAATACAACAGATTACAGGTAAGTATCATTTTTTGTAGGATCAAGATACAAAATAAAGGAGAAATTTGATTTTAATATCGAGTTGAAATAATCTGACAAAATTATATATCCTAGTTAATACACGTGCTGTATCTCTTGTAATCTATGTTTTGTTTTGTTTTGTTTCTGATGAGATACCATCAAGAGTATAATTCAGAAATCGAAAATGGAGTTTCATATGTGTAGATTAAGATATCCATCCTTACCCAAAATTATATGACGTATTCAAAACTATCAACAAGACAATTTTTTTCACCTTAACAACAGTTCCTTTCCATTTCTAATAAAGTCTCAAAACATAACATAACATTTTCAAGCAAAATTAAATCTACATATTTTTTTCTTGAATTTTCTCTAAAACATTTCATAACGTCGTAGTCCGTAATGACAGATCGGGTGAACCTGAAAATCGTGAGGCAATTTGAAAATCTATTGACACAAATTAAGTATTTTGCGTTCCATAGCGGATGGACAATCAGAGAAACTGTTACCCTAGGTTGGTTTACACTATGTTCCCGGCGACCGCGGCAGTCACGGCGGTCAAAAACGTAGCAAACCGTATGATTTTTGGCAGTTTTTATCTTGGTATTCAAGTTCTGTTAGATCTCGTTACGTTTTCGCATGGTCTATCAATGTATCTGTGACAGGCCGCGGCTATGAAGACCTGACGCCGCACTACGTTTCAACCTACCGCTTGTTACGGACGTTAGTACGTTTCCTCACGACCTGTCACGTTCTGATAAGGTCTGTCACGGTTTGTTACGATCAAATCAAGTTGGCCACGTCTACCAAGTTCTGTCAAGGCCCACTACGATCAACCGTGACGGACGGGAAAAGGAGACACAAAAAGATGCATAAAAGGGTTTGGGTTTTTTACTTTTTGTGTGACCTTACGTACCGTGCCAGGCCGTAGAAGAACTTGAAATAAACCATAACAAGCCGGAATGTACCGTGACTAAACGTGACGAAACGGCTAACACGTTCCTTAGTCACCGTGAGAAATCGTGACACACCTTGATAAAACATGCATCTGCCTTCAAGCAGCCGCAGCTAAACGGGACATAAACGTGGCAGACCGTAACTCAACTTCACTAGGATCGTAAGTTGCCAATTCATACTTTTGCTTCCCCTTCCGCTGCGGACACTGTCCCAAGTTTTGTTACGGTCTGTAATGTTCTGTCACGTTGCGTTCGATCCGTTTTGCTACGGTTTGCCCCATCAGCCCCGGCTAGTTACGTTTGTCTATCCCGTTCCCCTACTTTGTTTCACAGTCACCACGTTTTATCCACGTTGGCTTGAAACGTGGCCGCCGGGAACATAGTGTAAACGGGGGGTTATATAAACAGACTGACGTCGCAGAACCATAATACATCAAGTCATTTGTCCACCATATTAATGTATGCCAGTGACAATATCTTTGTAGACATACACTTATATGTATCTGTTTTCTTTATATGTATCATTTTCCTCCTGTGCTCTTCAGTCAACTACGTACAAATAACAACTATGCTTTGCATATAAAATCAGAAGGTTTGGGAAACAAATTTTTGGTAAAAGAGTAATAGAGATAACTCTTTTTTTTAAAAATGTTGGTAATATGTTCTTTACTTTTACCTACGGAATGGTCTCCGATCTATGTGTACACCAAATAGAATTGTGCATTATCATGCTGAATATACATGTATGAACTCCCTTAAATAGCCATACCCTTGTTTTATATTGCAAATACTTTTCTTATTTCATTTCTTAACAGCACTGGCATTATACTGTTGCTTCGCGTACTTCGCCGGAGCCCAGTCAGGGGGTTTCCCTCCACCTTCTCCCCCTATTCGGCAGTGTGAATTTGGATCTGCTCTTAACAGGCGAACAGGTCGCCCAATAGTCTGCAGTCCCTTTACGACACCTCAAGATAACCAGTGCCCAAGCGGAACATTTTGCAGAGGTGGGCCAGCTGACGAACCTGGGTTATGCTGTTTACGTAACGGTGAGACAATGATCTTGTTCCATTTAAAGCAATATATGATACCTTACCTTAGGATACCTTAGGATCTTCAGTGGGCGCTGGCTGTATCTGCCACTATGTCCACCTCTTCTTCTTCTATCAACTTAAAAATACTTTTGTGACTTCCGGATTGTGTGTTAATGTCCGCTGTATAGTCAAACTTCACATCCTGATGTTCCCAGTGTCTATCAAGTGCGATTTCAAAGTGTTTCACAGACTTAGCATTTATCACTTCATTTGGCAGGCTGTTCCATGTGTCTGTAATGCGGCGTGTAAAAGAATATTTCCTGATGTTCTTATTACAGTGAAATTTCTTCAATTTTAAGTCATTTCCCCTTGTTCTTGATGTTTCATCCAATACAAGTATATTGCTTGCTACCTCCGGATCATAAACTCCTCTCAATATCTTAAAAGTCTCTATCATGTCACCTCTTAATCGCCTATACTTGAGTGTTGGAAGCTTTAGCTGTTTGAGTCTTTGCGAATAATCCATATCCTTGAGTGTTGGTACTAACTTGGTTGCCCTTCGCTGAACATTTTCAACTCCTTCTATATCCCTTACTTTGTATGGGCTCCATACCGCAGCTGCATACTCAAGGTGTGGTCTCACAAGTCCTTGAAATAGATATTTAAAGCTCTTTTCGTCTAGATACGTAAATGTCCTCCTTATTAGACCCATAATGCTGTTTGCTTTATTTATCTTTAGCTGTATATGTTTTGAGAATTCCAGATGTTCATCAACCAACACTCCAATATCCTTCTCTGCCTCTGATTGTTCTAAAATTACTTGTCTGCCTGAACCATCATAAAGATGATATTGTGATGTTTCTCTCCTAGACCTTTTACCCGCTACATTGATCACTTTACATTTGTTGGGGTGGAATTTGAGGAGCCATGTGTCGGACCAGTTTTGAAGTGCATCCAAATCTTTTTGTAGTGACTCACTATCTGATATATTCCTTATTTGTTTGTATACTTTTGTGTCGTCAGCGAATAAGTAAGTGCTTGCTTCTACACACTCGGGCATATCGTTTATATAGAGCACAAATAATGTCGGCCCGAGCACGCTCCCCTGCGGAATGCCGCTCGTTACTTGGTGGTACGTAGATTCTGATCCATTGACTGACACTTTCTGCTTTCTATCCTTCAAGAATTCTTCTATCCATCTGATGACTTCCTCACTAATTCCGTATCTATGTAACTTATGTACAAGCCTTTTGTGTGGGACCTTATCAAAGGCCTTCATAAAGTCCATGTAGATTGCATTTATTTGTCCACCATTGTCTAAAATATCTGTCCATTCATCCATGACCTTTATGAGTTGTAGTGTTGTTGATCGCCCCTTCACGAATCCAAACTGTTGTTTACTAAATAATTTGTTACGTGTCATATGGTCAACTATCTTTTTTCTCACTAGTTTCTCCATCATTTTACAAATTACACTTGTAAGGCTAACTGGACGATAGTTGCCGGCATCCGACTTGTCTCCCTTTTTAAACAATGCCACTATATTCCCTACTTTCCATATGCTCGGTACCTTTCCTTCTTTCAATGTTGTGTTGAAAATTGTAGTCAGCGGTGTTGCTAACGTCTTTCGCAATTCCTTCAAAATCATAGGGTGGATTTCGTCCGGTCCCATAGACTTGTTAGGGTTTAGATCTTTTAGTAGTTCCTCTACACTCTCAGTAGTGAATAGATAATTCTCGAATGAGTATTCTATCTTAGCATCGTTGATATCTGGTAGGTTGTCATTTGGTTCCACTGTGAAAACACTACTAAAAAAGTTTGCTAACACTTCCGCCTTTTCTTGATCATTTTTTGTCAATCTAACTTCTCCATTGTCCATTTCATATTTTAACTCTGATACCCCTGTCTTTGTCTTTCTCATTGAGTTTGCATACTTCCAGAATTTTTTGGGGTCCTGTTTCACATTTTTGGCAATTTCCTTTTCCATTCTTAATTTTGCATTTCTTGTTAATCCTTTAACTTGATTCCTTAGCTTAACGTATTCTTGATAACGTTTCCCATCCTTTGTCTCCATGTATCTTTGCCAACATCTGTGCTTCTTTTTAATTTTGCGGATTGCTTTCTCCTCTAACGGTAAGTATTTATGCTTTTTCGCCTTTTCCTTCACTCATGGATTTACAAGTGATGTTACTTTTATGACTAGTTTTCTTTCCCAGTATTATACAATGGGTTTACCATACATAATTTAGAAAATGTCAACAAGTTGTTGGGAATTAAACACTAAAAGATATTCAAAATGTGTGTTTTTCACGCCGCGATTGTGCAAGTATGCTTCGCGAGAACTAATTAGTTATGCAGTAACCTCGCGTACTAGTACGTCCTTGCAGGTAAGCACACTTGGTATTTTCCACAATGTTTTAATTGTATATTTGATAAATACTTTGTATTTAAATAATGTTGTTCGATATCAATAACATTTCAACCCCACTCACCTGAGAAAGCCCTTTTCAATTTTAACAACGTGCACGAGGTTCACAAGTGCGCAAATAGACGTATCTTTGGCACTAAGAACTGCAAAATTTCTAACATCCTCATTACAACCACTTCTTTCAACAGTAATCTTACAAAAAACTCATTTTATACGCACAGCTTTGAAATTCTCAATAGTAAGACATCTAATGTTGTTTAAGGAATAGTGTTCACATTATGGATTAATTTATTTTGTTGAAACCAAAGGTCAGCCCCGAACCAGAATGTCAGGACATCAATCAATAATCAACAATAAAGGACATTTTCTGCTACTCCTCCCTTGTGTCATCGCATATGAGTGAGGCTATACGACTGAGCACTTAGAAAAAAAAATAAAGAAAGCAAGAAAATCAACTTCTTTATCGTCACTTAAACGAACCTGAAAATTTCGTTTTATCTATGAGAGTCAGAGTCCTGGAGAAAATATATCATCCACAAACAATCTCAATTTTTAGCACTACTTCCCGTCGCAACAGAGAAGAACATTTGATTAAAAATCTCAACACCGCAGCGCCCTATGGAATCAATGACAATATTAAAAGTTTACGGAACCTAACAAGTCCCGATAGTCAATCGGTAAATGTGATTAGCTTTTTTAACAAAACAAAAAAGAAGTCATCGAGGTCATGGCATTAGAGAATATAATAAGCCCGAGATGCATGTACATAATATTTCCTTTGATGAATTGGTTCCATTTGTGAATGAGCCTCGAGGTCAACACCACATTCGTACCAAATTGTACTCTGTTCCTGTAGGGAAATTTCACGACATCTACAAGTATAATAAGGATCTCACGTTTTCCGATAAATATTCCCCAGAATACAGACTACAAGGTGTCATTATGGATATTTCTACTTTTTGTTTATTTCAAGCAGTAAGATTAGATAAATGAGAAGAGAAAGATTTGCGAACAAAGGAATTGATCAATTAAATCTTGGCCTAATTTTAATTAACATCGCTTCATCGCCCACTTATGTCGTGTTCATATCTCACTTGATACGCAATGCCAGAGCAAGTACAAATTATACAGATTTTCCTGAGAGGAGCTTAGCGTCTTTCAGATAAGCTTCTCAGTCAGGGATACGTTTGTAACCGACTTACATCGCGGATTACCTCAGCAGAACATATCCTTTGGAGCTTGAAATCAAAGAAACTACAGAGACAAATAATTCAGCATCCTATTTGGACATAATGTTGTTCTACGACAGTGATGGTCAAATGAAAACCTCACTCTATGACAAAAGTGACGACTTCAATTTCAGCATCACAGACTTTCCTTTTCTGAGTAGAAACATCCCTTTCATCGCCTGCTTATGGCGTGTTCATATCTCGGTTGATTCGCTATGCCAGAGCAAGTACCAAATAAACAGATTTTGTTCTGAAAGCTTGGCTCAGATTTTGTTCTGAGAGCTAGGCTCAGTCTTTCAGATAAGCTTCTCAGTCAGGGATACGTTTGTGACCGACTAACATCGTCACTGAGGAAGTTCTACGGTCGATATGTGGAACACGTCATACATTATGATGTCCCACTATCCAGAATGGTGGATGATATTCTGTTATAGACCATTTATACCGTTCAACTACAGATTATACTTTATAACTTCCAAAATGGAAGTAACCGGATGTGACAGTTCTACCGAATTGAAGCAATGGGTGTTACAAGCAGGATATGCTGACTGTGTGACCATGTCGGGAGTTTGCTTCTTTTCATGAGGTGGAGGTTTTTGTCTGTTTACTTTGGTTCCTGTTTTATCCTGATTTTGTATGCCTTGGGTTTATGATTTTCTGAATTATCGTCGTATTGTGCTGTATATAGGGATAGGTCATTATCCATATTTGTCATCGTCACTGAGCAAGTTCTTCTTTCGATATGGGAAACTCGTCATACACCATGATGTCCCTATCTCCAGAATGGTGGATGATATTCTTTCATATACCATTTGTACCATCCAGCTAAAGATGATACTTTATATCTTACAAATGTCTTATTGTCTTATTGGTAACCCTTTTACAATATTTTGCAAAGTAAAGTACAATAATGTTAGTTTTTCAGTACTGTTACTTCCACGTGTTATCAATTTATCCTGTTTACTTGGAATGGTCTGAAATAATCTTCAAAAAGACCACATCGCACTAGTCTTGATATGATAACAGCCAAAAACGTTCGTTATAACAAACAATAAATATCCGGTAACACGTTACTCCAGTCTTATTGTCATTCATGTCAAATATTTCTTGATGTTTTTGTTCCCTAAATCCACGTTCCCACGGTTGCGCAATAGTTAATTTTCTTCTATTGTCTTTTCTATTTTGTAATCTTAAGTGTTTTCTGTCGTATTTGATAACTGAAGCTTTATTATGTAGATCTTTAATTATCTATGCATATTTTGATCTTTGCATGTGTTAATTTTAATTTTAATCCGTGCGAAAACGAACAAAAGCTATTTCAGCTTTACCACCTCCGTGAATGTGGTTACAATCAATCCTTTTAAGATTTAACAGACGTTTATTGTTTCAAATGTCTTTGAAATATTTTCAAACTTTATCTTTTTATTTTGATTCAACATTTTGATTCAAGTATTCCCCCATGAAATAAACTGTTTGCTTAAAGAAAAATTGCGACAACATCTGATTCTGTTTTAATATTTGTTCAATCTTTGTTTCTGATTTGTACAAAGACTTGGTATGTGGACGGCAAAGCAATCCTCTCACTAGTATGGGTAATGCACCTACGTGTCTGGGCCCTGAGAGAATAAATTGTCCAAGAGGTTTTCGATGTAGATCAATCAGACAACCCCTTTCAGCAGTATGTTGTTCAGGTAACCACCTTTATGTTATGTCTACTACATTATCTTCTTTCTATCCGGTTATTTCTTTGTTTATTACTTCATAACAGTGCCACTATATTTGGTTTTCATAATGATTTTCATGGAAAAAAGACTTAAAACGCTCATATGTGTAGAAGCTCGATATTTGTAAATATGAAGTTATCAATATTATTATATTTGTTATGTTGTAATAATTGGAGTGCACAGTGTAAGATTTCCATTAATGTAAAACTTATATTATTTTGATCCATACATGTATATGTTAATATTTTGTGTTGCATAAATTGTGTTAAGTGCTACTAATGAAGAATCTCTGTATGAAAAATGTATTTCATGTGCACTGTATTTGTCCAGCTTGCTTAAACAGATTTGAATAGTTTGATTTTCTTCATAATGGATAATTCATGAAATTCTTATGGATGCATTATTTCTCAATTTTAACCACATATTTCATCATAAGATTGTTTTATCTTTACATTGTCCATTAAACTTTCATTGTACAAAAGTTTCAGTTGGCCCGCAATGTCCACCAGGGGTACCTATCGTCAATTGCTTCGTAGATCCATGTCAGGTTACGTCTTGTCGGGCATTTCCATGGGCTCGATGTGTGTAAGTTAACAGTGACATTATATTTTCGTTAAAAGGAATATATTTCTAAAGACAACAAAGGAGGGGATCTCCAACAACACCAGGTTGTAGCACCCACAGCAAAACCCCAAAACACCCAATGCAAAAACACAAAGCAGACAAGCACAAAAAGAGACGCACAAGGGACAAGGAACGTCAACGCACAACACAGAAACATCAAACACAAAGGACTACTCATAAACCGACGAGACCAATGGAAAACCGATGCCGACTTAGGACGGCCATCTGCCACGGAAATAGCAGAAGGTATGGTTATCCTGGATTACGTGCGCACGACCCTCCCACTTTTCCGATTACCCAGAGGTCTCGAAGAACGTACAATTGTGGTGTAAAACAACCTCCTCACTGTCAGATGACCACACACAAACAAGACCGCAAAACGCAGGGGGCCACGTAACACAGATGAATATGTAATTCAATATAAAAAGAGGGCCCACGTAATACAATCCGTGCTCTGCCGCCGCGAGCTCATGTATGTTATCACTCGAGGAGTCCGACTGACATTCAGAGAGGACAGGTGGTCGGGGCCCTGTCTTCTCTAAAGAGGTTTGGACAGGGCCCGTCATGGAGTCCCGTCGTCACAGTCAGTCAGAGTGCAAGTTTTAAGAATGCGCTTCTACAAGACTGTAGATTGGTCATGTACCAAGCCTAGAGTCCGTCTGGTGACATTAGACAACTAATTTAATGATAATTATTTGTTGCATGCTAACCTATTTAAATATTATACAAAACGACATCTTATTCCAGTCAAAGCTTACGCTTTCTCTTTTATTTGTGTTGAGAAAAGACGTATTTGTAAAACTGTTATGGATAATTTTGAAAAAAAAACCCAAAATTTTTGACCTTCACACTGGACTTTGTATATAACTTTATATATAACTTTATATAATAACACATATATTTCAAAATTGACATTCGGAAACATTTGACTCTTTTTTTCTGATAAAGGAAAAAATATACTTTTATATATAACACTAAGATAAACTTTTATATACGACACTAAAATATACTTTTATATATGACACTACAATTTACTTTCATATATGACAGCTTGCATATACTTTTATATGCAGGTGGTCATGCTGGAGATCATTCCCTTTTCTTTATTATGTATTTCCATTTGACTGTATGATCATTCGTCAATTTATCATGATGCACTCGAAATGAAAGTCTTTTCACATTCAACAAAGGAGGGGATCTCAAACAACATCAGGTTGCAGCACCCAAAGCAAAACAACAAAACAACCAATACAAAAACACAGAGCAGACAAGCACAGAAAGAGACGCAAGAGGGACAAATGAGTTAAAGAAGATCCTGACGAAAATCTCAACAGCACTCACAATAGAGAACAAAATTAAGCATCGACGGACCCCTAGCAAGCTAGAGGTGGGACCAGGTGCCCGGGAGGAGTAAGCATCCCCTGTTGGCTAGCCGCACCCGCCGTCGATGTTTACGCACGAAAATGAAAACAATTTATGAAACTCAGGAACGTCAACGCACAACACAGAAACATCAAACAAAAAGAACCACATATAAACCAACGAGACAAATCGGTAACCGGTGCCGACTTAGGACGGCCATCTGCTACGAAAATAGCAGAAGGTGTTGTTATCCTGGAAAAAACGTTACATTGAGTTAAAGAAGATCCTGACGATAATCCCAACAGCAATCACAATATGCATAACAGAGCACCAAATTGATCATAGACGGACCCCAGCCTGCCAGAGGTGGGACCAGGTGCCTGGGAGGAGTTAGCATCCCCTGTTGGCTAGCCGCACCCGCGCCGTCGATGTTCACGCACGAAAATGAAAAGAATATATAAAATGCATGCACTGTCTGAGGCCACGTCTATATAGAAAGTGCTATTGCGACAATGTCAGGGAAAAATATTCAAAACACTTACTGTCAAACCCCTCGCGGGGAACTTTTTCACGAGCTCCACATGGCAAAGGACATAAGTCACACGTTACGTAAGACTTAGGCGTATTTCCATTTGGCAAAACGTTTAAGATCATCTTTGAATTCATAATAGAAACCGCAACTTGCAAGAAACGAAGGCAAACTTATAACGTCATATTTCCGTGATGTAAAACTTACACAACTTGTTTTTATAAATACAGAAATTAACTTAATAGAACATCTTTTAAGATCATATGTCTGTAATAATTTTGCATCTGTCTTTCAGGTCAGATTATTGTGGCGGCTGTAACGCACGATTTTACATAGGTCGATTTGAGGTGACAAGATTTTGTAGTTTCTTTGGTCGAATAGGTCGATGAAATATATATAATTACATGACTTTTTGAACATGTATGTTTTAATCAGAAGCTATTAAATTTCAATGCAAAATTACACTCTCTGAATTTTTCAATGAATTTTTAAAAATTGAATGTTTATTTTTGCCATTTAATAACAATAATAATATATATAAAATAAAAGCCTATCAGATTCCCCTTCCAGAATATTAAGTGACATTCTGGATTGCGATTGAATGGCTGTCATCATTACCTAACAAGACATTTTTACATGATAGTTACATTGATAATCACCGAATTCGACAGGTTTTCATGGAGTTGTTACGACGGGTATTGCATACAGTGAGGAGATGCTGACTCTCCCCGGGCACCTGGTCTCGCTTAGGTATTTGTTATTTATTCCGAGGTTTGCATCCGATCCAATGGAAATTCTGATGATTTTGCCTTGACTTCTCGACTTAAGACTGAATAACTGATAGGTACTTCTTTGATGTTTATTGGAATATGAAATGTCAGTTGTATCAAAAATATTGGAAAACCGCGTAGCTTAGCGAAAAGCCTTTTCACTTGTTGTAGCTTTCAAATCATGCGCGTAGCAACTGATGTTATCATCGGTAATATTCACTGTACTGGACTGAAATATTAATCAGTCGACTTATTAAAATGTTTCAATTGAGATAGAGAAGATCCTGACGACAATCTGAACAGCACTCAAAATAAAGCACTACATTGAGCAAGGGCGGACCTCTAGTAAGCCAGAGATAGGACGAGGTGCCCGGGAGGAGCAAGCATCCCCTGTTTGGCTAGCCGCATCCGCCGTCGGTATTCACGCACAAGAATGAAAACAATATCTACAAAACATGCACTGTCTGAGGTTGGTGTCTTTGTAGAAAGTGTTATGGCGATCGTTTCATGAAGACAATTAAAACACTTAGTGTCAAATCCCTCGTGGGGAATTTTTTACGAGCTCCACACGGCAAAGTGCATAAGTGTGACACAAATGAGATAAAGAATATCCTAGCGACAATCTCAAAATCACTCGCAATAGAGCACCAAATTGAGCTTCGACGGGCCCCTACAAAGCTAGAGGTGGGACAAAATGCCGGGGAGTTGTAAGCATCCCCTGTTTCGCTAGCCGCACCCGCCGTCCATGTTCACTCACGAGAATTAAAATCATATCCACAAAACGTGCACTGTCTAAGAATATGTCTATATAGAATGTGCTATGGCGATCATGTCAGGAAAAACAATTACTAATGTCGAAGGGTTACAACTCTATACTATCTTGAAAAAAAATCCAAACCAATTTCCATGCACAAGACACGTGCTGCTTCGAATAATATATTCTTATTAGTGATGCTTCCAGCGGAGCCACCAAAAAAAATTCAGTAGCGCCCTCTTTAATGTTTTGAAGTTAGATTTTTTACATTTACATTACAGAGAGTGCACCGCTTCATATTTCCTGTAGGGTCGATTCGGTAGCATATCCAAATAAAATCTATGTTCAAAATAGCATTGGAGGGATGTTGCTAAGATGTTATATGTTTAATATCTTCAAATTCATTAGCATCATTTTAGAGCAGAAAAATTGACAGCATGGACCAGACATGCACGTTTCGGGTAATAACCCTCGTCAGTGATCCTCAATCTAAACAATGAAATATGACCAAAGTCTGTGAATTTCAAAGTTAAACTCATTTAATTTCGATGAAATTTATAAAATAAATAGAAAAATAAAATAGAAATAGCAAATAAAATATATGTGATGCCACATTGATAAAAGGCCAAAACAAAGCTTCTTTCAGGTGACAGAGCTGGAAAGAAGTAATTAATACACTTGACAAACATCAGGTCACGGGGGACGATTTTAACTACTCCACACTGCAACGTGAAATAAGTGTTTATATTAATAATGTCGAACAGCTCCAACTCTATACCTTCTTGAAGAAAATTCCAAACTAATTTCCATACACCAGACACGTGTTTCGAATATCAAAATCTCATCAGTGATGCTTCCAGCGGAGCTGGAGGCATCACTGATGAGAATTTAATATTATTTAATTTAGAGCTGGAGGCATCACTGATGAGAATTTAATATTATTTAATTTAATGCTCTGACATAATGATGAGAATTTAATATTATCTAATTTAATGCTCTGGCATATTATTTAATTTAATTCTCTGGCATAACACGTTATTCCAGAACAAGTACCAAATATACAATTTTTTGATCTCAGAGATCTTTCAGATAAGCATACATTTATGATTGAAACATTTGTGATCGACAAACATTATCACTGAAGAAATTCTACGACTGACACGGGGAACTCGTCAAATACTATGATGCCCCATGATACAAAATGGAGGATGGTATTCTGTCTTTGTCCATTTGAACCATCCAACCACAGAATATACTAGTCTGGTATCTTCCGAGATGGAAGTAACCGGATGTGACATCTCTACCGAATTGAAGCGACGGCTATTGCATGCAAGCAGGAGGTCTCACTCCTATATTCTGGTTTCGCCTCTTTTCATGTTGATGTTTTTGTTTGTTCTGGTATCTGTTTTATCCTGATTTTTGACAGGAGCAACCAAAATGAGGAACAAACTTGCAACGGACACCCTTAATAAGGACATGTTATATATAATGCAGGCAAATGAATCCTCACTAGAGGAAAAGCAGGGCGAGGCATTGAATTCAACAATTGATTTGCTATCCCAATTATCAGAAATGGAAGACATATTCATGGACTCAAGGCCAATTATTTCCCAATGAGATCAAAGACTGAACAAAATACAGACCATTCTTACATTCTTCCATGCATGGGAAAATGACCCAAGTTTTTATTAATGCAATCTTATAACAAGGAAAACGAGGGAAGACATTGCTTCTGCCTGAATGGGATTTTTATCTTTATTTAAACGTTGTGTGTTCGAAGGACATAGCCTCATTCCAGCATATAGGAACTCGGATCTAGTCGAGAATCACTTCTGTCAACAACGTGGAATTTGCATTGGCCTTAACACCAATTCAACAGTACAACAGTATGGGCCTAGTGATAATGCCATTATGTTAGGGCAAACAACATTGTCAGGGAAATGCAACACTGGAGAAAAGGTTACCTTTTATGAAGCAGTGAAACAAAAAATCGAAGAAGAGAACATCCAAATCAGCCTTGCGAAGACTTTAATTGTAATTGTCAAATTTAGTGTATTTCTTTCATTTTGTATGTCCGAATAAATGTGAATTATGTGTGAACCTGGTCGTTTTGAAGAGGAAGAACTAAGGTTGTTACCATATTTATGGCAGGCTTTTTTCTAATTGGTGTCAAAAAGTGTTTTGAAATAGATTTTAATTATCCAATTCATATACTTACCTACAATTATATGTGTATTTTTAATGATTGAAAAGATATAAAACTGAAACGAGATAGCACGTGGTGTACGACATTTATCGGGGATGGCGATTGTATAATAGAAATTGTAATGGCAAACAGATATTTTCCTCAGCAACTGAGATTTTCCGTTCCCACATTGACCCGTTAAAAGAATGTTATGACCAGCCATTGCCAAATTCCTCATCGCAAATTTCGTATCTGCATTGGTCTGAAGATTTCAGCTGAATTTTCGATTTTCCCTCCTTCGATGGTTGGTTTCACTTTTACAATCAAGGAACGGTAACTATGTTCGGAATTGTAAACAAATCATTCACTGCGAAGGAGACGCACTGCGCATGACAAAAACCTGCATGGAGTCTCCAACACCAGGGGCGAATTAAACGCCCGACATAAAATCGTTGTCCAGAGCCTTACACACGGTTAAGCCGAGAATTGCAATGTTTAAATTATCGTAAAAAATAGTGAATTTCCTGAAAATCGGGATGTCAATCGCTCTGGAATTATTTTTATTGCTGAAATCTGTGTCTGAAATGGGTGCATTTTGAGAAAAACTGACATCGGAATCCTTGTTCGTTATATAGGTATTTGACTATCGGGGGATATTCGACTCAGGGGGGTTTACGGATAATGTGTCATATTCCTGTGTTTCGCAGCTCATCCGGTATTCTAGAGCATGTGCTGATGTTTTGGATTTTCATAATAGGAATTGACAAATTACCAAGAAATTTTTAGGTCAAGGTTTTCGCTTTCACAAACTAGTAAAGACTTTCTGGATGTTTAACAGTGGTTGTTGACAGCTTCTTTTGAGATTCGTACCCATGCAGGCAAAATAGGATATAACTTTGGGTGTTTCGCATCCTGCATTTTGTGGTAACATGATCAACAGGATGAGAAGGATCAAGGGTAGACAGAGTTGCCGTCGGAATTGTGTCAGAATCATCGGGCGCCTGTCACCAGACGGACAGATGGCTTGGTACTGTATCAATCTGCAGTCTTGTGACAGCGCATTCTTATGAATTGCACTGTGACTGACTGTGACGACGGGACTCCATGACGGGCCCTGTCCAAACTTCTTTAGAGAAGACAGGGCCTGATCACATGTCCTCTCTGAATGTCAGTCGGACTCCTCGGGTGATAACATACACGAGCTCGCTGTAGCCGGCAGAACACGGACTGTTTTACGTACGCCCTCTTTTCATATCAATTTACATTTTCATCTGTGTTGCTTGGGCCCCTGCGTTTTGCAGTATTCTTTGTATGTGGTCATATTACAGTTAGTTTGTTTTACACCACAATTGCACAATTGTACATTCTTCGAGACCTATGAGTAATCGGAAAAATGAGGGGTTTGTGCGCACGTAGTCCTTGATAATCACACCGTCTGACACCGTCTGTTACTGACGTGGCAGATGTCCGTCCTAAGTTGGCACCGAGTGTTCATTGGTCTCGTTTGTTTGTGTGTAGTGATTTTGCGTTCCTTGTACCATCTGCGTCTCTTTCTGTGCGTGTTTGTGTTTAACAATGGATGTTTTGGAGCTTTGCTGTTGGCACTGCATCTAGGTGTTGTTGGAGATCCCCTCCTTTCTAAATGCTCAAATTGTTGTACGATGACATTGTGCTACTGAATAAATACTACTTCTATGAAGTGCAAAAATATGATTTGAAATTCTAAAATAACTGTTTATTTTATAGTTTTTAAGATACTTCCTTTCAGGAAGTATCTATTGTTATGGTAACTGCTATGTTATGTTATGCAAATTGAGATACTACCGCTTTGCACCTCAAAATATAGTGCAGTGACTAGTTCAGGAATTTGCTGTCTACCACATGCAAAATGCAAGATCAAGAATATTATCCATCTTGAAAACAGTTTAAATTTCAGATAGAATAAATGCACCACACAATATCAACTATAATTCTTGTTTTCACAGCACAATGGTGGCGTAGTTTATGACAATGTTTAACGTCTTCAAATTGAATAGCATCATTTAAGCACAGATAAATTGGCAGCATGGACCAGACATGCACGTTTCGGAATGTTAGGAAAGATAACTCAAAAATTGCATTTAAGTTATAGAGTTGTCTTTCTTATATCAAAACTGAGGTTAGATAAACATAGTTTGTGTTGTTTATAGATATATCATAAGCTTCACATATGCATCCTGTGTTAAAAAATAATTATCATTGCCTTACGATAAAATTATTATAAAACATTTTAATACCTGCTGACAATAAATTTTGTGTAGATCTAGAAGTTTCTCTCAGGACCTTCAGTCCTTTGATTTCTTTTCTATACGCATCTTTTCTGATCATGGCCACAGCAGAACTTTTCAATAATACGGATAAACATTACAGAAGTATCCATCAATTATTCAGCCTCATAGTCGAGAAGTCAAGGCAAAATCATTAGATTTTGTTTTATCAATTTCCGTTCCCTTAAACATTTTAACACAACTTCAAAGTTTAAGTGTTCCAACACTCTGAGGAAAATTTCTAAATGCACCAATCACGTCTTCCGGATATTAAATCCTCACCAGGGATGTTTCCAGCCAAAGCGGTTTTCAACAATGATATGCTTCCAGCCAAAGTGATTTTCAGGAGACTCCTGTAGCTCCCTTTAAAGCTGGACTATTACATTATAAACAATGGATATCAAACAATTTTTTTAGGGAACGGATATTGCTAAAACAAACTTTAACGATCCCCGTTCCCTACGTGAAATGAATTATAGCTCAATGATGTAGTTTGCATACTAATGAAGGTACAACCCAAAATCCAGGCACACGGCTCTACTGCGGGTATATAAAGCGACTCCTGGTAAAGAACCGTGCCATTGCATGATAATGATTCCAAGGCAAACATGTCTAAAATTGTTATCAAATGATATTTGAACATAAATCTTTTTAAAAGCGTTATAATGAAATACCTCAATATATCCAATATATGAACGATACCTAATCTCCCACTAATAACAGATATACATATCAATGTAACAGTAAACAATTACTGACTTTTGATGAGGTCTACTCGTGACTATACAGATCTGGTCTGGTATTGGTTGACCAAGGCCAATGCCTGACCAGGTCTGTTAAGTCACAAGTAGACCGAAAAAAACCCTCAATAACTGCTTTATTTAATTATCAGGATTTTATTATCATCTGCATTGTCAGAAATTATCCTTTTATTATATGAAAATTATTAAGTTGAAAAAGAAATAAAAACATAATGGTCTAAAGATTACATCCGAGCAACTATGATCACTTCCCCATCCCTTCAGATACATGCTGCATACACACATGCTTTTTCTAGAAGCGAACATTTCTTGGCTTTCCATTGTTTTCAAATTTATATTGAATATAATAACGTGTATCATGTGTGGCTCTGCAAGAAGCATCATTGATGAGAATTTAATATTCAAAACACGTGTCTGGTGCATGGAAATTGGTGTGGAATTTTCTTCAAGAAGGTATAGAGTTGGAGCCCTTCGACATTATCAATATTGTCTCTTTTTCATCTACAAAAAGACCACAAAAAGATTGTGCAGCGAACTCGACGTACATACGAATCAAATGAACGAATACTGAACAAGGAAACTCTTTATATACCCGCAGTAGGGCGATGTGCCTGAGTGATGGGTCGTAACTTCATTAGTACGCAAACTACGTCACTGAGCTATAGTTCATTTCACGTAGGAAATTGGGATTGTTATGGTTTGTTTTATCAATTTCCGTTCCCTTAACTTCAAAGTTTAAATTGTAATAGTCCAGCTTTAAGTAGCGTCCTTTGGTTTAATTCTTTTTAATTTGTACAATTTCGTAGCAGAGAGTGCGCATTTCCTGTAGGGCCGATTAGTAGCATAATTTTGAATAAAATTGATGACCATAATTGCATTGGAGGGATGGTCCTCAGATGTTAATTAACCTCTTTCTTAACATACAAAATTGATTGAAACACTTGAAATATGTCGGGATTAATTAAACACAAGAGATGAAAAATACATGTGGACAAACACAAACAAAGATATCGAAATATTACGCCTAAGTCTGTGCATTTTTTTTTTGTCTACGGCGTTTTAGGTACGTGACGTTACAGGTAAATTATTGTGTCTGTAGGGGTTTGTGAATGTCGTACATCTAATACAACTTGACTAGTACTGAAATCTAATTGGGATTGACGCTCCGCCCATTTAAAATAATTTAAAATAATTCTGAAACTACTGGGAAACTTTTTTCCGAATCATTCATTACATGTTATACGTTATTGCTTACCAAAACAATCTCATGATAGATAAATGGCAAACTATAGTTCAAAAGGAGCTGATCAATTAAATAAAACAAGGGATTCGTACCACGTGGCTTTTTTAACCACAGATGTAATATAGGGCTGTATAAATAAAGACGGTCCTGACAGACACAGTAATGTCATTACAGCTGCCACTCCCTGTTTGTACAAAGTCGTGGTGGCAACGTTGGCATCACAACCCACGTCGCTTGGCGCATACGCTATAATCGAAATTCAAGTAAAATTTATTTTCAAGCGAATTCGCGCGGCATTTCCAGTCGGAGCGCATTTCGCAAATCATAAGTAAGGGACTTACACCGACGTTGCCCGTATTGAACATTTTGGTATCCGGCATTTAATTGCCAGAGTATGCTCGGATTTAAATGGCTTCAACTGTACCGCGGTTAATGCCGGGCCCATATGTGAACACATTGACTTGAATTATTTACTTGAATTGAAACTTTAACATTTATTGCTTCTTTTAAATTGTTGATTTACTCTTTGTCAGCCGTGCCTAAAATACGTCACTTGATTTAAACAAAGTGAAAAGAATTATTTTGATTTTCTTGGTGTTTTCTTTAATATGTATATTTTAAATTAGTGCTTTGCCGTTGAGGTCCCGAAATAATTTGCTCTACACAAAATGTATTAGGACATTGGATTCAATCATTCTAAATGCCTATGACCATATTAACTGTAAGATATGACAGAGGATATACTGTAATCATTCGTGACCTACAAGCACGAAAAGAATAACTCTTGACTTACATGTACATATGCTGTTATATTCATGATTTTTTTCTTCTTTTCTAGTACTTTTTCCAACACAATCAATAAAACATGAATTTTATTACCTGAACAAGAGATGTTGTTGCACGGTCTTTGTTGTAGACGGTAATTACAAATGTAACACCTTTCCAAACTGTGCAATATTTTTCATTGTGAAGCAAGGATTAAATCAATCATTGAATGATCGACTGAGTCGTTTATTGTCTTTAACTGACCTGATGTCAACTGTTTTCCGTTTAGAAAATACAACATTATATTTTTCCTTTAGAATTATTAGAAACATCACCAAAAGCGCATTTCTAAGGAATGAGAAGGACATCCCGCGACTAACAGATTTGATCTACTTTCATCAATGTCAGGGGCGGATCTAACTGTTTTTCCACAGGGAATGGGGAGAGGGGTCAAACCTATGATTTTGAAAAAAAAATTGAAAAACGGGAATATAATTATTTTTGTCAAATTCTAGGGAGGGAGAGGGGTCCTGAAACCCCTACCGCCCTCTTGATTAGTACTTGAATGTACTTATATGAATAGGATCCGCCACAAACGGAGCCAGACAAAACTAATATTTCGATTGAATAATTTTGTACTGACCGGAACTCTTTAATAGTTTTGGACACACAAATGTTATATTAACAATAATATCGGCTGATTCCAACAATTTCGAATATTCTATGGAAAATTGTACAGGAAAACCCCGACCTCAACCACGTCCTTGTTAGGAAGTCTCAATAGTTTCTTTAATGCGTCTTTCTTTCAAATAAACGTTTAAAATGCGTAGTCGATGTCCATGAGTAGTTTTCTCTTACCGTTACGTTCTAGGAATGACGACTTATATAATTACTCAATTGTTTGATGGCTTAACTATTGCCGTGCAACAAGTGGGTAACATGTACAAGCCACGCCCTCGGAGACAGTAGTATAACCCTTACATTTTATGTCAAGCATCAATCATGTTTGAAATTAAATTATTCTGGTGCAAATTATTAGATGAATTTACCTTCTCTGTGACCTATTAATCTATTTCTATCAAAACCATTGTAAGCGTTCCGTCACCACAGTCTGAAATAACTTAAGTACAATTTTTCCGATTTTTAGCAAAATATTCTTAATGTAGTTAAATACTTTTCTTTTCATTGGCGGGTGCATGTTTGAATCAGTCTCTGTTCATCAAATGTTCAACGTCTTCAAATTCAATAGCATCATTCAAGAACAGATCAATTTGCATCAAGGACCAAACATGAACGTTTCGTGTACTTAACTCTCTTCAGTGATCCGAAATTCTCGAATGCGTCGAAGAAAGACAATCAACCGAAGTTGATCGAACTTGGCTACATGTGCCCTCTGGGACCCATGGTCCATCAGCAGTGACACTCACCAAGTGGTTCATATGTTAAACTTCTTCAAATTCAATAGCATCATTTAAAAACAGAACAATTTACAGCATGGACATAATTTTTCAATAATTTGCCAAATACCATGTTGTTCTCTTTCGATTACACATTGCAAATATGATTATTAAACATAAAGCAATTAACACCTAGATGCAAATATCAAACCTATAAATTCCAATGATTTATATCGACCGTATTGCAAAAACTAAAGAATTGATGTCTATGATGTAATAAGGAACACGTGATACCTTATTTATATTAAATGGAAAAGTAATGCATACTGTACCTAATTCTTCCCAGAGCGTCTCATATTCAACATGGCAATTCGACACATTATAGGTAAGTGCATGTATGATCTTAGTCAATCATGGGATAAATCATAATAAGACAAAATTCGATTTTAGTATCGATTTCAAACGTCTTCAAATTCAATTTAAGGTTAGAATACACAAACAATACTCCTCTTTGTGTACTGTTTGTGCTAGATGATAAATTCTCTGTATACATGTAGCTGACAATTAGAATAATTTTTGTTCCTAGAGAGAAGCCTTCTGTTGGATTCTCAAGGGTAAAGCTGTAATTTAATCCCTTACTAATTTCAAATTAAGTATGTTGGCTTATCAACATGATGTCTAAACATATTTCCATTTCTTCAGAAGAGAGAGAATTTTCCAAATTAAAAATAATAGTGGAGCGTTATCTTCATGTAATCACTGGAGACCTGTCCATTTTTCAAGACCCGAGGCTTCGTAGTCTTCTAAAGTATAAAATTCCTTCCAAGATCGATTTCATTAAATGTCGGGAAGTGCTGAATGAGGCGTTAAAAGTTTACATAATTACAAAAATGTTGTAAGTAAGAAGGAGTCGTACAACACTCTCTCAAAGACTTGAAAAGCCTTATCTTAGACATTGTAGATATCCCAATTGACAATTTAAAAAAAATCCTTATCTTTATTCGGAAGCACCGTCAAAATCGGCTAAACTTTATAAATCTAAACTTCAGGATTTGCACAGTAAGTAGGTCTTTGCTCCGGCAGACAAGGCAGCAAACAAAACTATAATAACTTGAAAGCGCTATTACATATCAGTTTTACTTTCGGAACTTTTTACCACCAACACTTATTTAAAAAGCGATGAAACTATCCCTTCCACTTTACAAAAGCATCTTAATGAAATTTCTTCATTTCAGCTCTCTTTTTCGAAATCAGACGTACCAACTATTTACTGTCTGCCCAAACTTTACAAGTGTCCTTAGAAATTTCGATTTATCACTTACTCGAGCAATTACACTACTACTGTTTTATCCAGGAATGTGACATCAGCGTTAACGGCAATTACGTATCATGTATCAAAATATTGTGAAACTACATTCAATAATAGCGACATCAATTATTTTTGGTCAATAAAAAATTCTGGTGATTTGATCGACAAATTCAAATCATTTAAATTTAAAACCGAATATATCTCATCGTACTACTTCTCTACCATGTACACTATGCTCCCTCATGAATAGATAAAAGATCGCTTATCAAAACTTATCAAATGGTGCTTTGATCGAGAGGGTAAAACATTTATATGTACTTCTGACACAAAAAATTCTTTTCCTCAGTAGGGTTTGAAGAAACGACCAACCGAAATTGATTGACCTTGTGCCCTCGGGGACTCCTGGTCCACCAGCAGTGACATGGTTATTGTTTTGTCCATATTTGTCATTTAGGGACAAGCGTTGTCAAACTGTCAAACGGAGAAAAAAATACAATGGTTGCCTGGAAGGTCATCACGTACATGTGATGGAGCCGTACAGGCACCTAGCTACGCTGTAGCCCCGGAAACGGCCAACGGCACTTGGCTATTTGGTTGGTTGGGGTGTGTTAGCCGCGGGAGGATACGTTTAACAAATAAGAAATCGAAATGTATGGTATGGTCGGGACGAATAAGCAAGTTGTCCAGGGGATAAGTGACTATGTCTGATTCAAATAAAGCTAAATTAAACGATCGGCAATCATATTTTACCTTGTTAAGCTTTACTACCAATGATACAGTCGGAATTCAACTTGCCTCCGCCTCATCCCTTCGATTTCAAGCGCCATGTTGTAAGTTTACACTCATGCATCAGGTCAAACACGCGAGACATCGATCCATATATATGGACGCTGTTATGGAAACAACCTCGCGGTGTCACATGTATGACCTGACGCATGAGTGTATCCTCGTCCTCATCAGCTATGGTCACTCAATTTAATAAAACAAGGGATTCGTACCACGTAGCTTTTTAATCACAGATGTAATAAAAGACTGGATAAATAAAGACCGTCGTGGCAGACACAATAATGTCATTACAGCTGCCACTCCCTGTTTGTACAAAGTCGTGGTGGCAACGTGGGCTTCACAACCCACGTCGCTTGGCGCATACGCTATAATAGAAATTATTGGTTAAATTGATTTTAAAGCGAATTCGCTATGGCGTGGCATTTCCAGTTGGAGCGCATTTCGCAAATCATAATTAGGGGACTTACGCCGGTGTTATATAGTAGTTTTCCCCCATAGTAGCTTTTCCCCCGGAAAAACTGCTATATAGTAGCTTTTCCCCAATAGTAGAATTTCCCCCTACCGATAATGGTTTGGATTCTATCTTTTTTATTATTTTGCGTTCAATAGATATTTTCGATTAGTTATGATATGGACCTGAAAAATCTCACTGTCTGTCCGTCTGTCTGTCTGTCTGTCTGTCTGTCTGTCTGTCTGTCTGTCTGTCTGTCCTCGTCTTCCATTCCATAAAAAAACTTTTAAGTTAGAGATATAGACCTTGTCTGATTTTTCTATGTCTGTGCGTATGCCTTTTTATATGTCTGTCTGTCTGTCTATCTGCGTGTCTGTCGATGTGTTGATGTCATTCTGTCTGTGCTTCTGTATATAGTTAGTTTTTTTTTCTACCTGTATCTTTCTGCGTGTATTAACTTTTTGTGTGTCTTTATATGTGAAAGGGTGTATGTATGAGTCAGCCTGTATTGTTGTCTGTCTGTGTGTCTATCTATCTCTAATTAGTCTGTCATTCTTCTATCAATGGATTTTTTTAGAAATGCCGTGGAAAATCATAGTTTATTTGTTTTTTTATGTCAATGTGTTCATGTCTGTCTACAACTGAGTACGTCTCTGTGTGTTTATCTGTCTTTCTATGTGTTTGTCTGTATGTGTGTCTGTGTCGTTCTATTTGTTCTTGTATTTGTCTTTGTGTCTGTTTATATATCCGTTTGTCCTTTTTCTCTGTCTTATCTGTTCTTGTGTTTGTCAATCTGTCTGTCGATGTGTGACAGTCTGACTGTGTCTTTCTTTCTTTCTGCTTTTCTGTCGGTCTTTGTGTTTGTCTGTCTTTTATCTGTTCTTAAATGATGCTATTGAAATTGAAGACATTTAACATTTGTGTCTTTGGATATGTGTCTGTCTTTATGTATGTCTACCTTTATTTATGTGCCTGTCTTTGAGTCTATTGATGACTGTATGTCTGCATGCCTGTCTATGTATGTATGTCTGTCTGTCTGTTTGATTGTCTGTCAGTCCGTCTGACTTTATATCTAAATATCCGTTTATCTGTCTGTCAGTCTGTCAGTCTGTGTAATAATAATTGTTACTCAAAGTTGGCTCAAGAACAAATGTCAAGGTACAGGTCAGCCTCTAAGTTAATACAAATCTTGTAGGTCAAGGTCATTACTTGAAACTTATCAAGATTTTCTTTATTAAGTTTTAATATTCTTTGTATAATATATATATACATGTAGTCTAATTCAAAAGGAAAAATCTTAAGTTCAAGAGTAATAACTGAAATCAAGTCAACCTGCTCAAATATACCGCCAAGTTTAAACGTGATATTTGATATTTTGTTATATGTACATCATTACGATATAGTCATATTCAAAAATTGAATGCCTATGTCAAGGAAAATACTTGAAATCAAGTCAACTCATTAATTCCTTTATCCAAACAAATATGATACATGTATTTCATGACTCAAAATACATTTTTCAAGGTCATATCAAATAATCAAGGTCAAGGACAATACCTAATTTCAAATCTTTTCCCTAGCTATGCTTTATCTCTATACCAAGATTTAACATTTTGGACCTTATAGTTTTTTTTCCAAATAATCTTAACGCAACAGCTAAACTAAATTGTTGATGCAGACGGTAAGACGGACGGACAGGCAGACTATTATAGCCATTTCATAGGATCGGATTTTATTATGAAATCAGATAAAAGATTAAATTCAAACAAAACAACTAAACATTCTCCAAAAGAATTGAATCCGAAATGCGGTTGAAGTCAAATACCCAGGAAGAGTAACCATTTCCTGTTTTGTTTGGCGTATGATGAACCTTTGAATAAAGAGTACACACAACCGAGCAGAAAGCTCAATGGAAGCTTTTGTCATAGCCCATCATCCGTCAGATTCTTCTGTAAACTTTTCAAAATTTCGATTCCATTCTGCTTTTATATTTCACATGTGTATTTCTTGTGACAAGACCTTTCCAAGGATACAATTTTTTTTGACCTTGGACTTTGACCTACTTATCAAAAACTTTAACCTTTACCTTTACTTTTGAATGGAAAGTGATAGGGCTTTCATATTACACATGTGTGTTCCTTGTGACAAGACCTTTCAATGGATACCAAATTTTTTGACCGTCTGACCTTGACCTTGAACTTTAACCTACTTATAAAAAACTTAAACCTTGATCATAACTTTTGAATGAAAAGTGGTAGGACATTCATGTAACACATGTGTATTCCTTGTGACAAGACCTATCCATGGATATCAAAATTTTTGACCTTGTGACCTTGACCTTGGAGTTTGACATACTTTTCAAAAACTTTAAACTTGACTATAACTTTTGAACGGAAAGTGATGGGGCTTTCACATTTTACATTTGTATTGTGTCAAGACCTTTCTGTTGGTAACAACATTCTGACCTTGTGACCTCGTCCTTGGAGGTTGACCCACATTTAAAAACGTCATCCTCGACCATAAGTTTTGTATGGTAATTTGAATGATAGGACTTTAATATTTCACATGTGCATACCTTTTCATAAGCCCTCTCCTTTGGTAACAAAACAAAAGTTTGGACCCTTTGACCTTCTCTTGGAGTTTAATCTTTCATATTTCGAATGTCGATAATATATGAGATATATTATGAAAACTTAAGAATGAGGGGGGGGGGGGGGTGTCTGTAAGCATTTCTTTAAAGACAAACACCCAAAAGCGGGGGAACACAATTCCTTGAATTTGATTTTTGATAATTTATCTGTGTCTTATGATAGTTAGAAAACTTTTGAACAAGGCTAAGAGATCTTGAAATAAAAAGTATTAATGTAAGATGTGTTCTTGAATTATTTCCCCCTGATAATAAAAATTGGTTAAAATTGATCACAAGAAAACTTATTGGTAAAGTTTTGATTTTTCAGTGAAATTTGAAGAAAAATATTTTCAGAAGTGTTTTACCAATTGATATCTGATGCCTCATCCCTTTATTAAAACATTCACTCAAAAATAACTTTTTTCTCATAGAGTTCAATGTTAACTTTAAGGATACATAACTCTTTTAGTCACCTATTTAAAAAGAAAATCGGTCAAGCATTTTTATTCAATTTCTACATCATAATTATGCTAAGATTTTAGAGCTCAAGATTCAATGAATGGAATCAAATCGAATTCTGGAATTCTTTCGCGGGGGAAAATGGCTATAAAGCAGTCTTTCCCGGGGGAAAAACCTACTATAACATGGGGAAAAATCTACTATATAGCAGAATTTTCCCTAGGGGAAAAACTACTATATAGTAGATTTTCCGGGGGGAAAAGCCACTAAATAGCCATTTTCCGGGGGAAAAGATGGCTAGGGGGAAAGATCACTATATAACACCGGCTTTGCGAACTTACGCCGGCTTTGCCCGTATTGAACATTTTGGCATCCGACATTTAATTGCCCAAGTATGCTCTGAATTAAATGGCTTCAACTGGACTGCGGTAAATGCCGGGCCCATATGTGAACATATTGACTTGAATTAATGCGCATTTCGCATATCATAAATGGGGTACTTACGCAACCTTTGCCCGTATTGAATATTTTGGCATCCGGCATTTAATTGCCCCAGCACATTACTTGAACTTGGTGCTTAAACTTGATGCACTTGAATTATTTACTTGAATTGAAACTTGGACTTGAATGCTTGTTTTTAATTGTTGATTTACTCATTGTCAGCCGCGCCCAAAATACGCCACTGGAATAAATAAAATGAAAAGAACTATTTTGATTTTCTTGCTGTTTTCTTTAATATGTATATTTAACGCTTTGCCGTTGAGATCCCGAAATAATTTGCTTAACACTTGCTTAACAAAATGCATAAAGATATTGGATTCAATCATTCGTCTAAAGGCCTATGATCATATTGTCCTCATTAACCGTAAGACTTGAAAGAAGGTATACTGTAATCATGCTTGGTATACTGTAACCTACTTGCACGAAAAGAATAATTCTTGACTTACTGACATATGCTGTCATATTCATGACGTTCTTCTTCTTTTCTAGTACTTTCTCCAACACAATCAATAAAACATGAATTTTATTTCCTGAACAATAGATGTGTTAACGTCAAGCATCCATCATGTTTGAAAGACATTAATTATTGTTCTGCAATTATAATATTATTCTCCGTGAAACCTATTAGATGAATTTACCTTCTCGGTGATCTTTTTCTATCAAAATGATTGTAAGCGTTTCCTCGCCACAGTATGAAATAACTTGACAATAACTTAATTACCAATTTTTTTTTATTTTTAGCAAAATATATGTAGTTCATTACTGTTCTTCTCGTTGGGTGGTGTATGTTTGAATCAGTCTCTGTTCTTCAAGTTATATAGTTTAAAACAAATGAGCATAAAATGCTGGTTTCTTCGTTGTTTGATTTGCCTTGTTTCCATAAACTTGTTCGAAGGCAATAATATGAACTTCCCTTTCATGAGTAGCAACATTCTATCTTCTCCTGCTTATGGCGTTTCTGTCTCTCAGATGATACGGTACTCCAGTGCATGTTCTAAATACAAAATGTATGAAAATTTCATCGTTAGAGGCAGACGGCATGCAAGTAAGTCACATGTTCAAGGCCATATTACACAACGGCTGAAATCATCATTGAGGAAGTTTTTCGGTCGCTACGGGGATAAAATAAAATCTTATAAAGATCATCCTTTCCAGAATGATCAGTGACATTCTGGATTGCGATTGAATGGCTGTCATCATCATCAAACAAGACATGGCCTGCACCCCCCGAGGGACAATTGACCACTATGTTTGATAGAGGGATGTCCCCTGATCACGAATTGGGGCATGTCCCGCTCTGTCTCCGAGGCGTTTAGGAGTTTTGGGGAAAACATGTATTTTCATGTAAAAATCACTGAAAATTGGAAAAAAATAATACATTCAATATAAGTCGTAATTTGAAAAATTTGAACATACGAATGTTAAGTTGTTTTGATGTGCTTTTTGATGCAATGAGATTTTAGTTCTATTGAATGTTATTTTTTGTGTCAAAAATGCTATTTTTGCGAAATTTCAAAGAAATTTGAATATCTTCTTAAAATCAAATAATTATTGTTTATGATTGTCTTTTGATGATTTACAAAATAATTTTTTAGTCTATTCTTTCAAATGATAAATAATTTGTATTATTGTTTTATGGTAAAGGTTGCAAAATTGCTGTTTTATATGGAAACGATCGAGTGTTTTTTATTAAAATTCTAAGATTTCTGAAACTAATAAGAGGAATCTAATGTCAGCGTGAAATAATTTATTGAACGTTATTATCTACTGTTACTTTTAATGCTCTTTTAGATTATGATTATTTTCTGATATTTTATTCATAATTTTCGTGTGTTTTTATTTTTGGAATAAATTGTATTTTTTATACAAAATCGGTTATCCCTTGGGATTATTAATTGGACAAACATGATTTCTAAAAATATTTTTATTAAAAATGGAGTTATATTTTCAAACAAAGTATGGTATGTTTGCTCAAAATTCTATGTTTGGAGCTAAATAATGTATTTTCAAACTCTATTTTGGGGTCCAAATATCTACTTTTGATTCAAAACCAACAAATTTATTATTCAAAAGTCTAAATAGGAGAGCTACATGTACCACTTAATACAATAGTATACTAGTATTTAATTGTGTAAACTTTGAAATGGTTGAATTTAAAAGAAAAAAACCCAATAACAATAATAACCAACCCATTGAAACACAAAGACACAAACCATACAAAGAAATTAAGATTTTCCTCAAATAAATTCACGGAGTCATTGTTGCTTGTATTACTCGAATTCGGTGCCCAAATCCTGTTAAATGATAGACTGAGTCTGTCGTTAAAACTTGTCTGCAGTTACAACGACAGCCAAGAGACTGGATTATTCAGTCTATTCAAATGACTGTATACAGTATTTATTATCATTATTGTTGTTATTATTATTTGTACTTTCAAGCATGTAAATACGCTTTCTACAAAGTATGGGGTGTGAGCACTTCAGCCAATCAGATAGCGCCATTTGCTGCACCCACAGGTTGGACAATGGCGTCATCATAGTATGATGTCAAATGACAAGGCATTGCATGAATCAAATAAATGTACATAAGGTGAAACTGAAATTAGAGTTCCAGAGATCCAGAAAAAATAATCGGAGTGAAGTTTATTCTTTTTTCCGACGCTATAGATAAGGCTTGACAAAGAGAGGCTCCAGGGGCGTAGCAAGAACTTTTTGAAGTACACACAAGAAAAGCAGAAGGCTTCATCCGAGGTGCGCATGCAGCGCCGAGAGGGAAGACTGTGGGAGATTGTAGGGATTGGGTATCGGTGTCTCCCCGGGATTTTTTTTTTCTTCAGAATTTAAACCAACCTCGGTTCCCCAGGCTATTTGCGCATTCAGCCAAAACGCAATTAGCCTGGGGAACCGAGGATGAATTTAAACCAATATCCTTGTCGTTGCAAAATTGAGACTACTTTTTCCAGAGGAAATTACGCTTAAGTATACAGGAATAATTTCGTCCTGTCAATCATGGTTGCAAAAACTTCCGTTTGTACTTGAATCTCTACTTCAAGGTTAAAATCGTCTCATGACGTGGAAGAAGTTTGAGAAATTGAATAAAGTCAAACATACAAACATTGAACACGTCACTTGAAAGCCTGAATTTTTATTACCCCTGTATGAATTTTAAGAAAAGAAAATTAGAGCTAGATAAACAACCTTACACCAACCCTCAAATGGATTTGACGAAAAAGCTGCAGTCTGATTTCATGTGGGCGCTATACTTTTTGTCATCTAGGAATCATTTTGGCTTGAAGTAATACTGGTGAGGATTCCTTGACCAAAACATGCATGATACATGTACATGCTGTCAGCATCAACTTCATTTTTTATGCCCAGGAAAGATAATATATATCTGTTTAGCTTACCCTAAGACCTTACCCAAACGAATGTGTGATTTTGGCAGAACATGCAATTTCATATCAGAAATAATCAGAAGAAGACGTTATCTAAATTTGAAATGAGCTACTAAAATAAGGTAAAATGTAGAAATATTGGAGATAATCTTGTGGGCTATTTTTCATAAGTTTCGTAGAACATTCTCTTTCTTCTTTCTTTCTCTCTCTGACATTTATTAAAACGTTTTTTTCTATCTATGCGATGTGCATGCCATGGCGTGCTGGCGTAAAGGCAGATACGCCCCTGATCTAAGTGGATCTCGCATAATTATGTATCTATTTTAATAAAGATTTCTACGACTTTGTCAATTACTTAACGAATCTCTCCACTAGTTGAATTGTTCACCTGATAATTATCGTTTAAAATTAAAATGAATTTGTCTTGAAATGTTTTTTTTTTAAATGGACATCATACACCCTCAATCTCGTTCTAAGGGGCCCCACCATTTGAAGTATAAAAATTTCCAATCATATAAAAAATATATAAAAATAAATAAATAAAATGGTGCAATTTTGGATTAAATTCGGTGCCCAAATCAGTTCAAATGACAGTATACAGTATTTATTAGATACTTTTATTTATTTATAATTTTTTTTTCTATTTCAGAGGGGATGTTGTGCATTAATTGCGCCCCATCCCGAATCCTTCCCCTCCAAGGCTCTATATATATACTTTACATTTTTATTAAATTTCAATAAAATTTCAATAAATTGAACATTCTTTAATGATTGATTATTACCCGACCCATACATTATTCTGTTATGCGTTATTTCATTTGATGCCTTATTACGTTATAATTTTTTTAAAATTTATCATTCGTATAATTTACTTAAAAGCATGGTCTGCACAGTGCACTGGCACTGCTGATCGGGTTGTATCCCCCTCCCCCTTTTAGAAGTGGAGATCATGGTCAAATTTTTCTAGGCCCTCCCATGTTTGATGGAACTTGTTTGCATAGGTGATACATGTATTTAGCTCTGCGTACTTTCTTTAGTTTAGTAACCATAACCTACCCATCTTTTCAAGAACAGTGGCTGTCGATTACAAGTATCCGGCAGAATAAACGTGGTTCAATCTTCCTCAGAGATAGGAATATTTTCCATTTACGTTGATGAAATCTTAGTTGAAAGAGTATATAACGTAACCGTTGCTTGAAATGATTATTACATCTCACTTTCTAACATATCGGCATAAAATTCTGCAAAATACTCGTTCGCCAATGCGTCTGGTTTGTCTTTCAGAACATGATGCATACACATTTTTGCAAAGTATGAATAGATTGAGCAGAGAGAAGAGTCTAAGACCAAGTCACATTGATAAGGCGAGGTAGAGGGGGGGGGGTCGGAATGACATGTCGTATTTGTAAATAAAACGAGCAATGCTTTAGTCATAAATCTTACAGAAAATATCAGAAATGTGTTATGGACGACAAATGTGTTCCCCCATGCTTCAACTTCAAGCAGTACTTTACTGTAGCTGTATCAGTGTATGACATTTGAACAACATTGTTTGCGTTGTATACTCTGAATTCGACACAATTTGCAGGAATAGCAATATGTTCCTTAATAGAGTTTGCTATTTATAAAAGAATACTATTAATTTTTTGTCGTAATTGCCTTTGAACTTACCCAAAACATTGTAAATAAAGTTTGAATTTTGTGAATTTTCGACTGTTTGCCAATAGGAAGTATAAACTCGTTGCATAGTAGTTCGACTTTATACGGTAAATAATGTTCCGGAACGCAAAAACAAAGGCCACGCGTTGAAATAAAGGGAGGGTATCTGCAAGGTGAAAGTAATATAACAAAAGATATTGACATAATACTTTTAGGTAATATTTCATTCTTACATACACAAGTTTATATGATTATCTGACACAGTTAAATATAAGTTCCGGACCTATTATCTTGGAAATGCATAAAAAATTCTAATATCGCCGCATTCAACTGACTATAAAAAACAACATTTGACCAAAAAATGTGATTAAATGTTATAAGTATAAAGAGAAACTCTTTCTTAATCAGATAGACACAGAAAAAACATAAATGAAAATAGCTGGGGACAATAACACTCAAGAACACAAATGTTGTCGTCTTCGAATATTTTTACATGAAAAGGGGGATAATTGGTTTTCAAAGTCCCATAACTCCTGAACGCCACGGAGACAGAGCGGGACATGCCCCATTTCGTGATCAGGGGACATCCCTCTATCAAACAGACATAGTGGTCAATTGTCCCTCGGGGGGTGCAGGCACCCCATATGGCAAAATAGCGCTCAATTTTTTCATATATGCAAATGTATTCATATGACGATTATATTACGTCATATACCTATGTTTGAAACGCGCAAAATCTCAAACAAGAATGACCCGACATGCCAGGAAAAACAATACAATTTAAATACATCAGATCAAATAAATGCAAAGAGCAGAATGCGCCCATGGCAAAATACAACTGTTTCTAATCTAAAAGCTTATTTATTACCAAAAAATTTACCCACTCTACGTATGAACACAAGCTTATCTTTATCCTGTCAAAGCCGATTAAGTGAATCCATCAATATGACAGGCCTATTTCTCAAAATATCGATTTTTCAACCCAAAAGTGACAGAACTTAATTTCATTTTATGATTCTCATGTTGACAAAATCCGGAATTTGATATCGCGATCTATCCGAAACCATGTGGACAAAAACACAGCTCCTAAGATTTCCTACTGATAAACAAAGTTAAAGTGCGGCTAGTGACAAGTTTTGGACTTTTTTAACATTGGGGGTATGGGCAGTATCGCCTCGAATTTTCACCTCAAAAGTGACAGAAGTAAAAATTCTTAAATTTATCAAAGATTTGGATTTATAAATTCAGATTGTTATAGAGTTTCTTCGTATATGTGGACAAATTTGATTGGTGTCTTGAAATCGTGAGTATTCTCAATTTATTATTTGCTCCCCATAGACTCCTATAGTAAGAATATGAAGCCTACGGAATCCAATATGGCCGCTATGCAAATTAGGAAATTGAGCGCTAATTTGCCATATGCCATTGGAGACCTCATGGACTAACATATTTACCTGATATGTGCATCAATATGTATATCGAGACAATCACCGAATTTGACAAGTTTTCAATGAGCTGTTGCATGCAATTGCAATCAGGAGACGCTTACTACTGTTATTCATTCTGAGGTTTGCAACCGTTCAAATGGAAATTGTTTTCTTCAAGAAGGTATAGAGTTGGAACCCTTCGACATTATTAATATAGACACTTATTTCACGTTGCAGTATGGAGCAGTTAAAATCGTTCCCCGTGGCCTGATGTTTGTCAAGTGTATCAATTACTTCTTTCCAGCTCTGTCACCTGAAAGAAGCATTGTTTTGGCCTTTTATTAATGTGACATCATTGCTATTTCGGAAACTAGCCATTTCACCGATAAATATCATCGAAATTAAAGGAGTTGAACATCTTAGCACCATCCCTCCAATGCTATTTTGAACGTAGATTTTATTTGGATATGCTACTGAATCGATCCTACAGGAAAATTGGAGCCGCGCACTCTCTGTAATGTGAATGTAAAAATCCAACTTCAAAACATTAAAGAGGGCGCTTCTGAAATTATTTTTGGTGGCTCCGCTGAAAGCATCACTGATGAGAATTTAATGTTCGAAACACGTGTCTGGTGCATGGAAATTGGTTTGGAATTTTCTTCAAGAAGGTATAGAGTAGGAACCCTTCGACATTATTCTAATGATTTTACATTGCGTTCTCGACTTTGAGACTGAATAACTGATACGTACTTTTCTTATGCTTATTATATTTAACCCTCCCATCTATTGCTGATGAAAAAGAGAATTACAGAAAGTAACATAGAAAAAATAAATTTATACCTTTTGAATTAAATATTTTCTATGTTTCTCGCTCGTTGTCGGTTTGGTGGTCTTCAATGTTAACTTTGTTTCTATTTTGTACATTGTAATAGCGTATTCCACAAGTTACTATTATGTTTGGCAGCCTTTGGATAAAATGAATTGCACTTTTGAGTTGGAGTGCACATTTAAATTTTTCATTTCTTCAATTCATTATGTCTCCCGACTTCCGAAGACATGTTGTTTTCGTGACCATGGTGAATTAGGAGCACATGCGTCAGGACATTTCTCAACAAGTATATAAGCTACGAAGATGAAACTTCGCCATTATTATTCAAGCACAAGGACTGTGGTTGAAAATAAGTATTTCTTGGTCAGGAGGGAGGAGGGGGGGGGGGGGGTAGAGAGCGGAGTGAGGGAGGTAGTGGCGGGAGGAAGGAGGCGGGAGAGGGAGAGTGGTACTCCCTTGTCCGCCCCCATATTTTGCACAAAAAATATTAAAAAACCTTGTCTGCATTGCGAGATAACTCCTTGTGATCAATAGAAATGCAAAAAAAAATAATCTCTCTGTCAATTGTACTATCTGATCCCATTTTAATAGACCTTGGGGGTCAAAGGCTAAAACAAAATATCAAGCACACAACTAGATCAGTGACTACATGTATAATCATATTGGCAATAGAATGAACTCACTGAATTATATTCTCAGAAGGTAATATCAAGATGTACAGCTTGACACCCTTTCCGAATGGATAAAGTCCACCTGAGGGTTACTTTTATTTAGAATTTACCGATTAAAATCAACTGTGAACACCAGATTCGAGTCTATCTTTAAAGACCCTGATGTTATCGCAGAGCTTACCTACTTCCAAGAACATTATGTCATCACACCAGCATACAAAGCCTCAAATAATTACACATTTACTTGTTAAAGAGTTGGGTTTAAATTCAACACCTGGAAATCCCACTAATACCCCAATAAACCTTTTTGCCTCTGAAATGATAGATAACCACAAATCAGCTCTCGCTTTCTTTGGCTTCGACACAAACAATTTAGATTTATATTTATGCATAAAAATCCGTACAAACAACGTTTCATCGCTGGTTCCTCAAAATGTTCTACCAAATCTGTATCGATCTTACTCACCAAACTTTTATCTGAAATCAAATCTTGACTTCGAAAATATTGTTCGACAGTATATTCTCGTAGTGGTATCAACCAGATGTGGATTTTAAAGAATTCGAAGGAACTTTTAGAACATCTGAAATCCACTCATTTAAGTAGAGTCCATTCGATCAAAGGCTGTGATTTTATGACACTTTACACTACAATCCCCCATTCTAAATTGAAAGAAAGACTCGTAACAAACATTTGTATGTATATGATCCATAAATGTGCCTCGGAATGGTCGAGCAGCAATTATACCTTGTTTCATTACTCCCGATAGTTTCATGACAACATGATGAGGGGAGGGGGGGGGGAGATAACAGACAAAGTGATCTACCAAAATTTAGATAAACGACTGTCCTATGACAAATTTGATGTAAGCATTAAGCAGATTTGTTGAATGTTTTCAGTATTTAAAATTTGCTATTTGACCGATGACCCAATCTTTTTATTTTTTTGCATTGTAGATTTCAAATAAAATAATTGTAAAGTAATGGTGTGCCAGGAGCTTGAGATTATTTGTCATTTTTTTTACTGACATCATAAGAGGGACCGACATTTTAATAACTGGTATTATAGGACCTTTCCTTAACAGCCACCTTGTACGAGAAGTACAGCAATAATTTTATTTATATGGTGGCTGATTTGTGCCATGTCGCGTTGTCGCGTCGCGCGTTGTCGCGCCGCGCTTTGTCGCGCCGCGCTTTGTCGCGTTGTCGAATTCTCGCGTTGTCGCCTTTTAAAATGATAGCAGGAATGTATTTTCAACTGTAATTGTTGAGATATATTCATTCATAAATTAAATGCTTGAAAAAAGGGTATATTTTCTTCTTTATTTTGGGGCAAAATGCCTGTTTTCTGTTTAAAAATAACAGATTTCTGGACAAATTCTACAAATTCATTATCTTAACTAGAATTAGAGATTTAAAGCTACTTTCTTACAGAAAATACATCATCTTATCAAATGAAAGTAAAAAGAATGTAATAATTCATTTAAATCAGTATTTCTTCTAATCTGCCTTTATAGTATACATCTTTTTTTGTCCCAAAATATCAAACAAATTAACAAAGGATACCTAAAAATCATATATCTTAGGGACAAATTATGATTTACCCAAGGTTACACTTTTGAATATCATAAATAATGTAGCATTTCATAGTAATAAAGATTTTCCAGAAATCGGCGATTTTAAAATAAAAATTCAGGCATTCACCCCAAAATAGCAAAATAACAAATCCAATCTTTTCTAGCTAATTTCACATGATTACTTAAATGCCATTTCCTAATAGGAAATATCTCCTGCTTTGATTGACTAAAGTAATCATTCAAAGAAATAAGTTATTTTTGCACAGAAGTTAGGGTTTTTTGCCCCGAAATAGCATACAAATTGAATTCCAGATCTCACATTAAATTCCTATACCTACATAATAATAAGCATCCTATCAAAGCTAAAATGTGTCAATTCAGGCAGATTAAAAGAAATAGTAACTATTTTCTCAAAATAAGTGGTTTTTGCATGAAATAAAAACATATTTTACCCCAAAATACTGATTTAAATGAATTATTACATTCTTTTTAGTTTCATTTGATAAGATGATGTATTTTCTATATGATAGTAGCTTTGTATCTCTAATTCTAGTTAAGATAATGAATTTATAGAATTTGTCCAGAAATCTGTTATTTTTAAACAAGAAAACAGGCATTTTGCCCCAAAATAAAGTAGAAAATATACCCTTTTTGTTTCAAACATTTAATTTATGAAT